>CM034156.1:565708667-566908667 GCA_019776745.2 Taxus chinensis
ACAATCGGAATCCAGACTTGCTGACATCTGACTTGGAGTTTTCAAGGATCCCTATGGGAGAATCTACTCCTGAAGGTGAAATTCACAACCTCCCGAGAAACAGTCACAAGAGTCATTGGAAGGGTAGAGAAAGGGCAACAGACTATTGAACACTGGAAGAACAAGCTCAAGTTCTCACAAGTTTTATCAAGTCACTTTGTCTAAGGAAAAAGTTTTGGACCCTACCCCCTTGACTGCTCTACCTCCTCCTGTAATTCTAAGCCAAGATGAAGTGCAAGGTATTAAAGATATGCACAAGTATTCTGTCTATGGTAGAGCTATTGAAGCCATGGTGGATGACATGCTTGTTGCTGGGCTAAACTTCATCGATGAGGCTTTTAAAACTACATTGAAAGGTAGACAATTTGTAACAGAAGCTATCCTCTGCTATTGGGGTTATGGATAAAGAGCTTAAACTCTGGAGCAGTTGCATTGTAGACCTTCGCCTCATGGGACAGACAGACGAGAACGTCTTACTGGCGAATAATATTTTCGATGATGTCAAGGAAAATCTGTCAAAATCTTGGGTCTACATCGTGGAATGGAAAATCAAAGTCTTGGAAGAAGCTGTGGGAGAAATGAAGAATAGCTGGCAAAAAGGAGAAGCTTTTAAGACACTAACAGCTGCTGCTTTCAAATATATGCATTGTCATCTTCAGGATGAAAACTCTGGCGTTCCCTTGTCCTTGCAAGAAATCAAAGCTCAGTTCATAGCTTTTGTCAAAGATAATCTTTTCAAGGAATACTCCATCGCTAAGGACAAGTTAAAGGAAATTTGTTCTCTTCAGTCTGCCATTGAAGAAGCAAACAAAGATTATCATACTCAAGTCGAGTTTGATAAAGAGATGGAGAAATGTCTGGGATTTTAGACTCAGTCTGCAACCAACACGTCAGTCCCTCGTGGCAGAGATATAGTTGAGTCATTGAAGAAATTCAGGTAGCGGATTCTGAAGATAGTGGGTCCCTCCCAATAGCTGGCCACCTGTCTCCTTCTCCTTTCTTTTCTCTTCTTCCTTTTCTTTTCGTATTCTTTGTAATTAGTTAAGGAATTGCAATTGGCGGTCCTTAACTATTCTTTAGTTAAAAGAAACGGTTACGAAGAGTAACCGTCTTGTAAGCTATATAATGGCCTTTCCACGCCATTTTGAAAAGGAGGAAGAACTTGGATATTTGCTGAAAGTGTAAATAGATCTTAAAGAAATCAATTCAAAAGGGCTTTCCATTCTTTGTCTATCTAATTCTTGTTATCTCTGTGTTTTCCTTTAATATCGTGAAGATCATTTTGTTCTTAACTCGTTTAGTCTCTCTGATTGCATACTGTTCAGTTTTGCAAATACAGTGATCTTGTACAACCAAGGAGGAACTTTGTGTCCTTGATTAACAAATCTGAAGAAGGTTATTTATGGAAATTTGTGTCCTTAAATTTAATCTCATTCAACCGTCGCAAATGATCTTGTCTTAAAATTCTTTGAAGCTTCACATACACGAAGAATTATTCTGCTATCTATAATTCTGAATGTTGCTATTCTGCTCATCTTCTTATTCCCTTTCCTCAGTCCTTGTGTAACTGATGATCCTTGTGGAAAACACTTTCGTAATATCCAAGTTTAACCATAAAACAATGTTCTGTACATTTGTAAATAAGTTCGTTTCTGAATAAGGGAACCTCTCCCATTAAAGAGGAGGGACTTTTTGTCCCCTGACTGTTGCTCTTCTAAAAAGTCCTATTTGAAAACCAACAGTTTTTGGCGACTCCGCTGGGGAAAATCACATTCCAGTACTGCAATTTTTCGATCATCCTTTGATCTGGCGACTCCGCGTTTCACTCGAGGGAGAAGGGCCCTTGGTATTGAAGATTCTCAGTTTCAGCTTTTGGAGCAACAGGGTTTTCCTTTCCCTTCAAATAGAAGAACTCGTTCGACGAGCACTCCACCTGTCCGAGAAAGAAGTCCTACGGGTGGTATTCTTTCAGAGCCTGCTAGTCCCAATCTACGAGCTTTGATCCTTGCTGGTGTTACAGTTCCCCTCCAAACCGTATTTCCAAGAAGAATGGCGGCACAATTACCATGGGGTCAAAATGTCGGGCCCCTGGCTCTTACACAGCCTTTGCATGAGTTACCTAGAGGTAACCGAAAGAACTTCCCCAAATTTAAAGGAGATGGCAAAGTACACCCTGATGAACACATTGCAGCCTTCGTAGTTGCATGTGGAGTCTTGGGGGTTGAACATGAAGACGTCTTAGTAAGACTGTTCGTTGAGACGTTACAGGATAATGCTGCTGACTGGTTCTATCATCTTCCGGCTGGTGCCATCACCGACTGGAATACAATGAGAACTCAGTTCGAGAGCCGTTTCAAGCCGGCAGAAGATGTGCATGCCCTGCTTGCCCAAATTTCTCAGATAAAGAAAGATCCATCAGAACCCTATGAGAGAATTTGTGGCTAGATTCAACAGAATGATCAACAAAATTCCTGTAAATACTCGACCGGTTGATCAAATTCAAAAATGTTTCTTTTTGAATGCCCAAATGCCTAAAGTCAGTTATGCTCTAAGAAGGGCTAATCTTGGAACGTTAATTCTGGATCAAGAACTGGCTGTTAGTGTCGAGGATGACCTGATCATGTCGGGGAAGTTGAGAAGAGATCCTCATAAATCTAAATCTGCTGCTTCTTCCTCTTCTGGACCCAATACTGATCCATTAGTCCAGAAACTTGCAAATGATCTAGTAGCTATAAAGAAACAATTAGCTCAGCATGCACCATATGCAGATGTTCCAAGAAGAAATTTCCAGCCCAGAAATCATTTGCCTGCTCCCCACACAAGACTAGCACTTGAAGGACCTCCTGTCAAAGTTCCTGTGAATGCAACCTGTGAGGTTGAAGAGCCGGAAGATGATAATGAAGCTTGTGAGGAATTTGTGGAGGAATACGATGATGAGGCAGAAGAACTTGAGGGATCTCGAGTCAATTTCTTTACCACTGAAGGCATTGATGATGGAGATGACTATGATGAAGTGGTAGCAGATATGAATCTCGAGTCCTTCGCTGTCATGACTCGAGAACAGACACATCAGAGGGAAAAAGTGACACAGCCCATGAAGAAATCTAAGGAGCAGCCAGCAACTATTCCTGTAATTGCCAAAAGAGGATCTCCTCTTCCTACCTCATCTGCACCAAAGGTAAGTACTGTCAATCGCTGCTTCCAAAGTTGCTTCTTCTTCTTTTTCTCCTAAAAATGATAAGCCTAGAATCCCAAATGATGATGGCCCATCCACCTCTGGATCCTTTGATATTGTTGATCATCTAAAAAGGAATAAGGTTCAAATTTCAGAAGCTGAATACTACCAAACCCATCCTAAAGCTTTTGCCAAGATGATCCAATTTGTTAACTCCCATTCCAAGACCACCTCTAAAGGCCTTTTGCCCACTCCTCCTTCTACGCCACAGCCTAGCCTGGTAGCTGCTGTCACCTCGCCTGGAGACAAAATCAAGCCTTTTTATGTTACACTTCTTATAGCTGGCCATAGGCTTAGCAACTGTGTCATAGATTCCGGAGCCTCTGATAATGTGATGCCTGCTAAAGTAGCTCATGCTTTAGGCTTGACCCTCACTCGTACTTATGGATCTTGCTACTCCATGGAAAGTAAGGAAGTGCCTTTGGTTGGAAGGATTAAAGATGCACAAGTGGCGTTTGCTGCTTTACCTGAAAAGAAAGTCTTGGCTACCATCCTAGTAGCAGACATTCCTCCTTCTTATGGAATGTTGCTAAGTAGGAACTTCTGTAAGGACGTGGGTGGAGAGATTCAAATGGACTGGTCACACGCGCTCATACCTGTCAACGGACAAATGAAGAAGTTGCTACCTGAGAAGCAGTCTGAGTATATTGTGCAGAAGACAGATGATCCTAAGGCACAAATACTCTATGAGGACAGGGGCCATGGTAATTACATGATTTTGTCCCCTGATGAAATCCAACCCTCCAAAGTATCACCTAAAGATCCCAATGGTGTCTGGATTTTAGAATTTGATGGAAGTTGTTCCTCGGCTGGTTCTGGAGCTGGTGTTCTGCTAATATCTCCTGAAGGCTACCTACACCCTTTTTCATTTAAATTGCAGTTCGAAAACACTAACAATACAGCAGAGTATGAGGCTCTCATTCTTGGACTGCAAGTGGCCAAAGAACGAGGTGTGAAGAATCTTCTGGCTCGTGGCGATGCAGAGCTGATTGTGAAGCAAGTCAGAAGCCTTTTTCAGGTAAAAAATGGGAGGCTGAAGCATTATCGGAATCAGGTTTGGGATTCAATTGAATTCCTTGATGCTTTCTCCATTGAAGCAATACCTAGAGAAAAGAACAGCAGGGCTGATTCACTGGTTGTATCAGGGTCACTACTGATTCCCCATCCTGAGTTCTCTCAGGATAAGTTCACTATTGAAATGGTCCACCGGCCTAGTGTTCCTGACAATACTAATAACTGGCAAGTTTTCAACGATGACCAGCATTTGCTTTCCTTCCTGGAACTCAAGGGAAATTTTGAACAACTGTATTTTGAGGGAAGTGACAACCTGCCTCGTGAGAGTGTGTCCTCTGACCAAGCTGTCACCCAAGGAGAAGAAACAGATCAGGAAGGGTGCATTAAACTCAAAGGAAACAATATTCCCAAAGGTTTGGTGAGTTTGGAGGAGTTGTTTGATAAACATGACAGATATGTGAAGTCTAAAGCTTCTACTGGACCTCAGCAATCAGCTGAGTATGATAAGATTGATATTGGGAGTTCTGACTGATCCCGAAGCTGGTAAATATTGGAAAATGTTGCACAACCGATGAGAGGAGAAGAGAAATTGATCTTCTAAGGAAGTATAAGGATGTTCTTGCATATTCTTATGAAGATCTAAAAGCCTTCAAGCCAAAAGACATGCAGCATTCTATTCCCTCTCAAACCAGGAATCAAGCCTTTCAAGCAGAAGCAGAGGCAGTATAATCCAAAGATAGCTGACACCATCTTTCAGGAGATCCAGAAGTTGTTGAAGGCTAAGATTATTTTTCCCATTCACCATTCGACATGGATTGCAAACATTGTGCCTGTTAGGAAGAAGAATGGTGAGATCCGCATTTGTGTTGATTTCAGGAACCTGAATCAGGCTTCTCTGAAAGATAACTACCCTCTGCCTATGATGGATCAGATATCTGCAAGCAGTAACAGGGTCTGAAATGTTATCTATGCTTGATGGATTCTCGGGATACAATCAGGTAGAGGTTGATACTGCAGATCAACACAAGACAGCCTTCACCACTCCTTGGGGTACCTTTGCCTACAAGAGAATGCCTTTTGGGCTGATTAATGCTGGTGCCACTTTCCAGAGAGCTATGGATCTGGATTTTGGAAGCTTGAAAGGGAAATGTATAGTCATATACCTTGATGACCTGACAGTGTTCTCAAAGACAAGAGCGGATCACTTTGACCACCTGGAAACAGTCCTGCAGAGATGCCGAGAGCATGGGATTTCTTTAAATCCTAAAAAATCTGTTTTCTGTGTTACAGAAGGGAAGTTATTAGGGCACATTGTCTCAAAGGACGGTATCAAGATTGATCCCGAACGAGTCCAAGCCATCCAGCAAATTCCTCTCCCGACCAGTAAAAAAGGCGTGCATTCCTTCTTCGGTAAGATCAATTTCTTAAGAAGATTCATCCCTGATTTTGCCGAATTAACTTTGAACATTTCTCAGATGATGAAAGGGAAGCAAACTTTTGGTTGGTCTTCTGAAGGAAAGGAATCCTTTGAGGGTATCAAGAAAGCTATTGCTAAAACTCCAGTTTTGGCCTGTCCTGACTTCAGCAAAGATTTCATCATCTATTGCTATGCTACAGATAATACCTTGGCTGTTGTCTTAACCCAAGAAAACTCTGATGGACATGAGCTACCAATTGCCTTCATGAGCTATATCCTGAAGAATCATGAGCTGAAATACACCATGATGGAGAAGCATGCTTTTGCAGTAGTCAAAGCTGTCAAGCAGTTCCGTTTCTATATCCTCAATTCTCACTCTATGGTGCTGGTTCCAGATACGACTGTTAAGTCAATTCTTACATAGCAAGAATTTGGGTCCAAGAGAGGAAACTGGGTGGCTAAGGTCCAGGAGTATGACATTGATATCAAACCTACCAAGCTGGTTCGTGGCAAAGGTCTTTGTGAGCTCATTGCTGAAGGAGCCAAACATGAGTTGTTGGAGGAGAAAGCTGATATTCCTACTGTTCTATTCCTGAGTTCGGTCGATGAATGGTATGCTGACATCGCCCATTTTCTCACCTATGGGGAATGCCCCTCTCATTTAACTGCCAAGGAAAAGAGGACTGTTAAATTGAGGTCAGCACAATATGTACTGTGGGAAAATGCCTTGTTCAAGCGTGGCTTAGATGGGAGATTTCTGAAGTGTGTGGACAAGGAACAACAAAGAAAGTTACTCTCAGCTTTCCATGATCAGGCGTGTGGAGGGAACTATTCATCAACAGTCACAGCTCACAAGATACTCCGGGGAGGATATTACTGGCCTTCCTTGTTCAGAGATGCATCCAAGTGGGTGGATAAATGCGAGGCCTGTCAGACCTTTGTGGGAAGACCTAAATTGGCATCTTTGCCTCTCAAGCCAGTTGTGATTGAGGAACCATTTCAACAGTGGGGTCTAGACTTCATTGGTACACTGAATCCTGCTTCTAGTGCTGGCCACACACATGTGCTAACTGCCACTGACTACTTCACCAAATGGGTGGAAGCTATTCCAGTCAAGAGCACTACTTCTGAAGTAGTATGCAACTTCATCAAGGAGAACATCTTGGTAAGGTATGGTGTACCTAACAAGATTGTAACAGACAATGCTTCAAACTTCTCCTCAACTGAGATAATGGATTTCTGCTATGGGTATGGCATCTCTCTGGCTCATTCCTCAGATTATTATCCCCAGGGAAATGGACAAGCAGAATCCACCAATAAAAATCTGGTAACTATCATAAGGAAGTTGGTCAATGAGTCTCAGCGAAACTGGCATAAGAAGCTTTATGATGCTCTTTGGGCAGACAGGATCACACCTAAAAGAGCCATTGGAATGTCCCCCTTTCAAGTAGTGTATGGAGTAGAGGCCCAATTGCCAGTGACAGTGGAACTGCCAGCCTTGCACCTGATGAAGGCCATTGAAGATACAAGCTTCAGTGATGCTCTGGAAAAAAGAATCATGTACCTGCACAAACTGAACGAGGATAGATTGGAGGTTGCTGACAGAATATCTGCTCACCAGCAGAAGGTGAAGGTTCTGTTTGACAAGAAAGCTAGGTCCAGAGAGTTCCAAGTTGGAGATACCGTGCTGTTATGGGACAAAAGACATGAACCTCGTGGCAGCCATGGAAAATTTGATTCCCTGTGGCTCGGACCGTTCAAGATAAGACACTTTGCTGGTAAGAACTCTTTCTATCTTGATTACATGGATGGTTCTCCCCTCCCACTTCCTTATAGTGGGCAGTATTTGAAGTTGTTCAAGTCCTAGGTGACTAGGGAGTCCCTTTGTATATTCTGTACAGTGTTTTTGCTTTTCTACTTTTGGTGTGTTTCCCTTCTGTTGTGTGTGTTGCCCTCTGTATTGGTTTGTTTTTTACTCTTTTACCCAATGGATAAGGCACTGGTCTGCTTCACCAAGTTTTCTAAGTTCTTGCCTTGTCTCATTCCATGAATTTATACCAAGTCATCCCCAGAAGGAGCCAGCTGTTGTCTACTCAAAATTTCCCACTCTGATAAGAGTAAAATTTTCAAAATTTTGAGTTGAAGGGTTTTTCTCTGAAGTGCCTAAGTCGTGAAGTTGGAAAAATCTGTGTTCTGGGTCATTTTGTGTGATTTTCGGGCCTGTCGGAACTTTTTGTCCCATCTGTCCCAAGTACGAAAGTGCATTCTGTTCCCCGATCGGCCGAAATCCCCGAAGCTGTCCCATTTTCGGGCCCGTCGGAAAGTTTTGTCCCAAGTGTCCCAAAACGTTTTGTGCGAGTTGTTCCAATTTCGGCCGAATCATCCTTCCCGCGTACTTCGCACTTTCCTGTCCTAAATGTCCCAAAGTTAAAAGTGCGAGCTTTCCCATTTTCGGCCGAAACTCCCGAGTCGCGTACTTCAGAGTTCTTTGTCCCAAATAGAAAAATGCAAACTGTTCCAATTTCGGCCGATTTGCCCGAACCGCGTCCTTCGCGCGTTTTCGCCCCAAATGTCCCATTCTCAAAAATGCGCCCTGTTTCATTTTCGGCCGAGCCGGTCAAGTCGCGTACTCCGGAACTTTTTGTCCTGAATGTCCCAAGTCCAAACGGGCCCTTTGTTCCAATTTCGGCCGAAACACCCGAATCGCGTACTTCGCACATTTTCGTCCCATTTGTCCCAAATGCATTTGTGCGTCCTCTCCCTGTTTCGCCCGAACCGGCCGAGCCGCGTGTTTCGCGCATTCGCGTCTCACATGTCCCAAGCGTACCAAGTGTCATTCACACTTAGTTTTTCCCGCTCACTCCGAGTATGATGCTTTTCAAATTGGTGGTTGTGTATTCAATGCGCATTAAAGTCATTCCTCTCTCCAAACGGCTATATAACGAGCATTCCCCTTTGCATTTTTCACATTGCTTCCATGCTATCTTTTGCTCGAACCCTTGCAATTTGAAAACCTGCGCGTATAGCCCTTTCCATTTGCAAATTCCTTCCAGAAGTCTAGGTTGCAGCTCCTAGGCTATCAACATGAAGATCAAGTTCCAGGGACAGGAGCAAATTTCTCCGCTAGAGTCTGCTGTTAGCAATATAGGGGACAGTGAAGCTCGTCATCTCGACTTCGGTGATTTTTGGTCAAGAATGACAGATGCAAACCCTACACCAATGGCACAGATGATTAATGATAGTGGTCTAGCTTTCGCCGGAGGATTCCCTATCTCAGTGCAGTGTGCTGATACTGTGCTTTCATGCGGAGCTCACTTCGACCCCGCTTCGAGCGAATTGACAAATGTACACGGGGAGCTCATTGCCAAGCTGGACGCTGCCGCCATTGGTGCTGCCCTGAGGATTCCAGAGATGGAAAACGCTATAGTCGTCTCCCGGGATCAAGGCGCAGGCCATGTTCGACCAAGACAGTGACAAATATAAGGCTCGAGTGGCGAAGTCTTGGTTGAAGAACCCTAAGAAAGGTGCTTCTCGCCTAACCAAAACCCTATTCCGAGCAGATTTCAATGAAGAATTGTCAGATTTTATAATCCTGCTGGCTCGGGTTATGGGTTTGCCCTCCACCAATGAGTTTCATTTCTGGATGTGCCCGCTCATCAGCATGGTGTGCGAGGGAACACAAAATATCAACTGGGCAGAGATCATCTGTATGAATTTGACAGAGCAGCTATCCAACGTTCAACAAACAAAGAAGTTCTTTATGACTTCATATCTGATGTATACCCTAGCAGCATCAAGGCAGTGGTTTGGCTTCTCCTATATAGATGCACACAAGGATGATCCAGTGTATGCCTATTTCCCGCAGTTCACCCTAGAGACTAGCAATCGGAATTTCAGAAGGGTCAATGATGCTTTCACCATGTACGTGGTCAGATTGCTCGAAGGTGATACTGCAAGAAGGTTTTCAGATGAAGCCATGAACCTGATATCGCAGTATGGAGCCTATTTCATTCAATTCAGGAAATTTTCCTATATCAGGCTTGCTGGCTATGAGAGCACTCCTCTGCGGCTTCCCATGTTCTGTAATGACAAAATGGCCTTGATAGAAATATGTAGGCAACTAGACAAGTTGCACAGAACTTGCAGAGACAAGAAGATTTCTGGCTTGCACTTTCCCATCTCTCTGGGAAACTACACATGCAAAACAGCTCTAGATGCTCAGAACATAGAAAGAGCCCTGGTCCCTATCACTGTTCATTTCTTCAAACCAAGAACCTGTTTTGACTTGAAGAAGTTTATTGAACAGAACATCAAGATAATCTATCATCATAGGGCAGATACTGAAGACTACTGGGCTGACTGTGCAGATGATTTTGAAGCAAGAAGAAGGCATTGTGGCAGGTTCTCCCTGCAATTGATCAAAGAACTCAGTCTGTACCAAGTTCCTGAAGGTCTCCAGGATGAAAATTCTGACCTATACTCATATGAGTATGAAAATGTGATTAAGCACACCCCTCTGGAGGACCTGGATTGGAACAGGAAAGAGAAAGATGATCTGGCTGAGATTCTTGCTCCAGTCTTAGTCAGGACTAGGGTCTGGTTCAGTAAGAAGATCCGAGAATTCAAGAGGCATTCAGGAGAATCCAGTTCCAAGGATGATTCAACACCAATAAGAGAGGCATCAGTTCCAGAGTCTGGAACACCAGTGAAAACCCCTCCTGCCTCAGCAACTCAGGGACCTGTGGAATCTACTCCTTCTCCATCTACCCAGGTATACAAGAAGAAACTCAAAGAGGTAAAGAAGGAGCCTGCAGAGAGTGACCCTCCAAGAAAACAGGCAGAGTTGCCTATAGGGCCAGAGAACATCATTGTTCTCAGTGAAAGTGAAGAAAGTGAGATGCCCACTCCTGCAAATGTTCCTGAAGATCCAGCAGATAAGGACAAAGAGGTCCAGAGCACTGAACTCCCAGGTGCTACTGATTCTTCTACTGCCATTGCCTCCAGTGCTCTACTCACATCTCAGCTTGAGTCAACAGCTGCACAGACCCTGAGTGTTATGAGCTCCCTGTCTCTTGGTCCCCTTGCTTCTCCTGCAGATTCTTCTTCCTCTTTTGCTTGGGTGCAACCTTTGGTTGACAAAAGGAAGAGAAAATCCTCCTCTCAAAGCTTGGGACCAAATTTTGATGCTGTTGCAGCCTTGTTGGGCACCACTCCTTCTCGTGCCAAGAAAGCCAGAACTACTTCCAGGATTGTGTCTGATGCTCAAGGTCAGCAGTTCTTGGAGATTGCTAAACCTACAGTGGACAAATCAGAATCAGACTTGCTGACATCTGACTTGGAGCTTTCAAGGATCCCTATGGGAGAATCTACTCCTGAAGGTGAAATTCACAACCTCCAGGAAACAGTCACAAGAGTCATTGGAAGGGTAGAGAAAGGGCAGCAGACTATTGAACAGCTGGAAGAACAAGCCCAAGTTCTCACAAGTTTTATCAAGTCACTTTTGTCTAAGGACAAAGTTTTGGACCCTACCCCCTTGACTGCTCTACCTCCTCCTGTAATTCTAAGCCAAGATGAAGTGCAAAGTATTAAAGATATGCACAAGTATTCTGTCTATGGCAGAGCTATTGAAGCCATGGTGGATGACATGCTTGTTGCTGGGCTAAACTTCATCGATGAAGCTTTTAAACTACATGGAAAGGTAGACAATTTGCAACAGAAGCTATCCTCTACTATTGGGGTTATGGATAAAGAGCTTAAACTCTGGAGCAGTTGCATTGTAGACCTTCGCCTCATGGGACAGACAGATGAGAACATCTTACTGGCGAATAAGATTTTCGATGATGCCAAAGACAATCTATCAAAATCCTGGGTCTACAGCGTAGAATGGAAAATCAAAGTCCTGGAGGAAGCTGTGGGAGAAATGAAGAATAGCTGGCAGAAGGGAGAAGCTTTCAAGACACTGGCAGCTGCTGCTTTCAAAGATATACATTGTCATCTTCAAGATGAAAACTCTGGTGTTTCCTTGTCCTTGCAAGAAATCAAAGCTCAGTTCAGAGCTTTTGTCAAAGATAATCTATTCAAGGAAGAGCTCCATCTCTAAGGAAAAGATAAAGGAAATTTGTTCTCTTCAGTCTGCCATTGAAGAAGCAAACAAAGATTATCATACTCACGTCGAGTTTGATAAAGAGATGGAGAAATGTCTGGGATTTTGGACTCAGTCTGCAGCCAACACGTCAGTCCCTCGTGGCAGAGATATAGCTGAGTCATTGAAGAAATTCAGGCAGCGGATTCTGAAGACAGTGGGCCCCTCCCAGTAGCTGGCCACCTGTCTCCTTCTCCTTTCTTTTCTCTTCTTCCTTTTCTTTTCGTATTCTTTGTAATTAGTTAAGGAATTGCAATTGGCGGTCCTTAACTATTCTTTAGTTAAAAGAAACGGTTACGAAGAGTAACCGACTTGTAAGCTATATAATGGCCTTTCCACGCCATTTTAAAGGAGGAAGAACTTGGATATTTGCTGAAAGTGTAAATAGATCTTAAAGAAATCAATACAAAAGGGCTTTCCATTCTTTGTCTATCTAATTCTTGTTATCTCTGTGTTTTCCTTTAATATCGTGAAGATCATTTTGTTCTTAACTCGTTTAGTCTCTCTGATTGCATACTGTTCAGTTTTGCAAATACAGTGATCTTGTACAACCAAGGAGGAACTTTGTGTCCTTGATTAACAAATCTGAAGAAGGTTATTTATGGAACTTTGTGTCCTTAAATTTAATCTCATTCAACCGTCGCAAATGATCTTGTCTTAAATTCTTTGAAGCTTCGCATACACGAAGAATTATTCTGCTATCTATAATTCTGAATGTTGCTATTCTGCTCATCTTCTTATTCCCTTTCCTCAGTCCTTGTGTAACTGATGATCCTTGTGGAAAACACTTTCGTAATATCCAAGTTTAACCATAAAACAATGTTCTGTACATTTGTAAATAAGTTCGTTTCTGAATAAGGGAACCTCTCCCATTAAAGAGGAGGGACTTTTTGTCCCCTGACTGTTGCTCTTCTAAAAATTCCTATTTGAAAACCAACAGTCTTAACATCGGTGTGATTGATTGTTACATGAAATTTAATATTGATTTTTATTTTCTTATAATCAACTTGAATACCTTTATTAGAGATATGATGACCCAAAACAATTCCCTGATCAAGCATAATTAAACATTTCTAATGAATCAAGGGGAATTATTGATGTTCACATATTTTTAATAATTTTTATAAATTACTCAAATATTCCTAAAAATTTGGTGCCATGGATAGTAAAATCATCCATGTATACTTCAACCCAATCATTAATCAATTCTGCAAAAATAGATAAGACCTCCCTTTGAAAGGTTTTTGAGAAGACATAATGTTTCTATAGGGAGAGGACACACAAAGGATGCACTTGATGGAACAAATCACATTTGAAGGCATGAGAAGATAGGAAAGGAAACTTCCAGAACACTTTGGTTGAGGACCTTGCTATTTTTTTTATAAGAGATATTTTTGGAGATAACATGTGGAGAACACATAGACTGATGAATACTTGCACTCCACGCAATGGTATTTTGGGAACAAACAGAAAATAAGTGCCATGCATAGTTTAAGCTAATAATAGGATTTTTATTAGGAATTAACTATAGGAAATATATTGTTTGAACCCTTCTATGTTTTTCTTACTATTGTAAAGGTGCATGGCTATATCAATATATGACCTGTTAACTATGGGAGATAGTTCTGAGGTTGAAGAACTCATTCAGGAGTTATTTGGTGAGGCAGACCTAGGAGCATGTTTTGATGAAGAAGATGAGATGGATGCTAAACTACTTGAGAATGCTTTCCTTGAGAAGGAGAAAGGAAATTCTACATATTAGATGATAAAGAAGTAGAAAATTTAGACATACATCATTCAGAGGGTACGCATAATGTCTTAGACATTGTAGATAATAAGGCACACACCTATCATGAACCTATGAAGACCAAGAGAGTGAACATTGGCATGGATTTTGAACCTAAGGAGGCCATAATTGGAGATTATTGGTTTGATTCTAAAGTGGGTAAGATAAAATTGAGTTACTATGTGATTTCCAGGAATTATTTCCTAGGGAAACACCTACAAATGATTGCACAACAGCTACAACAGGAAGGTTTTTATGGGAAAATATTCTTTCTAGGTATGGATGTCCGTTGAGTTTGACAAGTGATAGGGGCACACATTTCTTAAATGAAATAATCAGAATATTATTGGATGAATTTATTGTTGCACACCACAAGACCACACCCTATCACCCTCAATAAAATGAGACTGTTGAGGCCTTCAATAAGATATTGACCCAGACCTTGACAAAAATTTGTGATGTTGGAAGGAAATATTGGGATGATAAAAAAAAAATTGTACTTTGGGCATATAGAAAAACCTACAAAAGGTTGAATAAGGCCACACTTTTTCAGTTGGTATTTGGCATAGAAGTAGTTCTTCCAATATAATTTATGTTACTGTCTTTGCATATTGCATGCAGTTGAGGTCTAGATGATGAGAAAGCATTAGAAGAAATAATTGACAAATTAATACATCTGAATGAGAGGTGTAACATAGCACGTTAGAGTAAGAAGCATGAAAATTCCAGACAGAAGGCATGGCATGATAGACATATCAAGGAAAAGAAGTTTGAGGTTGGGTAGATGGTGCTTCTCTATGATTCAAAGTTTTTTTGCCACTTAGGAAAGCTTAAGGTGTATTGGCTGGGACCATATGTTATCACTCACATACTTGAATCAGGTGCTTTATAGTTAGAGGTGCTTGATGGAACAAAGATACTTGGTTACTTCAACGGGAGTAGGTTGAATCCCTACTATAAATAAGCCATCTTGGTGTATGTAATAAGGTAGCATTTCCATTTAGTATAGATTTCCCTTATTGTATTTCCTTTAATGTGTTTCCTTCCTCGTCACTATGCTTTGTCAATTTAGTTTAGTGTTTTTTTGTAATAAGTGCATTTGCACGCCAGAAGAAAATTCCAATATGAAGTGTTTTTATGTGTAGAGGACTACACATGCCTTTGGTGCGGGGTGGTTGTCATTCAAATATAGGTACATCATAAGAAAATACTGTTACATGATGATTTCCCTTGTTAAAAAGTGTAGACACTATGAAAAGGTGATTCTAGAAAGAAAAATTTTCCTAAGGAAGCCCATAGGTTTGAAGTGAATTAATGAACAATATAACATGAGGTGAGCTATGGCCATAAAAAATATTAGAGGAAGGCACGTCGTCGAGGTACTTCAGTACATGGAAGCACGTGGAAGAAGGTCTCTAGATAAAAGGTAGGAAGGCGCGCTAGAAGGTTATAGCAGTGTTGCGTAGGTGTATCATGCGGAAATTGGGAAAATGGTCAATTAATGAGAAGATCGGTGTTGGGTAAAGGAGAAATAAATGCATTAACTTTTCACAACTCTAGATAAATACATGATGTGGGTTCATTTCTACCTTTATGATCACAAGTATTCAAGTGAGCTAGTTATGGCCAAACTGAGTGAAGCGCGTTGAGGTGCAGAGAGTTGTGAACCCAAGAAAGGGAGAGAATATTTGTGCACAAAATTGGCTTGCATCCCCATTTGAGAAGTGGTTTGAAGGAATCATCTAGCAGGGTTTGAAGGAATCAAAAGCATTAGCTAGGACACACAGATCTTCTTCAAGATAGGGCACAGCAGCTTGCTTAAAAAAGGAAAAAGGTGTAACTTTTATCATGACACCCAAGGAAAGCACCCAAAGTAGGAACAAAGGGGAAGAAGAAGGTGGAAACAAAGGTCGATGACACTCTGAGAGAATTTTTTTGGAAATGCAGTATCCATAAGAAGTATTTATCGAATGGGATTGGAATTCCCATATCCACAGCTACAAGGTGTGCGACTACAAATATTGTGCCACTAAGAACAAGGAGGAACCAGATGCATTTATGAATAGAAATATTAACACTGGTAAAACAAAATGCACGAGGCCCTTACAGAAGCCTAGGATCCACACAAAGATAGAATTGATGAGATTGGGAAACTCATAGTGTAGAAGATGGTTCTCATGGAAGGATAGTTTTCAAGTATGATCAATGTTGTCTAAGTGCTACAGAATGAGAAAGGGAAGATCACTCGGGATGATTTGTTTACAATAGTAAAAAATATTCCAGAGTTGAGCAGACAAAATGTTTGCTATAAGGAGAATGACACAGAAAGGATGCGTGGCCAGGAATAAGGCACATTTGAAGGTGCAGGAAGATAGGAAAGGAAATGCATGTCAGAACACTTTGGCTTAGGAATTAGCCATTTTTGTGGATAAGGGATATTTTTGGAGATAACGTGCAAAGCACACATAGAGATGAATAATTACACTCCACGCAATGGTATTTTGGGAACAAGTGGCAGATAAGTGCCATGCATAGTTTAAGCTAATAATAGGATTTCTACTTGGAGTTAACTATAGGACATCTATTGTTAGAACACTTGCATGTTGTGCATACTATTGTAAAGGTGCATGGCTATTATCAGCATGTGACCTATTTTGAGAAGTGCATGGGTGGTGAAGGGAAAGTTCCCACCCCTATAAATATGTATTGACTTGTGTAGTTTAGTAGGTGGTGAATTATTGTAGAGTTGTGCTGCTTGGTTTTGAATGCACATGACTCATGGAGATACTGATATAGTGTAAGAAGATTCTGTGTTTTACAGTATTTAATGCAATGGAGTATATTGGTTGGATAATGGTATTAGACATAATTAAATTTGGTTCTTGTATGGTTAATCTTATCATAGTTATTGTTTAGTTCATTTATTATGATTCTTTAAGATATAAATTTGGATTATGCACTGTGGAATGCTTATGTCTAGTTATGAATCTAAATATGTTTAAACATCATCATGCTAACATCCTATACAAGCAACTCTAAAGAGGGACCTGGTGCCTTTGTGCACTTTGGGTGAGCTCTCAGCTTAGGCTGAGTGATGTGCAACGTGCCTGGGTTATTCACAGTAAATTCTAGGCTGCATCATTGGTTCCATTTCCAGGACCTCTTTTTCAGTTGTTTTCAGGATGTTTCATGATGAAGATGTACCAGTTGACCTTATCAAGTGTTGAGGAGTGGATAGTAGATCTAGAAGAAGAATATGCTTGGAGATTCAACACTGGATCTGAGTTTGACAGTGCGCACAGTGGGTGGAGCAGAACTTGTATGACTTTTTATATGAGATTTTATTTGTCTATCTTTCTGATAGAGTTATACAAGTGGCTGGTTGCTTATGCATCTAAAAGGAATTGGAGGTTTCACACACTTGTTTGGATGTAGGAAGAATTTTAGGCCCTCTATGATGATGATCTAATTTGGACATGTGTTGTGGACACTTGGTTCATGGTGTTCTGAATAGCTATATTTTGGAGTACTCAATTTCCACTTATTCTTTCCCAGAGGTAGCTGAGTTCCAGTTTTTACGTTATCCAGGGGAACCTATCTACAAGGCATTCCACTAGTGATCAAAATCTTGATGGTAACCCTGAATTTGGAAGAGAAGCTGATGGCTAGCTAAACCCCACCACATGGGGAAGGAGCAGGTTTGGTGAAGGATGGAAGACCTAGTGGCAGAGAGGTAAAGAGAAGAAAGGTGGCTTAAGTACAATGAGGCACATGAGAGGGAGTTAGGGAAGCAATGTGAGATTTAAAATGGATGGTGTTGAGGAGAGAGATGGCTTGTGAAGGATTTAGAGCTCACGTAGAGGGCATGGAGCCAGAGCATTGGAACTCCCCCATCTGGGAAAGCATGACAGGGAACCCTCATCAGCCTCTTATGAGAGTGCACCAACAGAGACAACATGGTCCATGGGCATGGGCATCTGAATCTACCTAGAAACCTAGCCCTTGTGCTTGGTTTTCTAGTTTCTAGTATAACCAGTAGTCAGCAAGCTAGTTTGGGTAGTAAAATAACAGGAGTAAATCAAATAGCAAGTACATCTATGGTCGGTAGACGTCTTCCTTATTATTTGGAGGTACCTTTTTAGGTGTCATTGCACAAGAACTTAGGCATGCATAGAATTTTGGACTCACCTCTGGGAGTAGTACCACCTCACAAACTGTAGGAGTTTAGTTTAGTACCACTGTTGGGACACAGGGAAGTACATCTCTAGTTCACTTCCTACTATAAGTGGAGGATCAGGGGGCATAGGTGGCTCTAGTTCTGGTGGATCTAGTGGGTCTAGAGGTAGAGGTAACACAGGAGGTTTTAGATCCGGTGGGCATGGTCCTCACCAACCCCAAAATATTTACATGGAGATGTCACTTCATCTTCCAGAGTATAGGGGAATAGAAGATGTTGTTGAGCATGTGCACATGTGTGAGATACTATGGTGTGCAAAAGGGATCACAACTTCTGAGTGCAAGGAAAGCCAGTTTGCAACTACGTTGTAGGGATGCACACATAGTTGGTAAAGGAAGTTTGACCCTGATCAGACTTGCGTAGATTATACAATGTTACGGGATGCTTTCCTTAAGGAATTTTATATCCCTGAGTTTGAGTAGAAGAGTATAAGCGTGCTCAAGGATATTAAGAAGGGAACTACTGAGAGTGTTTGGGAATATGATGCCCATTTCAAAACACTTTTGTCTAAACTTTCATATGATATCCATGCAAGACAACATGCACAGTGGTTTGTCGGAGGCTTGATCACACCTTTTAGGAGGGCACTATCACATAAGACATATATGGATCCACACAAAGCACTTGAAGAAGAATTGCACGTGCTGAGGTAGTCAGAAGTATAGACACTGGAGTGAGCCCATTCCTAGAAGCTCAGATTGCAGCTATGGAAAAGTAGTTGGAGAAACTATCATCCAATTCAGCGCATGAGACATGCACTAGGATTTGGTGTACATATTGTGAAGTTGAGGGGCACACTAAGGATAGTTGTCCCCATAGGTCAGTGTGTTCATTATTGCTAGACTACGAGATATGTCATTTAGACCATGATGCAAGCTCACTTCCCATTGTTACAATGTGTGATAAGGAAGAATGTATCTTTCTACTGTAATATTTTCCAGTCCACGACTCACAATACTGAAGATTACAGGTTGATTGATCAGATCCATGATGCCATTGATATTGGTGTATGACAGACAGGAGTATCAAATAACTCTAAAGGTAAAAGTGAGCACCATGATCATGATCACACTCAAGGGTGCTATGATCAGAATGAAGGGCACTTTGAAGGAGGTCGTGGTAGAGGTCAGAGGATACCATGGTGGATTTAGGGGCTGAGGCCATGGTGGTGGATGAGGTGAGTTTCCTTGTGGAACATGTTATACATGTGCAGATCTCCTGACCACTACAGGCATGAATGCCCTCAGAATATTACTTGTTCTTTTTATGGGAAGAATCATAACTATGAGGAGTGCCGGAACTTATATGAGCATCTTAGCAAACAACATAAGAGAACAAGGAGCACATGGATGGTTAGAATACAATATGCCATGGAAAACCAATGGATGCCAAAGTTGGCACCGGAACCTGAGGTAGTACCTGTGAAAATTACTACATGTGTTGAAGCTGCACGTGCCAGAGAAGCATTACAAAATCCTACCATTACCAGGGAAGAGGTCTTGCATGCAAGATACCCAAGATCCTACACATCAGAAGGAGGTTTATCAGGAAACCATGGAGGTGCTCAGAAATCTTCAGGGTGAGATACAATGTTTAAAGGAACAGTCATGGAAGTTGGAACAAAAGAAGGCAGCAGAGACGGTCCAGTCAGATGTTGATGATTTGAAAGAGGTATGCAAGATGTTTTGCCAGGAGAATATTATTCCATTACTAGGGAATTGGTTAAAGGGAAACACTTTGCATGCAGGTATTGAGAATGGATAGGAAGATCCTGCATGCTAATCTCCCCCCTCATAGCTTGGATTATGACAAGGAGATCACTCTAAATGTTGTTGTGGATGGGTGGATTTTGAGCAATATATTGATTGACACAGCGCAAAAGTTAATGTGCTTACTTTAGATGCATGGGTGCAGATGGGAAGACCTCCATTACAACCATCCTCTAATGTATTGTTTATGGAAAATCAAACTAAGGCCACTCCAATAGGATTTTTAAAGGATGCATCCATTACTATACAAGGGGCCAAGTTCATTGGGGACTTTGAGGTTTTAGCACTTGTAGAAGCAGACAACTTCCCAGCTCTACTTGGGTGCCCTTGGTGTTATGCAAATAATGTTGATCTATGGTTCAACAAGGGGTATATAAGTTTTGAGAACAAGGAAGAATGAGTTATTATCCCTTTGAACAGATGGGAAATCTATGCACCTTATGTTGAACCTTTGAGTGAGGAAGACCTGAACAAGAATTTATGTGTGCGTCATTTGAGATCTGGAAGTACTTGAGCCATCTAAGGAAGGAATCCTCCAGTGGGAAGATGCACAATCTATTAGTGATACTACAAGTATTTCTTGTGATAATTGGGCACATGGACACTTATGAGATGGTTGGGCATGAAGTAAGAAGTGCATCTGTGTGAGGAGACAAACCTCATTGTATTAGGAGGATAAGTAACAACCTTGTACCCTGGTACACTGGAGAAGGAGACCCTGCGGTATTCCTGCGCACCATGGAGGAACAGTGGAAGGATCAAGTGGATAGAAGAAATATGTTAGTGTATACCCTACATGGGATAACAACACATTGGTGGATGGTTCATAGGGATAATCTCATAGAATGGAATGAAGTGAGAATTTCTCTAACAACCTAGTTTCTCAGGAGCAATGCACCTACTCAAATCTACACATATCATGGTAATCATCCTGTTCAACACACATGTTCAGTAGTGTGAGAGACTCTAGACATAGAGGGCAGGAAGCTTTACCACCTTCACTGTGGGTGCACAAACTTTATTTCACCTTACGAGGTTGCACGTGTGCTTGGTATGTTTATGCGGAGCTGCATAGGGAGACTGGAAATTGGAAAGACTTGACTACAGGAATGATCCAAAATTTTGACTACTTCTCCACTAAACCTCTGGTGAAAGAGGCATTACAGGTTATGGAGTGATTGACTATGGGAGATAGTGCAAAGGCTGAAGAACTCATTCAGGAGTTATTTGGTGAGGAAGACCTAGGAGCACATTTTGATGAAGTAGATGAGATCGATGTCAAACTACTTGAGCACACTTTCCTTGAGAAGGAGAAAGGAAAGATGGTCTACATAGTGGATGATGAAGAAGTATAAAATTTGGACATAGATCATTCAGAGGGTACATGTGAAGTCTTAGATAGTGTGGATAAGAAGGCGTGTGCCTATCATGAACCTATGAAGACCAAGAAAGTGAACATTGGCATGGATGTTGAACCTAAGGAGGCCATAATTGGAGATTATTGGTCTGATTCTAAAGTGGCTAAGATAATTGAGTTAATATGATTTTATAGGACTTATTTCCTAGGGGATACCATGAGTTAAAGGGAGTGCATGAGTCTTTGGTGAGATGAGGATTAAGTTAAAGGAAGGTGTGCACCCAGTTAGGAAGAGACCTTACAGGATGAACCCTAACCTACATAAAAGTTAAAGAAGAAATTGACAAGATGTTGAAATATGGCATCATTAAGCCCCTAGAAGAATCAGAGTGGGTTAGCCCCATGGTAATCAATATAAAGAAATATGGTAGGATTAGGATTTGTGTGGACTACAGGGAGTTGAATGCTGCATGTGTGATTGATCCTTTTCCTACACCTTTCACGGAGGAAATATTAGAAGGCATTATAGGGTGAAATTTACTCTTTTACAGATGGATTCTCTGGATATCACCAGGTAAGAATTGAAAAGGAGGATCAAGAGAAAAGAAATTTCACCACTGAATGGGGAATTTTTGCATACATGGTGATGCCCTTTGGACTAAAGAATGCACCTAAAGTATTTTTGTGCATTGTGGTTCAAGCATTCCAGGATTTTATCACAAATTCGAGGTTTACTTGGATGATTGGATTTATATGGGCTTGTCAAGGATCATTGTGACAACTTGTGATTAATGTTTGAGAGGTGTAAATAGTTAATCATCTCTTTAAACATCAAGAAGTGTGTATTTGCTACACCTTTTGGAACTCTCCCAGGGCATATCATCTACAAGGAGGGTTTTTTAGTAGATCCAGCCAAGGTTGTAGTTATCTTAGGCCTAGAGGAACCTACCTAGTCAGAGTGAGGTGCATGGATTCTTGGGCCACACAGGGTATTATAAAAATTTATCAAAGGATATGAAGATTTGTTGTGTCCTTGGAGGAATTACTAAAAGGAAAAGGGACATTCTATTGGGGATAACCACAACAATGCACATTTGAAGCGTTGAAGGAGAGGCTTACTATGACACCTATTCTATGATTTCCCTCATGGAATAACCTTTTCACGTATATGTGGACACCTCTAGCATGGCCATTGGCAAAATATTAGCTCATCCTAGAGAAGGTATTATAGATCATCCTATCTTTTTTTGCTAGTAGAAAGTTGACTCCTAAAAAAATAAATTATAAAACTATAGAGCACGAGGCCTTATCAATGATCTATGCCCTGCATAAGTTTAGACAAGTACTTGCTAGTAACACCTTTTGTGTTTTATACAGATCACATGGACATTGAAATACTTGGTAAATAAGCCTGTTTTACAAGGGTACATATGTCGATGGGTTCTCTTATTCCAAGAGTTTGACTTTATAGTTGTGGTAAAGCTCGGTAAAAGTAATTTTGGCCCAAACCACTTATCAAGAATTCAATCAGGAGAGGAAGCATAGACAATTGAAGATACAATTCCAGATGCACAGTTGTATAGGTTAAACCATGTGCCTTCGGAATTGGAGGATATTGTTATCTTTTTACACATAGGTATGGCACTAGAAGGAATGAAATCCTTGGAAAAGAAATAACTTGTAATTTGTGCCACACCTTTCATGTTGATCAGTGGTGACCTATACAAACTAGGATGAGATGAAGTATTGTGTCGGTGTGTACTGGAGCATGAGTGCACAAAAATCATGGAAGCTCATGGTGGTATTGCAGGTGGACACTATGCAGGTGACACCACCAGGTGGACAAGACTACTCACTGGTTTATGGTGGGAAACCTTGTACAAGGATTGCAAGGAGTATTGTAAGGTGTGTGATCCTTGTCAGTGCCTTGGAAAACCTGGGAAAAGAGATGAAATGCCTTTAAGGCCTATTACTAGTGCAGAACCATTTGAAAAATGGGAAATAGAATTTTTGGGTCCTATTTCCCCAGCCACGCATAGAACTGGATCATGCTACATCATCACTTGTACATATTATCTTACAAGGTGGGTAGAAGCAACACCTACAAAGGATTGTACACATGGCTACAACAACAAGGTTCTTATGGGAAAATATTCTTACTAGGTATGGATGTCTGTTGAGTTTGACAAGTGATAGGGGCACACATTTCTTGAATGAGACAATCAGGATATTATTGGATGAATTTATGGTCACGCACCACAAGACCACACCCTATCACCCTCAAGAAAATGGGACTACTGAGGCCTTCAATAAGATATTGAGCCAGACCTTGAAAAAATTTGTGATGTTAGAAGGAAAGATTGGGATGATAAAGTTTTTGTTGTACTTTGGGCATATAGAACAACCTATAAAAGGTTGAATAAGGCCACACCCTTTCAGTTGGTGTTTGGCATAGAAGTAGTTCTTCCCATAGAATTTATGTTACCTTCTTTGTGTATTGCACGTGCTGGAGGTCTAGCTGATGAGAAAGCATTGGAAGAAAGAATTGACAAATTAATACAGCTGGATGAGAGGCACACCATAACACGTTGGAGTCAGAAGCAGGAAAAGGCCAGATAAAAGGCATGGCATGATATACATATCAAGGACAAGAAGCTTGAGGTTGGGCAGATGGTGCTTCTTTATGATTCAAAGTTTTTGACGCCACCCAAGAAAGCTTAAGGTGCATTGGTTGGGACTATATGTTATCACTCACATACTTGAATCAAGTGCTTCCAGTTAGAGGAACTTGATGGAACATGATTACCCGGTTACTTCAATGGGAGTAGGATGAAGCCCTACTATAAATAATCCTTCTTGGTGTTTGTAATAAGGCAGTATTTCCATTTAGTATAGATTTCCCTTACTGTATTTCATTTAATGTGTTTCCTTCTTCGTCGCTATGCTTTGTCAATTTAGTTTAGTGTTTTGTGTAATAAGCACATTTGCATGCGCCAGAAGTTGATTCACAATATGAAGTGTTTTTATGCATAGAGGACTGCACATACCCTTGGTGTGGGGTGGTTGTCATTCAAAAATGGGTACACATAAGAAAATAATGTTACAGGTGATTTCTCTTGATTAAAAAGTACAGATACTATGGAAAGGTGTTGCTAGAAAGAAAATTGCTCCTAAAGAAGACCATAGCTAGAAAATGAATGAATGAACAGTATAACATGAGGTAATATGCGGCCATAAAAACTACTAGAGGAAGGCACAGTGGTGAGGTAATTCAACACATGGAAGTGCGTAGAAGGAGGTATGTAGCCAAAAGGTAGGAAGGCACTGTTAGAAGGTTATAACTGTGGTGCATAGGTGTATTGTATGGAAATTGGGAAAATGGTCAATTAATGAGAGGATCAGTGGTAGGTAAAGGAGTAATAAATGTGTTAATTTTCACAACTCTATATAAAGATGTGATGTGGGTTCATTTCTACCTTTGTGATCACAAGTATTCGAGCGAGCTAGTTGTGACCAAACAGAGTGAACAGTTGAGGTGCAGATAGATGTGAAACCAGGCGAGGAGAGAAGATTTGTGCACAGAATTGGCTTACATCCCCATTTGAGAAGGGTTTGAGTGAAGTAAAAGCATTGAGAAGGAGCTAGGGTTCTACATGGCAAATCTCTATCACAATTATTTTCATATAGGGGATCAGTTTCAATTATTAGGCGAATGTGGTTTTGAGATAGGGAACAAGACGTCACAATTATTCGAGTGATCTATTTACGACCAAAGAGAAAAAAAGGTGCAAGCTTTTGAATCATGAGGAGGAAAGCACCTAGAGCTTGGTCTCAATTTGAAGAAGGAGCTAGGGAAACAGATTTCGAGCTAGGGAATGTGAGCTGCTTGAAAGAGAAAAAAGTTGCAACTTTTATCATGGCATCGAGGAAAACCTGGAGTAGGTATAAAGGGGAAGAAGAAGGTGGAAACTGAGGTCGAGGATGCCTCCTGAGAGTAATTTTTTGAAATTATCAAAATAAGTAATTATCATATGGGATTAGGATTCCCATATCCACAGGTGTAAGGTGTGTGACTACAAACATCACACCACGAGAACAAGGAGGAACTAGATGCATTGTCTGAATATAAAAGACCAACAAGTGAACGGTTGATGACATGCCAATGTATGATGATGTTGGAGAGAATTTTCTGAAGAAGGTAGGGGTATACCAGCTGTATGAACTCCCGTACTTTGGAAAACTAGAAAATCTATACCGGTGGCTGATGAGCAGAGTCCATGAGGACTTCTTCTACTTTGCTGGGTGGTGGGTAAGGATCACAATGCCCTTAATTGCTACGTTGATAGGATTAAAGGGCACAAGGAAAGAGGTTAGTAGTGATCTAACTGATAAGGTAGTTGTCATGGCCACTAACAAGGAGTTGGGATATATGAAGGGTCCACGGGATGGATATCTACAAGCTGAGGAAGTACCCTCTGATACAGGTGGCCACACATTTACTCACCAAGCTGAATGATCAGGAAAGGTGGTCACAAGTGAACACCATGTGGCTACACATTGCTAAGAATATTTCACAAGGATAATTTTACAACTTAGTTGGGTACATAGCAGATACAATTTTTGAGGAAGTGTGCATAGGTGAGAAGATAAGTTTTGGCACTATCCTTGTTATCACTTGTGTTTGTAGAAATTGGAGTTCCTGATGGGCCAAATAATAAAATATGGGAATACCCCATGGAAAAGAAGTCCCTCGCAGAGAGGTTTGAAAAATATCTATGTGAAGGATCAATGAGTGGTCCATTCAAGCAAGAGGTGGAGTTATGGTATGACTGACTTCATGTGGCCTTCGAGGAGGAATGGCACATTCCAAAGGAGTTACCCTCAGTGGTGGGAAAGGTTGTGCAGTTCATGGTATATCAACATTTTTGCATTGTGTGGTTTGTAATGAAGGATGGGACATGGAGTCCCTAGTGCAAACTACCATATGCCTTCACAATGTGATTCTTCTAGGAAATAGTACACATTTTCTGATGCACGCCAGTTAAGCTACAATGCAGACAAGGTAGATTGTGACTACCATACCTTAAGGAAAACTTATGTTTATCCAGGTTGATCTGCCTACATTGAGAGGCTTATTTCTGATGTCATAAGTATGAAATACAGTAAGTTTGGCTATTGGGGATAGTGGGGCCATGCTTATCTACCTCCAACTTAAGCCTAGATTGGAAAAGGGCCAGTATGTGGAGAATGAGTTCATGCTCCTAGGACCGCCTAAAGGAAAGCATATAGTTGAAAATGTGGCAGCTCCAAAGCCTTCCTCGACCTTAGAGGAAGATGAGGAAGAAGAACTCAATGAGGATAGTGGAGGCTTAGACCATAGAGGATGGAGGCAGCCCACTGACAAAGTAGAAAGTGAGTACACAGATACTCCTCCACATCCACAAGGAGAAGAGGAAGACTTGGATGTAAACATAGTCCATGAGGAACACCAGTTCAAGAGGGTGTTCAGAAGAACCAGAACCCAAGGTGTAGGAACATCTCAACTTTTACGAAGGTCACCTCGACTCTCCCCTAAAAAATAAACACCCTAGAAAAAGAGGAGAAGAAAGTTGAATCTTAAAGAGGATGAGGAGGGAGTCAGGGGAGAGCATGCCAAAAACCCCAGTTCAACCTGAAGATGTAGAGGATCCCCCAGATGAAGATATGAGAGATGATGATGAAGGGGTGAAAGAAGAAAAGAAATTTGTGGGTGAGCCACTAAACATGCCCATTACTACTTAGGAAGGAGAAGGGCCAACTCCATACCTTGGCACCCAGGTTCCTAAGGGGCCAAGGACAAAAAGAGAGAGGACAAGTGAAGAATATGTTGTCCCTAATATGGGCTATACTGAGGACACAATAAAAATCATCCGTGCCCATTTTCAGAGCATTGTGGGCCTTAAAGAGTTATATGGGTGGGAGTTGATGGATATAGATATGGCTACTACATGCACAAGGAAGTAATTATCCTTGGTCCATGCAGACTCATATGGACGAGCCTATTTTGACATGTGTGAAGAGTCCTTGTGTCTTACATAGAGTGAAGAAGGCACCCAGAGTAGGAACATGATAATAAAACCCACTCTAATTTTTGATGAGAAGGTCAACAATTCCTTGGTCAAGGTATCTCCTACGGTGGTGTAGAGGAACATTAATAAGGATGACCACCACTTGAGTACTACTTGAAGATAACAAGGATAAAACTACAGAGATAAAGTGCTTAAAAGAAGAGAAGGAACAAGAATAGGAAAATAATGAAGCCTTTGTTAGCATGGCTAAGGATCTTAGTGATCACATTCTTAAAACAAGGCCTCATCTAGAATCTTAGGTTCCTAAAAATTTTTTCCTTCTGCTATGCATTATGTGTCGCACTTTGGTCAATTTGGTATTAGATGAAAGACCAATTTGAATTCCTACACCAAAGGATTCTACACAAGAAGCAATAGCAAGAGCAAGGGCCAATATTGTTATAAAAGTTTCAACTTATGAGGCCTTGCTCCAAACCTTGAAATATGAGCTGAAGAAAGCCGACCAAGCTCTCAATATATGTGTGGTACTAGATGCCATAATAAGGATCATAACTATGGTAGAGGACAATGAAGTTCTAAAGGAAATGAAAGATGAAACACTTGGGCATGCAGAAATATTAGCACTGGTAAAACAAAAGCGCGAGGCCCTCAGTGTAGCCTAGGATCTACACAAGGATAGAATTGATGAGATTGGGAAACTCATAGCACAGAAGATGGATCTCATGGAAGGAATGTTGTCAGGTATGGCCAATGTTGTTTGGGTGCTACAGAATGAGAAAGAGAAGATCACTCATGATGAATTGGATGCAATAGCCATAGATATTTCAGAGAAAATAAGGAACACGCTAAGTGATTGGAAAATATTGGAGGCTGAAATCAAAACTGAATATCCAGAGTTAATCCTTCCAATTTAAGAAGAGGGTGCTGCAGAGTAAAACTTCATTCTTTTGTACAGTGTTTCATTCATTCTTTCATTACTTATTCTTTATTATTGGAAACATCGAGAAATAATTCCCATTGTTGGGATGACAATGTACTTTAGTGTGGGGTAATGTTGAGCAAACAAAATGTTTCTCTAAGGAGAAGACACACAAAGGATGTGCACGTGGGAACAAGGTGCATTTGAAGGCATGGGAAGATAGAAAGGAAACACATGTGCCAGAACACTTTGGCTCAGGACTTAGCCATTTTTATGGATAAGGGCTATTTTTGGAGATAACATGTGAGAACACACATAGAGATGAAGATTTTGCTCCACACAATGGTATTTTGGGAACAAGCGGTAGATAAGCGCCACACATAGTTTAAGCTAATAATAGGATTTCTACTTGGAGTTAACTATAAGACATCTATTGTTAGAGAACTTTCATGTTGTGCATACTATTGTAAAGGTGCATGGCTATTATCAACATGTGACCTATTTTGAGAAGTGCATGGGTGGTGAAGGGAAAGTCCCCACCCCTATAAATATGTATTGACTTGTGTAGTTTAGTAGGTGGTGAATTATTGTAGAGTTGTGCTGCTGGTTTTGACATGCACATGACTCATGGAGATATTGATATAGTGTAAGAAGCTTATGTGTTTTACAAGTTTAATGCAATGGAGTATATTAGTTGGATAATAACATTAGACATAACTGAATTTGGTTCTTGTATGGTTAATCTTATCATAGTTATTGTTTAGTTCATTTATTATGATTCTCTAAGATATAAATCTGGATTATGCATTGTGGAATGCTTATGTCTAGTTATGAATCTGAATATGTTTAAACATCATCATGCTAACATTCATGTAAAAGCAACTCTAAAGAGGGACCTGGTACATTTGTGTGCTTCGGGTGAGTGCTCAACTTAGGTTGATAAATTCTAGGCTGTATCAATTGACACTTAAATGTGACAATCTGGATTGGTGCCCTAACATGACATAAATTTCCCTAATTTTGACTTGTTTCCCCTAATTTGACCTAATTTCCATAAATGTAACATAATTTTCCCAAAATTGACATAATTTCCCTAAATTAGACATAATTTCACCAAGTTGGACCTTATTTCCCCAAATTTGACTTAATTTCTAATCATGAAAAATTAATGTGACATACTATTATGACTCCCTAACATGAAACACTGACCCAGTGAAGCCAAATTTGACATAATTTTCCCAAAATTTCCCACATTTGATCTAATAAAACCAAGGTTGAACTATTTTCCAAAATGTGACCTAATTTCCCACACACACTAATGTGAGATTGGCCTAATTTCCCCAAATTTGACCCAATTTCCCCAAACGTGATCCAATTTCCCAAAATTGAACAATTTCCCCCCCAAATTGGACCCAATGAAACCTGGATCGGCACCTGAATGTGACAAGTTAGATAGACACCCTAACATAACACACATTCCCCTAATTTTGACTCATTTCCCCTAATTTGACCTAATTTCCCCTAATGTGAATTAATTTTCCCTAATGTGAACTAATTTCCCCAAATGTGACTTAATTTCCCTAAATTTGACCCAATTTCCCCAAATTTGACATATTTCCCCCAAATTAGAACTAATTTCCCTACATGTGACACACTAATGTGACATAATAGTGCAACACACCAACCCAATACACTAAAATCAATCCCTAATAAGGCACATTGACACAACTCCCAAAAGTGACACCTTAACACACCATAATGACATGACACACTAACATGACTACAGAACACAAAACAATACCACAACACCCTTTTGTGGCACAATGACATAATACCCAATCACTAACACACTAATACAACACATTAACATTGATACACTCTAATTTGACACACTAACATGATACCCAATCATGACACACTAATGTGATACACAAATGTGACACTGTAACATAACACAATAATGTGACATCTGAGCATGACATCATATCACAACACTATTCCTTTAGGATCTTTGTTGCACTAATCGAATGTAATTTATTCACCATTTAATTAAAAAACATTAAAATATGCATGAATTTTATAAAAAAATAACTTGGGACATTAAACCAAATTTAAATGGAATGTTAGAGTAGCTTAAAAATCAACTTTAAAGTTCATATGTTAGGGTTACTTTCCTAACGCCCCCACTAACGTTTGAAATATACATAAAACATAAAAAAATTAATACAAAAACACTAACATGCCAAAAACATAGTTTCTATTCACACTGGGAGATTTTGTGAGCCTCCAAAACAATTTGTAATCATTTTCATCGTTTATAGGGTAGTGTGAAGAATTTTGCAAGGTTTTTTAGTAAATCTATGGGTCACTTTTATAGGGGATTTTTTATATATTTGCGGGTTATTTTGTTAGTGATTTGTTTTCATATTTTTGGGCCATTGTAGTTTGGATTTTGTGGGATTTGGAATAAAATTTATGGCATAGGAAACCAAATGAAAGGATTTAAAGAAGCCATAAGTTGAGGAGGGAAACAATTATTGACAAAAGGAGGGAGAAAAATGATAACTTCTCAAAGGGAATGAATGTTGTAGAGTTTCCTCTAAGGTGGGCACCAATTTACAAACATTTTTGAGGTGGCATACCTCTGAAGGTGTAGATGATTCTTCTTCAGATGAATAAGAATATATTGAGGATACACCTCACAGGGAGGATACTTTGGAGAGGATGAATACCCATGAGGATGGGGGATGAAGAAAAAGTTTACAACAAACACATCCACATCAACTCAAATTAGATGATGAACATATAAACCTTATGCATCATTTATTTTATGTGCTTTAATATTTTTACGTAATACTTTTTACAAGAACAACACCTTTTTTTGAATTGATGGAATTACTTTACATATCTTACAACAATTTACTTCGCAACAATATTTTTAATTCCGTTATCCTTCATTAGTCTCCTTATCATTTGAACGTCACCCCACAACGCATACTACTACATGAATGTTTGATATAATAACATAATTTGAAACCTCATTATATTAAAAAATTTACAACCCTCATCCACCAAACTTGCAAGGCAACATGGTATTAAAAACAATGAAGATAACATGGTCCAAGTATGTTCCATGCGACCACAACTCCTTGAGGTGTTTTTCAACCAAATTTTTAATCTTCATTTTGGCTATTTTCTAAAAAAAATTGTGACTAATCCACACCTCCCAAGATGCTTATTTATCATAATATTCAATCGCATACTCCTCATAAAGGTGGCATAAAAAATTCCAACCACATTTCCACTAGACAATCACTATAATAACATGTACATATGGTTTCCAATCTTCTAAAATTATATATTCTTAAGTAATCTTCCAACATATATAAATTTTTAATTATTTCTTCTTTTATAAATGTTAATCAATATATTATATATTCAAGATTTGTTTCCTTCAAAAACAAGATTGCTATTATATAATTCTTTAAAAGTGTCTGGATATACATAAACAAACTGAAGACCAATATATTTTAGTTACAGAAAATTATTACTAATCTTATTAAGATTCTCGAGACTAATTGAAATTTTTTAGTAAATAAATCTATTCATTTCTATTTTATGGTTCATGTTATATAATTACTAGCAATTGCACGTGAGGGGGTGAAGATCAATTTTGGAAGAACGTTACATGATTGCACTATACAAAGTCAACATTAGTGGAGCCAACTTTATGTCTCCATCTCTCAAGCAAAATGAATTATATCTCTTATGGGATTGAGAAGGAAAAGTTTCCACTTTGTGCCTTAACTAATTATAGTGAAAACATTTAAAATGAAAACCTATGAAGTTGAGGAATTGATTTTAGAAACCAAGAGATAACACAATCTTGATAAAATGAAATAATGGCTTGGAAATATTGACCAAGAAACAAACCCTCACAAACATGTTCCCCAATAACTCATCAATAGTTGTAATGATAAATACCACCTTGTCAACTAACACTTTTATGAGGCCAAGGTTTCTGATAACCAACGCAATGTTATACAACATGAGTCACAAAGGAGATTTTTGTAGTGAAAGGATTAAAGAAAGGGGTTAAAGGGATATGAAAAACCAAAACTTATACAGGGCCATGGTCCATGAGACAAAAAAAAAGAATGATCTTCAATAATATTGAAAACTAGAAGAAATAAACCATTCTTTAGCATTGAAAAAGAGGGTTCAATGATTATCACTCCAAACCGATGAGTCCAAAAAATTAGCATGAGGTAATTTTTTCCCTACACATTTCCCAAATAGTTATCTTCAAATGATATCCTCATCGATGACATTGAAAGAGGCATACAAAATGTCCACTTCAAATTCTTCAATAGAGAAGAAAAATAGGGACATCACCCAAAGAGAAAGTAACACTATTTAACTATTTAACTTTTGCAAGCACAACTTTAAGAAACAATGCCAATGAGGCTAGTTTTGAAGAGACATTGCCTCAAATTATAGAGTCAACAACATCAATAGGGATACCATCAAACAAAGAGCTTTGATAAGTCAAAAATGGAGAAGAGGAAATGTTATAAAAATAAACAATTTAATCCTTTTTTAAAGCTTGATAGTTGTGAAAATGATTTCAATGTTCTTGCAATCCTTGAAATTCTCTGCACCCAATATCAAAGATCCACCATTAACAGAAATTGAATAATTAAAAAACCTCGAGACCAAATATAAATACATTATCCCCTTTCCTTGTTCCTGATAGTAATTAAGTGAGTTAACATGAATGGAAGAATATGTAACTTCATATAAATGAAAAATTAATAAATAAATAAATGCCACGATAAAATAATAACTCCCCTAAAATATCTTCTTCCATAATATATCTATTACATTATGCTATGATGGTCGTCCAAGGCCTACTTTAAAGTTGCCATTTTGGTTCAAGATATGGGGATCCTATAAAATTTTGTAGAGTTTGGTTTTACACCAACGAAATGCATTTGCTTATAAATATGATATTCCATAAAAGGATATCACATTATTTCATTTGGAAAAACATGGTGTGTATAAAATAAATATTCCTTTTAGGCATTTAAAAGATTCCGAGGCCATTTCACAAGATGCATCTACAACTACAACATCCAACAAAAAACACTTCTTATTATACCTCAATGGATGTCCATACCCCATTACAAAAAAATTATTTTGCTAAGGAAAATGTGAGCTAATCGTGTTGAATATGGTTGAAATGCATTCCATAAGACCACATTTATTTCAAGCATTTTGTTGAACATTTCACATGCCATGTGCACGATTCCACGTTTTACAATCTATCACAAAAAAATGTTTTTCGAATTGATTGAATTTCTTTAGATCTCTCAAAAAAATTAATTCACAACAATATTTTTAATTTCCCTATCCTTCATCAATCTCCTTACCATTTGAATGTCTCCAAAAAATGTGTCAAATATGTGAGTAATAGTACACTTTCCCTTCCTAAAAGGTCACTACAAGATAACGGATCTTGTATCCACAATATTTTCACAATTTATATGTGGATACTAATGAATAAATTGTGAATCCATTTTTGTCAAGTTCACCCACAATTATTTTGTGGAAACATTTAATTGGGGCAGTAACCACAACTAGAATATTGTGGAAATAACCACATATCAAATATTGTATAATTCCACAACATTTTTTTTGTAAAATTTCTACAACATCATAAATTGTTTTATAAATTGTGAATTATATAAATAATAAATAGCACAAATTTTCAACATATAATATATTATACTATAAATAAATTTATCTATGAATTATTTAAAAATTTATAATAATAATATTTAGAACTTAAAATTAAGAGAGATAGTATTTCTACATCTTATGCAATATAGGTATAAAGCTATTGTAGTCAATAAATAATGCACTTATGATGTACATCTAGCCTCTAAATATTTCACTTATATGCATGGTTCCCAAGAAAGATAATTAGTCATTAACAACACTTGTTTTACTTGATATTAATTTTATCCTTCTTATTTTTGTTACTTGTCTTTTCTGGATTTACTCCTTACAGTTTTGCGCACTAGCTGATACCCTGTTCAACTATGATTCCACAGGTTTATCATTTTGACACCATGTACAGAACCACCAATTAGGGACAATGTTGAGTGTGGAGCTTAATTGCTTCAAATAAAGCTTGTTTTTACATGTTGCTGGATTAGACAGTGACCAACATCAATCAGGAGGTGACCAACATTGGTTAGGCAGTGAATGGTATCGGTCAGTTATCAACCAACATGGGTCAGGAAGTGACCAGCATTGGTTAGGCAATGACCGACATCGGTCAGGAAATGACTGGTGTCGATCAGGCAGTAACTGGCATCGGTCGACATGTGCGACGGTGCTTTGTTTTTTGGATGAGAATTAGAATAAATATTTTTCTTTAAAGATGATTTCTTGATTGTAAAAGCATAGTTAATTGCCCAGAATAGATATATATGCATGTATGCATTGTATGAGGGATGAGAGAAGAAAATAACAATTGTTTGCATGTTAGTTTTCTTGGTGGGAAAGAAAGAGTAGATGAGTGATGGAAAAATATTGAACATCCTGTGAGGTGTTGGAAGACAACAAATCTTCATTGTATTTCCTCTATAAGGCACTGAATAATAAGTTTGGTCATTTCTTGTTGGATGTAGCCCACACTAGGTGAACCACGTTAAATCTGGTGTTATCTTTCTCTTGTTTATTTTATCTTCTGGTTTATTTTCGCATTCATTGCTTGTATGCTTTATCTAATTTTTTAGATGTGTGCAACATTGTTTTATGGTTAAACCCTAACAACTGGTATTAGAGCTTTGTTTGGAGGTTTTGTGTGTTGACAATATTTACTCACAAAGGGTTTTTTCTGATTGAGTGGGAGCATAGCAATGGTAGAAGATAGTAAATACCGAGTAGAGAAATTTGACGGTTGTAATTATTAACTATGAAAGATGCAGGTGGAGGATTATTTGTATGAGAAGGATCTATACTTATTGTTGGATGAGCATGCACATCCGGACATGATGACTGATGAAGAATAGAAGGTTCTTGATAGAATGGCTCTGGGATCTATAAGATTGAGCCTGGAAGCATTGGTGGCTTTGGATTTTATAGATGTAAAAACCACAGTAGAGTTGATGAAATATTTAGCAAATTTTTATGAAAATCCTAGTGCTTCGAATAAGGTGCATGCTTATGAAAGGGTGATGTTTGGACTAGTTCATAAAGTGACATCCTGACAGGAGATTGGTGTAATTACTTGATAACAACCTTATAGACCATATTAAAAGGGGGTGTTTCTGCTTGTATTGAGATTTTGGCTCTAGGTGATGGTGTTTGATTAGATGCTTCGGGAGCTGAGGGAATAGATACCTTAGGTTTGTCAGATGAAGCTGATAATTCGGGTGGTGGAGGTATAGTGATGAAGTTTTAACTTTTTTTGGACTTAGATGACTTGTTTCCATAATTTTGTGAGCAAATAGTGATATGTAAAGTGTTGATCTGATGAGCAGGTATTTTAGGGATGGATTTTTCAAGTTTTTATGACGATGATGTTGATGTTGGTGTTGTGTTTGATTGAGAAGGAAGGAAGAACAAACTGCCAATTTCTTGGACTTTTAAGTGAAAAGCTCTACAATCCTCTATGGAATGGCCTCATATTGTGTGGTAATCACATAAAACATTGAAGTTATACCATGTAGGTTTCCATCCTTGATGATCAGATAGTTTAGGAGGTGGTAATGTAATATGTGACCACTGAAGGAGGTCATCTAAGATGGTGGCGTAACACCCGTTAGGTGTAGATGTGGATGGTAGAAAAGTTTTACTCAAATTTTCCTTGGGAGGTGGTAAAATTTTGGCTACATGTTGTTTATTCATCAGTCTCAGAGGATTCCTAGGTGCCACAATGGGTGGAGGAAGAGGACCCTATGTGGGTGGTCGTTGGTGAGGATAATTGGATTGTGTGATAGGTGAGGGACAAGGGCCTAGTACAGATGCTTGTTGGTGGGAATAATTAGACTGTGTTAAAAGTGCATGATAAGGACTAAATGTGGGGGTTTGATAGGTAGGTTTTGACCCTGAAAGTATAAGAGATCGTGATTCATGCAAAGGACTTTGATCTGGAAAAATATATTGAGGGATTTTAAAGACCTAAACAATACATTGTTCATGAGGCCCTTTTGTGGTTTTAGATGGGCTAGGTGTTGTTGATGAGGATGCAGCAGAAGGTTCTAATTTCCCTAAGGTAGAGGATGTTTTGGGTTGTTTATCTAGTGTGTCTTTATGTGTAATTTTTGAAGATGCGGAGGACACATGTACAAATTCAAAAATGGCATGTGACACGGGTGTGGGAATAGTTTTAGTAACATTGTCAACAGGAAAGGATTAAATAGTCATATTTTTAGGTTTGTTGGATTCTGGTGTTGGTCTTGTAGGTTTTGATTCGATTGGTAACGAGGTAGATTCAAGGATGGATTCTACATTTTTATTGTGTTAATAGTGCGGACAACATTTGTTTGGGGTTGATCTAAAGATGAGGGTGGTTTGGAAAAGGTTGCTTCAATCAAGATTTTATTTAGGGGTGCGTTTGGATTATCTAAGTGAAGTTCACCCTTATCAATCAAATCTTGAAGTACATTATGGAACGTGTGACACCTTTCGATGTCATTTCTATTAACCTTATAGTATTTTTAATAGTCATTATCTCGGTACCAAATAGGTTTAGATACTGATGTGTCGATGGATTGAATAGGTGAGAGAGATATCATGTTGGAGGAAAGCAATTTGTCAGAAACTGCGCTATAAATCTATCCTATAGGTGTATAGCTACGTTGTTTATGGAGGCCCAGGGTGCTTGGCAGTAGGTTTTTCTTTAGGAGTGGATTTAACTACGACGATGTTGGTGGATTTTTTGGACTTATTGGAGTTGGTTGACGATTTATATGGGAAATCAACTTTTGGTTTCTTAGGACGAAGCTTAACCTGACCATCTTCTAGAGTTTGAAATTCCAACTTACGGGCCATGGTGAAAGCCTCATCAAAAGTTTGGAATGATTGAATTTGTAATGTGGATGAAATATGTTTAGCGCATACAAGTACAAAGATTTCGATTGATTCTATTTATGGTAATGAAAAGTATATTTGATTGACTACACCTCTCTAGTGGGTGAAAAAATCGACAATAGATTCCTCTTCAAATTGTTTGATGACATATAGGTCATTGATGGTGGCTTTGTGAGCTATGTTTATAGAAAAGTGTTTTAAGAAGAGTTGAGCAAGTTGTGTAAAGGAGAATAAAGAATGTTGCAGAATATTATTGTACCGATCTATTGGCGAGAAAATTTTTCAGGTGGAAAACCTTGTGGGTTTCTTGCCAACGCTCTCAGAATCTAAGTCCCTATACTTAACCGGTGTAGCTACCATATATGCATGCACGAGAAAATGTGGATTTCTGAGGTGGCCTTTCGATCGAGGATCCAACAAGGGCATTCCACTGACCCTGCGACAAAGCTAGTAATTTATTACTAGGGATGACTTTGTCTGTAAAGTGGGAAATGGGAGTGAGAAATGAGATAGGGGAACTAATGTTGCAGGTAGGAAATAAGATTCATGCACACACTATTTAGAAACTTAAACACATGTATTTAAGAGAAGAAACAACCCTGTAAATGGCAACAAGACGAGATAAGATTGCGAACTCAAAGTTTCTAAAATATTCTCATCAAAAAAGCTAGAAACTCCTTGTATTGATGCTTAAACAAAAGTTGTTCATAGTGTGGGAATGGAAGAAATTTGAGAGTAGAGGAAAGTAGAAGAAAATGGCTATCTCCTTTGCTTTCTCTAAGTACAATGCACTCTTGAGTTTACAAGATCAATTTCCAACCCTTTGAAAAGAGAATGGATTTATAATTTATAGAATGAGAGATGACTCATCATCTACCCCCCAATGGCTTTTCATATGTCCTTGCACAACTTAAAACTTTTCAACTTCCTAGGAGAATATTAAGTCCCTTTTTATAACATAAAGGTGACTTTTACATTAGAAGCATAAAGTTGCTTTTTTAATTTCATTAAAAGACAACTAAAAAGTGCACCCCCAACAAAGAATTAGAACATGGAGGAGAGAGAAAGTAGGGGGAGAGAAGAGAGGAGAGAAAGAAGGAAGAAGAAGGGGGAAGAAACATTGATTACGAATAATCTGCCTTCGAAGAAGTCCACGTATCCTTCTAGGTGATTCAATGAGGTGTTCCACTATAGTGAACTCTGCATCTCCAAACTCTTTATACCCTGAGAAATTCCTTCATCTTGGCTCACAGACACTTATCAAGTTGAATGAATTGTTCCGCCGATGACAACAATTCTGACGCTACGTATGATATACCTGTGACCTGAATCACCTAGCGAGTGTCGAGAGACATTGTTGAATTCTCTGAGATGAGTCTTGAATTCCTTATAAGCAATTCCCATGGATGATCCTGAATGATGGTGTTGACTTGAATGATCATCACTCTATGTCCCATTATGCCAAAATTGCCCTTTGAGTGTAACTTACTATTAATAGTAAGTGTCCAGAAGGAAGGCTTACTATTTTTAATGAGAGGTGATTTTTGCCTCTTCTTGACCATCGTGATAAGATGAACTCCCTCATTCAATCATGTGCATATTTCTTTTTCCTTGGCTGCTTCTTGGGTTGAATTACTATTTTTTGTAAGCACCCATTTAGGAAACTTACTTTTTTTAGTAAGTGGTTATTTTCACTATTTTCTACTCTGGATAATCATTGTGGATTCTTGATTATCTTCAATGCACACTTCCTTTTCCATAGCCACTTTTGATGATGACTTTCCAAACATAGCGAGTATGTATAAGAAAGCTTACTATTTTTAGAAAGTGGACTTCCACAGCTTGGTTTGCGATGGAACACATTTTTTTAGACTCGGCTCGTTGTTGTAGTCACGTCCTCTGAATTTCACTTGATTTCACCCTCTAGAATGCTTGGAAATAAAATTTAAATTTTTCACCTGGCAGTGGCTTCAGGCACGAAGCTGCCATGACAGCCATTAATGGAGCTTGAAATTTACAGGTTTGGATTTTGTCTCCGTTTACTACGAAAACAACTCCATCACAATAGGTTTTTCATTTGGAGTCCGTGTGTAAGTTTTTAGTTCATTTCCATTGTCGGATTGATGGGAAATCTGACAAATGTGAGTCGGTGCACGAAGTGAGGATTTTGTTGGAACAAATGTTTTAGGGCACCATTTGACCTCTCGTTTGTTACATCTTAATCATCTTGAAAAATGTGGAAGTCTGCAAAATATAGAACCTCAATCTGAATTGTATCTTACTAGATATGAAGATTTGTCGATTGGGTGACTTTATGGTTATCTGGGAAAAAATCTTCATTTTCTCCTCGTTCTTCATTTCTTCAATACTTTTGATCAATCCTTCCCCCAAGAACTGTGTAATTTCATGGATTTGAGTGGTTTTTGTGGGCATGGAAGAGCTAGTTTAGAGAAACAATGGTAGACCGGGTGTCTGGACAATCATGAACAAAGCCATGGCAAGGTATGAAGTTGTGAAGAAGAAATTGGGGGAAATAACGATTAAGTGCTCGATTTAAATTATTCAAAAAAAATGCACAGAGAGATGGACACATTTTATTTTCCCTGAATTCCCTCACCTCAAAGGGATGTGAGGGACATTAATTTCCATGGTGAGCAAGAAGACAACACGTGGCAACGATCCGACGACAGGGAGTGAGAGCTAGAAAATAAGCACTGAGGGGATGGAAGTGGGTCACATGGGTGACCAAAAGTATCCCTTAGAGGGATGGGCACATTTTTCAAGGTTTGATGTCCCTGACCTATGAGGGTTGTGAGGGACATCAAATTCCATGGTGATCCTAGAGCTAACACGTGGAAGAAATCTAACGGCAAAGAATTTAAGCTCCAAATTGCACCCGGGGGTTGAACTAGTGATCCTGATGGTCACATGGGGTTATAGAGGTCACATGGGGGCTAGGAAAATTTTTACAAGGTTTATTTCCCTCACCCTAAGGGACGTTAGGGAAAAAAAATCCTGTCAGGATCCTGGAGCTGACACGTGTCCTCCCAAATCTGTCTAATTCCCGAACTCGCTTCAAGAGGAAAACTTGCGACAATGATAACTTGAGCTCCCAATGGAAGTTTTTGGAAACATTTTATTGATCCTGACTGGAAATGGAATTTTGAATCTGATGGTGGGGGTTCATGTCTTTATTCTTCCATTTGATCCCTAAAAAATTGGATTTTTTATTTGGTGCTCCACATGTGCCTGAGAAACACTGCCTATAGACTTAATGCGTAAGAGTGTTGTGAAAAAATGATTTCACCGTACTTTAGGGCTTGGAATTATATTTCTAGAAATGTTTTAGCTTTCTCCTAACTCCATCCAGAGCTCTTAGAATCACCTTCCGAAGCTCAGCGGTTGTTTTGGCTTGTGTACTAACTAGGCCTGTGAACCCTAATTTTGGTGAAACTGCCCCAACTTATCCAATCCCTTCTAGAATCTTCCTAAATAATTTCCATGATGTCTGAAGACCTTCAATTCACCTCCATGTTGGATTTGGCTCCTCTATTTCACTCCAGGGGGTTTCTCTAGTCTTGGAAAGGCCGGTGATAGCCCTTCCCAACACTGTCTAGAGATAGCATTTTTCAAGAACTCCTAAAATCACCTAGGGGGATGAGATAAAAGTATTTGGGAGGTCACTTGGACTGACTAGACTGACCTGAGGTGCCTTGGAATGATAAGACTTGAAAAAATTAACACAGGGGTATAGTTGTCATGCTCAAAATTTGTTAATTTCCTTGTTGCACATTTTTGTGACAACACAATCCAAAGCAGGATTGGAAAGGGACATGGGGAAGGTCCTCAACATGAGGTATTGATCATGAGCTATTAGATAACATGCATGATAGAAGGCATAAATGTGTTGTTGGGGATCTTCCTTTCTATAAAATTTAATGAAATTTGGAAGTTCCCTGTGATGCGGATAAGATTTATATGACACTGAAGGGTGAATGGGCTCATTACAAATTTTATCATAAGAGAGCACACTATTGTATGAAGATAAAAAAACTTCAAGACTGGATATGTGATTTATAATGGCTTGGAGAGGATCAAGTTGAGCTTGTTGCTATGAGGATGAGCCAAGTTGAAATGAGGACTAACTAGGTTGTAAGTATACCTGATACTTTTGGGGAATGCCTTGTTGATAGGGAATGTTTTGTTGGAGATATTTTGTTGGGGAATTTTCTGTTGGTAAGGGACATTCTATTGTAATACGTTATATTGTGGAATACTTTGTTGAGGCACGTATTATTGAGGTCTATGGTATTATGAGATGTTTTCCTGTGGTATATTTTATTGATAAGGGATGTTTTTTTGTGGGATATTTTGATAAGATAGAAAATTGTGTTGGGAAATTAAAGGTTGTGAGGGTCGTATGTACTGGTATTGTAATGGTACTGATGTATAAGTGAGTGGTTGTGAATACGTGACTGTTAGAAGGATACAACAGAAGTGACAGATGATGGTGTTTATTGTTGAATGTTTTGTTGGGGAATGTTTTGAAAAGGTGTAGATTGTGGCATAGAGATTAGCAGTTGTGATGGTTGTGGTATGTATTGTGAAATAGGATGAGTACTAACAATGGTGCTAGAATTGACTAGAGGTTTAGTCATAGGGATAGACATGGTGATGTTTTGAATCGGACTAGTGACTGGTTGTGAAGATACGATAGAAGAGAAGTCCATGAAACTTGATGAAGGTGTTTATACCTATGAGGAACCTAGAGGGGTAGATGAGGGAGTTGTGGTATTGCTTAGGGGAGATGTGGAACCTATAGAAGGGCTTGGTGAAGATGTAGATTGTTTGACAAATGTGTATTGCGATGAAATCATATGGAGGTCATAAATAGGGATTGAAGAGACATTGGATGTCTCGAGTTGACTGGTAGAATAATGACCATTTGATGCTTCAGATTGTTCAATAGGGATAGGGATGTCGACATTTGATGTTTTAGGTTGATTGGTTAGAGTATATGGGTATAATTGCTAAATGATTAGTTCTCAATTTTGATCGATGAGATATGCAATGACAGACGAAGGATTGTAGGTATATGGAATGGGTTGGGGTGTAAATGGTTGCATTTGAAGATTCCTAGATCCTAGATAAGCATTGAGAGCAATAGGGTTTGAATCTAACATTTCTTCAAAAATAGGGTCTCCTCTGTTATAGAAAGGAGGTTCTGACGCTTCTAGTCGAGGACTAGGAAAAAGGAGATGTTCTATTTTTTGTAATCCAAATGTATGAAGGATTTGACCATGGTATTGATGTATCATTTATTCATTAAAGAGTGGGTAATTAAAGAGTGGTTGTCTCATTTACTCATTATAGTTGACCCCTGATTCATTCTAAATTTGTTGGGTGTTAGAAAGGGGAGTGGATGTAATTGTTTGATAAAATGGAGTCTGTTGTTGTGGTGGTGGAGTAAATGTTGTATGAAGTGATGTAGTATAAAATGAAACATGTCAAAATGTAGGTGATGAAGTGGACATGTTTTCAAAAGTTTGCAAACTTGTTGTCTGGTAAGCACCATGGAAAACAAACACACAAAACACCTAAAAAAGAAAAATGACTAATGGGGGTGATTTACAAACAACAGGAAAAGGTAAGAAAAATGTTATTTTGAATTTATCTTGATTAATTATGAAAGGGTGAAATGTATAAGATGGTTAACGAAGGCCATAGGAAAGGGTCATCTATGGTTAGTTTTAGGAATGTTTAACGACGGAGTCCTCTATATACCCAAAGATATGTGAGGCCCAACTGTAGACACCATTTTTTGGTATCATTCCTCCTCTTCACCCCGTGTTTTCTCTCCTTTAATAGGATTATCCATTCGAATCCCATTTCCCACCAATACTACATATTTAATTAATCAAGTTTAATTGATTAGTTTATCCCCTTTTAAATTACTTAAAACTTGTTATATGCTAATATCCAAATATTCCAAATCAAGTCATATCACCCCATCTAATAATTAAATAATCCAAAACCATTCAAATCATGAACCCCACTCACTCAAATCAAATCCATATCAAATTCATTATTTCACCTAATCAATCAGATCATGTCCTCCCCACTCACTTAATCAGGTTTACTTTGTCAAACCCAGGTTATCTGATAACCCATAATCTAACCCCATCTCAAGGCTATAAATACAGGCCTTCCCCCCTCTTTCAAAAAAATTGGAAATATTTAAAACAAAGTTTTAAAAAAAAAGAGGTTTTTAGAAATAAGAAGTTTGCAGCAAGTTAGAAGTAAGTTTTGAAGTCAAGGAAAACCTCTGCCATTATAGCTCTCCACTATAGAATCCTCCCCCCTTCATTTTAAACAAGTAAGAAAATATAACAAATTATTGATATTATAGCTTCTCTCAAATCATCCTCATGTTGCTCTTATGATGCCACTTATGGCACCATAATGTCATCCGCATGCCCTTGAAGTAACTTCGTAATCCCATTTACTTGGCATATTGTACTTCTCTACTTCTTCATGTTATCTATGGTTCATCATTTATTTCTATCTTTCTAGACATGGGGGTTGACATCCTCTAAGAGAGTTAACACCCTCTTGGAACTGACATTGTCCAAGCAGCCCGCACATATATCTAATAGATATGTTTCAATTTTGCAAAAATTATCACATATCCATCTATATGGCACTTGCATATCTACATTCACATTCGAGACTCCTTAAGCCCTCCATATTTTGAGGTTATTGGTGGCTTTTAGTATTGATGCATTCACCTACACAAGAATGAGGTTTCTTGTCCAAAACCAAGTCGATACTGCTGCCAGTACGAGCATGGTAATGGGGCCTACTCCCTCACTTCATGGTCCTGCTGCTATAAGGGAATCAGGTGCTGAACCAATATATACTGATACATAGGAGATTATAATCGAGTAGAATACCGAGTCAGATTCCCTGTTGGGTGATGAAATATCAACCAGTTTTACCTGGGTGGGAGTTGTTTGAATGTGTTTTTGATTATGAAGTGATTTGGTTGTGTATGCGGTGAAATATATGTGAATGCAATGAATTTTCCTCGTAGTTAGACTATGTGAAACAAGAAGGAGGTGAATGGTTATTTTTAATATCCCAAAACAAAATTTTTCTTTTGGATGAATACAATAAGACAAATATACAAAACTGAAAGCAAAAGAAAGGTTTTAGGACTCACCATGAGAGTGTTCCTTTATTTTTAGATTTAACAATTTTTTCTTTTTTTTAAGCGAGAAATCTGCAAATCCAATAGATGAAGCTTTTAGAAATAGTACCATGCAACCAGATTAGTGAAAACAGAGAAGAGAAAACAAGAAGTAGAAAGCAGATTGTGAAGTTATATGAAAAACACACAAAAAAAACATAGGAAATTGGCCCAAACATAGGTGATTAGGCTGATCGCAGGTGATTATCACACAGTGAAAACAACTAGTATTTTATTGATGAAATGAAACAAAAGATCAAGGGAGAAGACTCCCACCAGGCATGCCATAATTTTTATAGAAATTTCACTTTATAGTTTGGGTTGATAATACAACGAGATAAAACTGGATCAACCTTGAATATGGCAGGTTTCTAAGGTACTCGTGGATGATGTTAATTGCTGCACGCTCCGTGAAAAATAGACCAAACTCCTTTCCTGTGACTAAATATGCAAACACAGGCACTACACAATATGGAATTAGTAATATGGGTAGATGGGTTACTTGGAAAAGGTCAGTTTCTAGAAGCCAAAGGACTCATTTATGTGGATGTCAACCCGCTTTCAAAACAATCAATTTTTTTTATAAAAATGGGATACAATATAAGATATATGAAAAATGTGATCAAATTTCAATTACTTACTAGCTTATTACAAATATCATTTTATAATGATGGCATGAAATAAATGCATCTAAAACTTGAAATTTGAATCCAAGTCAGTTTCTAGATTCTCGAAAACATTAGAGCCCACCAAAAAAGTGATGTCGTCCTCCTCAGTGAAGTATGAATCAGGTTCTTCGATGTAATAATCGATGAAGAAATATGAAAGCTCCTCCTCTGTATCATACAGATGTGCAAGATCGGAATCATAATACGAAAGGCTGATTGCACGCTCAATGTCTGGCTCAAATTTAGAGTTTTTATCTTAAGGGATGTTGAATCCTGCTTCGTGCTGGTATTTGAACCAGGCTAGTTTAGCTTGGATACACTATACTTCGTAGTATGATTCCCAAAACTATTTAGTGGCTTCTCAGATCTTCTGCATAGACTTAAAGATGGTTTCCAACCTATCAAGAGGGTTTGCGTGTATGACACACATCTTTAGATCATGCAATAGGTCGTATTGTTCCCAGTGCAGAGTATGATGATCAATTGGCAATGAGTTGATGTTGGTGATGGGATGGTTAAGTCCTCTTATGGCCATCTACAAGATTCATTGTTGACCAAATGATTAGTAACAAAAAAGTATAAAATAATTGATGAAAGCTTCTAATGAAGACTGATTACTAAGTAGATAGAAAACACAGAAATCATAGGTGATTTTGAGAAATATTAACAAACTATTAAAATAAATGATTAGTTTAGCTAACATGAAACTATGGCCCTCTGAAAGTAAATAGTGAGATCAATAATGACTAGACATGTACGTCTTGGATGAAAGAATGAAATTAAAAGGAGAAAACGAAACTTTGAATGACAGGGGATGATGACAGATCGATTGTGATTGTGTTTGGATGATGGACGAGGCTTTGAACGACTCCCAAATACTTGACAGATGTGAGTGTGTTTTGTATAGATACATGACAATGTTAATAACGCTTCTAAATTCTTGATAATGCCTTACAATGTTCCTAGATTCATTTGAATGATCATGAATGGTCCCGAAAAGAGGCTGGAAAAATGGTACTTATAGATCGTCGGCAATTGAGGAAATCGATGTCTCTTTCATAAAAAAGACAAAAAGGAAAAATAGAGGGTCATTCTCATAAAAGCATAGAGGGTCATTCTCATAATGGTTTTGGATTTTTGTCGATTTTGTATGATGTTTTTGGATTTTTGACGAGTGTTTCTAATGTTTTTGGATTTTTAGATTTTTACACTGTGATTGGTAATTTATGGACCAAAGTGCAGACTTAGTTTTGAGAGGCAATAAACCAGGATATTATCCGTATGTACCGTGTTCCATGTGGTAACTTATGCTTAGAATAACACAAATTTTCTTTCCATTGGAAGGATATGGTTGTGATAATATGATGAAAATAAGTCCAGCTCCATTCTTGACTCCACACAACTAGTAAGATACGTGGGCTCATCACCGAGAATCAAGAAGGATGCAGGAGGTAGATAATGAATATAGAGACAAATGATAACAAAAATACCTTTGGGAAATTATGACTCCATTCTTCATAACGGTACTGAACCAGTTTCAAAAATGGCTTTCACTTTATGAGTCATGTGCTAGACTTAGACAGTTATGTGGCCTGCTGATTGGTAAGATATGAGGTTAAGGGATAGTTCTCTCTTCACTTAGGCATCTAAATTACTTGTTTGGGGATTCTATAATTTGCAAGCACTGTAAGATTTTGTATTTTTGAAATGAATCCCTATGCCTTGCCCCATGCTACTAGTGAGAATCAAGGGCTCATCATCAAAGGTAAAATATAGGTGAGTGAATTCCATTTTTGTCTTTTTTTTTGTTTTGTTTTTTTTTTAAAAATATTTTGCAATGTTTTTATGATTTTATGAGAATGAACCTCTATTCTTTGCCCCATGCCACTTTTAAGAGGCAAGGGTTTATCACCAAAGTCAAGACGTAGACGAGTAAGGGCACCTTCCTCCATTCCCAGTCTCACACTACTAGTAAGAAGTGTGGGATCAACACCAAAGACTATGAAGGACGAAAGATGTGACAATGAATTATTCATAAGTTATTGAATTGATGTATTTTTTATAATAGTGCTTTGTATTTGGGAAGAAACACCTGCCCCCAATCTCAGCCCAACACGACTAGTAGGACGTAAGGGTTCAACACCGAAGACTGAGATGGATGACTAAACGAGCTGGGTAACGAAGTTTAGAGCTTTGTTATGAAAGAGAGAATGTCTTTGAGGGGAATATATTACCATCAATAAGCTTTTAGGTATGACCATAGATGAAAGTGACTGAAAATGGAAGAAGTATGACGCTCACAAACTTAATAGGATTTATATTAGCACTTGTCTCATGATGATAAATATGAAGATGTGATTTTGATAAAGAAAATATCTGCCAATGGAAATGAATAAATTTAAATTATTTGGAGATAAGCAAGACAGAAGGAACAATGTACATGTTGTTTCTTGGAATAGTGGACATCTCAAGGATAATTTTTTTTGAATGGAATGCATTCATGGGTTTTTCAAGATCTTGACCATCTTTAGTGGCCAATTTATAGGCTCTAAACCCAAAACTATCTATGATTTTGTTGGGCTCAAATTTGTCTTTTTTGTTTCGTTCTTTGGGTGTGTTCTTTTGATTTTATTTGAGAATGAGATCATTGACCTTAAATTTTCTAGGTTGGAATTTTTTATGGTAGCTATGCCATAGCCAATTTTGATATACTTGAAGATGATCTAGGGCATTAAGTCATTTTTCATCAAGAAGCTCAAGTTCATTAAGGTGTGAGTGTCGATAATAATCTTTATTGATTACATCTTTGAAGGATATTATGAAGAATGGATATTCAACCTTGACATGTAAAATAGATTCCCAATGATAAACAAAGGAGAAGGGAGTGGCTCCAGTAGGTGTGTGATAAGATGTGTGGTAAGCCCAAAGAGTGGGATATATTTGGTTAAGCCAATAGCTTCCATGTGTGTTGACAATGATGGTTTGTGTTATTTGGTTTGTTGCTTTTATTTGTCCATTAATTGATTGTTTTGAGGATAGAGTCATGATTAAAGATGGAAAAGGTTGTGTAATGATATTCCTGGGTATAAGTACCTCGTAGAATGTATGCACGTAGAAGTCTTGACATGTGAGAATAATTAGTGATGAGATTCCTACAAGATTGATCATTAAAAGCATGATGGACATGACAGGTTGCATTGTCGCAAGTGTCCAAACTCGATGTGGTTATGTTTGGGCAACAAGGCTAGAGATGTTAGGCATAAGAGCCACTATTGGAATAATAGAATCAAACTTAATGGTACATGTTGATAGAACCTCTTTTGTAGTGTCTACAATAATATCAAGGTTTGAAAGGGATTCTTGAAACGAGGTCAAGGTCTCGTTAGATGTTGGAAGAATGTTGTCGCCCAAAACAGGTTCAATATATGTTTGGGTTAAAAGAGAGTCTTGAAATAAGTTCAAGTGCTCAGTAGATGTTGGAATAATGTTGTTGTCCAAAACAGGTTCAATGTATGTTTAGGCTGAAAGAAAGTCTTGAAATAAGTTCAAGTGCTTAGTAGATGTTGGAAGAATGTTGTTGTCCAAAACAGGTTCAATGTATGTTTGAGTTGAAAGAGAGACTTGAAATAAGTTCAAGTGCTCAGTAGATGTTGGAAGAATCTTGTTGTCCAAAACAGGTTCAATTTATTTTTGGGTTGAAAGAGAGTCTTGAAATAAGTTCAAGTGCTTAGTAGATGTTGGAAGAATGTTGTTGTCCAAAACAGGTTCAATGTATGTTTGAACTAATGGAAGGAAAATTGAAGAAGATATGGATTGGTTTGGAATTAGAGAGGCTTGACTGTTGTCATCATGATCTCGTGGAATTTCAGTATATATAGGAGTTTTGACAGTAGTTAGCTCTTCATGGAAATTTTTGGTATTGGATGTGTCGTTGGTTGCAAGAGCATTGTCATCAACTTCTACAGAGATGACATCGTCGTTAATTAAGTCTTAGACGTAATTATTAAATCACACACATTTATCTGTGTGATGACCATCAATGCGATGAAAGTCACAGTATGTGTTAGGTTTGTACCAATATGGCTTAGCTTCCCCTTTGATAAAGGGTTTTGTAATTGGATATCTTATTAGTTTAGCCTCTTTTAGTTGATGAAAAACACTAGAGAGACTTTCTCCAAGGGGGGTAAACTGACGTTGGAATTTACGCGAACTGACATCTTCGTGAGGTTGTATGATTGGCCTTTTGGGTGATTGTTCACTGATTTGGGTAGCCATATGAGAGAGTTGTGTTGTCAACTTATTAATTTCTTCTAATAGCTCATTACGTGATGTTTTTCATGAATTCATCATGTTTGAAAGAGAGGGAGAATGAAGAAAGGTGTGATGAAGAACTCAACCTATTGATTGTGATCTTTGTTTTGGCTCAATCGAGTTTTAACAAGTAAGGCTATAAGGAGCAAGCTTAAACAAGCTACTCAGGATAAATATGTGATATAACTCAAAAAAGCTATGACAAATATGTTGATTGGTTTGGATTAAACAAGCTTAGCAGATGAAAATGTAAGGAGTACACTCAAACAAGGTACTTAATACAAGTGGGATATAGCTCAAACAAGCTATGATGAATATGTTGACTGGTTTGGCTTAAACAAGCTCTGGATTTTTTATAGGAAGAGTAACTCAAACAAGTGACTCAACACAGTTGTGAACTCAAAATGAGCTTTGAAGGGATTTGTGTCGGATGGGATTTTGTTAAACACTCGACAACTGAAGAAATAATGAGTGAACTCAAACAAGTCACCCAATGTCATTTTGATATAGCTTGAAACAAGCTATAAAGGATGTTTTGACAATTGATGAGATAAGGAGTGAACGCAAGTCACTCAATATCTATTGGATATAGCTGAAAACGAGCTATGGTGGATTTTTTGTTGGCTGAAGTAGGCTAATGAAATCAGTGTGATGTTTTGATCTTCGTTGTGGGATTACTTGAATGTTTTTCTTGGTATCAAATCGGTTGAGAAATGGTGTTGTGGAACACGATTAGGATTTTAATTTTACAATAAACATATTGATATTAGCAAAGTTTTATGATAAAAACAATGCTAAACTATTTTGTTTACAAACAGTAAGCAGTCATGTGTATCAAATTGTTTTGGCTGAAGAGGTAGATCCTTCGGGAATGATCATTATTTAATGCAATCATACAAGTATGTTGTGGATGCAGGCTCTTATTACTCTAAAAAGATGTATCCTCCGATATACCCTAGTCCTGATATACCTAATTTTGTACGGGGACAGAATTGGTACGGGGAGCCCTTAGAGCACTGGAGGAGACTCACCAATTCTTACTTACTTGTTTCGGAGTGAATCACCATGTCCAGAACAGGTTTTGTGAAAAGGTGGAAGGTGATAGAGAGATGAATGTGTATGGTGTCCTTATAACTCCCCAAAGATTTACAAGGATGATGCCCAGGCTTCGTTGTTATAGCTATTTAGGCGTGACTCGCATGCACTGACAACATTACCTGTAAGTGAAGAGTAGGGGTGAGGTAAATACCGAACGCTGTGATGAGACTAGGACTCAAAGTGCAATGCAGATGTAAATGTTGTTAGTGCACGGTAGTCAAGTCCACATCACCGGTGTAGCTTTGGTGGTGATGAAATCCACCTCTACTACATGTAAAAACAAGAATGATGTGATGTTTAAATGTAAGGTATTTTCTAACTTGAAATAAATCACTAGCAGGAAATGATAGCGTACCTGAGCGTGCAAAAATAAAATAAAATTAGTTTCAGCAATTTTCTTTGAATGGTGGTATGTTTGCGGGATTTTTTTGTTGTGTTTTTTTGACACTGTTCCAGCGATGCGGTCCTACAGAAAAAAAATTAGTAGTTATCCTGCAAACAAAATGTTAGAAAAGTGATCATGGTTATTTTTAATTTTCCAGATCACTCGAAGGCGCATGAAAAGAGCGTACACAAACAACGACCAAACAAATATTAATAATATGAAAAAGGAAAATAATGATTGAAATGACAGTTAGAGGAAAAAAACTAGAGGATCCTGCAATGTTAGAACAAGAAACTAAAAAAAATTGTGATCATTTTTGATTTTCTAGATCGCTTGAAGGCACACGAAAAGAGCATACGTGGATACAATTGGAATAGATTTTTTATTTTTAAAATGTTAATAATATTTGCAATTAATCATGATTGCGAAATAGTGATAATGATTATTTTTACAAAAAAGAAAAACAATGAAAGAAGAGTGTGAAAACGTTACCTAGAAGAGTTGTCATGGAAAATTGAAATGTAAGGCAAAACATTAAAAATTAAAAAAAAAAATGTTTTGTAGAGCCCGGGTGGCCTCATGTTTCTGATTTCCAAGATCACTTTTGAAGTGCGAGGAAAGAGCATACGTGTAAGGTTGTTACATGAAATAAAATAAAAAATAAAAACAAAAAAAACTATAATTTTGTTGTTTTTTGTTAAAAAGATAGGTATTAGAAGAAATGAAACCAAATTTTTTTTGTAAGTCTAAATCAAAAAATTATTTTTCCATTGCATATATCTTTTTGATACATTTCTGTTTAAAAAAATGAAGTCATTCCGAGTTTGGCAGAAAAATTTATGGCTTCCGGAAGATGGGCTATAATAGCACTCTGAATAAAAATTTTAAATGTGAGAAAAACGTCCAAAATGTAAGCTAGGAAAAATACACTACTAACAAGGAAGTAAAATACCAATAATCATACCTCTTCCTTCGCGTTTCGTAACAAACCTTAGAATGGGCTAGGAAACTTGGATGGAGCCCTGATTGTGTGATATGTAGGTGCTTTTTTTTCGAGACGGAGCAAGACCTTCCTGCAACAATGATCCTCTTACTTTGCACCAGATGGGAAAAAGGATTATGAAGCTATTTGGACATTAGGACGAGGCAGAAGGATGTTCTTTGCTCAAAGGATGCAAGAACTTAGATATGGCATTCAAGATTATTCTCCGTGTCTTTAGAGGGGAGGGGTAAGGTTGTATTTATAGCATGAGGGAGTGATTAACTTAGAATAATTTAAGTAATCATGGTTTGAAAATGTGGGCAAGATTAAGTGAGTGGTTTGAAAATGTGGGCAAGATTAGATGAGTGGGGGCCACAAAGAATGGGTGAGGATTTGAATTATATTTTTAATTCATAAGTGGAGGATTTTAGGTGAGTGGGGACCACGAAAGGTGGGTGAGGATTTGAATTTGAATTTTTAATTCAATAGTAGAAAAACATGGAGAATAGTGACATGTCATGAGGATTAGGTTATTTTTTAAATTTTGAAATGGATAATTAATCAAATTCTATTTGATTAATTTGAAGTGTATTTTTGTGGGAAATGAGGAAGGGGAATTAATTTATTTAGGACAGATGTGAAATTAGGGTGTCTACAGTTGTTGTAGCTGTAACAAGAAGAGAGGCTTCCATAAGATGAAATTTCCCATCAAATTCCAGAGATTCAGTTATTGTTTTAGATAATCAGTATACCGAGGAAACCACTCAGTCCACTCCACAAATAAGCACATATCAAGTGAAATGGATGAGGATTTCCTTAACTCCTTGTCCAATTGACTCATCCACCATACCACTTATCGCATGTTTTTATTATTTATATATTTCAATATGTTTAATGTATAAATAATTTTATATAAATATACATTAAACATCTATAAAATTTTACATTCCTTTGTTGCAACAACCTCTAATAGCTCAGGTTTATATCAGTGGGCTCATGCTAGTCCAATAATAATTGTATATGAATGTGATGAAGCACAGGATCATGATATATATTTGTTACCTTAGGGTATGTATCTCATTTAAGTTTTAATTTTGATTTATTTTTAGTTTGTTATGAATTATATTGTTTTAAATGAAAAAAATGATAAATTTAAATTATTTATGGTTAATTACGTTTATATCAACACTACTAGTACCAATCTCACTCCCAGTATTTTCACTTTACCCCTGAACAACAACCACAACTACAACATGCCTCATATGAATCCTAGTTGTAAGATACATGAATAACTGTTGATCAAAGAATACTTGTTAAAGAACACACAAGGAGTCCGCATGGGAGAGAAGGCCAGGATCAAGGGCACAAAAGGATAGGAAGGACCTGTGCATGGAAGGCAAGTTCAGATTTCAGGACTTAGCCGATTTTTAGCATGGAGACCTATTTTTAGAAGATGGCATGTGGAACACACCAACAATGTGAAGACATGCGCGCCATACAAGTTCTATCTTTGGAGGAGTGGATCAAAGTGTTTTTGCATGGAGATGAGCTAAGAATAGAATTTATGTTTTAGTTAACTACAAGAGGTCTATATATAGCACATTTGCATGTGTGGCTATGCCTAAACATGGCATGTGGCTATCAATAGCGTGCGTCCTTGTTTAGGAATAGATAAGTGGTGAAGGGAAAGTCCCCACCCTATATATATGATGTTAGGTATATAGTAAGAGGTGTGTGTGTGTGTGTGTGTGTAACAAAGAATATACAGAGTGTGTGTATGTATGAGTGGCAAAGAGATATACACCTATGACTGAATTACTATATCAGTTCTATACGTGCATCGATATAGATTGACATTACTGTAAGGAGATTCTGTATTTATTAATAGATGGAAGATATTGGCTGAATCTAAGAGTCATTCTATGTGTAGTTGCATAGTGCATGTTATTAATTCAATCATGATTACTATTTAAGCTTGTTCTTTCATAGATCTGAGCGTAGTATGCATTATAGAATGAAGGATTAGTTATGAATCTATATGTTTCTTCCTTAATCTTGCTAACATCTTACTACGACAACCCTAAAGAGGGACCTGGTACCTTGCGTGATTTGGGTGAGCACTCATTCAAGGTTAAGTGATGTGCCAGCACGACTAGGGTGTTATCTGGTAAATTCTAGGCTGCATCATTGGTTCTGTTGCTGGGACATATTTTTCAGTTGTTTTTAGGATGGTTCACAATGAAGATGTACCTGTGAACTCTAGGAAGTATTGAGGAATGGATACACGATCTAGAGGAAGAACATGCATGGCGGTTCAGCAGTGGATCTGAGTTTAACCCATGCACTTGGGTAGAACAGAATCTGTATGACAACTTATATGAGAGCTTTTTTGCTATCTTTCCAATAGAACTATACGAGTGGCTTATTGCTTATGCATCTCAGTGGAACTAGAGGTATCATGCACTTTTCTTGACACAAGAAGAATTTCAAGCACTTTATGAAGTTGATCTGATCTGGACTCGCGCTGTGGATACATGGTTTTGTGGTGTTCTATATAGTTATATTCTAGAGTATTCAATTTCAACGTACTCTTTTCCAGAGGTAGCTGAATTCCAGTTTTTGTGGTATCTAAGGGGAACATATTTGCAAGGCATTCCACTGGCGATCAAGATCTTGATGGTAACTCTAAACTTGGAGGATAAATTGATAGCTAACTAAACTTCACCATGCATGAGGTTAGGAACATGTTTGGTGAAAGATGGAAGACCTAGCGATAGAGAGGAAGAGAGAGGAAAGGTGGCTTAAGTTTAATGAGGTGCACAAGAGGGAGATAGAGAAGCAGTGTTATGTTGTAGAAAGTTTGGCGTTAAGGAGAGAGATGGCTCATGAAGGATTTACAGCTCACGTAGGAGACGTGGAGCCAGAGCATCAGGAAATCCCCCATCTTGGAAAGCATGATAGAGATCCCCCTTGGCCTCACACATAAGTGTGCCAACAGAGACTACCTGGACCATGGGCGCTCATCTTAATCCACCTGGTGACCTAGCCCTTGCACTTAGTTTTCCAGTATCTAGTACGACAAGTAACTAGAAAACTAATTTGGGAAGTAGGAGAGCAAGAGTAAGTCAGGGATCAAGTACATCAATGGCAGGAAAGACGATTCAATGATATTTGGAATAACATTCTTAGGAGCATCATCCGCACAGAATGTTGGATTCACTTCTGGAAGTGGAACTACCTCACAGACTGTAGGGGTTCAGTATAGTACTACTATTATAGCATACGAGAGTACATTTACAGGTCCTATTCCAACTATAGGTGGAGGATCAGGAGGTATAGGTGGTTCTAGTTACAGTGGATCTTGTGGTTCTAGGGGCAGAGAGAACACAAAAGGTTCTAGATCAGGTGGTCAAGGTCCGTAACAACCAAAAAATATCTATATGGAGATGTCTCTTCGTCTCTCGAGAATATAGAGGTATAGAGGATGGTGTCAACCATGTGCATATGTGTGAAATATTGTGGCATGCTAAAGGGATCATGACTGCTGAGCACATGGCAAGTCAGTTTGCTACTACATTACAGGGACATGCACACAACTGGTATAGGAAGTTTGACCTTGATCAAACATGTGTGGATTATGCAGCATTGAAGGATGCTTTCTTAAAAGAGTTCCATATCCCTGAGTTTGAGCAAAAGAGTATTAGTGCACTCAAGGATATCAAGCAAGGCACTACTGAGAGTGTACATGAGTATGATACTCATTTTAAGACACTTCTATCAAAGTTATCTTATGATATTCATGCCAGCTAGCATGCACAATATTTCGTTGGGGGATTGATTACACCTTTTAGGAGGGCACTGTCACATAAGACATACACTGATCTGTGTGAAGCACTGGAAGAAACTTTGCATGCTGAGGTAGTTGGGAGCATTGACATTGGCGTTAGTCCATTCCTAGAGGCATAGATTGCAGCTATGGAAAAGTAGTTAGAGAAGCTATCAGCAAATTCAGCCCATGAAATACACTCAGGAATTTGGTGTACAGATTATGAAGTGGAAGGTCACACCAAGGATAGTTTCCCTCACATATCTGTATGCTCATTATTATTGGACTGTGAGATTTTTCATTTGAATCATGAAGTTAGTCATTGTCCTTTGTTACAGTGCATGATAAGGAAGAATGTATCTTGCTTTTGCAAGATTTACAGGTCCATGACCCATGATACTAAGGATTTTCAGTTGATTGGTCAGATCCGGGATGTTATAGACATTGGGGTATGATAGACAAGTATAACAGATAATTCTAAGGGTAAGAATGAGCACCAGGATCGGGATCATAATCAAACATGCTATGACAAGATTGAAGGGTGTTTTGAAGGAGGTCATGGAAGGGGACGTGGATATCATGGTGGATATGGAGGACGAGGCCGTGGTGGAGGAAGAGGTGAGTTCCCTCGTGGAACATGTTATACGTGTGGATCTTCTGACCACTATAGGCACGAATGTCCTCATAATATTACATGTTCTTTCTGTGGAAAGAACCATAGCTATGAAGAGTGCCTGGACTTATATGAGCCTCTGAGTAAGCAACATAAGCAAGAAAATAAAGGCATTAGGATGGTTAGAGTCCAGTGTGTGGTAGAAGATTAGTGGATGCCCAAGATAGCAGAAGGATCTGAGGCATTGAAAGTGAAGATTACTACATGCGCTGAAGCAGTGCGCACAAGAGAGGCATTGCACAAGAAGCCTACAATCACCAAGGAGGAGGTTTTGCATGTAAGGTACCTAGATCCTTGCTCATTAGAAGGAAATTTACTAGGATACCATGGAAGTGCTAAGGAATCTTCAGGGTGAAATACAATACCTAAAGGAGTAGAAGAAAGCATCAGAGACAGTCCAAACTGATGTCGATGATCTGCGAGAGGTGTGCAAGATGTTGCACCAGGAGAACATTATTCCACTATTAGGAAGTTGGTTAAAAGGGAACACTCCACGCGCAAGTCTTGAGACTTGACGACATATTTTGCATGTAAATATTCCCCTTAATAGCCTTGTTTATGACAAAGAAATTACTCTAAATGTTGTTGTAGATGGGTGGCTGTTGAGCAACATATTGATTGATACATGTGTGGAAGTAAATGTGCTTACATTAGATGCATGGGTGAAAATGGGGAGGCCTCCATTACATCCATCATCTATTGTGTTATTTATGGCAAACCAAACTAAGGCCACTCCCATTGGAGTTTTGAAAGATGCATCTATAACTATAAAAGGGGCCAAGTTCACTGGAGATTTTGAGGTATTAGCACTTGTGGAAGCAGACAATTTTCCAGTCCTGCTTGGACGCCCTTGGTGTTATGTGAATAATGCTGACTTGAGGTTCAAGAAGGGGTATATCATCTTTGAAAACAAGGAGGAAAGGGTTGTGATACCTTTGACAGATGGGAACTCTACACCATATGTTGAGCCTCTAAGTGAGGAGGACTTAAACAGAGTTTATGTACGTGCTATTCAGGACCCATAGGTCAATGAACCATCAAAAGAAGACATCCTACAGTAGGAGGATTCTAATTATATTAGTGATACTACGAGTATTGCTTGTGACAATTGGGCTCATGGTATATATGAATTGGTAGCGTGCTAGGTAAAAAGTGTGGTTGCATGCAGGAATGGATTTCGTTCAGTTCAATGGATAGGTAGCATAGTACCTTGGTATATAGGGGTAGAAAATATTCCTGTATTTTTGAAGGCCACGGAAACATAGTGGATAGATAAAATTAAGAGAAGAGCTATGTTAGTATATACCTTGCGCAGTACAATAGTGTGCTGGTGGGTAGTCCATAGAGGTAATCTTATAAACTGGGAAGAGATTGGAGTTGCTTTGTTTACTAGGTTTATAAGGAACAATGCACCTACGTAAATATGCACTTATCATGGTGATCAACTTGTTCAACATCATAGTTAACAGTGTGAGAGACTCTGGACAGCAGGATAGGAAGCATTACAACCTTCACTCTATGTGCATCACCTGTATTCTACGCTACAAGGATTCACATGCACTTGGTATGTATATGTAGAACTACATCGAGAGACTAGAAAATGGAAAGATTTGATTGCAAGGATGATCCAGACTTTTGACTACTTCTCGACTAAACCTCATGTAGAAGAGGCATTAAAATTTGTCAAGCGCTTAACTATGGGAGATAGTGCAAAAGCAGGAGAGCATATTCAGGAATTATTTGGTGAGACAGAGTTCGGAGCATGTTTTGAAAAGGAAGAAGAACTAGAATCCATACTACTTGAACAAGCTTGCCTTGAGAAAGAGAAAGGAAAGATGGTTTACATCGTAGATGATGAGGAAGTTGAGAACCTAGATATTGAACATTCACAAGGGGTGTGTGAGGTCCTGGATGGCATAGACAAGGATACGTGCACCTATCATGAACCCATGAAAACAAAGAAGGTGAATATAGGTTTGGAAGCTGAGCCTAAGGAGGCCATAGTTAGAGACTATTGGTCAGACTCAGAGGTAGTAAATATCATTAAGTTACTCAGGGATTATCAGGACTTATTCCCTCGAGGGTATCATGAACTTAAAGGTGTGCATAAATCAATTAGGGAAATGAAGATAAAACTTAAGGATGGTGTATGAACAATCAGAAAGAGACCTTACAGAATGAATCCTAATTTATATGAAAAGGTAAAGGAAGAAATTGATAAAATGTTGAAATTTGGAATTATCAAGCTCCTTGATGAGTCAAAATGGGTTGGCCCAATGGTGATCAGTATCAAGAAGGATGAACGAATTAGAATATGTGTGGACTACAAGGAGATGAATGTTGCATGCATCACAGATCCATTCCCTACGCCATTCACTGAGGAAATACTAGAAGGTGTTGCAGGGCGCGATATATATTCCTTTACAGATGGGTTTTCTGGGTATCATCAGGTTAGGATTGCTCAGGAGGATCAAGAAAAGACAACATTCATTATTGAATGGGGTAGTTTTTCCTATACTGTGATGCCTTTTGGATTGAAAAACACGCCTGCTGTATTCTCACGCATAATTTTTCAAGAATTCAAAGATTTTAATCACAACTTATAGGTTTTCCTAGATGATTGGACAATATATAGGGTTGTGAAAGATCATTGTGAAAATATGCGCTTAATGTTTGAACGATGCAGAAAGTTGAGTATCTCTTTGAACATCAAGAAGTGCATATTTGCTACACCATTTGGAATACTGTTAGGACATATAATCTGTAAGGAAGGTTTATTGGTTGATCCAGTGAAGGTTGTAGTCATTTTAGGCCTGGAAGCGCCTACCAGTCAAAGTGAGGTGTGCAGATTTTTAGGTCATACAAGATATTATAGAAAATTCATCAAAGGGTATGCCAAACTTGTTGCACCCTTGGAAGAATTACTGAAGGGAAAAGGTACATTTTATTGGGGATAACCGCAACACTGCGTGTTTGAGATATTAAAAGAGAAACTTACTACTGCACCCATTCCACGCTTTCCGTCATGGGATAAGCCATTTCATGTGCATGTGGATGCTTCTAGAATGGCCATTGGTGTTGTGTTAGCTCAACCTGGTGAAGCTATTTTAGATCATCCAATATGTTTGTCTAGTAGGAAGATGACTCCTGCTGAACAGAATTATACAACTACAGAGTGTGAAGCTTTGTCCATGATCTATGCATTGCACAAGTTTCAACAATACTTATTAGCAAAACCATTTGTGTTTTATACATATCACATGGAATTGAAGTACATGGTAAAAAATCCCGTATTATAGGGGCACATATGCAAATGGGTTCTCCTATTTCAAGAGTTTGACTTCATAGTTGTGGTGAAGCCAGGGAAAAGCAATTCTAGACCAGACCATTTATCTAGAATCAACTCAGGAGAGGAAGCACAGAAAATTTAAGAAACCATGCCAAATGTATAGTTGTATAGGTTACAACATGCACCCATGGAATTAGAAGACATTGTTATCTTTCTACAAATAGGTATGGCACCAGTAGGAATGAAAGCATCAAAAAAGAAACATCTTGCTATATGTGCAACACCATTTATGTTAATCAGTGGTGACCTCAATAAGTTAGGCAGAGATGAAGTATTACACCGTTGTGTACTAGAGCATGAGCACATAGATATTATGGAAGAAGCTCATGGCAGTATTTTAGGAGGCCATTATGTAGGTGATGCGACTTCTTGAAAGATCCTACTTGCTGGATTATGGTGGGAGACATTGTATAACAACTGTAAAGAATATTGTAAGGCATGTGATCATTGTCAGCACCTAGGAAAACTAGGGAAGAGAGATGAGATGCCTTTGAGACCGATTCCTAGTGCCGAACCATTTGAGAAATGGGCCATTGACTTTGTAGGACCTATTTCTCCAGCCGCGTGCAGGACTGGATCATGCTATATCATTACTTGCATAGATTATCTCACACGGTGGGCAGAAGCAGCACCTACGAAGGACTGTATAACAACTACAACAACTAGGTTTCTATGGGAGAATGTTTTTACAATATATGGATGTCCTTTAAGCTTGACAAGTGATATGGGTACACACTTTTTGAATGAGACAATCAGGATCCTATTAGATGAGTTTATGGTTACACACAATAAAACTACACCTTACCATCCTCAGGAAAATGGAACTACTGAGGCTTTCAACAAGATTTTGAGCCAGAATTTGACAAGAATCTGTGATGTTGGATGAAAGGATTGGGATGACAAAGTGTCAGCTATTCTTTGGGCATATAGAACAACTTACAAGAGATTGAACAAGGCCACACCGTTTCAGTTGGTGTTTGGCGCAGAAGCCGTTCTCCCTATAGAATTTATGTTACCTTCTTTGTGCATTGCATGCGCTGGAGGTCTAGCTGATGAACATGCTTTAGAAGAGTGTATTGAGAAGATGATTCAACTAGATGAGTGACGAGCCATAACATGATGGATTCAGAAGTAGGAAAAGGCTAGGAAGAAGGCATGGCATGATAGAAACATAAGGGATAAGAAGTTTGAGATTGGACAAATGGTACTTCTTTATGACTCGAAGTTCTTACACCACCCAAGAAAGCTTAAAGTAAATTGGTTGGGGCCGTATGTTATCACTTCTATACTTGAATCAGGTGCTTTCCAATTAGAAGCACTTAATGGAACATGGCTACCCGATTACTTTAATGGGAGTAGGTTGAAGCCCTACTATAAATAAGTCTTCTTGGTGTTTGTAATAAGGCAATATTGCCATTTAGATTAGGTTTTCAGTTCTGTATTTCCTTCATTATCGCTATGCTTTGTTAAAATAGTTGTTCTCTTTGTGTAATAAGCGCGCTTACACGCATGAAGCTAATTATTATGTAAAGAATGTCTATGCGCAGAGGACTACACATACCTTTCATGTGGGGTGGTTGTAGTTATCCAAGTAAAAGACTGTGGGAATTGAAAGTTGAAAGGAATAAGTTGCTATGGGTGTGCTTTAAGTCAAAGAAGATTACTTCTCAAAAGTGACCAAGGATGGAGATGAATGAAAGGACATTATAACATGAGGTAAGCAGAGGCCATGATAGCTACCAGGAGAAGGTATAGTGATGAGGTACTCAGGCGCAAGAGCGCGTGGTGAAGAGAAATATGTGACCAGAGGGTAGGAAGGTGCACTAGAAGGTTATAACTGGGGTGTAAAAAATGTACCACGCAAGACGAATGAATTTGGTTAATAAATTTGGATATTTGGTAGGTGAAGGAGCAATAAATGCATCAAAATTTGAAAAAAATTATATAAATATGGGATGTAGATTCATTTTTACCATTGTGACTAAGAGAATTTGAGGAAAGAGCTAATTGTGAAGAGCCTAAGTAATCGGGTTAAGGTGCAAAGGGTGTGAAACCAAGCGTGACAACCAGATTTGTGCGATAAGAAGCTTGCATCCCCGGTGGTGAAGGGTTTGAGCGAAGCAGGGAGACATAAAAGATTTAGGTGACGATGTTTCCACCTAGGGCACGATTGAATCAAGCTAGGGTTTGATTCACAAAGTTGCAGAGTTAAAAAGGAGACATTTGTAAGGTAAAAATGGCACCTAAGAAGCCATCTGCAGCAACAGTAAAAGGAAAGAAGAAGCTGGTCATTGAGGAAGAAGAGATGGCACTTGAAATCCATTTTTCAGAAATGTAATATCCAGAAGGAGTCATCGTCGGCCTGGAATAGGATTCACCCATCAGAAAGAGAAAAGTAAGTGAATACAATCACAGGATTGTAGAAAATAAGAAGAATTTCAATTTCTTGCTCACTGCTAAGACAAACAAGCACATAGTGGATGACATGCCAACTTACGATGATGCATGCGAGAAGCTTCTGAAGAGAATTGGGGTATACCAATTATATGAGCTTCCATATTTTGGGAAGTATGAGACCTTGTATCAATGTCTCATGAGCAAGGTGCACGAGGACTTCTTCTACTTTGCAGGACATAGAGTTAGAATCTCATCTACACTTATCTCATCAGTTATAGGTTTGAAGACCATAGGAGAGGACATAAAAAGTGATCTCGTAGATAAAGCCTCTATTTTAAATACCAAATAGGATTTAGGGTACCTGAAGGGTCCACGTGGAATGGATATAGACAAATTGAAGAATTGTCCAGTTGTGCAAGTTGCAACACACCTTGTTACAAAGTTAAATGATCAAGAGCGGTGGTCACAGGTAAACACTATGTGGTTACACATTACATGTAAGATGTCAGAAGGGGAAATCTACAACATTGCAGGCTATATTGGAGAGTAAATAATCAAAGAAGTGTGCACAAGAGGGAAGATCAGCTTTGGGGCTGTTCTACTATCACTTGTATTCATGGAGATTGGACGTACCAGATGGACTGAAGGAAAAGGTATGGGAATACCCCATGGAGAACAAGTCACCAGCTAAAAGGTTCAACAAGTATCTATGTAAAGGGGCCATGACAGACGACGTAAAGAAAAGGGCGAAGAAATGGTATGATAGACTCTTCACAGTATTTGGAGAAGAGTGGCGCATCCCAAAGGACCTACCAGTAGTGATAGGGAATCAAGTTCAGTTTTTTGTATATCAGAATTTCTGCATCATGTGCTTCCCAATGAAAGATGGAGTCTGGAGCCCTTGGTGTAAATTGCCTTATGCATTTACTGCAAGGTATTTCCAAGCATCTATTCACAGATTCACAGAAACATGCCAACTAGTATTCAATGCAGATAAGGTAGACTGTGACTACCACACATTGAGAAAGAAGTATGTGTATCCTGACAGAAGTGCTTATACAGAGAGGATTATTTTGGAGGTGCTGAATATTAAGCCAATAAGTCTAGATGTAGCAGATGTGGGGGCATCATTGGTGTATCTCTAGTTGAAGCCAAAGATGGAGAATAACAAGTATGTGGAAGGTGAGTTCACACTTCCAGCACCACCGAAGGGAAATCATATAATGGAGAACATCCCAACGCCTAAGCCAACAGAGAAAATCAAAGTGGAGGATGAGGAGGAGCGCAAAGATAGTGGTGGTTTGGAGCATAGAGGTAGGAGACATCCTACAAATAAGGGTGAAGTTGAGCACGCAATTACACCACCTCAGCCACAAGAGGGGGATGATGAGGACTTGAATGTAGTCCAAGGGGAGCACATATTTAAGAAGGTGTTTTGGAGAACTAGGACCCAAGGTGGTACTCCAACCACGGTGCGCAGATCACCCAGACTCTCTCCATAGAAGGAAGTAACCGTGTAAAGAAGGAGGAAACTCAAGTTAAACGAGGAGGTGAAAGAGTTAGAAGAAAGCATGCCTAATTCTCCTACACTTCCAGAGAACATAGAAGAATAGGGTGAGGGATCAAAGGAAAGAGAAGAGGATGAGAAGAGACCAGAAGAGATAGCTGTAGAGAATGTTTAGGACATGGAGACATAAGTACCAAATTTGGAAGCTAAGGTTCCTAAGCAGCAACGGTCTAGAAGAACAAGTGGAGAACACATTCCACCAACCATGGGGTATGCAGTGGATACAGGTAAAATTGTCTACACCCGCTTCAAGAGTATGATAGCACAAAAGGATTTGTTCAGTTGGGAGCTAATGGATGAGGATATGGCGACTGTGTGCACTCAAAAAAAACTATCATGGTCAATGCACACCCACATGGATTAGCCTAACTTTGATGTGTGTGAAGAGTCATGCATTTCGAGATGACAGAAGAAGGCACCCCAAGTTAGACACGTGACAATAAAGCCTACTATCATGTCAGATGAGCAGGTCTGCAATGCATTAGTGAAGGTTTCTGTTGAGGTGGCTCAAAGAAATATGGACACAGCTATAATGATCAGAGCATTACGTGAGGAGCTGAAGACAAAGGATGCAAAGATAACGTATATAATGTAGGAGAGGGACTTCGCATAGAAGAAAAATGAAGTATTTATCAACATCGCAGAGGATATTGGGGACAATGTCATCAAAGCAAGGCCACACTTGGAGGCTAAGGTACCATAAATGTTTCCTTTAGCGATATATTATGTAGGAAAGTTGGTGGACTTGGTACTTGAAGATGAACCTCTACGCATGCCAGAGCCAAGAAGCTCAGAGTAAGATGCCGAACGGGAGAAAGCCTCGATGATGTGAAAGATTGTATCTTATGAAGGGTTGTTACAAGCATTAAAGGAAGTATTGAAGAAATTAAACCAAGCTTTAAACATATGCACAGCCCTAGAGGCGCTTATCAACATAAAGACTATAAAAGCAAACAATGAGGTTTAGAAAGCGATGAAGGATGAGACATTGGGCTGCGTAGAAAGATTGTCAATGGTTAAACAGAAGTGCGAGGCCTTGACAACAACACAAGAGCAGCACAAGACTTGGCTGGAAGAGATTGGGAAGCTAATTGTGCAGAAGATGGATCTTTTAGAAGGAAAAATGACATCAATGTCTAGTGTTGTGTTAGTTTTGTGGAATGAAAAAGGGGATATTGCAAGGGATGAGTTGGAATCCATTTCTGTGGAAATCCCATAAAAAGCGAAACAAGCACTCACTGAATGGCAAATTTTGGAGACCGAAATAAAGAAGGAGTATCCAAAGCTGATACTGCAAAGTGATACAGAGGAGGCTATCTAATAAAAATTCTTTATTTGTCTACATTCCTTCATTCTTATTCTTTCCATTATTTTATTCTTTACTTTAATTTTTGGAGATACCCATTGTTGGGACGAAAATGAGATTAGTGTGGGGTAATGTTGATTAGAGAATACTTGTTAAAGAACACACAAGGAGTCCGCGCGAGAGAGAAGGCCAGGATCAAGGGCACGGAAGGAAAGGAAGGACCCATGTGTGGAAGGAGATAATTGACCAGAACACTGAGTTAGATTCCCTATTGGGTGATAAAATATCAACCAGTTTTACCTGGGTGGGAGTTGTTTGAATGCGTTTTTGATTATGAAGTGATTTGGTTGTGTATGCGGTGAAATATATGTGAATGCAATGAATTTTCCTCGTAGTTAGACTATGTGAAATGAGAAGGAGGTGAATGGTTCTTTTTAATATCCCAAAAAAAAATGTTTCTTTTCAATGAATACAATAAGACAAATATACAAAACTGAAAGCAAAAGAAAGGTTTTATGACTCACCATGAGAGTGTTCCTTTATTTTTAGATTTAACAATTTTTTCTTTTTTTTAAGCGAGAAATCTGTAAATCCAGAATATGAAGCTTTTAGAAACAGTACCATGCAACCAGATTAGTGAAAACAAAGAAGAGAAAACAAGAAGTAGAAAGCAGATTGTGAAGTTATATGAAAAACACACAAGAAAAACATAGGAAATTGGCCCAAACATAGGTGATTAGGCTGATCGCAGGTGATTATCACATAGTGAAAACAACTACTATTTTATTGATGAAATGAAACAAAAGATCAAGGGAGAAGACTCCCACCAGGCATGCCATAATTTTTATATAAATTTCACTTTATAGTTTGGGTTGATAATACAACGAGATAAAATTGGATCAACCTTGAATATGACAGGGTTTCCAAGGTACCCGCGGATGATGTTGATTGTTGTGCTCCGTGAAAAATAGACCAAACTCCTTTCTTGTGACTAAATTTGTAAACACAGGCACTACACAAGATGGAATTAGTAATATGGGTAGATGGGTTACCTAGAAAGGCCAGTTCCTAGATGCCAAAGGACTCACTTACGTGGATGTCAACCCACTTTCAAAACAATCAATTTTTTTTATAAAAATGAGATACAATATAAGATATAAGAAAAATGTGATCAAATGTCAATCACTTACTAGCTTATTAAAAATATCATTTTATAGTGATGGCATGAAAAAAATGCATCTAAAACTTGAAATTTGAATCCAGGTCAGTTTCTAGATTCTTGAAAACATTAGAGCCCACCAAAAAAGTGATGTCATCCTCCTCAGTGAAGTATGAGTCAGGTTCTTCGATGTAATCATCAATGAAGAAATATGAAAGCTCCTCCTCCGTATCGTACAGATGTGCAAGATCGGAATCATAATACGCAAGGATGATTGCACTCTCAATGTCTAGCTCAAATTTAGAGTTTGTATCTTAAGGGATGTTGAATCCTACTTCGTGCTGGTATTTGAACCAGGCTAGTTTATTTTAGATACACTATACTTCATAGTATGATTCCCATAACTATTTAGTGGCTTCTCGGATCTTCTGCATAGACTCAAAGATGGTTTCTAACCTATCAAGAGGGTTTGAGTGTATGACACACATCTTTAGATAGTGCAATAGGTTGTATTGTTCCCAGTGCAGAGGATGATGAACAATTGGTAATGATTTGATGTTGGTGATGGGATGGTTAAGTCCTCTTATGGCCATCTACAAGATTCATTCTTGACCAAATTATTAGTAACAAAAAAGTACAAAATAATTGATGAAAGCTTCTAATGAAGACTGATTACTAAGTAGACAGAAAACACAGAAATCGTAAGCGATTTTGAGAAATATTAACAAACTATTAAAATAAATGATTAGATTAGCTAACATGAAACTATGGCCCTCTGAAAGTAAATAATGAGATCAATAATGACTAGACATGTACGTTTTCGATGAAAGAATGAAATTAAAAGGAGAAAACGAACCTTTGAATGACGGGGGATGATGACAGATCGATTGTGATTGTGTTTGGATGATGGAAGAGGCTTTGAATGACTCCCAAATACTTGAAAGACGTGAGTGTGTTGTGTATATATACAAGACAATGTTGATACCACTTCTAAATGCTTGATAATGCCTTACAATGCTCCTAGATTCGTTTGAATGATCATGAACGGTCCTGAAGAGAGGCTAGAAAACTAGTACTTGTAGATCGTCGGTAATTGAGGAAATCGATCCCGTTTTCAGTCAGTTAGAGTTAGGGAGAGATACAAAGGGATAAAATTTCTAATTTGATCTTGGGTATTTAGGGATTTAGGGGGATAATTTAGAGAGGTCAAGTGTGAGGGATTAGAGGTGGATATAAGTAGTTAGAATAGATGAGGAATATTAGAAGGTTGCCTAATTTAAACTAGTCATAACTAGTGAGAAGTGATAATTTTTTAAAGGGATAAGTTAGAGGTGGTTAGGATAATAAATTTAGAAGGTTTCTTATTCAGACTAGTCATAACTAGTGAGTTAGGATGAGTGAGGTGTAGGGGTGAATATGTGAATTAATTAATTAGTCATGAAAGGGGGGATATGATTTAGAAAATGTGGGATAAATGATTAATTAATTAATTGAAGGGGTGTAGGGTTAATGTCCTAGGTTTTAATCGAGTTTATTTAATGGATGACTTAGGTCGTGAGATGGTATGAGGGTGGGTGTGTTTATTCAATTGTTCATGTGGAAGCGGGATGTGCATATTTTTGGTGTCTACACCCACATTTATGATTGTTTTATTTTTAATCATTATCATTTATTTTTCTTAATATTGTATATATTATATTTAGAATTAATAGTCAATTCACTGTTGAATTATAATAGGGGATAGTTATTGTAGCTGTAACCAGAAGAGAGGCTTCCATAAGAGGAAATTTCCAACCAAATTCCAGAGATTTAGTTATTGTTTCAGATAATCAGTATACCAAGGAAACCACTATGTCCACTCCACAAATAAGCACATATAAAGTGAAATGGATGAGGATTTCCTTAACTCCTCGTCCAATTGACTCATCCACCATACCACTTATCGCATGTTTTTATTATTTATATATTTCAATATGTTTAACGTATAAATAATTTCATATAAATTACATTAAACATATATAATTTTTTTACATTCCTTTGTTACAACAACCTCCAATAGCTCAGGTTTATATCAGTGGGCTCGTGCTAGTCCAACAATAATTGTATATGAATGTGATGAAGCACATGATCATGATATATATATTTGTTACCTTAGGGTATGTATCTCATTTAAGTTTTAATTTTGATTTATTTTTAGTTTGTTATAAATTATATTTTTTTAAATGAAAAAAACTGATAAATTTAAATTGTTTATGGTTAATTATGTTTAGATCAACAGTAATAGTACCAATCTCACTCCCAGTATTTTCACTTTACCCCTGAACAACAACCACAACTACAACATGCCTCATATGAATCCCAGTTGTAAGATACATGAATAACTGTTGATCATAGAATACTTGTTAAAGAACACACAAGGAGTCCGTGCAGGAGAGAAGGCTGGGATCAAGGGCATGGAAGGACAGGAAGGACCCGCACATGGAAGGCAAGTTAAGCTTTTAGGACTTAGCCGATTTTGAGCATGGAGACCTATTTTTAGAAGATGCGGTGTGGAACACACCAACGATGTAGAGACGTGCGCGCCATGTATTGTCTATCTTTAGAGGAGTGGAACAAAGTGTTTGTGCATGGAGATGAGCTAAAAATAGAATTGACACTGCATTAACTACAAGAGGTCTATAGATAGCACACTTGCATGTGTGGCTATTCCTAAACATGGCATGTGGCTATTAATAACATGTGGCCTATTTATGGAATAGATAGGTGGTGAAGGGAAAGTACCCACCCTATATATATGATGTTAGGTATATAGTAAGAGGTGTGTGTGTGGAAAACAAAGAATATACAAAGTGTGTGTATGTATGTGTGGTAAAGAGATATACACATATGACTGAATTATTGTATCAGTTATATACGTGCATCGGTATAGATTGACATTACTATAAGGAGCTTCTGTATTTATTAATTGATGGAAGATATTGGTTGAATCTAAGTGTCATTTTGTGTGTAGTTGGGTAGTACATGTTATTAATTCAGTCATGATTATTGTTTAAGATTTTTCTTTCATAGATCTTAGCGTAGTATGCATTATAGAATGATGGATTAGTTATGAATCTATATGTTTCTTCCTTCATCTTGCTAACATCCTGCTACAGTAACCGTAAAGAGGGACCTAGTACCTTGCGTGCTTCGGGTGAGCGCTTAGTCAAGGCTGAGTGATGTGCCAATGTGAATAGGGTGTTATCTAGTAAATTCTAGGCTGCATCAATAACTAATGTTTTTTAATCATAAATGATATATAATTTTACACGATTTATTCTTATTATGTTTTTCATTTCATTTTTCTCTTGTTTTCTATAATTGATTGTTACAATGCATCCTCCTCCTCCCATTCCAAATACATCTGCTAATTTGGTGAGAAATATGCCACCTCTGCCACCGCCACACCAAAAAATTTCAGGCCCAAGGGTAGTGGGAAAAAAAATTTCATTTAATGCTCTAGCTTCAAGAAGAAGAACCCTTAATTTTGTAGCTGATATTCTAAATTTTTTGTTGGTCAATGTTACTATTGTGTGGGGTGTTTCTATTTTAAATGAAATTCATTTCGATGATGAAACTATTGGGATTAAAAGTGGGGTTCATGCCCATGGAACTTTCAATCCACAAGATATGATTCATCAGATAAGGAAGCCTTCTCCAAAAAGAGAACAAAGATAAAACACACCATCTCTAGGAGAAACTGACTTAAATGATGATGAAAAAACCATTTTTTCACTTGATAGTCTTTTAGCTGAAAATTTTCAAGCCACAATTAATGATATTTTATTAAAATATATAAAACAATAAAGATTGTGGGAGTTTAAGGCTAAAGTTTTTATTAAAGAAATAAATTCCCAATTTAACAACCCACTCCCAAAGACATTTATTATATTCTTCATTTCAAAACGAACCAACTAAGCTTGATATATTTTTAGATCAATTTGTGTTTGGTACTTTATATTTTACAAATACTTATAATGATGATGTGTTGGAAACACAATCACTGAGAGGAGGTGAATCAATGTCCTTATAATATTTTCTTTAAATTATCTTTACACATTTACTTGCATGAACCATCGAAGCAATATAATGATCTTACAATGCATAAACAATCATTCATGTAAATTTATACACAAAATCATGCACTTGGGTACATTTCTAGGTCTTAAACACATACTAGCATTCATATGATTCCTAAGCAAGAAAAATAGTAATTGACGACTGTCTTTGGCCTCTTGTCTTTGTTTCTTGTTTACTATCTGGTCTTACACACCCTACAACCCAGTCAATATTTTACTTATTTATATTTAATGGCTCCAGACACCAGTGCCCAGCTAGGATAGGAAACCCCAGGTACCCCCTATCCCCTCTGGGCACCCTTGATCCTTTTCTACCTTACTCGCTTCTTTTGGGTATATTTTTATCTTTGGGCATCTTTTCTACTTATGGGTCGACCTTTGAGTTCTCAATTAAGAAATTAAAACAAGGGAATCATATAAATACATAGTGATGTGTTCAAAATCAAGGGCCAAGCACTAAGCATATACTATCACCACCTAAGCTTACATCTAAATGAACCTAAAGTACTATAAAGGATCCATCTAGCACTCATTCAAGGAACAAGGAACTGTAATTTATGTATACACAACATAGGAAGGGGAAGTTTCTTTATTCCATCCACACATCTATCTACATTGCTACATTTATCTACATCCTTCTATCAAGTGCACTTACATAAGGGAATCCTAGGGCATAATTTTTACACACACTCACAAGAAATACATGGAGTCTAAGATGTAGTATAACACTCGGTCGTAAGTTCACTCTTGGGGTGACCGCTGGGGTCAGTCTGACTCCCCATATTTCATTTTTATTTTTTGGATTCTATGTGGTATTATGGGTTTCGCAAGTTACAGGTACCCTCGACAATCAAATAGTGACACACATGCGATAAATAGGGAATATTTGTGACACTTTTGCGAAACTATAAAAATTATATTCTGACCATCTACGCATTCACAGGTTCCCATCAGAGGTTTCCAATGCCCAGGTGCCCCTATCTATCCATGGGCATCCATGTTCGATCGTATTCCATTTCCTAGGCGCCCCCTGTCTATCTGCGCAATCCATAATTTATCTTGAGCATTGACGACAAAGTTCACTTTATGTTCAGTAGTTTTCCCAATCAATAACACCCTCGAATCAAGCATTAATAAGCTAAGTCATTCTTTCTATACCTATTTCTTAAGGTTTTGTACTTTAGTTGCTTATTGTTTGTGTCATATTACTTTTACCAGCTATATACCATTGTTACATCAGTTACTGTACAATTGGGGTTTAAACAAAATTTTATTTTTGTTAAATCATTTAGTGAACCCAACTTCAAACACTATTCGCTCCTTCTTTATTGCTAATATGAGCATCTCCATCCTTGATTTCTTTCTAGCTAATCCTGATTGCGACACTAAAATCTAATATTTCATGGATAATACTCAAATTCTTTTTGATACTCATCCTGACTCTTTATACAAGCATTTCATCGCAACATTTTTTTCTCCTCAAACAGATACCACTTTTCCATCTGAAGTACTCACCCCTCTTTCTATTTTTGACAATGATCATCCCCTTTATATCCAAGTATGCATCTATAATATTGGAGTTAAGTGATCACTCATTGATCTTGGATCCGAGCTCAATCTTTGTAATTCCACATTTATTCAACAACTAGGCCTTTCCTTAGCACATGTCAACCCTTCATCCATTTCCCTCTGTGGCTATGATTCTACTACACATATTTGTATGGTCACTATCACCTTATCTCTCACAGTTGGGCTTAAAAAACTACCCATACTGTCTTATTTTTCATCGACATCACCATTTAGTACAATTTTTTAGTTGTTAGGCCATGGCTGCACGCCATGCAAATAGTTCCTTCTATGGTTCATCAATGCGTTAAATTCCTACACGATGGATGTGAATATACCATTTCTGTTGACCTTGATCCTTTCAAGTATTACCACTTAGACCCAACCAGTTCACTACCTACTCCCCTTACTTATGTTAATCTCACACCTACCTCTACTACACCTACACATATCACTGATCATTGCCAATTCAAGTAACATCCCACCTCTACCACCGACATGCTTACTCTTTAGAGAACTGTTTATACATTAGATTTTATGCCACCTACCTTGTATATCAAAGTATGTTATCCACCAATGCTTCCCCCCTTCACATGCAACCTTTTCATACATGAATCTTATTGGCCGCACATTCCATTCAACCTTACTTGCTCCGAGACTATTTACACACATGATGGCTTGGCTTGGCTAGAATTCACAATCACTAATCTTCTTCCTCCACCTCACTCATCTCACTTCTACCACATATGTGTATTCATTACCACTGCTTATGGTCTCTGCATATTCCATTTGACAGTATTCGTTGCACGCATTCCTCATTCTTCTCCACTCACACTTGGGAAATTTTGGCTTGATTACATTGATGGCACAATAGATCCAAATCATACTGATATCACATTTCCTATGTCTTTTGGTCGTATTTCTTTTAAATTAGTCTTTTAATACACATTTACTTTGCTGAACCATCGAGAGCAATATAAGATCTTCAATGCATTAACAATCATGTCATGTAAATTTCTATACACAAAATCATGAAATTGGGCACATGTCTAGGTCTTAAACACATACTAGCATTCATATGATTCCTAAGCAAGAAAAATAGTAATTGACGATTGTCTTTGGCCTCTTGTCTTTGTTTCTTGTTTACTATCTGGTCTTACACACCCTACAACCCAATCAATATTTTACTTATTTATATTTAATGGCTCCAGACACCAGTGCCCAGCCAGGATAGGATCCCCTAGGTACCCCCTGTCCCCTCTAGGCACCCTTGATCCTTTTCTACCTTACTCACTTTTTTTGGGTATATTTTTATCTTTTGGGCATCTTTTCTACTTATGGGTTGACCTTTGAGTTCTCAGTTATGAAATTCAAACAAGGGAATCATATAAATACATAGTCATGTGTTCAAAATCAAGGACCAAGCACTAAGAATATACTATCACCACCTAAGCTTACATCCAAATGAACCTAAAGTACTATAAAGGATCCATCTAGCACTCATTCAAGGAACAAGGAACTGTAATTTCTGTATACACAACATAGGAAGGGGAAGTTTTTCTTTATTCCATCCACACATCTATCTACATTGCTACATTTATCTACATCCTGCTATCAAGTGCACTTACACAAGGGAATCCTAGGGCATAATTTTTACACACACTCATAAGAAATATATGGATTCTAAGATGTAGTATAACACTCGGTCGTAAGTTCACTCTTGGGGTGACCGCTGGGGGTCAGTCTCACTCCCCATATTTCATTTTTATTTTTTTGGATTCTATGTGGTATTATGGGTTTCGCAGGTTACATGTACCCTTGACAATCAAATAGTGACACACATGTGATAAATAGGGAATATTTGTGACACTTTTGCAACACTAATAAAAATTAGATTCAGACCATCTGCGCAGTCACAGGTGCCCATCAGAGGTTTCCAATGCCCAGGTGCCCCTATCTATCCATGGGCATCCATGTCTGATTGTATTCCATTTCCTAGGCGCCCCCTATCTATCTGTATAGTCTATAATTTATCTTGAGCATTGACGACAAAGTTCACTTTATGTTCAGTAGTTTTTCCCAGTCAAGAACACCCTCAAACCAAGTATTAATAAGATAAGTCACTCTTTCTATATCTATTGCTTAGGGTTTTGTAGTTTAGTTGCTTATTGTTTGTGCCATATTACTTTTTACTAGCTATATACCATTGTTACATCAGTTATTGTACAATTGGGGTTTGAACAAAATTTGTTTTTTGTTAAATCATTTATTGAACCCAACTTCAAACACTATTCGCTCCTTCTTTATTGCTAATATGAGCATCTCCATCCTTGATTTCTTTCTAGCTAATCCTGATTGCGACACTAAAAATATAATATTTCGTGGATAATACTCAAATTCCTTTTGATACTCATCCTGACTCTTTATACAAGCATTTCATCGCAACATTTTTTTCTCCTCAAACAGATACCACTTTTCCATCTGAAGTACTCACCCCTCTTTCTATTTTTGACAATGATTATCCCCTTTATATCCAAGTATGCATCTATAATATTGGAGTTAAGTGATCACTCGTTTGATATTGGATCCGAGCTCAATCTTTGTAATTGCACATTTATTCAACAACTAGGCATTTCCTTAGCACATGTCAACCCTTCATCCATTTCCCTCTGTGGCTATGATTCTACTACACATCCGTGTATGGTCACTATCACCTTATCTCTCACAGTTGGGCTTAAAACTGCCAATACTGTCTTATTTTTCATTGATGTCACCATTTAGTACAATTTTTTAGTTGTTAGGCCATGGCTACACGCCATGCAAATGGTTCCTTCTATGGTTCATCAATGCGTTAAATTCCTACATGATGGATGTGAATATACCATTTCCGTTGACCTTGACCCTTTCAAGTATTACCACTTAGACCCAGCCAGTTCATTGCCTACTCCCCTTATGTTAATCTCACACCTACCTCTACTACACCTACACATATCACTGATCATTGCCAATTCAAGAAACATCCCACCTCTATCACTGACATGCTTACTCTTCAGAGAACTGTTTATACATTAGATTTTATGCCACCTACCTTGTCTATCAAAGTATGTTATCCACCAATGCTTCCCCCCCTTCACATGCAACCTTTTCATACATGAATCTTATTGGCCGCACATTCCATTCAACCTTACTTGCTCCGAGACTATTTGTACACATGATGGCTTGGCTCGGCTAGGATTCAAAATCACTAATCTTCTTCCTCCACCTCACTCATCTCAATTCTACCACATATGTGTATTCATTACCACCACTTATGGTCTTTTTCATATTCCATTTGACAGTATTCCTTGCACGCGTTCCTCATTCTTCTCCACTCACACTTGGGCAATTTTGGCTTGATTACATTGATGGCACAATAGATCCAAATTATATTGATATCACATGTCCTATGTCTTTTGGTCGTATCTCTATTTGCAATGAATCTTTCTTGGGTTGTTCTCAAAATATCACTCGAGGGTATGCACATGACTGTCCACAACCACCTTTCATTGATGAATAATATGTAATGGACATGTACAATTTACGCCGCACAAGATCTCTATATGATCAACCTCACACTATTGTTTACCAAGTATTTGAATTAACTCTAGTCAGCTATGATATTGAAAATGATGATTTATTAGATGATTTTACTTGATTATTTTTCCACATCACACACTTGGGGGAAAACATGCTTTCTTCCCCCCTTCAATTATTGTTAATTATTTCTATTTTATACACATACACATTATGCTCTACACTCTACATCTAGTCTTTCTCATCTCTCTTATACATCATGATACACACACTTGTATCTTCATTACCCTATGATGCAATATAGTTCCACGGTTCATACTTGACTACTGAGGGTCTAAATTTGAACTGAGCCTTACCATACTCACCCTTTTTTCACTCTATGCTTTATGATCTATCTATCTAGAGCACATTTTAAAACCATTTCTTGATGACGCACTCTTGTTCTATGGTTCATTATTGATTTCTGACGGGTATTTTATAAATGAACCTCATCTCATACTCATCCACATTCGTTTAGGGGAACATTGCTCCTATTGCATTCACACTGCACACCATTCCATTACATTCATACACTACATATTGCATATCTTGGTTGTATCAACTCTTACTAGCTTATTCTACTTACATGTACACTTTGTTTTCCATACTAGATAGATAATTCGTATGTCAATATCTTTTTATATATACACATGCATGTTCACTTGGTATTTTGGAGTGAATGTAGATATCTTACAAGAGATTTACATGCTATGATGATAATTGGAACTGTACCTCTTACCACTCCCAATGAGGCTCCTAGGGGCATCTACTTTCTCAAACATTACAGGTGTTATTATTTCATTATTTATTACTTCTACTTCCTTTACACTAATTTCTATTGGTACATACATGCCTTGACATATGTACATTTTATCTGTCTAACATGCTAACGAGGGCTTCATGTGCAACATTTTCCTTGCAGGACTATATGTCACTATGGTTGTCTACTAAATATTTCTTTCCATTATTTTGTATTGTTTGCGGGCTATGCTCCATGTCTTGTTTGATCACTACTTATATAATTTTGGTCACTTCAGCTTTGATTGTCTTGTGACATTGTCCATATTTGAAACCCACTTTTTGTAGTCTATCTTGCAAGCACACTTGCTAGTTACAATTTTTTTTCTATGAAATGCTTGCTAATTTTGCTACTAACACATATATCTAGCCAGTTTGTTTGCATTTTCCTTGGTTTCTACCATGCACATTCCCTACCCCTTGCGAGGATACAATTCAGAAAAGTGTTAGGGCCTCTCTTTTGGGTTGTACACTCCTATTGACATCACATGCACCCCAAACGAGGGGGGAAATACTTTGGGTGAACAAATCACCCCATACAATATCTCAGAGCTACAACATAGTATAATTCATCATAGAATGAGAACAGGAACACAGTTAGAGAATGACCAAGAAATTTGATTTGGGTCCTCAGCATAACATAGACACCAATGCCTGGGCTTAAATAGGAGCTCCTAGGCACTTATGTCCTCCCCTAGGTGCTAATTTTCTAGGGGCACATACAATAATTTTCTCATATAAACACAGTTCAGATAAGCCTTCAAAGCAGTTTGACAGTATTAGGCACATTCTTCTAGCAAACATAATACATGCAATATCCACTTCAATTAGAACATTTAATACATTAAAAAAAAATTAGGGACAACAAGAACAAAGCAGGAACACACCATCTACAATGGTGTATATCTGGAAGAGTCATGGAAGGAGAGTAACACTCGACCCATCTCCCCCACACTTTCTCTTTGGTGTGAGATCACCAGAAAAACTTGCACTTGGTATGAGATCACCCAAAAAACTCACTCTTGGCGCGAGATCTCCCAAAAAAATCATTCTACACAACATCTTCAGGACACTTTTTCTATCCTTCTACATTCTTCTACATTAGGTGCACAATTTCCTTTTTATATACTTTCAAACTTTTACATACTTATACATGCTTTACTTATATTTTCATATTAACAATTTTGACTACATTCTTGCTCTTCTTTTTGAAGGTTTGTCCTTATAGAAAGTAGTAACAACAACCACAACAACAGGTACAAAATAGTACAACACATACACATACACCATTATAATCACTTTCCTTTCCTGGTTTCCAATCTTCATTTTTTACACTTATTTCACGCTTCACTTGTCCACTCGGCATGTTTTTCACCGCATACTCTACATGGTGATCAGATACACATCTCTTATCTAATTTATTTTATCAAGTATTCACTCAACAAAATAAAGTGGGGGAAAATGTAGACATAAAATCATGCACTTTGGTACATTACTAGGTCCTAAACACATACTAGCATTCATATGATTCCCATGCAAGAAAACTAGTAATTGATGATCGTCTTTAGCCTCGTGTCTTTATTTCTTATTTTCTACTTGGTCTTACACACCCTGTAACCTAGTCAATATTTTATTTATTTATATTTTATGGCTATAGACACTAGATCTCAGTATGGACAGTAGTGCCCAGGTGCCCCTGACCCTTTTCTATCTTACTCACTTATTTTGGGCCTCTATTACTCTTTTGGGCATCTTTTCTACTTATGGGTCAAACTTCCAATTGTAAATTACAAAATTCAAACAAGGAAATCATATAAATACATATTTATCTGTTCAAAATCAAGGACCAAGCACTAAGCATATACTATCACCACCTAAGCTTGCATACAAAGGCACCTAAAGCACTCTAAAGTATCCATCTGTCACTCCTTCAAAGGACAAGGGACTGCAATTTCTGCATACACAACATAGAAAGGGGAAGTTTCTTTATTCCATCCACACATAGATCTACATTGCTACATCTAGCTAGATCTCGCTACCAAGTGCAATTGCACAAGGGCATCCTAGGGCATAATTTCTACACACACTCACAAGAACTACATGGAGATTGAGATGTAGTGTAACGCTCGGTCATAAATTCACTCTCAAGGTGACTGTCGAGGTCAGTATGAATCCCCATATTGCACCTTTATTTTTTGGATTTGATGTGGTATTGTGCATTTTGCAGGTGATATTTGTTTTTTAGGTTATAAGTACCCTTGGTGATCAAATAACGACACACAGGTGATAAACAAGGAATATTTACGACATTGTGAAAATCAAATTTTGACCATTTGTGCAGTCATAAGCGCCTAGCAGAGTTCTTCAGCACCAAAGTACCATTATCCAGACATGGGAACCCATGTCCAACTGTATTCTTGTAGTCTAGAATGTATCTTGAGCATTAACGACACATTTCAATTCCTTTTCAGTAGTTTTCCCCAGTCCAGAACACCCCCAGTTCAAGCATTAATCAGCTAATTCATTCTTTCTAGTACCTCTTGCTTATGGTTTTTTACTTTACTAAGAAATTATTCAAATGGAAACATGTCCTATAAATGATTACAAAAATCTAGATTCATTTGAGCACTCACTCAACTTGGAGCATCAACCCTGACTTGCTAAACACCTAATTAACCAGGTATTAACAAGCACCAACTTGCAAGGAAGAAATAACTCCCTAAGTGACTCAACACTGAATAATCCACTTCTAATTTTTTTTCACCTTCCATCATTTTCTTGATTAACAAATGATGACCATTTTTTCTCTTGTTCTCTTGATCACTCCTCAGACTGTCTTGATATGTTTATTCGCTCATCATTTTTCTTCACTTTGACTTAAGCATGCACAAGATATCTTTCATGAGCTTACCAAATTTACATATTCAACACAGAATATCTCCTCATGGTCTACAAGACCTCTTTAATCTCTATCAAGAACTAGAGCTCACTCATACACGTGTAACTTTAGACTAGGCCTTAAATTGTCTTACCTTTATATACATGATTCAAGAACATAAGCCAACTAGGTCGGTCATACATAATTAAAACCTCTAGGTCAGCCATACCATAGACCATATAACATCTGGAAAACATGAAATAATCACAACATAAGATTCTTTTTGTCTACAATGACTCAATTATGCCTTTTACTCCTTTAGGAATCACGAAGACCTACTAGCATTAGGTCTACCTACTTAACGTTACATCATGACTTTATTGAGAAGTCATGGTCATATTCATCACTCAAAACCATTTCAAAAACTTTATCAATGGCCTCTACTCACCTCCTCCATGATTCATTTTATCTACAGAATGCATTCATGTCATGATAACACCTTAAGAACAAGTTGTCAAAACACCTTAAGAACCATTCATGAGAAATTAAATTTATAAGACCACTTAAAGACTAAAACATGTGTAGAAATCATCATATATATTTCAATGGATCACTAATACCCTCTATCATCCATTTAGTTGTCTTGGAAAATGCAAAATTTGAGAACTAAAAAAATTGCTGAGAAAATAGACCCGTACCTACACATTTTCTCACTCATCTGACTAACCACCACCACTTGAAGGTACCTGGGAGAGTCCACTACAAGATTTAATATGTTTCCTAAGACATTCAATCCATCTTAAGTTGATTTGATCAATATATTTCCTATTGAGTCCTTATCAGGGTTTTTAAAAGGGTTTATGACAAATTTTGGTGTTAACGATTGTTCATAAAGGATAAGACCTCAAATCCAAACCTAATTCCAGAAAATATTAGGTAGGAACCTTCCCCATCTCTCCTCAACATATCAGGTTCCCATTTAGAGGATTAATGTGCCAATGAACGTTAGAAAGTTCTTCTTAGGTTTGGGGTCTTCATTATATGAGCTTGAGTAGTCCAAAAATGCATTATCTTGCAAAATCCTCCAAACCATGACTTGAAACCTCATATCATAGCTGTAAGAACATGACTATCCTCTTTCCAAGCTCACATTTTCATACTTATTGTGAAAATGATAAAAATTATTCATTAAGACAAGCATGACTTAAGAATGGTCTAGGTGTAGACCCAGAATGAATGTTTTAACCCAACAAGTGAGCTCAAAGTGATATGTCACCTTCATTATCATGCCCAAAAAGTGATAAAACATCCTTCACATACCTATGAAACATCCATGCTACTTCCATCTTCCTTCATACCTCATTACTGAGCTTCTTGCACTTGACCTTGACCAATGCTTCTTTAAGAATGACATGTGACTTACAAACTAACCATGACAACCTTCAAGTTGCCTTTAAAAACTCTCTCTATCTCTCTCTAAATTTTCTTTCTGTCCTCAAGAACCTTTGACATCAGTGAATTGTCAATCTTAGCATCAACAAGGTACATCCTCAACTTGACATCAATGACAGTTGCACCTTTCTCTTTAGGATGACATCAATGACAACTAAACATCAACCATGTATACCTTGAAAATACTTCGACACTCTCCCCATACCATCCTTTAGCATCAACAAGGCACACCATCATCTTGACATCAATGACAACACTAAAAAATCTCCATCTTTATCATTGATGATAACTACACTTATTAAACACTATGGAAACCACTCTATTTCTCCCAAATCTAAACATTAGACATCAGTCTCCCCCTTTGACATTAATTACAAAGAGATACCAGTAACCTATGGATTCTCCCCTTTTTGGTATCACACCTAGAACTTACCATACTTGGAAGCATCAACCAATAGTTGGAAACATTAACAAAACATGTTCCCCCATATCTCCATGCATACCTTCTCAACACTGCATTCTTTCTCTTGGAGCTAAAGAATCCCCTGACTATCCCCCCTAAGTTCTTAGCTTCTTTAGTGCCTGCTAGGAACAAGAATTACACCCAACTCTTGTCTTAAATACTCAAATGTTACTATTAGAAGTGGTTTGGTTAGAATGTCTGCAATCTGACCCTTAGTAGATACATATTCGATCTTGACACTTTTTTCACTCACTTACTCTCTTAGGAAATACTATCTGATAAGAATGTGTTTAGTCCTTGAATGTATGACTGGATTATTTGAAACACTTATAACACTTGTATTTTTACAAAATATGAGAATATGATTTTCATACTCTACCTTGTAGTCCTTCAAGTTCTATCTCATCCATAACACTTGAGTACAACATGAATATGTTGCAATATACTCAGCTTCACAATTATATAAATCTATTGATCCTTACTTCTTGCTTATCCATAAAACTGGGCAATATCCTAAGAATAAATCCTCTCTACTAGTTCTCTTATTTTCATCTAGAATTCTTGCCAAGTCAGCATCTGTGTCGGATTTCATGTTAAATTCCTTAATCCTTGGGGTACCATGACTCAAACTCCATGATACCTTTAAGATACCTAAGTATACTCTTGAATTCTTGTAAATGGTTGTCCTTTGGATCAGCTTGAAATCTTCCCATAAGACTTACTTCTTGCATGCTATCAGGTCTAGAGGCAGTAGTAATGTACAAAAAATCCAAACAATTGACCTATATGTTGTCTGATCCACTTTTGGAGACTTATCCTCCTTGCTTAACTTACAACCAGTGATCATAGGAGTACTAATAACCTTGTTATCTTCCAAACAAAACTTTTTCAACATCTCTCTTATGTACTTGGCTTGTGAAATAAATATACCTTTTTTTGATTGAATGATCTACAGTCTAAGGAAGGATGATATCTCTCCTAGCATAGACATCTCAAATTCCTTCTTCATCACATCTGCAAAGCCCTTGGTCATGCTTTCATTGTTTCCACCAAATATGATATCATCCACATAAACAACCACTATCAACTAATGATCTGAAACTGTATTTATATACAAATTGCTATCTGTAAATCCTCTTCTAAATAGTTGGTCTAGTAGGTACTTGTCTAATCTAGCATACCAAGCTCTAAGTGCCTACTTTAAACCATAAAGTGCCCTTTTCATCCTACAAACATATTCCTTTTCATGTGATGATGAAAGACCTCCAGGTTTGTCTATGTAAACCTCTTCTTCCAAGTTCCCATTCAGAAAGGTTGACTTGACATCCATATGATACTTCTTGAATCCCTTGAAGCTTGCATAAACTATACATAGTATGATTGCCTCTAATCTTACTACAAGATAAAATATCTCCTCAAAGTCAAATCCTTCTACTTTTTCATATCCTTTACACACCAATCTGTACTTGTTCCTAATGATTTCTCCATCTTCATTCAATTTTTTCCTAAACATCCATTTTTTGCCAATGAGATTCTTATCTTTAGGAATAGGAAATATCTCCCAAGTCTCATTTCTTTCAGTTTAGTCTAGCTCCTCATTCATGGAACTTACCCAAAAATTTTCTTCACTTACTTCTAAAAATTTCTTAGGTTAAATTTTTAGACAAAAGAGAATCATTTGCATGGTTAGGGTTTCATACTAGCTTCCTTTGTGTCTGCACACCTGCATCCTTGTTGCCAATGATTTGAGTACATGATGATCTTTCTCAATCTATCTTAGGGGGCCTTTTGAGTCTTCTCTTTCCTCAACTTATTATTCTTCTTCATCTATCTTTGTAGCTTCTTCTTCATTCCTGGAGTCTAAATTATGAAACTGTGACTTTTTGGAACACATCTCATGAACCTTCACATTGGTGCCTTCCTACTATTGTATCATCTATAAGATGATTTGACTTTTGAGTATCCAAAGAATATCCCTTCATCAGACCTTAAGTAAAAATTTCCTAGGTATTTCTCATCTCTTTTGATGAATAATTTACTACCAAACACTCTAAATTACTTCACATTAGTAGGTCTACCTTTCCAAAAATCATACGGGTATTGTTACCATTAATCCTTATCTATGCTCTATTCAAAGTGTAAAATGCAGTTCCTACTACCTCTCTCTAGTAGCCATTAGATAGCCTTGACTCATTAAACATTGTCCTTTCCATTTCTTAAATTGTCTTGTTCTTTATTTCAACTACCCCATTCCGTTGAGGTGTCATAACTACTAAGAATTGTCTTCTTATTCCATGAGTCTCACAAAATTTTTCAAATTCCTTTGACCAAATCTCTCCTACTCTGTTAGACCTTAGACACTTAATCTTTGAATTCTTATCATTTTTAATTGGTGCCTTAAATGCCTTAAACTTATCAAGATATTTTAACTTCTCCTTCAAGAATGGTACCCTAGTCATTCATATGTAGTCATATATGAGTAACATGAATCATATGTCTCCTTAAATGATTTGTGTCCTTATAGGGCCACAAAAATTAGTATGAATTATCTCTAAAGGTATTGAGGTAGAGTTATCATTAGAATTGAATCTCCTTCTAGTTTTATTACCATGTTCACATGCCTTACAAAATGTGTTTTTAGGTTTGGTGATCTTATGCATGTTCTTCACACACCTATTGGATCTTATCTTGACATGATTATCAAATTTTATGTGTCCCAGCCTTCTATGCCACAATAAAAATTCATCCATATTTCTCATTAAGTATATCTCCTTCTTGATCTCACTTAAGACATAAATATTGTTCTTAGTTCTCTTAGCCTTGGCAACTATCTTTCCTGATTTGGATCTCCTTATGTCACACCCTTTTTCATGAAATATATGTGTGTGTCCTTGACTGCACATTTGACTCACACTAAAAAAAAATTGTTTCAAGCCTTCTACATACAACACATTCTATGTATTGGTCTTCCCATTATGCAAACTCAAGGTAACTTTTCCAACAATATTTACATATCTATTATCTCCAAATTTTATTGTACCTGAAGCATTCTTCTTTAATGAAATGAACTTGTTCTTATACCCTGTCATGTGGCTTGAGAAACCATTATCTATATACAAGATCATATATTCATTTTGGGTGTGAAAATAAACATGAGCTATCAAATATTATTCTCCTTTATACTTTTATTACTCCTCCACCTTATCCATAGGGTCTAACTTCTTGAAGTATACCTATTTTCCTTGATTGTGCATCCTCATCTTCTTCATCTCGCAATATCTTGCAACATGTCCTCTTTGTTTGTAGTTGAAGCATAAAATTATGCTTTTATTGTTGAAATGAGTGTTCATTTCATTCTTATATGAGGAATTGGTCTTATCATGAGATTTGCAATGCACAAATCTATGTCCATATTGATTACATGAGAAAAATATACTTTGAAATGATTCACATACCTTGGATTTACTCTATCATTGTCAACATGAGGTCTACAATTCAAAAATCTATGTCATTATTGATTGTAAGAGAAACAATAACCATTAAAACAATTTTCATACCTTGTCTTCTTGATAGGACTTTTCTTTACTTTATCAGTGTCATCACTTCTTGATGACCTATTAACCTTTGAGGTGTGACTCTCCTTGTCATTATTTTGATATTATTTGACATTAAGACATTTCTTATCATCTTCCTTACTCTTCTTTTGGTATTTTTTGAAACTGAGACCTGCCTTATCATGTGGGGACCTCTGAATACTCAAGATATCACCTAGAATGTCATCACTCTTTTCAAACTTATGACGTGTCTTCAATTTTTTGTTTCTTGATCCAAGTCTTCCTTTAAGGACTCCATCTCTATTATGAAATTGGTGCATCCTTCCTCCTTAGTTTTAAGACTTGTTGTTACCATCTCAACATGAGTTTCTAGATGTTTGATGATCTCATTATGTTCATTATTCTTGTTACCTATTTTATCCTCATACTCTTTGATTAATGACATCAATTTTTGATTCTTCCTTCTTTGGTTCTTCAACTCATCTATGAAAGGAACAATATCCAGATCGTACCAAGCCAAGAACATAGATGCTAATCAAACACCACGATCAATAAGATGAAAGTGATTCACCAGAGTAACTTTACATAAACCTTTGCAAATAAATGAGCACCAATATCATATATTATTATGGAACTCAATGCAATACAATGAGAATGGGCCTTGCTTAAATAGGCAAGGAATAACAATCTAAGAACCAGTCAAGGTCGTAGATCGAGCCATAAATCAAGGAAATAACTAGTCATCAAAGAACTAGTCAAGACCATAGATTTAGGAGAGAACTAGACATCAAGGATCTAGTCAATACCATAGATCAAGGAAAGAACTATACCTAACAACTAGATAATATCTCCTAATATCTAAAATAAGATAAAAGAAATATCCACACACATAAGTGGGTGAGGATAAATACAATAAAGGTAAATAAAGTACCTAGGTGAACATGAGTTAAGGTAAATACCTACTCTAACACCCCCCTCAAGTGAAGCTAGGGGCCAAAATAGAAGTGGCATGTCCACAGTATGAGTCCTGAAAACAAGGCCTGATGAGGTACTGTCAACACCAATCCGGCACTATGATAATTCTTCACCAGGAACTCCTCGTGCTATGATTATTAACTAATGCATAACTCTTAGTTTGGTGGATGTAATATGGAAACACAATAACAAACATAACACAAGAATACCATAGACTATGATAAGAAGGAATAATGATAAATCTGAAATATTAGTGTAAATTATAATATCAACATGAAATTGTTACAATCTCACCCATGAGGTTCTTCAAGTGTTATTAACTTCACTTGCCTTCAAACAATAACTATGGGAGAAACTTCACAATTACACCTCTTAATGGCTTCTTTAACACACCTTCAAAATGATGGCTTCCTTTACACACTTACTCATACAATATTTCTCACTACTTCTCTCTATGCTAAATGAGGGGGGGTGGCCTCTTTATTTATAGGAATTCATGATTATCCACCTTATCTCTAAGATAGGCTAGGAAATCTCTTCCGGCCAATCATATTCCATGCCTAAACTCTTGCCTTTACATGTAGGCTTATCTTCTAAGATAAGATAAACCTTATCATCTCACATGGGTTCTACCTTTTTAGACTTTTCCACAAAGAAAATATATAAAATATTTATGACATCACTCTTTGTCCATATTACAAATATAATATTTCTAATTCCTAATCATGTAGACCCTACTTCTCTACTTATCCCAACTTTGACATTTTAATATTACCGGACCACTTACGACAAATATTTACTTTTTTACAACATTCCTGTTGTACTTTGACTGTTACCGTACTCTACATTATTGGCGACACCATACTGACGGTGCCGTTATATTCTATTAGACGCCACTACTAATTATACTTAACAACATCCTATTCCTAATACATACATTAATAAAATAGAAATTACGGAGGAAAATTTTAATGTTGACATTTTCCCCCTTCCTAACTTCTACTCTGTCCTCGGAGTAGACTCTTATGGACATTCTGAAGCTGGTGCTTGGAAAATCTTTAACTTGTCATGGTTGACCCATTTTGTAATGGGAGTACCATCCAATTCCTCCAGTCGATATGTACCATTTTCATGCACAACTACTATTTTGTAGGGCCCCATCCACTTTGGAAGAAATTTTCTCTGTCTTCTTTTTTTGTATCTGGAATCATATACGAGAACCAAGTCATTCACATGAAATGGAGACCAACGGATCTTTTGATCAAAGTATTCCTTTTGCTTCATTTTATTCTTATAGCTTGTATCCTTTGCTATTTCCCTCATTTCCTCTAGCAAATGAAGATGTACCAACCTTTCTTTTATTGAATCATTTTCATCCATCCTTTCATTTTTCATAACTCTCATAATGGGAATATCAAACTCAATAGGAAGAACTGGATCAATGTCATAAGCCAACTGAAATGGGGAGTATTCTATTGCTGACTTTGATGTTGCCCTATATGCCCACAATGCTGCATGAATCCTTTTATCCCACTTATGTACCTGCAAGGCTGCATCTTTTGCTAGAATTTGACACAACAAAAAATTCGTTCATTCCACCTGTCCATTTGTGCTTGGCTTATATGTTGTTGTCTTCCTGTGCTTAATAGAAAACTTGTTGACTAGGGCTTCTACCACCTCATTAATGAAGTGGCTTCCTTGATTTGTTACAATTTCTAATGGGCAACCAAATCTAGTGACAATACGTTCATATATGAACCTTGCCACTTCATCCATGGAAGTTGTTTTCAATGGCCTAGCTTCAACCCACTTGGTTAAATAATCTGTGGCAACTACAATATACTTATTTTGGAGTGGGGTAGTTGGAAGTGGACCTACAATGTCTATTCCCCACTTTTCAAAGGGACCAAGTGGAAGAATAGGGCATAATGGAGTTAATGATGTCTTACGGTTACCATGTGTTTGACAAATATCACATGTCTTACAATAATTATAACAATCTCTAAAAAGAGTGGCCAGTGATAACCTGCGTCCAAGATCCTTCTTGCTGTAAGTTGTCTAGAGAAGTGTCCTCCACATGTACCATTGTGGAATTCTTCTATCAGCTCCTTCCCTTGATCACGTCCAACTACCCTCTTGTACTATCCATCAGGTCCTATTCGAAATAATACTCCATGCAGAATAGAATATGGATGACTGGATTGAGTAATCTTCCTCTTATTCTTTGCATTGGCACCATCAGGAAACTTTAATTAATTTAAATAATTCCAAATATCTATGTATTCACTAGGGATTGTGTCAAGAGATAACAATGCTACATCTGAGAAATCATCATCATCACAAGGTGAACCTAAACCATCATAGGCTCAAGAGAGTGCATCTGCATTGACATGCTTCTTTCTTGGCCTATCTATAATATCAAATTCAAATTCTTGTAGCAAAATTATCCATCTTGTTATCCTCCCTGATGGGTTAGGCTTATTGACAATATATTTTAGAGTCTGATGATCTGTTACAGCTATAAATTTCTGGCCTAGCAAGTAATTTCTAAACTTCTTTACAGAAAAAAATGATAGCTAGAGTCTCTTTTTCAGTTACAATATAATTTACCTCAGCACTGCTCATTTGTTTGCTCCCAAAGTAAATTGGATGATCATTCCCATTTTCATCCTTTTGGCTCAGAGTACTTCCTAGTGCTTCATCAGAGGCATCAGTATACACAATGAATGGCTTGCTCCAATCTGGGTTCTTTAAAATAGGTGAAGACACCAGGGCTTCCTTCAGTTGTTCAAAAGCTTCATGCACCTTATTTCCTAGTTCATAAGTAACATCCTTCTTCAAGAACTTGGTTAGTGGTTGTGAAATATTTGAGAAATTTTTGATGAACCTTCTATAGTAACCCACATGGCCTAAAAATGATCTCAACTTACTTCTATTCATAGGAAATGGTAACTCTTTGATTTTTGAAACTTTATCAGGATCAGTACCAATACCATCTCTGGATACAACATGCCCTAACAAAACGTCTTTAGAACATCCAAAGACACACTTTGTAGGGTTTAGTGAGGCTTGTGCTTCATCTAACCTTTGAAATGTTGTCTCCATCTAGTGCATGTGGTCCATCTTGCTCCCATAGATGCAAAAATCATCTAGAAATACTTTGATGAAGTTCTCAATGTGGGGTTCAAACACCCTATTTATCAAGCGCTGGAACGTTGCTGGAGCATTACACAACCCAAAAGGCATAATTCTATAAGCAAATTTTCCCCAAGGAGTGGTGAACATGGTCTTCAGCTGATCTTTCTCTGCTATACGAACTTGGTTGTATCTGCTATATCCATAAGCAAAACTATAGCACTCCTGGCCAGCTACTTTGTCCAAAATCTGATCTGAGAATGGAAGAGGGTAACGATCCTTCTTTGTTGCCTTATTGAGCTTCTTATAATCAACACAAATATGACATTTTCTTTATGGGCTTAGCACCATCTTAGGATTCATTCTATATGGCATTTGCTTAATGAGCTTAGCACCATCTACCAGCTCAATAGAATGTTCTACCCAATTTACTTGACGGAGTTCCTTGTAATCAAAAGTGAATATGTGTATGTACCTTCGAAAGAGATGGAGGTAGGATTCCTTCTCACTCTCCATCACAGCATCACCAATATTTATTTGTTGTAGACGATCATCAATTTTTTATTCAGATAATTTTATGGGATCATGAGTCGGTGTGACTGGAAGGATATCCATGACCGAAACATCAACCTCACTTTCTTCATCTTCAGTGTCCACTTCACTAGTACTCGAGTAATCAAAGGATGTCCAATCATCAATTTCATCACTTGAATCCACAGGTTCTGCCTTATGATGCCAAGGTATCACGTTTATCTTCACCCTCTCTCTACCACGTCCAAGTGTCATGAAACCTTCATTCCATTAGTTTCTTGCATGAACTCTCCTTAGCCATGGTCTTCTCAACAACATTGGGTACACAACAGTACCATTTTTCATCACCTGAAAATCTACCACACATACAACACCCATAACAGATATTGCCACATTTGAGACTACACCTTCTGGTTTAGTTTTTCCTTTATTTAATGACCTTAACATAAGTGTTGAGGGGCGATCAATTTTTAAACCCAACATATTCATTACAGATTCGGTCATTACATTAACTGCAGAAGCTCCATCAACTAAGACATCATGAATTGAAATACCAGTACATAATACCTCAGCTTGTGGAGCGTAGGGATCCACCTCTGCCTCCAAAACAGGGACCTTAACCTCCTTCCTTCATTGAGCATTGAGTCCACTTCACAGCTCCCGCCTCTTCTCAGAAGACATAGCCAAGAGTTGACCATATGTAATATTTGTAGGCCTTTTGGACAGATTGTCTAAGATGGAGTATGGTCTTTGTCCCTGTGAAATCAGAAAATCCTGCACACCTAAATTTCTTCTCCTATGTTTCTTAATAGTTTCTCCTTTCATCTTCTTAGGATCATTTCCATCTTGGTTATCTTTTTCTTTCTTTCTTTTTGTTACAAACACATCTACTTCATTATTTATGCTCTTATCTACTACATCAAAAGAATTCACAGGTGATTTCCCTTTATCATTATCTCTTGTACCAGATGTAGAAGCTCTATCTGGACAATTATACTTATAATGACCCTTTTTATAACAACCATAACATACAACTTCAGAAATATTTCTTTTTGGACCTCTATCTCCTCCCTGAGAACTAAATTATTTTCCTTGAAGAAGATTAATAGTTAACTGACCCATCTTTCTGAGCAGATCTTCATACTTAGTAGATGTACTAGGAGAAGGATTTGTGCTCATCGAGAGTGGTTGTGGATTCTGGACCAAAGGTGCTAGTGTAGGCTCTACTTTATCAACAATTTCTTTGGGCTCCTCTTCCATGCTTTCTTCTTGCCTTCTTGCAATCTCCTTTGCTTGTTCAATGGTAGCTGGGCGGTCATACTTTACTCGTTGTCTGATCTCTAGCTTCATCCCAAGAATGAAGTGCTTACATAGGAGATTATCCACGCCATTCATCAACCCATCTGCTAATCCTTCCTTCCGGATCTGGGCATCGAGCTTCCTCCTTAGCTCTAGAACACGAGCATGATAATCCTTTATCTTCTCCTTCTCTCATTGGGCTAGCTTTGTGATATTGATCATGAGATCTACATATTTTTGTTGTTCACCAAATTCTTCAAGAAAACTTTCAGTTAATAAATCCCATGAGTTTTTAACATTATCACCTAGTGTTTCAAACCACCTAAGGGCTGAACCATCTAAAAAGGTAGGAAAAAATTCAGTCCATTGTTCCCTTCTTATAAGGCCATTACAAATACAAGATCATTTAAACTCTTGAATGAAAGAAGAAGCATCTTCATTAGATTGGGCTGAAAAAACAGGAATCTTTCCCATTTCCAAAAGTAACCACAGTGAAATACCAACCCACAAGTACAATCAACAAGACTTATGTGCACAAATAATTGGAATCACTATAATAGAAAATAGAAATGACCACGGTAAACTATGCTAAAACTTGACTTACTGCGGTAAAAACTGACTTTACTGTGGTAAACACTATTCACAGTAAAAAGTGAAGTTACTGCGGTAAAAACTGACTTTACTGTGGTAAATACTATTCACAGTAAAAAGTGAAGTTACTGTGGTAAATACTATTCACGGTAAAAAGTGACTTTACTGCGGTAAATACTCTTCACGGTAAAAAGTGACTTTACCATGGTAATTACTATGCACAGTAAAAATGGGGTTACCCTCCAAATGTTTTCTGACTAAGTGGGAATATTTCTCCAGAAAATCCACCAACGAGGAATGGTCCCGGCAACGGAACCAAAATGTCAACACCAATCCGGCACTATGATAATTCTTCACCGGGAACTCCTCGTGCTATGATTATTAACTAATGCACATCTCTTAGTTTGGTGGATGTAATCTGGAAACACAACAACAAACATAACAAAAGAATACCATAGACTATGATAAGAAGGAATAATAATAAATCTGAAATATCAGTGTAAATTATAATATCAACATGAAATTTGTTACAATCTCACCCATGAGGTTCTTCAATTTTTATTAACTTCACTTGCCTTCAAACAATAACTATGGGAGAAACTTCACAATTACACCTCTTAATGGTTTCTTTAACACACCTTCAAAATGATGGCTTCCTTTACACACTTACTCATACAATATTTCTCACTACTTCTCTCTATGCTAAATGAGGGGGGGTGGCCTCTCTATTTATATCACTTCCAAGCTTATCCATCTTATCTCTAAGATAGGATAAGAAATCTCACTCTGACGAATCATATTCCATACCTTAACTCTTATCTGTACATGTAAGCTTATCTGTCTAAGATAAGATAAACCTTATCATTTTACATGGGTTCCACATTTTTAAAATTTTCCACAAATAAAATACACAAAATGTTTATGACCTCACTCCTTGTCTTTATTACCAATATAATATTTATAATTCCTAATCATGTAGACCCTACTTCTCTACTTATCCCAACTTTGACATTTTAACATTACTGGACCACTTACGACAAATATTTACTTTTTACAACATTCCTATTGTAATTTGACTGTTACCGTACTCTACATTATTGGCGACACCGTACTGATGGCGTTGTTATCTTATATTAAACGCCACTACTAATTATACTTAACAACATCCTATTCCTAATACATACATTAATAAAATAGAAATTACGGAGAAATTTTTTAATGTCGACAGTACTCATGTACAATAACTGGGAAAAAGGGACACCGCAAGGTACCCAAAACCAGTAACAACAAAGTAAAGAGAGTAAAGATTCGCTCCAAGGCATCCCAAGAAGCTCGGCTCAAAAAACTCATACACTGCTGAAGAAGTTTGGTGTGCACTGTGGTCTGAATCCACTGCTCGATCAAAAAACTCAAAAACAACTGACACTTGGCTCCACTAGAATAGCTCCATACAAGGAGACCATCAACAGAGTGATGTCGAAAGTGTAAAAAAAACACCAAACATAATTCGATCAAGTTCTACAAATAGGTGTGCCACGATCCAAGAACAATAACCAAAGCAACACGACAAAGACACAAAATCCAGATTTTCACGATCTAAGAAAAGCCAAGGTAACAAGGCAAGGACACATGTTAGGAAATAAGAGATAAAATATGTGGAATAATCCCTTACAGAATCGCAACAGTAGAAACTAATATGAAGAAAATATTACATATCTCAAATAAAAGTGCAGAATAAATAACACAACACAGAGAGACAAGATTTAATGTGGTTTACCCAATTTGGGCTACGTCTACCAAGAATCACTTGCTCAAATTTTATTACAAGCCTCCACTCTCTGAATACAATACCCAGATCTGTTTGGAGCTATGCTCAACAAAATCTACATAATTCACACCCTAATTCAAAGCACATTTGCAATACATTTGCTTGTCTATATATCATATGCATAAGACCATATAAATAGACAATTGCTTAAGTAGTTTGATAAAAAATTGTGGGTATCAAAACCATGGGCAAAAAACTATGAGTATTAAAACAATGAGAAAAAATTGTTGGTATCAAAACAATGGCTATCAAAAAACCATGGGCCCAAAAACAGCCCATAACGGTTACCCATTACCCATGGGTTGATAAACCACCCATGAAAATTTGCTTTGGGGGCTTCACCCCCAAACCCCCTTGAACCGCTCACCGGCGAGCGGGACCACCGTAAAAATACCTGAGTGTAACACATAGAAGGTGTACCACACTCTAACATGAAAACAAGCTCCAAAAACATAACAATCTCCCACTTGGAGATTGATTACCACTGAGCAAGCTTCTCAACCCTTCACTGTCATCCGCGAAGGCCAACCAAAGCTGAACATAGCTTTAGTTTATCCCTTGTGACCACCTTGGTCATCATGTCTACAGGATTCTGACTGGTATGAATCTTCTCCAACTTTAACTTATCTTCTTCCAAAGATGTCCTGAATAAGTGATATCTTAACTGTATATGCTTCATCCTGGAGTGGAAAGTAGAGTTCTTAGCTAGGTGTATAACACTCTGAATATCACTATGCAGCTTACATTCCTTATGCTTATGCCCCAAATCCTCAAGTAATTGTTGTAACTAAATCATCTCTTTTCTTGCCTCTGTGGAAGCAACATACTCAGCCTCCGTGGTTGATAAACCCACCAACTTCTGTAGTCGTGAAATCCAGCTCACTGTTGTCCCACCTATAGTGTAAATATAACCTGTCATGCTCCTCTTGCTATCAACATCTCCAGCCATGTCTGAATCTACATAACCATGTAAAGTGGTGTCTGATCCACTGTAGCACAAAATTGTCCCCATGGTCCCTCTCAAATACCGAAGGATCGAATTTACTACTTGCCAATGCTCTTTACCTAGATCACTCATAAATCTACTCATAGCTCCCACTGCATGGGCTATATCAGGCCTAATGCACACCATAGCATACATAAAACTGCGAACCGCTGATAAGTAAGGTACCTTGGACATCTGGTTTCTTTCCTACTCTGTCTTGGGACACTGCTCCTTTGATAACTTAAAATGGTATGCCAAAGGAGTCCCAATTGATTTAACATCTTATATGTTAAACCTATCCAATACCTTCTTAATATACTCTTCTTGAGATAAAGCCAACTTCTGTTCCTTCCTATCCCGAGTTATCCTCATACCAAGGATTTGTCTGGCTACCCCCAAATCCTTCATATCAAAGGATTCACTTAGCTATTTCTTGAGTACTTTTATTTCCTACATGTTTTTACCTGTAACCAACATGTCATCAACATACAAACACAAGATAATATAACATCCATCCTCAAATTTCTTTGTATACACGTAATGGTCAGAATGACATCTAATATAACCTTGCTCCATCATGAAGCTATCAAACTTATTATACCATTGACGTGGAGCTTGCTTCAGGCCATACAAGCTCTTCTTCAGTTTGCACACCATCTCCTCTTTACCTTTAACTTCATATCCTTCTGGCTGCTGCATATATAGCTCCTCCTCCAAATCACCATGGAGAAATGCAGTCTTTACATCTAACTGTTCTAAGTGTAAGTCTTCTACTGCCACTATTCCAAGAATAGTTCTGATAGAAGTCATTTTTATTACAGGAGAAAAAATCTCATCACAATCTATACCTTATTTTTATGCAAACCCCTTGACCACTACCGGGCCTTATAAATCTTTTATTTCCTCCTTCAATCTTTAACTCTATACCACCCACTCTGTTCTGCAATGCTCTTTTTCCTTGGTAGCATCACACCACATCCCATTCTGTTCTCCCATGAGAGCTTATTCTTCCTCTCCATTGGTTTGCTCCACTTCTTACTGACATCTATCTGCATTGCTTCATCAAAAGCTCTCTGCTCCTCCACTATCACTTAGTAATAAATAATAAGAGAAGGATAAAATTTAACGTGGTCACTCAATGCAATACATTAAGAATGGGCCTTGCTTAAATAGGCAAGGAATAACAATCTAAGATCCAGTCAAGGTCGTAGATCAAGCCATAAATCAAGGAAATAACACCCGAATTCAAAGCACATTTGCAATACATTTGCTTGTCTATCTATCATATGCATAAGACCATATAAATAGACAATTGCTTAAGCAGTTTGATACAAAACCATGGGTATCAAAACCATGGGAAAAAAAACATGGGTATCAAAACAATGGGCAAAAATTGTGGGTATCAAAACAATGGGTACTGAAAAACCATGGGCCCAAAAACAGCCCATAATGGTTACTCATTACCCATGGGTTAATAAACCACCCATGAAAATTTACTTCGGGGGCTTCGCCCCCGAACCCCCTTGACCTGCTCACCAGCGAGCGGGACCACTGTAAAAATATTCGAGTGTAACACATAGAAGATGTAGCACACTCTACCACAAACACTAGGCTTGATGAGGTACTCATGTACAATAGCTGGGAAAAAGGGACACCACAAGGTACCCAAAACCAGTAACAACAAAGTAAAGAGAGTAAAGACCTGCTCTAAGGCATCCCAAGAAGCTCAGCTCAAAAAACTCATACAATGCTAAAGAAGTTTGGTGTGCACTATGGTTTGAATCCACTGCTCGATCAAAAAACTCAAAAACAACTGACACTGGGCTCCACCAGAGTAGCTCCATACAAGGAGACTGTCAACAGAGTGATGTCGAAAGTGCAAAAATAAAACACCAAACATAATTCGAGCAAGTTCTGCAAATAGGTTTGCCACGATCCAAGAACAATAACCAAAGCAACAAGGAAAAGACAAAAAATCTAGAGTGTCACGATCCAAGAAAAGCCAAGGTAACAAGGCAAGGACATGGAAACCTGAAGAATAAGGATCAACACCACACCCTCCCATACTACTGAATGGGTGGAGTGACGCTACAAATCTGTATGATTTGTCAAAAAAACTACTCGAACACTAACAAAATAACACCGAAATGCACCAGAATAGATCCCCCATAAGAGATACTATCAACATGCCAAAAGTGTCGAAAATACAGATACAAAATCTCTCAACAAATAAGAGAGGTACACTACACCTGCTAAAAAATGCTCAAAACAAGAAGCATCACAATGCATAAGGTATAGAAAGTGGAGCAAGAGGCCTAATGGTGGAGGAGCCACGCCTGTAGAGTCCTCTCAACGAATGCCTATGTCACCAACACGAGTGATCAGATATCCACCCCAAATCAACACGGATGGATGAAGAATATACCTGCATATGACTTGCTGTAAAATGCACAATGGGTGCATGAAAAAGAACATCAGAATGTGTGTTAGGTTGATCATGTCTGACAACTGAAATCTCATGTTTCTCAAGCCTAAGTGAAGGTGCAGAACTCATGTGTTGCTCATGATCCTTATAAAGATACGAGCGAACAAAAAAAGGATTTCTGTCAATGTGTGATCCCAATGAAATATCTGCTCGAAAACCAATGTCATGACAAGAATTCCACTTAACATATGGAATAGAGGAAACAATACCATGTGAATGTCTACCAATGACTCCTCTAGTGAGACCCATAGAACAGAGCGTGCGGGAACTGAATGCAGTGGTATGCTTCTTGAAAAAGCCATGCAGCTGAGTAGAAGTAGGATACACAACATGTGGTACTGTAATAGGCACAGATGTGGAAGAGCATGCAGTAACAAGCCTCACAAGTTTAAAAGCATCAAAAGTAGATTCAGGCTCAAAGACTGGCAGATCAATGTCAGTGGGTACAAGAACAACAACTACAAGTAGACTAGGAGCATGGATATGGTTGTCCACAATATGATGGTGATGCTATAGGCTAGCAAGTTTTTTTTTTCAAGGAGTGTATTATTGTATCCTTATCGTGAATGAGTGATTGTAGAAAATAATTCTACTTCTTGAGTGATCTATTTTCTTCCACAAATTTTACAATATCCTCTTCTAGTCCACATACTTCAGAGAAAATCATATCATTCTCAGAATCCATGATAGGTACAAACTGCAACCCCGAAACTCAGCCAAAATTGCATCCACAATTGATTACAACACTCCTCCATATTTGGCACTTTATAATTATAGTGCAAGTCTCAAAATAAATAACTCCAATGGAAAGAGCACAAAAAAACAAGCACTTTTTTACAAAATGACACTCAAAACCGAGTTACCGATCAAAAGATACAAGCTTTTTAATATCTCTGTTATTTATTTTAGTTGCCACTGAAACAAAATAAATTGTTGTTGCCTTCACCACACAAATAAAATTAAAGGGGGTTGAAGTTAAGCAACTACTAGTAGGAATCACAAGCTTTAAGCCCTCATATGACCATACCATATGACTAACGGCTAAGGATTCATTCCGGATCCAATGGAAGCCTCTGTTTTACATAAAAATGCACGCATCAACAAAATACAACCAAATCCAAAATATATGAATATACAATGAATTTATTTACAAAATAAAACTTACAGACGGATGTCAACAACAATCTCTCGCTCTGATACCATGAAAGAAACGATAACAAGATCATACCAAGCCAAGAACACAGATGCTAATCAAACACCACGATTAATAAGATGAAAGCAATTTGCCAGAATAACTTTACATAAACCTTTGCAAACAAATGAGCACCAATATCATATATTATTATGGAACTCAATGCAATACAATGAGAATGGGCCTTTCTTAAATAAACAAGGAATAACAATCTAAGAACCAGTAAAGGTCATAGATCAAGCCATAAATCAAGGAAATAACTAGTCATCAAAGAACTAGTCAAGACCATAGATTTAGGAGAGAACTAGACATCAAGGATCTAGTCAATACTATAGATCAAAGAAAGAACTAGATAATATCTCCTAATATCTAAATAAGATAAAATAAATATCCACACACATAAGTGGGTGAGGATAAATACAATAAAGGTAAATAAAGTACCTAGGTGAACATGAGCTAAGGTAAATACCTACTCTAACAATCTAAAGCACTCAAAAAATATGCCTTAAGATTCACGTTTGTCTCTTCTTCATCTTACATGAATATTTTCAATCCTTCATTACTTGTTTCTATGGCCATGAATATAATTTCATTGCTATCACTATTATCATTACTTTCAAATGTCTTGTTGTCACTTATATTAAAGGAACTACTATCTTCTTTGGTATAAAAATTTATCTTGTTCTAGAATGAACGTTTCTTGTCTTCATAATTCTTTAAACTTATTTTGTTCTTATCATGCTTATGGGAATTATTATCTTCACCATGATGTTCATCATGCTCTCCATCATCCTTATATTTTTTAGGGCATTTGGATACAAAGTGACCAATATTACCACAGTTAAAACACTTAAATGACAACTTACCTTTATACTTACCCTAGTCTTTCCCTAGTTTTCTGACAAACATGGATTCTATCATGTCATCGTCACTATCTTAATTAATATCATCATTGACCTTTTTATCTTTTGAATTCTTCTCAACTTTGAATGCAACATCCTTCTTGGAGGGTCTTCCATCATTGGTTCTCATTTCATAAGAAGTCAAGATGCCATGAAGATCATTCATATGTAATTTGTATAGATCCTCGATTTCTTCCATAAAAAATACCTTTGAGTCAAACTTGGATGTTAGAGACCTTAATACCTTTTATACCAATGTTGATTCTTCCATCTTTTCTCCTAAACCTCTAATGAAATTTACCACTTCATCTACTCTCAATAAAAAAAAAGAAATGTTGTCATCCTCCTTCATTCTCAAGCTTTCAAATTATCTTCTGTGGGTTTCCAACTTTTCCAACTTGACCTTGGTGTCTCCTTCATAGATGGTCTATAAATTTTCCCAAATCCCATTGTCTATATCACAATGCATGACCTTGACAAATTTTGCCTCTGAAAAACCACATAAATTGACGTTCATAGCTTTATAGTTTCTTTCACTAGCCTTCTTTCCTGATGAATCAATTGGGGTCATAGTAGGTATAGTGTAGCCATCAACCAATGATTGTCATATGTCATAACCTAATGACATTAGATATGTATTCATTTTGATTCCTCAAAATGCATAATCAATCCCATTGAAGAGAGGAGCCATATTGGTTGAGAAACCTCCTTGAACTTGACTAGAAATACTTGTGATTCTAGGATCTCCTTCAAGCTGTTAAACTTACTTAAAAGGACTGAGCTATGATACTAATTTTTGGAAGCACAATCATTGCGGGGTTGAATCAGTATACTTATAAACTTTTCTTTCAATTTTCTTTACACATTAAACTACATGAACCATCAAAGAAATATGATGATCTTAAAATGCATAAACAACCATTCATGTGAACACAAAGAAAGATAGACCACACATGTATAAGTGGGAAACCGTCAAGGGGAAGGAAAAATAGTAAGAACTTATGCAAATGGAAAAATTTCATATAAATGATTACAAAATTTTAGATTCAATTGAGCACTCACTCAATTTGTTGCACCAACCCCAACTAACTAAGCACATACTTAACTAGGTTTTAGCGAGCACCAACTTGAAAGGAAGAACCAACTCTCTAAGTGACTCAACAAAAACTTAGCCACATATTAATTTGTGTCACCTTCTCTCTGCTGCTTGATTATAAAATGATAACCATCTCTTATCCCTTTTTCTTGTGATCACTCCTCAAACTGTTAGGGTATGCTTATTCGCTCATCATTCTTCTTCACTTTTACTTAGCCATGCACAAATTTTATTTCATGAGTTAAACACCTTCAGATATTCAACATAGGCTCTCTCCTCATGGTCTAAAATACCTCTTACATCTCTCTCAAGCACCATAGCTTTCTCATACAAATGCAACTCTAGACTAGGCCTTAAATTGTCTTGCCTTTATATACACGACTCAAGAACATAAACCAACTAGGTTGGTCATGCATACTTAAAAAAAATTAGGTAGGCCATAACATAGACCATATGACATATAAAAAACGTGAAATAATTACAAAATAAGCTTCTTTTGGTTAACAATGACTCAATTATTCTTTTTACTCCTTTTGGACTCATGAAGACCTACTAACATTAGGTATGCCTGCTTAATGTTACACCATGACTTTCTTGAGCACTCATGGTAATATTCATGACTAAAAACCATTTAAAAAACTTTTTCAATGACCTCTAATCACATCCTCCATGCTTCATTTCTCTGCACCATACATTCATGCCATGAAAACACCTTAAGAACCAGTCATGAGAAATTGACTTTATAGGACCACTTAAAGACTGAAACATGTTTAGAAATCATCATATACATTAATAATCACTCAATTACACCATCTATCATCCATTTAGTCATCTTGGCCAATGTAAAATTTGAGAACTACAAAATATTCATGAGAAAACAAACTTGTACCTACACATTTTCTCCCTCATTTGACTAACCACCACCACCTGGAGGTACCTAGGAGATTCTACTACAAGATCCAATAGGTTTCCTAAGAAATTCAATCATATTGAGATGATTCAATCAATATATTTCCTATCAAGTCCTTATTAAGGTTTTAGAAGGGTTTATGACCAGTTTTGGGGTTGACAATTGTCCATAAAGGATATGACCTCAAATCCAAAACTAATGCAAGAAATATTAGCTAAGAACCTTCCCCATATCTCCTCAACAACTTAGGTTCCCATGCAGAGGATTAACATTCCAATGAACATCATAAAGTTATTCTTGCGTTTGGGGTCTTCATTCCATGAGCTCAAGTAGGCCAAAAATGCATTATATTGCAAAATCCTCCAAACCATGGATTGAAACTTCATAAACATACATGAAACAACATGAATTTCCTCTTTCCAAGCTCAGATTTGCATAATTTCTCTAAAAAAAATCAACATGCTTCATCACGATAGACATGGCTTAAGAATGGTCTAGGTGTAAACCTAGAATGAAGGTTTTAGCCTAATAGGTGAACTCAAATTGACTTTCCACTTCATTATCATGGTAAAAAAAACTAAAAAATCCTTCACATGCCTATAAAACTTCCATGATTCTTCCATCTTCCTTCATTCCTAATGACTAGGCTTCTTGAACATGACCTTGGCCAATGCTTCTTCAAGAATGACCTGTGACTTGCAAACTGACTATGACAACGTTCAAGTTGTCTTTGAATTATCTCTTTGTCTTAAAATTCTCTCTATGTCCTCAAGAAACTTTGGCATCAATGACTCATCAAGCTTGGCATCAACACGAAACATCCTAATCTTGACATCAACGAGAATTTTCTCTTTCCCCTCAAGACGACATCAATGCCAGTTGGCATCAACCATGCAAACCTTGACAATAGTTCAAAACTCTCCCCATACCATCCTTTGACATCAACAAGGCACACCATCATCTTGACATCAACGACAACACTCAACATGATGTATTAGATATAATATTGAACATAATAGAGAATTTAAATGCAGAAATATAAGCCTGCCATAATATGTGGTCAAGAGACAAGGGCCTTCTTGTTATTACGAATGTGGAAATGGATAAGTCATTGGTAAGTTTTAGTTAAATTTCAAATATGATTTAATTTTTTTATAAATTTATCAATATTTTTTATTTTTAAAATATAGTCAAAGTACCATAATTTGAAGAATGAGGCAACAAGGCTTAATGTGCATTTGAAAATTGCAAGGAAAAGTTTAATTGCAGTAGTTGATTTGAATATTTTTTTTGTTATTTTTAACAAGCATAATAATACCTTTAGAAGGATAATAAAGGAGCATGGAATGGATCCTGGAATATTGTTGAAGAAGAAAACATAAGAGGATCCAACATTACTGTCTTCCGGTGATAAAATAAATCCAAAATGTGAAATAATTTTTAATGTCAATGCAACCACAAAGGATCTTGTTCAGTCAGGTCTTTTCAAAGAAGGTTGTGGTGCAGAGGAGTCAATAATGCAGATGAAAGTGTATACACCTAATTTTTTACACTTTCTATTTTCATACCTGTTACTAACAATTTCTCTTTCTAGGTTAGATGTCGGTAATGCATCTATTTCTAGGAATGGGTATCTTAAGGGGATCGTTCTGGGATAGGGTATGGTTATTCACGTAACCATTGGGTTAGAGATGATACATGGAGAGAGAAAATATTTTGGTCCCATTTACGTATTTCTTTTGCTATTATCTTCTTATTTTTCCTTGCATTCTACCAACATCTAGCTTTCTTATGATCTCATTTCTCATGCCTTACATTATTCTTGCTTTCCATGACATGTTACACACTCCCCTTTGTATTTTCATCCCTAGATGATGAAATATCCCGTGGGAGATTGTGTTAGTGAAAATTTAAAATCCTAGCTGATGCCTTACCTACAGGAAATGGTGTCGGTATAAAGACCCCAAATCAAATTTTTACATCATCATCATTAGATCAAATAAACAGGAAATCGCCATTAGCTTTGCTCTCTTACGCTGACTTACACCTACTCACTTAGCTTTTAGATTTCTTGCATCTTGATTCTTGGCTTGGAGATTCTTCTTTCTTGGATTGGTTTACTTGCACTTTTGGGTCATCTATATTGAGCTAGGATTAAATTGTTTCCCCTTATACACCTTAAAGTTGTTCTCTATTGGTGTATGATCCTTTGGGAGATAAATGCATCAAAAACCACCCCCTAACAAGTAAGTGCTCTAACCCATTTTGTCATTTTTTATAGAATAGTCTCCTACATTCATTATTTACTATATGTTAGCTTAGTATTTTATGCACATGCTAGGTTAGCATATTGTATTTCAGTTTCTTTCATGTTATATATTTTACTTTAGTTAGCATAGACTTTGCAAGTTTATCTTGTTCATTATTATCCCCCATAGTGCTGATACATCCATAGGGTTCCTTCCTCTTCTTCAACCTAGGGCCTTTGAAACCTTAGGTTTTCCTAGTGTAAGGGTTACTTCCTTTAGGGTATGTGATCATAGCGGTTAATGTACCCCCTTTAATTCTACTCATTTGTGTGTCAGTCTTGGTGTGTCCCTCACTCATTTCTTCGATACCCTAGTTGAATGGATGCTAAGAGTGTATGGTATCTACAAACATTTTTTCCCAAGGCTAATTGTGTTTATTTTAATTATGGTTTCTTGGCCAATGCCATTGGCCCCTGTGAAAAATTAGTCCATGGTTGATTGCATATGAATTAAATTTTTGCAAAACTTTGTTTTCAACATCCATATTGCATTAATGTCTCCTCTCAGGATATTTTTGGCTCAGTTGAATCCTTTAGACTTCTCCATGGGCTATTCATTCATGCCAACATTCCCTCTTTACACTCCAAAATTTTATATTTCTCTTCCTATAAGTGATAATATTCATAGTTGTCCCAATCCTACCCATGAAGCGTAGTTGTACTCACCTTTTCCTTTTGATCACTCACAACAAGGTCACTCAGCTGAGTGTAATGTGGTTGAACCTGATCATATAGACCCAAGACACATAATTATAAATATTAATAACAATGAATATCTTACACCCGATAAGGATGGGAGTCTTCGTAAGATATCCTTGGAGATGATCATGCCCCATGTCACAATTACAAAGGGATTCTCCATAATCAGACCCCTCCTTGCATGACTAATCAAGACGATTCCCCTAAAACTCCTACCAATGAACATGAGGAACATCTAAAATGTGATGAATACCAAGAAGCACTAATAGGAAAAGGCCAATATTCTTCCATGGATCATAACGTATTGATAGCTAAGATCCTAGATTAACTGGCCTTATCCCAAACTACTACAACATCTAGTATGATTCAAATGAAAAATAAAATGTTACAAATAGAATCCCAAAATATGGCACCCAATGTAGCTTCCTTCACACCCCCTCCATTGGTGGATGTACATGGAAACCCCATTGCTCCTCCACCAATCTGAAACAAGATGTTACAAACTATCCAAAATAAACTCTTGCTCCTTATATCGCTCTCATGGATTTAAGAGAGACTATCCCTACCATTTCTTATGATGGTTATGAGGACCCAACCATCTTCCTTACAACATTTGGAAATCTTTATATGGAGTGGATTCAAAAAAATACCTATGCAAAAAACTAAGCTTCTAGAAAAAACCTTAGTAGGTGAGGCCTTAGAATGGTATAGTCACCTTCCTCCTATTTCAATAGTTGATCTAGAAAGCCTAGTCAAGGCCTTGATTTTTGAATTCTAAAAAACAATATTTACTTGAGAATACCTTGCAAAAGTTCATAAACATTAAACAAGGCGTGAATGAATCTGCTCATGAATTTATCAAAAAAGGGAAAGCTTTGTCCATACAATCTAACCATAACTTTGATAGTGAAAGCTTGTCCCAAATTTTTCTTAAGACCCTCACACCAACCATCTAATATAAGGTTATATCTTTTTCTCCTAACACATTAGAAGAGGCCCTCGAACAATCTAAAAGACAATATCACCTTATGCACGAGTTCAGATACACATATAACTTGTTGCCTAAGCTTACAAACACAACACATGTAATCAGATCCTCAAACTTCCCAATAGAAAAAGGACTGAGAGATAATCGATAACCTTCTCACTCTCTCTCCCATGTCCCTTTATCTCCCACTAAAATTCTTCAAATAATTTCTCCACCACGAATTGTTCCTCCCTCAAAACAAGCCTTGCCTAACTTTACGGGTTATTATTTTTGGTGGCATGCAACCATAGGGCACTCACATAGTGATCGTAAGGATATTAGGAAGGAATATCTATAATTCTTCATTGGTTCTTCTTTGATTATTCTACTATCATACAAGAACGTTATGAGAAATATCAATATTTGGATAGATCTCATTCTAGTCACGAAAATCAGTACCATAAAAACCACATGAAGAATGTCGAGGGTACTATAGATCCCTCATATGATAAAAGTTTCTTAGAATATGAATATGTCAATACTACCAAGACTAACTATAGGTGTAAACCAACTCATAAAGAACTCGTTATTAAACCTAAGAAACTTGTTGATAACCCATCTTTACTTGATACCTCACAAGATCTGCCTATGGTGGAGCCCGCTCCTATAGTTGAGCCTCTACCCATGGTATCAACAATGTTACCGAGTAAATATCACATTCCTCCTTTTTATGACAAGACAACCCCATTAAACACAAAATTACCATCGGGCTTGGATACATCTTTTGTCATGCCACTACCATGATATCATTACGGGAATCACTCTAAGTCATCCGAGAACTTTTTGGATTAGATGAAATCCCTCACATGCAAGATTCCCTTCATAGAACTCATGTGTATGTCACCTTCGCATCGAAGGTTCCTCCTCCAACAGCTGCAAAGCTTTGAGGATCCTTCTTGTGTAGCTCCTAAAGTCCCCTCCAGGTCTACAAATCTAGAAATTCATCACATAGAGACCATGGGGAAACCTTGGTGAAATTCACACTTTGATTCATTAGGCTTGGAATTCATGGAGGATGATATGCTTACAGATGAAGAATTATTTTATGCAGATGAACCACCCCTACTCATTAGTGTTGTCGATCATGTTGCTCAAATGTGTAAAGTCCTTGTGGACAAAGGGTATAGAATTAACTTACTTCTTATGCTCTAATAAAAAACCTTAGACTCTCCATCCAAAACCTCAAACCTACTCGCATAACTTGTTGAGACTTCAAAAAAACTAAGTAAACACCCATAGGATGTAGTTGGTTACCCATTACCATCAGAACCAAAATAGTTTTTACAAATATTATCAACCTAGATCATCCTCTTTCTTACAATCTATTACAGGTCGCCCTTGGACACATCATATACACACAGTCGCATCGTCCGGGTACCAATGTATAGAATTCATTCACAACAACCAACACTTTAGGCATGATGTTGTTCCCAACCCATGTGATGGTATAATACCATTTCCTAATAAACCCTTCCTAATGCCTACTGCTCCTAAGATCCAAGGAATTCCATATCCAGAATTCTATGATCTTAAGTCTGAAATTCAAGTTACACTAGTAGATTCAGATGACGAAAAATCTAATGAACTCAAAAACTGGTTCAATAAGAGTAGATTACCCAGTGACATTGTGCAATGATTACCCTATTCCTCCTACCACATGACCGATATCTTCCATAGCCCAAATTGGAAGAACCTATTTATCACAACTCGACCTCCAATCACTTATAATGTAACAAATTAGGAATTGTGCAACTCTTTTCCGATCACCCTCCCCTCTCATCCTGATATTTTAGCAAGATCAGTGTCACAACTAAAGAAGAGGCATATAAAGAAGAAGAGATTGCTTTCCCCCCTCTCAATTATTAAGACTACATCGCTTCACAAGATGAGTCTAAACACTAGGAAGTGTTGCACTACCAATGTGCCTTAGCCCAAATGTAATCCTTGTGAGTCTAATATAATGCTATTGATGCATCTTATGAGCCTCTTATTTACAACACTAGCGATAGTGAGGATGAAGAGAAAATGATTCCCTATGTGCCTCCCGCTAGTCCTTCACTCTTGAACACTCCTTGGGTATTGGAAAAACTCCATGATTATTCTTCCCACTTTTCTTCTAAAGAATCTTCAGTACCTACAATTCCTTCGTCATCCACATCAAATTTTGAGCCACCCTCTACATTCGATGATGATCCTTGTGCTACTAACATGGACATCAAAGATCTTGCACCCAAAGAGGTTACCTTGGACACTAGGGTGATGGATGTGTGAAAAATTAGTTCTATGCAACATGGAAACCACAAATGATACATACGCCTAGATATTGATGTGGAGTATCATGGCCCTCTCCCCACTTTGGATAATGATGAGGAAATTCTAGAGATCATATATGCATGGGAAGATAAACTTCCTCAAAGGCATCATCAACTTGGGAATTTTCCCAAAACACCTATGGTCTTTGATGATTATGTTGATACTATTGATCCTTAACAAGATAAGGTAACAAAATTTCCTGAAGCTCCATACCATTTCTAGGATGGAAATTCTATGCTAGATGAATCTACCATCAGTGTGCAATTAGATTATGATACCTCACATGTTGTCATGCTCGAGGATTTTACTCAAAGATGATGTATTGTATTATCAAAACTTCTACGGTACCGTACTCCAATTCATTAACAAGGATGAAGTTCCCCTTGTCTTGAAAGAAGCGCACATGGGAACTTGTGGTGGCCATTGTAGCAGTCATGCTACTGATAAAAACTGAACTATAATAAACAACACTGAATAAAAAGAATATAGAAATTTGAATTCATTTGGGATATCATTGATAGTGATAGAGGTTACATATATAGTGTTTGATCTCCTACAATGGCGGAGTCAACACACATCTTCAATCCCTCATATCTCTCTCCATGAATATCTCAAACTTATCTCCTAATATCTCTCAAACATCCCTAGAATCACTCACACTACAAAATAGATACGCGAATTGTTCTCACAAGTCACTCAAATAATTAAACTATTACAGTTATATTATTAATATGAGTTCTATAAACTCATTATTAATAATATTACAATTTATTTAATAATGTTACACAATATTTTGGTGACATTCACTCCCTTATTGGGTTAACTTATTAATTCCCAATATACACTCCCCTAATGTTGAAAAGGTAGAAAACACAATCACACTTCCTTCTGTAGCTTATCGCCCATGCGTGCTCAAGATCTGGATGGTTTTGTAGGACAACCAACAACCTCAACAAGGATGGTTTTACAGGAAAACCAAAAACCTCAACAAAGGATGGTTTTACAGGACAACCAACAACCTAAAACAAAGGATGGTTTTATAGGACAACCAATAGGATTCCTTTGACCCAAATATCATGTTGCTACTTTTCCTTTGTGCTTTCATCTGTCCATTATGTCTTTCCTTCAGGGACTTATGTAGGAACCACTACTCATTAATAAAAACTCAATATGGAGAAATAACATTGAAACATGTTCCAGACAATGTGAACATTTTAACTATTCAAACTTGGGAACTCTAAACCATACTGCAAATTTGAAATAAAATACACATATACACAAACTGCCAGCACAACTTCATGCGGCCCTATCGTTGGTGACTGACGAGAGGTCATTGATTGACCTCCAGCCTCCGTTGCCTAGAGCTTTCCTCCAATTTTTCGCTACTTATTCAACAGATTAGACCATCGAAAATGCTCAAATTTACACCATTTTTTTTGATGCATCCTCCCCAAAAATTTTCGCTTTGGTTTAGAAATTCCAAAGCGGGGGTTTGGGGGTGGCAATAACTTCTTTTCCAATAAGTTCCCAGGGCAACACCCCTTGCAGGGTATCTTCTGGAGCAGCGCCTTGGGTGCACTCCCTGTCGCAGTTACAGGGCTAGGGACTCGAGGGGTAGATTGCCCCGAAGCCAAACACATTTTCCTTTTTGAAATCATCAAAACAAGCTCATCATAAATACATGATAGAATTCACTTCATTCTTACAAACAAAAACATTGGACGTCGGGTAACAAAAATGCGTCATGATGATACCTTTTTTTTTACCCTCACAACTTTTAACTTTTAACTTGACACATAAGACTCATGAACTTTAACAACTCCCAAATAGATTCATTGTGGAAAAAATTTTAACTCGACACTAACCAACACACGATAATGACTTTATTTCTAAATGTATTTTTTTTAATAACAAAATGACACGAAGAATTTATTCCTATGAACGACATAAAAATTAAACATATAAAGCAATATACACAATTTGACTCAAAGAGGATAGCAACATATCCGACTCTTTTTGTTTGCATTAAAGATAACACCTCTTAAACTAAAGTGAAACTTAATTGACAATGATACAGAAATTTAAGGATTATGTTTTCATAAAACCTAAACAATTATTTTGAAATTACTAAAATCTAGAATGCAGCCAATTAACAACTCACAATACACAAGTCGTGGAAGTATCATGTTTTCACGAACCAGGGTATATCTTTGCCAAAGACATTGATACCACGTATGCTCCAAATGCAGGCAATACTATTGTCCCAAGATTCTGATGCAAAGATAGAGTTGTTGTCCAATACAACTTGAAAATACTGCACCAAATCCAAGAGAAGGTTGTCCATTGGAGAGATGTACTAAGATAGCAATGGAGATTTGAGCTTGGGGATCCAAAGCGGATGCCACAACCTGAGCATTTTAAAATCTTGAGTTGCCATGCAAAATACTTTCCACAATCAAGACCATAAAAAGAGATTGTGATTGTCAAACAAATGATGAGAGGAATTTCAAGTAAAAATGTTTTGTCACGTATTAGATCCAATATAATATGTTGTTGAGCCTGAGTATGCCGCGAAGGGGAGCCAAGTTGTTGGTATTTGGAGGCCAACAACATCCATAAATAATACATATTGCAAATTTATTACATATTTAAATGGAGATTGATGTTGAAAAATAAACTAAACTTAAAAGACTTGTTTTTAGGTGACACAAAACATGTGGACAAATAGATCAACATATAGATTTCATCTCTAATGAACTTCTAACTATAGGGACAAAGATCCGCTATGCATAACATTTTGCTTTGGGAATCCTACAAACCGTTGAACCAAGCTCGATTTAGGACAATAAAGTGATGAATGCGACTACAACTAGAATGGAAGGCCAATAGTGAAGAGTTATTGTAAAGATGCACACACTTGAATCGACATAAATAAATATTAAGCAGATTTTATTTCAAACAGTCTGATATGATAAAATGTTATTTATTAGGCAGTCATACCTTGCACAATATTTCTCAGGCTAGTCCTCATGCGAATATAACTCTCATAAGATTGCGACTGACCATGAAATCTGATACCACTGATAAAATCTGAATTATGAGTAAAGAAGACCGAATAACAAGAATATAGCAAAGATTTGAATTCATTCAGGACTTCATTGATAGTCAATAGGGGTTACAAATATAGTGTTTGATCTCCTACAATGGTAGAGTCAACACACATCTTCAATCCGTCACATCTCTCTCCATGAATCTCTCAAACTTATCTCCTAATATCTCCAAACATGGGCTATGAATCACTCACACTACAAAATAGGTACGTGAGTTGTTCTCACAATTCTCACTCGAATAATTAAACTATTACAACTATATTATTAATAGTGAGTTCTATAAGGACTCATTATTAATAATATTACAATTTGGATTTAATGATGTTACCTATTTTGGTAACAGCTACTGCCCATTCCCTACATATGGTGCTACTATTGTCCTACTCAATTGAATCTGACGCTCATTCCTTTGCAAAGTAAAAAGTGCAAACCTTGAGAATTTCAAGATGACTTGATTCTTTCCCCTCTAGATGAGATGGAATCCTCTTTCCGCTCCCTGGCCCTTCAACATATCTTGGATTGGATTATATCGAAAAATTTCCTCATTCCCAAAACAATCATGATCTTCATTTGTTCAGAACCATAGAGTATTTCACTGTCAAGGTTGGTTCAAATCATGCCCCTCACCAGCATGTATGGCCTTACTACCTCCAAGTGGTTTTCCTCAACCAAATATTTACCACTTTGAGAAATAATTTCCCATACCATCTTCTAAAAGGCATGAGTTTTAAAGCAAAGAAATGATAAACTTTGAAGAAGTTCAAGTCAAGGATTTTCGATTCTTGAGACCCTATCATCCTCAATGCAAAGAAACTTTCGGATCTACAATGTCTTTAAAATAATCAATAAGATCCTTCAATGGAATATGGCCATGAATCCACTGTATTGACATACTAAACTATATCCTGCACATGGGATATTGCAAAAGTGTCCATGCCCACTGGGGAAACACCTTTCTCTCTCAATTATGGATCTGAGGCTATCCTTCTACTCAAGGCAAAAACTCCCTTCGCTTCGTATATCTATTTGTGACATCATTCTGGATGAAGAGAATCATGAGGCGTTCCTTCACGAATATGATATTTTAGAAGAACAATGTGATCACCTTATACTCGTCAATGTGAAACAAAAGACACATTGCCACACATCATAATAGACTTGTTGTGCATATGTAATTTTGATGTGGATTACCTTGTCGCTAAAGCTCATTATACCCATGAAAAATAAGGCTCGACTGCGCTTTAAATGGTGGGTTCCTTACTCATCAAGGATTTATCAGTCTTAATACATATCACCTTCAGATCAATGAAGGCCATAGTTAGAAATAACCAACAAATGTCCAATTTATCAAAAACGTTCTTGCATGACGAATTTCCCCTGAAATGGACTAGGTACAAGTTGTTAAGAGGAAGGGTCTTTTATTTTCCAAATTCACTAGTTTCTCCAACATCCTTGTTCAAATGTTATTAACTTTTTTCCTTGTCCTTTCCTATGGAGTGCACGAGTAGTTGTCTTGTGTATCCTCGCTCAAGCCTCATAGTATTTCTTGGATTTATTTCATTCTAAAGATCTACCTCATGTTTATTTACACTATTTCAACATTGTGTATTCACCCTTTGGGCTAATTATCCATGATATATTTATGTGCACCTTCAGGTTTTATGATAATTTCTCTTTGTAGCTTCTACCATATGGTTTTTTTCACTTTTCAGTGTTACTACCCATTGCTTGGCTTTGACACTATGAAACCTCATCTCCAATTTTTGACATCACGACATCCATCCCTTGGGCCCCTAGCTAGGTGATTTATGTTTTATTTTACGTGATGATACTCTAGTGTTTCATTTCAGTTTTGCTTCTTTAAGGTTCTAACAACATGGTTTATGCTCATATGTAGAAGAACGAACGTCACTATCAGGTACACATTGGTCCGTATATTTCATTTCAACTATTCCTTTCCTTACTTTCAACATTTACTTCCAGCTTCGGTGTTATGTATCATTCTTTCTGCCGACTACCTCATGTTTCGCTATTGCGACATGCGGTAATCAACGAATAGGGCATATGTATACACCTATTTTTTTACGCTTTCTATTTTCATACATGTTACTAACAATTTCTCTTTCAAGGTTAGAGGTCGCTAATGCCTATATTCTGGGAACAGGTTCCTTAAGGGCCTCATTCCATGATAGGGACATGGTTATTCACATAACCATTGGGTTAGAGATGATACATGGAGAGAGAACAAAATTTGGTCCCATTTATGTATTTCTTTTGCTATTATCTTCTTAGTTTTCCTCGCATTCTGTAGACATCTAGCTATCTTATGACCTCATTTCCTCTACCTTGCATTATTTTTGCTTTCCACGACACTTTGCACACTCCACTTTGTATTTTCATTCTCAGCTGATGTCATTTCCTACGAGCAATTGCATCGGTGAAAATTTAAAATCCTGGCCGACACCTTCACCCGCGAGTGATGATGTCAATATAAATACCCCAACTCACATTTTCACATCATCATCATCATATCAGATCAACAGGAACTCGTCTTTAGCTTTTCTCTCTTGCACTAACTTTCACTTGCTCACTTAGCTTATGGGTTTCTTGCATCTTGACTCTTGGCTTGGAGATTCTTCTTGCTTGGATTGGTTATCTTGCACTTTTGGGTCATCTATAGTGAGCTAGGACTAGATTGTTTTCCCTTCTCCACTTGAAAGTTGTTCTCTCTCGGTGTATGATCCTTTGGGAGATAGATGCATCAACGAACACCCCCCAATATGTAAGTGTTCTAACCCATCTTATCATTTTCTATAGAATGATTTCATACATTCGCTATTTACTATATATTATCTTAGTATTTTATACACATGCTAGGTTAACATATTGTATTTCATTTCCTTTCATGTTAATTACTTTGCTTCGATTAGCATAGACTTTGCATTCTTATCTTGTTCATTATTATCCCCCATAGTTCTGATACCTCCATAGGGTTCCTTCATCTTCTTCGACCTAGGGCCTTGGAAACCTTAGGTTGTCATAGTGTACAGGTTACTTCCCTTGAGGTATGTGATCATAGTGGTCCTTGTACCCCCTTTAATTATATCTGTTTGTGTGCCGGTCTTGGTGTGTCCCTCACTCGTTACCTTGATACCCTAGTTGAATAGTTGATAAGAGTGCATCGTGTCTAGACACATTTTTCCCCACCATACAAAAAGAATATACTTCTCATAGATGAAGCTACAAGATAAAATTGTTAACTTTTACATTTTAACTTTTGGTTGTAAAATAACTTAATATTCAAACTATAAATATATATACTTTTCTAGTAATTTTAATATTCTTTATTATATGAAAATATTGAGTTTTAATTTATATGGTGTTGTACTTGTATTATATTCATGCATAATTTCTCCACATAATGATATGATATTATTCTAATTTAAAAGACAACAGAAAAATAAGTATCACATTTCTCGATTAAAAACTCTAAACAACAAATTACAACACTAAAAATATTATTCAATAAAGAACATGTGTATATCACAAATAATAAGTTACATACTTATAATATGATATGAAATTTGATTTCTAGAAATACTATGTCTATACATACATCTTTACTCTATATCAAGAAACTCAAACAAATCTTGATTATTTAGCTATTCAAAACTAAAAATGTTAATTAATCTTTCAGTCGATATTTATGTCTTCTTTTTTTTGTTAGCCCTTGTATTAGAATTACATATCCCTCTCCTTTCTGCAAGATAATTCTATATTGTCATTAATATTTCATTAGGAAACGTGTCCACATTATATCGTGAAATATACAATATCAAACAAGTCTCAAGATTTTTATCCAGTCTGTTTCAATATTTTGATTAAACAAATGTTAATGCACTAAAAAACCTTTCATCTTCAACTAATCCCAATATCATTGTTTGACACAATTCATACAATCGAAAATATTCACTAATGCTTTCATGTAGGATGCTACTAGGATAAAAAAAATTCCACAGTTGTGTAATTACACCATTATATGTTGGCTCACTTAGTAAGTCATATTGTTCGACCATTGTGATGCCAAAATGATTTTATTGACATGAAAGTAATTTCTTTTGAAGAAGACCCTTAATTTGAACTCCATTATATTCTATTGATTTCCCAAAATTCTTAATGAGAGTACCCATATGTCTTTTATATGAATCACTTACAACTTTCTTACCTGCTACAGGATTCCAAAATATAAGATTGAACACTACCATGGCCTCAAGAATATCATCCTTTTTAAATCATTCTTTGATCTCACTGGATAAACATTGTAAAATTTTCTGCAATTTGATTATTGTTTGAGATATAAGACCTTCGTATAAATTATGTGTTACAAGTACTTCTTCAATGTTTGATCCAACAATCCACTTTTTTGTAGAAAGAGTGCATTTAAATCTCATTCCTATTTATAAGGATATAAAGACTATCATTTATATTGAATCTAAAATAGATTTTAGGATCCTTTAAATTTGTTAAAGTTTGCTAACTACTGAATACATGACTGTGAAAACATTCATGAAAGTTGTATAATAAATCTAGTGTCTGACATACCCATTTTCTCAATCTAATGAAGTCGACTATATAAATGGATCTTTCTTAAGCATGTTTTATTAAGGAATTGATTTCATTCAACATGGGTAGAATCCAAAAAAATGTAAACACTGTTTCTAAATTTGTTAAGTGGTAAATCATATTTTTTGCCTTGTCAACATGCATATGATATTTAAACATGAAACAAACTAATGATGGATATTCACCAAAAATTTTGCATGTAGGCTCATACGCGGAAATCCATCTTGTATAAATGGCATTAAGAAGTTTTAAACCATTTTTTACTCCAATTATAAATTTGTGAAACTTTATAAATCTTTTTAGACTGATTGACATATATGCATGTAATTCAAGGTTAAGTTTTTCAACTTTTTTGACATTTTCAAATGTGCTAAGTATCTTGTGTACAAGATTCATCATATGAGCCATGTAATGAATTGGAATTATGTAAGGCCAAACTGATGTTTGTAGGTAGAAACACAAACCCATTCTATGACCCTGCATTTTTTATGCATTGTTGGCACTAACACATATAAGCTTTGTAGCTATCGAATAATCATCCATTCCAGCTATATCCTTCAAATTATAAATAACAAATTTGCAAAGATTTTTAGCATTGTAGTTTTTATTAATTTTATGAAAAATTAGAAGATGAGGTTGTCTTATGTGGTTCTCAAAATTATTAACATACATGCAAACCGAAGATGTGTTGTCCACTAATGTAACCTTATCAATGGAAAGGGAGATAAAACTTGCATTCTTGACCTTCTATTTTAGATCCTCCTTTTGAATCATTGTGAGACACTTTACCATTTCCCAAGCACTTTTATCTAACCAATGTGATTGTGGAAGGTAAGGAAACCCATTAAAATTAAATAAATTCTTAAATTTTGTAAAATCTGAAATAGGTTTGCCCTTTTTAAGAATGAAGAATATAGTTGAATATTGTGTATTTTTGCCTTAAGATTGTCATTTAAAACTTTACCAAAATTTGCATTAATTGTTCCTCCTTTCTCCACAAGTTTTCGACAATGTTTCTTCTCATTTTCATACTCCTCTGCATATATTATGTGAGGCCTCAAAAAATGACGACGATCTAAGAACTTGCTTCCACGAACATATAACCCAAAACAATGCGACTAATTTTTTTTTTTAATTTATTTAATTAGGTGTATGATTAGAAATCAATCCTTTTATACAGAAACTAAGTTTATAATTGCTATATATTTAAATCGGGTCACTTGTTATTGTGTCAAGGACTGGATGCTGAAAATAGAGTCTAGTCAGGTCACATAGAGCTTTCCTAATGTTCTTCTTGACACTAGCATTGTTGTCAAAGCTTGACGTCATGAGGCAGTTATTATCCAATGAGTCATCTAATCTTGCCTCTAAATAAAACATTAAGAGCATGTGTTGGTGAATAATTATTCTCATGTCATGATCGTAATTCTACAAATGAACAATAAGGGGGGGGTGATTAGGTACTCGTCATTATCTATTAATTTTTAATTTAGTATAAAAGGAATGAATTTAAATTGCAAAATTAAAAATGAAATATATATGGTTTAGGGTGGGTGGCATTATGTAAATGGCCACCTATATGTTTAAACATAAATTTGAAATTTTGGTTGGGGGTGGGTGGCTTTAATGGCCACCTACAATAACATTAAAATTCCCTCCCCTTGCGTGCAAATCGAACAACTCCAGCTGGGTCGCATATCCTCATTCATTACACCTTGGATTTACAAATCTTGAAGCTACCTGTTGTGGTCAGGCGTGCTAGTTTACCCGCCCTGGCCGCGTAGATTTGGTGTGGTGGTTAAAGATGAAGCTACATGCTAGTGAGCAGGCGTTTTTCCTCATTCCACTCAGCCCTGGCCGCGCGAGCTGTTAGGGAGGTTGTAGATGAAGCTACAGGTGAGTGGAATAGGCGTGTTACCCAGCCATTGGGTGCCGCGAGGTCAGAATGGTGGTTAGGGAAGCTACAGCAAGTGCAACCTGCAGGCATAGTACTTCGCTCCATTCAGCCATGTGTGGGCTACAGGCGAGTGGAAAGGTGTGCAGGCAGGTGTGTTCGTGGCAGTATGGCAGAAGCCTTTTTGGAGCGCTTCCAACAAGTAGGTTGTCCAACTATGTTGTTATCTGTTCAGTATCGAATGCATCCTCAAATTCGGGATTCTCCTTCAAGATATTTTTATCAAAATCGATTAAGGGACAGTGAGAGTGTTACGAGGAGACCTGATGAAATTTATTACAAAGATTCTTCTATTGAGACCTTACCTGTTTTACGAGGCAACTCGTGGAAGAGAATCTCATAGAGGTGGATCTGTTTCATATCAGAATATTCATGAAGCACAGTTTTGCTTTGCAATTATATGAACATTTCAGCGTAGATTTTATTACAGTCTTATTACAGATGATTTTGACAGACATATCATCATCTTGCGGTTTATATTATATGTATGTATGATTTTATATCAGGTGCTTTGTGTTTGCATGTTACCGCCTTATGCTTAATACTGATTTGGCATATCATAGGTTTTGTTTATATATATATAAGGATAATATTATTTACTTGGCTATAGTTTATATTAGTATACTTTTGTTAATATAAAAAAAATATTAATAGTATATTAATATTAATATAATTTAATAATAATAAATCCATTAATTTTAATATTACTTTAATATGAGTAATATTTAAAATATTAGTTTCCTTCTTAAGCATTAAGGACATATGGGTAATGAACTTGATAAGTTTAGAGCTTTTGCATTAAAATTCCTTTCTACACAATTTAATAGGCATTGTACGGGATTTCAAATAGATTTGATTTCATTTCCCTTTAATAATTTGCAAAAGATTTACAATAAATTCTTAAATGAGGAAAAACATAATAGAGCTAGGACTTAAATTACTTCATTGGCATATTGAAAACTATTTAAAACTTAAGTCTTTCCATCAACAATACAAGAAGAGATAATGCACTAATATTCCCACTTTTCAATACATCTCTTTTAAGTAACAAAATGAAATTTAATATTTTTTTTTAAAAAAAAAAGTAAATTTCCCAACATTCCTCAAGAGGGTTTCAACAATATTTCCATTAAGTTTTAGAGTAAGAACTACTAACATTTCAACAAGATCAACACACTCATATGAGGTTCCAAGCCAAGTTAAAGGAGAATAAATAAATTGTCTTTCCTTCAACTTTCAATTCCATCCACATTACAACCTTACTAATGAAGATCAATACAACTTTCCTTCAACATCTTGTTACAACATTTTCCACTTAATGTGGGAACATTTTACAATAATGGAAGCTAAAATACAAAGCAATATTACACTTTCTTCCACTCTAGGTGGGTAAAAATACAAGGTAGTTTCACATTGTCATCAACAAGGCTCCAATGCTACAAACATCAACAAGGTAGCTCCTCCAATAGTTTGCTTGATTCACAACAAAATAAGGGGAGAGGCAACGCTCTCCTCCCAACCAAGATACCCAATGGAGAAGAGAAGCCATCCTCTCCATTGGCCCCCGAGCCCCAACCACATTACAATGGGAGAAAATCCAACTCATGGCAACTACTAGCTTCCACATAACTTAACATAAAATTTCACATTCATTCCATAATCCTTCAAAAAAAAAATCAACAACTCAACAAGAGGGAAACCATCAAAACAACAAAGTCACAAGGCTTATCAAGAAAGCCATAAGAGTAAGACCTATGGGGAGGCCACTTATGCCTCCCAATGGGAATGGGTGCCACCTAAAAGCCTCCAATGCAAAACACATTACCCCTAACAACTCTTATGCCTCCCTCAAGTACCCCTTATCCCTCCATCCACTCTTATGCCTCCCTCAACTCTTATGGCTCCCCCAAAGTAAGAACAAGAAGAAAATGCAAGCATTTCTCATACTAGGTGGGCACCCAACCCAAACTCCCTCCTCAAGAAAATGATCTCTTATGCCTCCCTCAAATAAAACTCCCCATAGTCTCCTCCCACTCCCAACTTAGGCATTCTACCCATTCCCAACAAGCATTTCAAACAACAACATTCAACACAACATAAATATACATTCATATAACGAAAAAAAACAAAAAAAAACATAATACAAACAAAGGTGAAGCTCCTACCTTTCCATGGTAGAGCTTGCTCCAAGTATGAAGTCTCAATTCCCTCCAAAGGTCAAGCAAGCATCCACAAGCTCCAACAAAATTCCCACAAGTATCAACAAGCTCCAAAAATCCACAAACTCCTTCAAAATCCTCTCCTCTCCAAAATACAAGAGACTAAAAATGAAACCTCCAACCCCCAAAACAAACAAGAGGATCAAATAAATAGAGAAAAGAGAGGGAGGGATGATGTGGCTCCAAGTAGGATGCCACCTCCTTTTCCCTCCACTCCACATCATTTGGTCAACCTCATATTCCAATGCACCATTAATAAGTGGTTGAAAGAAAGGCAAGCACCTTACACACTCCATCTAAGCCCACTTCCCCAAAGGACAAAATTAAATTTTGAAAGAAAGTGCAATTAATATTTTACCTTTTTATCCCCCCAAAACACCTAAAAGACCCTAAATTTGGCCTTCCAACCCATAGGTAGGGTTGGCATGGGGTTTTAAGAGGTGTGGGACAAGTTTGACTTGTCCCACAAGCTTTGAAATTTGGCCTCTAAGGCCAAATTCGAGTTTCCCATGTGGGGTAGAGTGTGCTACACTCAAAACTCAAACACACATCAATCCACACAAAATCCCAAGTAAATCAAGCCTAATAAATGAACTCTCTTTTGGTCATATCCTTTAATTAGTTTAGGACAAATTCAAATTAGCTTAATTAAGACACTACAACCCATGACTAATAAAGGGGTAAACACCAATCCAAAGAATATGAATAATAACACAAGTAAAATTTCACTTACTAAGAGAAACACATACTAACATAATAAAAAGGGAAAATTAAAACAAAACAACACATGACCCCTAGGTCACAATTTTTCCCTAACCAAATAATTCTAACACACACACAATTACTTGTTGCCATGGTGACCTTAGTTGGATTCTTCTCGAATTCCGATGTGGTTGGTCTCCACTCCCCAATATTGTTGTGAATATAATATACCTGCAGAACAGAGAATACCTCCTTCGGCCTGTTGGCCGCATTAAAACATTCATGCCAAATATACAATATAATCTAAAATAAACGACACATGATTTACTATCATCTATGCAAGTACGATATCACTTACACTTTCTAGCACATTTCTATTCCACATTTCATTTATGTCAAAACGATCATCACATTAGTCCAATTATCAAGTTCTACTCAATATGATTAAATATATCACATGTCATAATTAAAGATAAATAACCATGTCAAAAGTATACAAATATCATCATCAAATGTCCACCAGTAGACCATATGCATCATATAAAGATCAAATCAATAACAGTCCAGTGTCTATGATATCTACTAGCATGCTAAATCAAGAAGCCATAATAAATCCATAAGTGAAGTAATCAGTCTCGAAAACAACAAAACAAAAATGGTGTCGAAGGGAAGTGGGCACTACATCCCCCTCCCCTTAGACTCGACTTCCTCCTGGAAGTCACTGGAAAAGGTGTGGAAACTGTCCTCGTAGCAAAGTAGCATCCTCCCAAGTAGCTGCAGTCTCATCATATCTGTCCCATTGGACCCGAACCTGATCAATCTCTCTACCGCGAAGGCCCAGGGTCCTGCGCTCTATAATGCGTACGGGCTCCACCATCACCTACCCCTGATCCTGCACCTGCAATGCGGTCCAATCTAGCACGTGAGAAGGATCAGAAATATATCTCCTAAGCACAGAAATGTGAAACACATCATGGACGCGAGATAAGCTAGGTGGCAATGCTAGACGATAGGCCAAGGGACCGAGGCGCTCCAAGATCTCAAAGGGACCCACAAACCTAGGAGCAAGCTTAGAACCTTTTCCGTAACGGATAGGGCTCTTATGCGGTCTGACACGAAGAAACACCTTCGTGCCCACCTCAAAACTACGATCTGTCCTATGCTGGTCTGCATACTTTTTCTGTCTGTCCTGCACCTCTTGCAATCTCTATCTGATCAAGGTAACCTGCTGCTCCATATCCTGTAATAATGCTGGCCCAAGGGAAACCCTGTCCTCAATCCTGTCCCAACTAAGAGGTGTCCTGCACTCTCTACCATATAAAGCCTGAAAAGGAGCCATGCCTATCAAACTCTGGAAACTATTATTGTATGAAAACTCCACCAAATACAGATACTCCTCCCATCTCGACTGATGATCCATCACGTACATCCTGAGCATATCCTCCAAAATCTGATTCACCCTCTCTGTCTGTCCATCTGTCTCAGGGTGATAAGCTGTGCTGAAATTAATCCTCGTCCCGAGGGCATACTGCATGGTGGTCCAGAAATGGGAGGTGTACAAAGGGTCGCGGTCGCAAATGATCTTCCACGGAATCCCATGTAATCTGACAATCTCATCAAGGTATACTCGTGCCACAGCACTTGCTGTATAGGTGGTCTTCACTGGAGAAAAATGAGCTACCTTCGTCAATTTATCCACCGTGACCATGATGGCGTCGTGATGGTATCTCGACGTAGGTAACCCAACGATGAAGTCCATGGAAATGGTGTCCCACTTCCACTCTGGTATGGCGTGAGGATAAAGAAGGCCAGCTGGATGCTGATGCTCGGCCTTCACCCTCTGGCACTCTAAACAACGGGACACAAACGAGGCCACGTCTCTCCGAAGTCCTCTCCAAAAATACAACTGTCTCAGGGTGGCGTGCATCTTCTTCACCCCGGGATGGGCTGAATAAGGTGCACGATGAGCCTCTGTCAAAATGTCATGTCTCAAGCCTCCATCTATAGGAACATATATCCGACCTCTGTGTCTGAGAAGACCATCTGCCTCTAATGAAAATCCATCAAATCTCCCCTCAAGGGGTCTCTGAGACTCAATCTCTGCTCTGGCTGCAAGGTAGAAACTATCCTGAGGAAGCTGCTGCAAGATCCTACTCCGCAAATCTGTGCCCACTGAGGTGGCCATAGCCACATGTCTCCACCTACTCAAGGCATCTGCAACCACATTCTCCTTCCCTTTCACATGCTCTATCTCCATGTCATACTCACAGAGTAATTCCATCCAACGCCGCTGACGAGCGTTGAGATTGGGCTGCGTGAAGAGGTGGCGAAGACTCAAGTGATCAGTCCTGAGTGTAAATCTCCGGCCAAGAAGAAAATGTCTCCACCGCACTAAGGCATGTACCACTGCTGCAAGCTCAAGGTCATGGGTCGGATAATTGAGCTCATAATCTTTGAGTTTGCGAGACTCAAAGGCAACTACTCTACCCTCCTGCATTAACACACCTCCAAGTCCTGCCAAGGAAGCATCTGTGCAAACGTAGAACTCACCCTGAGGATCTGGCACTGCAAGAATAGGTGCTCTCGTGAGGCATTCCTTCAGTGTACTGAAGGCCTGCTCACATCTATCTGACCATAAAAACTTCTTCCCTTTCCGCTGAAGGGAAGTGATGGGGTGCGCAATCCGAGAAAAATCCTGAACAAACCTCCTGTAATACCCTGCTAGACCCATGAAGCTACGCACCTCGGTCACACTAGTGGGTGCTGGCCAGTCCATGATGGCTCGAATCTTGGAAGGATCGACTGTGATACCTTCCCCAGAAATGATGTGGCCCAAATACTGCACCTCAGGCTGAAAGAACGCACACTTCTCCAAGTTCCCGTAAAGGCGCTGTTCGCGAAGACACTGAAGAACCTGGCGAAGGTGCTCCTCGTGCTCCTCACGTGTGCGTGAGTAAATCAGAATGTCATCAAGGAAGATGAGCACGAAGCGATCAAGGAAGGTCCTGAATACCCCATTCATCAAACTCATAAACACTGCGGGGGCATTCGTCAAACCGAAAGGTACCACTGTGAACTCGTAGTGGCCATATCTCGTACGGAATGTTGTCTTGTGAATATCCGTCTCCGCAATCCTGAGCTGATGGTACCCTGACTTAAGATCTATCTTAGAGAAAACTGTAGCCCCCTTCATCTGATCAAATAAATCATCAATGCGTGGAAGGGGGTAACGATTCTTGATCGTTACTTTATTCAGCTGACGGTAGTCAATACACAACCGAAGAGATCCATCCTTCTTCTTCACGAAGATCACTGGTGCACCCCAAGGGGATACACTAGGACGGATTAGGCCTTTCTCCAGAAGGCCCTCAAGCTGCAACTTGAGCTCACATAACTCAGGAGTAGTCATCCGATAGGGTGCTCGTGAGATAGGCTCTGCACCCGGAACTAGATCTATATGGAAGTCGATCTCACGTGGGGGAGGTAACCCCGGTAGCTCCCCTGGGAACACATCAGCAAACTCTGATAAGATGGGATGGTCATCGAGGGAAGGTCCTCTTGACTCATCCTCTGATCTGTCACTGACCGTAATAGCAAACAACTGACAACCCCGTCGCGCACACCGCTTAAGCTGCATAGCGGAGATGGTGCGAATGGATACGGCCCTCCTAACTCCTGATATCACTGACTCTACTCCAAGATCATCTATGCAAACAATAGTCTTATGGTAACAATCCACTCTAGCTCTGTGAGCGGACAACCAATCCATGCCTAAAATGATGCCATAAGATCCTAATGGAAGGATCCGAAGATCAGAAGTAGTGGTGAAGGGTCCCAAATCCACTACACACTCCTTAACTAAGGAGTCTACAGAAATTTTGGCTCCAGAAGCCATCTCAACGTCCCAACTATGGCCCTGCCTAACTGCCACTAGCCTACAACGCTCTACTAAGGATGGTGCAATAAAAGAATCAGAAGAACCAGAATCAAATAATATAGAGGTGGAAATACCACCAATACTACCTGTCGTCTCAATCACAGTACTCTGGTGCTCAGCCTGGCGGTTCTCGACCGCTGCGTAGATCTGATGACTCCGTGCCATATCTCCAACAGTAGGCTCTGAGCTCTGTGTCTTACCCTTGTTAGGGTTCTGTGGGAAATCTCTCCAATGATGTCCAACAACACCACAACCATAACAGCTGCCTGGTCCTCTCCAGTGGGAAGCAGCTCCAGCTGGTACTCTAGATGTCTGAGCTACAGATCCTGACGATCCGGCTATGGACTGCTGAGGTCTCTGCTGACGAGCTCCTACTGACTGAGCTCTCGACGCACCCTGTGTCCTGATGGGACCCCTAGGAGGAGGCCCCATACTACGTCCTCTCTGCGCATCAAATCTCTGAGGAGGTCGGTAAGGTGGGCGGGTCTGCTGCTGCTGCTGTGGTGGCCTGAATGAAGCTTGCCCTGAACTCTGTCCACCCCGTGGAGGAGGAACTGACCCCTTCGACCTACCATCCTGCATCTACTGGATACGGCTCCGAACTCTGTCTCTAGCCTGTTGCGTCTTTCCCCGTGTCTCCTCTACAATATAGGCCTTCTCCATGGCCTCTGCTAATGTCTGTGGGCAGTGAATGTGCACTGCGCCACCTAAATCCAAGTTTAGGCCCCGGATGAACCTGTGAATCCGTACCTGCTCATCCTGCATATAGTCGATGTACTGGAGTAGGTCCAGAAATCGACTCTCATACTCAGCTACTGTCATCGATGCCTGACGGAGGTCATGAAACTCGTCTATCCGCTGCTGTATAAATCTCCTGGGTAAATACCTGCTCCTAAAACGCTCCTCAAACAACTCCCAGGTAATCGTCTCTGAGTCAACATGGAGCTTCTACTCCTCGGTCCTCCACCAGACTCCTGCTCCATCCTTCAGAAGATGGATTGCAACACGAGCTTTCGTGTTGCTAGTACAAGGGCAGAGCTTGAAGCATCCGCTCAAGCTCACCAACCAGGCCTCTGCCTGAAAACCACCTGTATCACCCGAATAGTGAGATGGTCGTAGCTTCAGGATCTCCCTGATATGGTCTGCAGCTGACGTATGACGAATCCTAGGTCTATCTGTATGCTCCTCCCTCTGTCTAGGGCTCTGAGACCTGTCCCTATGTCCTGAGATCCTGTCCCCATGTCCTCTCTGTGGTGACTCTGCCCTAGCCGACTCCGCACGGAAGTTCTCTACCCTGTGCTCCTCGCTGTGTCGAGGGGATACCTGGGCATCTACTGATGGCTCCAAACTATGTCTTACAAATCGTCCTCCCAAGGGCTCTCCGCGTATAGCGGCATTGACATCCTGGAGTGTCTGCAAGATCTGAGGTAGAATGGTTGCTACAGCCTGCTCTGGCGGTGGTATATCTAGGTCTATATGAAGAGACCCCTCGCCCAATCCGTGCCTCCTGCACAGATCAAGGCGAGAGTTAGTTCATTGTTCTAGGTCTTGTGCCAGTTTTCTAAATTTGTTGTTTCCTATAATTATCAACATTGTGGTTTTATATATTAAAAGAATCAACTTTGCACTAGGTTAAATGTTCATGTTTCATGTTTTCTGCGTGTGCTCAAGGGTCCAAGCTTCGAACCCCCGTCTCTGATACCAAAGTGTGGTGCCGCGAAAAAATGACGACGATCAAAGAACATGCTTCCACGAACATAAACCCAAAACAATACGACTAAATTTTATTTTTTTTTGCATGAGGATCAAGATTTAAGAGAACAAGTTTATAATTGCTATATATTTAAATCGGGTCACTTTGTTATTGTGTCTAGGACTGGATGCTGAAGAAAAGAGTCTAGTTAGGTCACATAGAGCCTCCCTAATGTTCTTCTTGACACTAGCATTGTCGTCAAAGCTCAACGTCATGAGCCAGTTATTATCCAATGAGTCATTTAATCTTGCCTCTAAATAAACATTAAGAGCAGGTGTCGGTGAATAATTATTCTCATGTCATGATCATAATTCTACAAATGAACATTAAGGGGGGGGGGTGATTAGGTACTCATCTTTATCTATTAATTTTTAATTTAGTATAAAAGGATTGAATTTGAATTTCAAAATTAAAAATGAAATATATATTTTATCAAAAATTACATTATGTAAATCTATATGTTTAAACATAAATTTGAAATTCTGGTTGGGGGTGGGTGGCTTTAATGGCCACCTGCCATTTCATGAAACCCCCTCTCCTTGGCGTGCAAGCTTACTCCAAACTGGGCCACATGTTTTCATTTATTCCACTTTAGATTTTGCAAATCCCATGCCTCCTGTTTGGTCTACCCACCGTTTTAGCTTGACCCTGGCTGCGCAATAAAAGAAATGGTTATAGATGAAGCTAAAGCAAGTGAGTGCAGGCTGTGTTGACTATTTTATTCAACCCTGGCCGTGTGAACAGAGAATGGTGGTGAGAGGTGAAGCTACGGGCTAGAGGGACAGGCGTGTTACCCAGCCACTGGCCCTGGGCCGCGCAAGTCAGAATGGTGTTAAGAGATGAAGCTACAGGCGAGTGCAGGCGGTTTACCTCCACTGTCATCGCTGGTGCTGCGAGGTGTGTTCTTGTCGAGATCCATGGCCGCAGCCTGCTACATGAATACAACTAGGTAGCGGCAGTCGCGGCGAAGGAGAAGCCTTTTTGGAGGCGCTTCCAACAAGCAAGTTGTCCAACCTAAGTTGTTATCTGCTCAGTATCAAATGCATCCTCAAATTCGGAATTATCCTTCGAGATATTTTTATCAAAATCGATTAAGGGACAGTGAGAGTGTTGCGAGGAGGCCAGAAGAAATTTATTACAAGGGTCCTCTATATGAGATCTTACCTGTCTATGTAGCTCCATGGAAGAGAATCTCATTGAGGCGGATCTATTTCATATCAGAATATACAGAAGCACAGTTTGCTTTGCAATTATAAGAATCATTTCGTAGACCTTGTCTTAGCTTAACTGATGCATAAGATATTTATACATACAAGTTTTTTAGGTTCTATGCAATATGCTAATATATATTTACTATTATTAAGAAGGCGTGACAAACTTGGTTCTTGTAGTTTATGAACGTGTTGCCACAAATATTTCCTTACTTTGACATTAATATACATGTAGCTATATGGAAAGGCTTGGTTCTAATAATAGTATATTGTTATCACATAGAGGTGGATCTGGTTAAATAGAAGCACAATTTTTAATTATAAATAATAAATAGTATAGTTGCAGTTTATTAGTTTTAATATTACTAATATTAATACATATGAATAATATTTAAAATATTAGTTTCCTTATTAATGAAATGATGGGTAATGAACTTAATAAGATTAGAATTTTTTGCATTAAAATCTCTTTCTACACAATTTAATAAGGGCATTGTATGGGATTTTAAGTAGATTCTATTTCATTTCCCTTTACAATTTGAAAATGGATTTACAATAAATTCTTAAATGAGGAAACACATAATAGAGCTAGGACATAAATTACTTTAATGGCATATTGGAAACTATTTAAAACTTAAGTCTTTCCATCAACAATACAAGAAGAGATAATGCACTAATATTCTCACTTTTCAATACATCTCTTTTAAGCAACAAAATGAATTTAAATTTAATGTATATATTTTTTTAAAGTAAATTTCCCAACATTCCTCAAGAGGGTTTCAACCATATTTCCATTAAGTTTTAGAGTAATAACTACTAACATTTTCAACAAAATCAACACATTCATAAGAGGTTCCAAGCCAAGTTAAAGGAGAATAAATAGATTGTCTTTCTTTCAACTTTTAATTCCATCCACATTACAACCTTACTAATGAAGTTCAATACAACTTTCCTTCAAAATCTTGTTACAACATTTTCCACTTAATGTGGGAACATTTTACAATAATGGAAGCTAAAATACAAAGCAATATTACACTTTTCCTCCACTCAAGGTGGGTAAAAATACAAGGTGGTTTCACATTGTCATCAACAAGGCTCCCAATGCTACAAACATCAACAAGGTAGCTCCTCCAATTTTTCTTGATTCACAACAAAATAAGGGGAGAGGCAACGCTCTCCTCCCAACCAAGATACCCAATGGAGAAGAGAAGCCATCTTCTTCATTGGCCCCTGAGCCCCAACCACACTATAATGGGAGAAAATCCAACTCATGGAAACTACTAGCTTCCACATAACTTAACATAAAATTTCACATTCATTCCATAATCCTTCAAAACAAAAAGAATCAACAACCCAACAAGAGGAAAACCATCAAAACAACCAAGTCATAAGGCTTATCAAGAAAGCCATAAGAGTAAGACCTATGGGGAGGCCACTTATGTCTCCCAATGGGAATGGGTGCCACCTAAAAGCCTCCAATGCAAAACACAATACCCCTAACAATTCTTATGCCTCCCTCAAGTACCCCTTATCCCTCTATCCACGCTTATGCCTCCCTCAACTCTTATGGCTCCCTCAAAGTAAAAACAAGAAGAAAATGCAAGCATTTCTCTTACTAGGTGGGCAGCCAATCCCAAACTCCCTCCTCAAGAAAATGATATCTTATGCCTCCCTCAATTAAAACTCCTCATAGTCTCCTCCCACTACCAACTTATGCATTCTACCCATTCCCAACAAGCATTTCAAACAACAACATTCAACACAACATAAATATACATTCATATAACAAAAAAAGAGACATAATGCAAACAAGGTGAAGCTCCTACCTTTCCATGGTAGAGCTTGCTCCAAGTACGAAGTCTCAATTCCCTCCAAAGGTCAAGAAAGCATCCACAAGCTCCAACAAAATCCCACAAGTATCAACAAGCTCCAAAAATCCACAAACTCCTTCAAAATCCTCTCCTCTCCAAAATACAAGAGACTCAAAATGAAAACTCCAACCCCCAAAACAAACAAGAGGATCAAAATAAATAGAGAAAAGAGAAGGAGGGATGATGTGGCTCCAAGTAGAATGCCACCTCCTTTTCCCTCCACTCCACATCATTTGGTCAACCTCATATTCCAATGCACCATTAATAAGTGGTTGAAAGAAAAGCAAGCACCTTACACACTCCATCTAAGCCCACTCCCCCAAAGGACAAAATTAAATTTTGAAAGAAAGTGCAATTAATATTTTACCCTTTTTATCCCCCCAAAACACCTAAAACACCCTAAATTTGGCCTTCCAACCCATAGGTAGGGTTGGCATGGGGTTTTAAGAGGTGTGGGACAAGTTTGACTTGTCCCACAAGCTTTGAAATTTGGCCTCTAAGGCCAAATTCGAGTTTCCCATGTGGGGTAGAGTGTGCTACACTCAAAAGTAAAAAACACATCAATCCACACAAAATCCCAAGTAAATCAAGCCTAATAAATGAGCTCTCTTTTGGTCATATCCTTTAATTAGTTTAGGACAAATTCAAATTAACTTAATTAAGACAATACAACCCATGGCTAAAAAAAGGGGTAAACACCAATCGAAAGAATATGAATAATAACACAAGTAAAACTTCACGTACTAAGAGCAACACATACTAACATAATAAAAAGGGAAATTTAAAACAAAACAACACATGACCCCTAGGTCACAATTTTTCCCTAACCAAATAATTCTAACACACACACAATTACTTGTTGCCATGGTGACCTTAGTTGGATTCTTCTCGAATTCTGATGTGGTTGGTCTCCACTCCCCAATATTGTTGTGAATATAATATACCTGCAGAACAGAGAATACCTCCTTCGGCCTGTTGGCCACATTAAAACATTCATGCCAAATATACAATATAATCTAAAATAAACGACACATGATTTACTATCATCTATGCAAGTACAATATCACTTACACTTTCTAGCACATTTCTATTCCACATTTCATTTATGTCAAAACGATCATCACATTAGTCCAATTATCAAGTTCTACTCAATATGATTAGACATATCACATGTCATAATTAAAGATAAATAACCATGTCAAAAGTATACAAATATCATCATCAAATGTCCACCAGTAGACCATATGCATCATATAAAGATCAAATCAATAACAGTCCAATGTCTATGATATCTACTAGCATGCTAAATCAAGAAGCCATAATAATCCATAAATGAAGTAATCAGTCTCGAAAAAAACAAAACAAAAATGGTGTCGAAGGGAAGTGGGCACTACATATTACATACATGCATTATTTCTCATTTTTCCATCTGTGTCTTCGTTATTTTTCCATAATTTTCTTTGACTGTCACATATAATTTACCACAATGTTTCTCAATTGTGTCTAATTTTAGTTGCATTTTATGTTCTTTTCCTAATTTCTAACTACAAATTGTATATCTACATTCTTTTGGAGTATCATCACCATTTTCTGGCTCTACAGGTTCAATGAATGGATATTTTGTTACCCAGTCTACCTGAAAAGACCTTCCAATTATCTAGGTAATTCTCTTCCTTCTCACACATTTCATTTTTTGAAGAGTATTGTCAATATCATCTTCTACTTGAATATTTTCATTAGAACATTCATCTATTGGAGACATTTGGTAGTAAAGATTGTCTTCCAACTCTGGAATGTCATCATCAATTATATCTCCATCTACTGAATTGTTAATTGTTTCTTTGGGGGATATTTTGTTGTTAATTGTTTCATGTGGAATAAAATTAATAGTAGGGGTTTCTATAGTAAAATACGAAAAAGGTTTTATTGTGAAAAAGATATAATTTTTTATTATCTAAAATGAAAAAAAATAAAGAAAAAGTTAATGAAAATCTATTACCCGTGTTATTTTTTGTAGTGGATGCAAGTTGAGCCCTCATTTCTTTTGGGTTGGTTGAAATAATTCAATATGTTACCTTTTATTTTGAGTCGATCTACCTTGTTTTCATTATTCATAGAGTCCATTGTACCTATCCATGTGTAATTTTCAAATAGGTCAGTTTTTTAACCAAAATATTTAAAAAATTGTAAACGCTAGGTGAAAAAGGTTTGAATCTTAACTCTATGATTTTTTTTGGCAAAGTACATATTGCTACCAAGAAAAAACATGCATAATGTTACCATCTAGTAGCATTTTTAATGTTACTTGTCGGTAGCATAAACAATGCTACTAGTCGACAACATCGAACATACTACCTATCGGTAACATAGACAATGCTATTAGTCAGTAGTATACTCTATACTACCGACCAATAACATAGAGGCCAATAACATGTGATATAATACCATAAAAATTAAATATAACTTAATGCATGGTTGCAATATAAGGTCGATCTTGATCTTTAAAGAAAAAATAAATTCTGAAGAAAATTTGATAGTCAAAATTTACATACGGAATTGTAAATACGTAATTAGTATATATATGAAGGCATAATTGACAAATTTCAATTTCTTGCTAAAGGCGATTTGAATTAAAAAAATTGGCTATTGGTGTAAATGCTAGGTGAAGTGAACACTAAAATTAATTAGTACCCAAAAAATTTAGGCGATCCGGTCCTAATTCTTACTCTAAAAAATTGTCAAATGCAAATTTTAAAAATTTTAATATTTGCGAATTAACGAATTTCACTGCTAAAATTTACCCTGTATGACTATCTCCCCACACCAACCTATCAAACTAAGGTGGGTAACATTAACACGCTCACTCGAGGCGTGAGATATTCCAATCTCCCACCACTTTTGGCATTTTGATAATGAATCTTTTAACAAGGTAATACATTTAGAAACAATCACACATACAACAAGAGAAAGACGAAAGACATACACAAGTTCATACACAAAATGAGTCCATAATATATTATTCCATATTTATTAGTCAAACATAACCTCTATACAATGTTCGTCTCTCTGCTCTCAACTAGTTCTTTGTTCTATAACCAATGACAAAATAACAATGTAGTTCTCTCTATCTATATCTATATTTCTCCTACAATGATTCTCAAAGGGTATTTATAATAGTGGGGACTTTCCCTTCAATAGTTTGAACAAGACTATTATTATCCTTGGGTTCCAAAAATAACACCTAACTATTAAATATAGGTGGAATTTATGCCACTTGTAATCATCTCCTTGCTTCTTGACATGCATGGAACTTTTGCCGCTTTTAGATGTTTCTTTATTGCTTTACATGATTTCTGGTCTATCTTTAGGATTACTATTTTTAAATCAATTGTTTTTCCTTGTGCAACTGCCTACTTTTCTTCTTTTATGCATGCACCCATACCAATGCTTTTCTTTCTTTACCATTCTTATTCTTAATGCATCGACTTTCTTTCTCATGCAACTTTTATGCTTTCTTTTTCTGCTTTTCTCACTAAAGTATTTTGTTTAATTTTAAATTTTTGCACTAATTATTCATGTGGACCTTATCCCAATCCTTGTGCAACTCTTTATTTTTTCCCCAAATTCTTGCCCATTCCAAAGAATATAAAGAATTAAGAATTAAGAATTAGTTCCCAATGTGGAAATTAATAAATGAATAGAAGAATTTTGGAAACCGATGTTTCAATTTTTGGTTTTATTATTTCAAGTTTATAGATTTCTCAGTTTGTGAATCCAGGTTTCAAGATTTTTGTTGTTAATCAAGTTTAAGGCTTTCAGGTTCCTACTTGGTTATGGGTTTTCTAGTTATTCATGCTTTCATGCTTTCAAGTTTCGAGTTTTGGGGGAGCATTATATAATTCAATTTTCAATATATGTTTTTAGGGTTTTTTAGATTTTAGTTTCTTTGATTTCATAGTTTATATGTATTAGTGTGTTTTTGGGGTTCTCTGGTCGGGGTTTTGGTTTTTGAGCATTTTTGGGTTTTTAGGTTTGAATCTTATAGGGTTCAGGAACTTCATGTTATTTTAAATTAAGGGTCTTCAGCTTTCAATTGTTTATTTTTTGGGTTTTTAGTTTTATATTTTTTACGCTTTATATGCATCCACATTTTTTATTTTTAGGGTTTCCAAGTTGTGGATTTTTAGATTTCAAGTTTCAGGTTTTGGGGGTTCGTAGGTTTTGAGATTTGATTATTCAAGGATAAATTGAGGATTTTAGGTTTGGAGCTTTCAAGTTTTAGGTTTTAGGTTTTTCAAATTTTCCATTATTTTGGGCTTTTTTATGTTTAGGGATTTCAAATTTTGGGTTTTAGGTTTCATATTTTAGAAATGTATTAATGTATTTTTTATGTTTCCTTATTGGAGGATTTTGTGTTGAGAGTTTTAAAGGTTTATAGGTTAGAATTTTATAGGGATTTGGTTTCTGGTGTTTTTGGTTTCACAAGTTTTTGGGCTTGATTTTTTGGTTGTTTGGTTTCATGAATGTTTTATATCAATTAAATTTTATTGTTTTCAGTGTTTTACATTTGAGGTTTCCATGTTTCAAGTTTTGTTATAATTCTTGGGTTTTAGGATCCTTGTTTCAAGATTTTCTAGGTTTTTAGGTTTGGGGTTTTCGAGTTTCATGGTTCATATTTTTCTAATTTTATGTGTGTTTAGGGTTTTTTTAGATTTAGGTCTTTAATTATTTTAGTTTTATCACTCAAATTGAGAGTTTTGGGGACACTTTATATTAATCATCATTTTATGTTTATGAGGTTTTTGTATTCAGGATTTTCAAGTTCAAATTTTAGGTATCATTATGGTTTTGGTGTTGCCTCATTGAGATATTTAAGGTTTTGAAGTTTTTAGGCTCAGATCATTCATACTTCAAGTTTCAATGTTTTTAGTTTAAGGGGTGCTTTATATTAATAATTTTTTTATGTCTACAGGGTTTTCAAATTTGGTATTTTTCAGTTTGGGGTTTTTTAGGGTTTGGGATTCACGTTTTAAGATTTTACAAGTTTTTAGATGAGAGATTTCGAGTCTCTTGTATTAGGTTTTATACTTTTTCATGTATTTTGGTCATGTTCTTGCAATTTTTTTAGGTTTTTGTTTTTATGTTTCAATTTTTGGAAGTGCTTTATATAAAACAACTTTTTATGTTTTCGAGGCTTTCAAAATTGATATTTTTCAAGTACCATGTTTTTGGGTTTTTAGGTTTTGGGATTCGTGTTTTAAGGTTTTTAGGTTTGGGGCTTTGTTTTAGGTTTCTAATTTTTTGGATTTTTCATGTTTTTTGATTCAGGGCTTTCATTTTTTACATTTTGAGCTTCATGTTTTAGTTTTAGGTTTTGGAGGCATTTTACATTAATTTTTTTTGTGTTTGCAATACTTCCTCATTGGGGCGTCTGAGTGTTTAGGCTTCTAGAATTGAATATTTTGCAATTCAGGATTTATCTTTTGGTTTTCCAATCTTTGACTTTTCCATTTTTCGGCATTTGGTTTTCTAGTTTTTTTTTTTTCAGGTTTTTCAAGAAGTGAGTCTGAGTTTCCAAGATTTTGGGGTTTAAGATCAAGTTTTGGAATTTTCAAGCTACAACTTTCTGGTTTATGATTTTGAGTTTTGTGTTTTATGTTTTGGGTTCATCGCATTTGTGGTTTTTAAGTTTCATATTTTTTGGGTTTTAGCTTTCAAAATCTAGGTAGGATAGTCACATTGTTTATCAATCTATTTTTCATTTCTAGGTTTTTAGTTATGGGATTTTGATATTGGAACCGATGCTGTTATTTCAATTTTTTCTATGGCTCTAATAAAACCTTTTCAAGTTTTATGGTTTGAACATGATAGACACATATCATATTATACTAATTTTTTGTGTTCTTTTTTTCATATTCATGGTTTGCCATCTTTCTAGTTATAGGAATCTCTGGCATATGCCTTAAGGTTTCCAATGAGATATGAACATTTTATAGCAACATACTTGTATTTCTAGGAGTCTCGAATTTAGGGTTTTCAATAGGTCAAGTTTCATAATTTATTCTCAAGACTTTTAATTTAGTTGTTTTTTACGTTTCATTGTTTTCCTACCACATATGATGATTGCAACATAGTTATATACTTTCATACTCGTCAACTACAAGTACAAGAATAACACCTTCAAGTTGTAATATTCAAGGATTGTCTAATTCTTAATTGTTTGAAGAGAACAATCAAATTGTGATCTTCTATTGTCCAATTCTTAATTATTTAGAGAGAACATGTGATTTTCAAGGATTCTCCAACTCTTAATTGTTTAATGAGAACATGTGAATTGTAATCTTCAAAGATTATCTATATCTTAATTGTTTAGAGAAAACATGTAATCTTCAAAGATTCCAGGATTATGTAGTTCTTAATTGTTTAAAGAGAACATGTGATCTTCACCAATTCTTTAACTGTTTATAGATAGAATATTTGCATTTTCGAATTTTTAAAAAGAAAGTTCTTAACGTCCCCCACATTTCAATGTTTTTTATTCTATCATTTATTGGAGAGTCAATTCCCACCAAATTCTCGCCCACAAGTGAATAGTAGTTGAAATCACGGAAATTTTTTAAGTGAAAAAATCAATGGCATGTCTATTTTCCATACTTACCCTTCCATCCCATGCTACTTAATTTACGTACATGATTTATGGTTCAGCTGGCACGAGCACACCTAACGCATAATTGTCATTCCATAAAAGCCTCTTCTTTCCTCAACTCAGAGCAGCAGCCATTTACTCAGGCCGCTCAGCAGTTGTTTTTCCATCTCCTAAGTGTTGATCAAATCCCAGGTAATATTTATTTGTAAGATGGATCAATCTAGGTTTGTCTGCATTACTGGGAGTTGGAGTTTCCTCGGAATTTCTATTGCCAAAATGCTTCTAGCAAGAGGCTACTCTATACGTTTTACAGTTCCACTCAGAGCAGGTAAGTTTTCCCAAGTGGGTATAGGTGTTAATGGCATTCAATTCTTTTGAAGATTTTTTCAATATGATTCTCAATTAAAGCTTTCATGAATTCTAAATTTGTAATTGAGAAGAGTTTAAACAGTGTGTGTTGATCTTGTATTGTTTTTGAGTGTTAAAACCAATACGTTCAATGCCTATCATACAAGTTACCATACAATTTCAGCGTAGTTAATTGCACATGGCCATTGCAAACCTTTCCTTTCTTTTTCTTTCCCAATTCAAGATTCATGTTTTAAGAGAGGAACTCTTTTTAAGTCATTCATGGCCCTATCAATCCAAGTCATTTATGGACGTAACCAACTTCACCAGTACGTTCAAAGCCTACCATGCAACCTATAAGTTACCATACAATTTCAGCATAGTTAATTGTGCATGGCCATTGTGAACCTTTTTTTTCTTTTCCTTTCCCAAATTCAAGATTCATGTTTTAAGAGAGAAACTCTTTTTAGGTCATTCATAGCCCTATCAATCCAAGTCATTTATGGACGCAACCAACTTCTCAGGGTCCAGGTCATTTATGAGGTCAATCAACTTTTCAAGATCCAGGGTATAAACAACCTGATCCTAGACGGAATTTTTTATTTTTTTGGTTTGTTTTTTCACGTGGTTAATTTCAACATCCTAACTTCTATGGAATGATCTTCTCCCTTCATCAGTCAGGTATGTTCTCCCACAATGGTTGGGCTCTTCATTTTCTCTGCAAGAATTCAGCGTCTGCTCTCCTACAAGGCGGGTTCTTGAACTCCTTTCTGCAAGTCAAGGGTGTAAACAATCTAATCTCAATCCAGATTGTTTTTTTCAGTGATTGAGTTCTTTATTTTCTCTCTTTACCAGTAGAGATCTTATGAAAATTTCTTCTAACTAATAAGGAAATGATCATTTTTGAATAATTAATCAGGGATTCCATCTCCTTATTGGTCAAGATCCTTAGAAATCTCCCTCAACTAATAAAGAGAGGAACTTTTTGTGAATGAGATCTTTTGAAATTTTCCTCAACCATCAAGAGGAAGGAACTGTCTTAATGGTTAAGTCCTCAATCTTCTCTCCTTATCAGTAGAGATCCTTAGAAATGTCAAAGGAACCCAGGACAATTATTGAACATCTTAACAAGTCTTTGGGTACATCCATATACCACTTCTATGCCTAATTAGTTCTTAGTTCTTACCTGTAGTTTATACATTCAGAAACACTCCATGATTAGAAACATAACTAATCATGCAGCACTGCAAAACACGCCCTCAGAATTTTAATGTTAATTCCACGAATAATGCAGTGTTTCTTATTTGGGCTTTTATGAAAATGACTGGACTATCTAAGAGGGTTCTGGTGCTTTACAGATGAAGCAAGCTCTCTTAGGGACTGTGAAGAGAACACATCAGGAGAGCTGGAGTTGGGTGAAGCTGATCTTCTGGATTATGGCAGTGTTTTCCACAAGATCAATGGCTGTTCAGGAGTTTTTCATGTTCCTGCTCCTTGTGATCTCATTGGAGTGCAAGAGTATCCTGTATGACAATCAATTTCATACTATTATTTGTAGCAGTTTAGGCTTTTTTTGTTATGGGTATTCCAAAAGATCTATTATATTTTAGGAGTCTAGCTAGTGTTTCCAACTTGTGGCAGCTATGGTAAACTCCTTAATATTAAAATGATTATTGACAGTGATGGTTTGGGTTGCAGAGTGACAGCATAGAATATGAGATACAGAGTGCATTGAATGTGGTTGAAGCTTGTGCTGCCTCTGAGAGTGTGAAACGGCTAGTGTTTACTTCCTCTGTGTCTGCCATTGTCTGTGGATCAGGACGGAACAGTGTTGGTGGGGACCAAATTTTGGATGAAAGATGCTGGACAAATCCTGAGTTCTGTCGTCAAAATAAGGTAAGAGATTGTTTTATTTTTCTGTTCTTCCAAAAGGATTCTGCAGAAATATTTTCATTTACAATCTGAAACAAATTTAAGATCAATTATTACACACGTCTGAGGTGAAATCTTTTCATTTATAAGCTGAAATAACTTTGAGATCAATAAGATTGCCCCATACTAAGAATGATAATACCTACAACTTAGATAAGATAATTATATTAATGTCTACAATAGGTTAAAATTGATTTATGGGGAAAAATAACTCTAGCAAACCTAAAAACTAAAAAACATGCAGCTAAGAAAATATGTAAAAACAAATCATGTCTTTAGATGCATCACATTTCTCATTGTATACATCTTTGTTGGGAGGTCATTTCCTACTGAATAAAAAGAAACAAGGCGAATAATAAAAACAATTCTCCATGTAAACAAATCATTGTAAAAGTAAAGTCTCAAGCCAAATGAGCCAAATGATGTCAAAGATTAAATATCTCTCAGGAGAAAAAAGGTAATTATCGCTGGTCCTCATAAGTCATGATATTTTGGAGAGAGTTATTTGAGTCTCTAAATAGGCAAAAGAATCACCCCCCTAATCTCATAGTAAGGAGAACATCTAAATAAAAATGGTCTTCGGTTTCAGCCTTTAAAAAATAAATTTGATAGATACGATGTTCTTGAGGAATATAGTAGTTTGTTTCTATGTAAAGATGATGTGAACAAACTCTGAATTGTGCCAAAGGAACCCTCAAACTGTGAGATAATTGGAGCCAGGTGCAGCCTAAAGGATAGATGTGCCCATCCTAAAAGTAAAGATATGTACAATGGTAATGTTGACACAGCTTTGATAAAAGTGATTGGCAAAGATCTAGCCATTTGAACATGAGGCAGGTTCTATAGATCTCATTTTTGATATCCTTATTTATCTTCCTTTTGGATACATCTAATTCATTAATTGTAAAAATATGTGGAAGGAGTCTATTGATGTCAATATTTACAAGGTCAAGTAAAATAGAAATCTTGGCATACTAGCGAGATGTGATCCCATGTTGTACTAGCTGCATAGAGGTTTTGAATGCTTGAGATGGGTACCTGAAAAAAATAACTAAAGAGTTGGCCATATGTCTATAACCCTGTGTATCATAGTCATCACTTGAGAGATCACAACAATGATTAGTGGGGCTGTGCCAAATTTAGCAAGAATGATGTCATCAGGGACCAATCTTTTAGCATGGATATGCTTGCATAACATGGAGGTAAATATTCATTCAATTTGGTTTTGATCAGATTTTTAAAAGTAAGGCTCCTACGTTTCAGCCCCATATAGAATAGATGTAACAAGTGCGTAGAAGAGGAGAGTCTTTGTCTGAATATCTTGAAATTGAAAGCAAAAGTATTGTTTTGAAGTGTAGTGAGGACAACATGCTCTTAATTTAGTCTAGATGAACAACTGGTGATAAACTAAAGTGCGACTCAGAAAAAGGACCCCTAGATATACATATTAAGAGACAATCTCAATCCTTTGATCAATATTCTATATAAGAAAAATTCATTCAGTTACTGATTATTAACCTTCTATCTTGTAAGATTGTTTGATCAACAAATATTGGAAAATAACACAACTGTAACTTCACAAATACAAACACATAAAAAATACCCAACAAGGTGAACACAATATTTTCAGACAATTGTCCCTGGAAAAACCCCGTAGGGAAAACCAATACTATAGATGAGAAATATATTAAAATTCAGCAAATCAAGAGATACAAATACTGGTTGCCTCTTACTGGCAGAGCTCAGACAATCTCCTAATCCTCCTGCTGATATTCCTCCACTGCTATCTCCAATGCTATCACTATGCCCTTGCTAACATTGCAAGACTACTTGCTAACACTGCAAGTTTCTCTAAAAACTTCCTTATTACAAATGACCCAATGACCCCCTTATATACTACTCTCATTGAAAATCAACGGCCGAGATTAATACAAATGAACGACTGAGATTAAGACAACTCAATAACCATTAACAACCTTGGTTATGAGGTGTCACCTAAAAGGAGTCAATATTAAATAACAATTGTTTTTATCCTACCAAAATTTGTTTGACAAAAACAACTATTTTTCTAAATTCTAGGCCAGAACGAATAGCTGTCCAAACTACCCATAACTAATGCTACTATATTCAGGTGAGGACAAACAACTGTCCAAGCTACTAAGATTAACACTCCCTCTTAGCGAGGAAGTTGTTCTGCATGAAACCCAACATCTCTCTGAAGAAGATGAATTTTGCCTTCTCCAATGCCTTTGTAAGAATGTCTGCTACCTGCTGATCTGTACAAACTGTAGCTTAACAACCCTGTGCTGTACACAATCTCTGATGAAGTGATACTTGATGTCTATATGTTTTGACCTATCATGAAACACCGGATTCTCAATCAACTTGATGCAACTCTGATTGTCGCAGTGTATCACCATAGTCTCAACTTTCTGACCAAACAAAGCTACTAGCAACTTCCAAAGCCATATAGCTTCACATGTTGCCATGCTAGCTGCTATGTACTCTGACTCTGCTGAACTCAGAACCACAGACTTCTGCTTCTTGTTGAACCAAGATACAACTCCTGATCCCAGACTGAAACAACACCCTGAAGTGCTCCTCTTGTCCGTTGTACTACCTTCCCAATCTGCGTCAGTATAGCCCATCAATTTGATTCCTTCACCTTGAGCATATCTAATTCCATACTCGATTGTACCTTGCAAATAACGCAACACATGGTTTGCCGCAGTCCAATGCACTCTCTTTGGCTCAACCATGAACTGACTAAGAGAGTTAACTGCAAAAGCTATATCTGGCCTGGTATTGACCAAATACATGAGAGAACCAATAAACTGCCTGTATAAGGTGGGGTCTACATCCTTCTCCCTGGATGTGTCTACCTTCCTCCAATTCATGATCATGGGTGTAGACCTGGCTTTGCAATCTTCCATCCTGAACCTTTTCAAGATTTCCATGCAATATTTCCCTTGCCCAAGGAAAATCTCTCCATCTTTCTACCATACCTCCATGCCTAGAAAGTAGTGCATAAGTCCCAAATCCTTCATCTCGAACTCTACTGCAAGATCCCTCTTGCATTCTTCTATGAGCCCCAGTGAACCTGTAAGAAACAAGTCATCTACATATAGGACAAGAATGAGAATCTCACCTCCAACTACCAAGTAGTAGAGATTAGCATCTGCCTCACTCTTCACAAAGCCCATTTCCTGCAAGTAACTATCAATGCACTCATACAATGCTTTGGGAGCCTGCTTGAGTCCGTACAACACTCTCTTCAATCTACACACATGGGTCTCTTTGCTGTGTGCTACAAAGCCTTTTGGTTGTTCTATGTATACCTCCTCTTTCAACTCACCATTAAGAAACGCTGTCTTGACATCCATTTGATGGATCTGCCATCCCATCTGTGCTGAAATTGAGGTTACAGCTCGTATAGAAGTATACCTGGCAACTGGAGCAAATGTCTCCTCGTAGTCTATTCCCTCTTTATGAGAGAATCCCTTTTCCACGAACCTTGCCTTATATTTCTTGATGCTACCATCTGCACCTTGCTTGATCTTATAGATCCAACGTGATCCAACCACTGCCCTATCTGTTGGTCTAGGCACTACCTCCCACACATCATTCTGCATAATTGAAGTATACTCCTGAACCATTGCTTCTTGCCACACTTGATGTTGTGCAGCCTCCTGATAGCTAGAAGGTTCACTATCTACCAACATTCTAACTAATGCAACATAGTCATCATACCTGGCTGGTGGTTTCCGTTGTCTATTACTCCTCCTATGAGTACCCACTAACTCCTAAGTATTCTTCTGTGTCTGTTGAACCTCACGGTTCTTGCTACCAACTGTAGAGGATGAAATATCAACCTCCATGTCTTCTTGATGCATCTCTTCTTACACCTGTTGCTCCATACTTTGAAAACTCTCTCCTCCTGAGTCTATGCTTGTACTAGTAATTGTACTTGAGCTTTGCTGCCCTTGACTCGATTGAGTGATCCTTGGAGCTTCTGTTGGCTGCTCACTCTGATCATCTATTGGCAAATCTCTAGACCTTCTAAATGCCTTGTCCTCCATGAACTTGACATCACGTCGAACAATAATCCTCCTGGTCCCCAGAATGAATATCCGATATGCCTTTGAGGTTTCACTGTACCCCACAAAGTACCCTCTCTTTGCAGTCTGATCTAACTTGGTACGTGTATCCTTAGGAATGTGACAATATGCCAAACTCCCAAAGATCCTAAAGTGACTGACATCTGGCTTCTTCCTAGTGAATGCTTCCTCTGGTGTCATCTTCACTAGTACCTTATGTGGAACTCTATTCTGTATGTATACTGCGGTACTGCATTCCTCTGCCCACAGATAACGGGGTATATCCTGGTCATGCAACATAGCCCTTGATGCCTCCATTATAGACCAATTCGTCCTCTCAGAAACTCCATTCTGTTGCGGATTGTAAGGAACTGTCCACTCTCTCTTGATTCCTTCTTTGGTACAGAACTCCTGGAACTCATTGCTTTTGTACTCGCCTCCATTGTCTGACCAAAGAAATTTTATCTTCCTTCCTGTCGAATTCTCCACAAGAGCTTTGAACTCTTGGAAGCGACTGAAAACCTCATCCTTGGTCTTCAAGAAGTATATCCATGTCTTCCTGGAGAAATCATCAATAAAAGTAACAAAGTACTAATACCATCTGAGAGACTTCGTTGACATTGGTCCACATACATCTGAATGTACTAGATCAAGAACACCCTTGGATCTGGTGTCACTCCTTGGAAAAGATGCTTTAGCAAACTTCCCCAACACGCATCCCTTACATACATCATCGTGCTCTGTGCTCACCTCAGGAACACATATCACTGTCTCATGAAGTAATTTAAGGGCTCCATGATGGATATGGCCCATCCTTCTATGCCATAGCTCTCATTGATCTCTAAGATTACTATTGCTCATGAGTGCCTTAGGAATATCAAACTGCAGCCTATAAAGCCGACCGCTCCTAACTCCAATAGCTATGGGTGATTTCCAATCCTTGTGCTTGATCAACACATATGCCCCTCTAAAGAGTACATTGTACCCTTTGTCCTGAAGGACAGATACAAAAATCAAATTCATCCCTAAGCCTGGAACATGCAACACATCATGAAGGGGAATCATCTTACCACTCTCCCTCTGAAACTGAACAGTCCCTTTCCAAACTGAGTTGAGTTTGGACATGTTCCCCATAGAGATTTGGATTCTGGTGCTCTCTTCCTTATAACTGGAGAAGTATTCTCTAACTCCTGTCATATGATATGACGCCCCACTATCTATGTACCAAACACTCTGTGAGGTTGAGCTAACCATACATGCTATGAGTGCAAACTCATCTTCCATTCTACTAGAGAGCTCATCTGCACTTGCTGAAGCCACAACTTGCTTCTTGCCTTTCTTTTCATTCTTCTTCCTTTCTGGGCAATCGCTGACATAGTGGCCAAACTCATGACAGCCATAGCACTTGATCTTCGAAGAATCTTTCTTCTTCTTTTCACCTTGTGAATTTGATCCTTTACTAGACCCCTTCTTTGCTTTCCCTTTACCCGTTAGGGAAACATTTTCCTGTTCCACCTCACTTTTCTGACTCTTATTGTTGGCTCCATTGACAAGACTTAGTCTAAGATCCTCCTGAGTGAAATCACTCCATAGTTGATCCCAACTCAGTAAGGTGTCTCGTCCATTGATGACTTGAACAAAGACATCCCACTGCTTAGTAAACCCATTTAGGACTATTCTCACTAGCTCGTCATCATTTGGTTTGTCTCCAACAACTGCCAATTCATCTTTGACAAGTCTAAGTCTGGTGAGGTAACTTGTGACGTCTTCTCCCTTATTCATCTGGGTATTCCTCAACTTTTCTCTGAGAATCAGCTTCCGGTTAGTGGTAGCATTCTGGTACAGATTCATAATGGCATCCCACATCGTCTTCACTGTATCTAACTCTGCAATATGCGGAACAATATGATCCTTGACACCGTCAAGAATCAGCGTCCTCGCCTTGACATCTTCCTTCTTATATGCTAAGAGTTGTGTTGCATCTGTAGGTACAGGTATAACAGTGGTCACATATTCCTTGATACCATTCTCTTCTAGCAATAGAGAAATTCTGGCTTTCCAGACACCAAAATTCGAGGCTCCATCCAATTTGTCCTGATATCTTAAACCTGCTGAGGCCATCTTAAAAGAAAATAATAATAATAATTTTGAAGAGGTTAAAATGGGTTTTATAAACCCTCACTTTCTTTCACCTAGGGTAAATCTCTTCTACTCGAACTTAGCTCTGATACCATGTGAAAAATCTATTACAGTTACTGATTATTAACCTCCTATCTTGTAAGATTATTTGATCAACAAATATTGGAAAATAACACAACTGTAACTTCACAAATACAAACACATAAAAAATACCCAACAAGGTAAACACAATATTTTCGGACAATTGTCCTTGGAAAAACCCCGTAGGGAAAACCAGTACTACAGATGAGAAATATATTAAACTTCAGCAAATCAAGAGATACAAATACTGCTTGCCTCTTACTGGCAGAGCTCCGACAATCTCCTAATCCTCCTGCTGATATTCCTCCACTGCTATCACTGCGCCCTTACTAACACTGCAAGTTTCTCTAAAAACTTCCTTATTACAAATGACCCAATGACCCCCTTATATACTACTCTCGTTGAAAATCAACGGCCGAGATTAATACAAATGAACGACTGAGATTAAGACAACTCAATAACCATTAACAACCTTGGTTATGAGGTGTCACCTAAAAGGAGTCAATATTAAATAACAATTGTTTTTATCCTAACAAAATTTGTTTGACAAAAACAACTATTTTTCTAAATTTTAGGCCAGAACGAATAGCTGTCCAAACTACCCATAACTAATGCTGCTATATTCGGGTGAGGACAAACAGCTGTCCAAGCTACTAAAATGAATCGCAAAATCAAAACAATGCTTAAAATTCTCTATGGCTGTAAGATGGACTCTTGTCCTGCAGAACAATCCTAGGAATGAATGAGGTGACATTTAGCCATAACTTGGCAAACGTTAAGAGTACTTTAGGAAGGGGTTGCACCATACAAACTGAGCTAAGCTTAGGTTCCACTAAGGATGACTTTCCAGATATAGTTTGAAATCTCCTACTCAATTTTTTAGCACTAGATATCAAGCATTTTAACGTTGAGCTTGTCACTACATAGGAAAATGATGTGAAATTTGTAAAATGATTCATGTTTAAGAGTACTATTAGGAAGGGGTTTCAACATACCACTTCTAATCCTTCCACTAAGTTTTGTGTTACGATATAAGCTGACAACCCTCTTAATTTAAAAAAGTTTTATATGTCACTACATATCCATATGCATGTGCATTGTTCTAAAAAATTCATGTTTATTAATATTGAAATGAACCATATTTTATTTTAGTTTTGTCCTACGAAAGCTGAAACACTCTTATCATTTTTTAAACCTAGAAATGTCTTATATCACACATAGAGTAATCTAACCCATCCCCATTCCCAAGAAATGAACCAAGAACACTGGTTTGATAATGATTAGGGATGGACACCATCACTTTTTAAACGTAAAATTCCCCATAAAATAGTAATGAACCTATCCTGTGTTTTTTATATATTGAACCAATGTTTGGTTTGATAAATCTACTCATACTCACAGTGCTAACGTTGTTTAAGAATATAGTACTATTATGTGTCAAATAAAGTTAATACTTATATTGAAACTTAATATATTACAAAATCTACTCAATTGTCGCAGTGCTAATATGAAATATATCATTATATGGAATGCAATAAAGTCTCAAATAAAGTTAATACTATTATTAACCAGATTAATGATGTATGTACAAAATTTAAGTTGTTCACATATAAATATATAATATCAATAAAGTTAATTGTTGTTATATTTTAACTAGATTAATATTTTGTTTGTACTATTACAGTTCTCCAATAAGAGATTAACACACTGTGTTGTTTATTTTACCTAAGGAGATTTTGTGGTTTGAAAACATCTCAACTATTCAGAGATAAGCAGTCACCATGGGTAAAGACCTAAGGAGACGGGTAACTATTCAAGATAAGCAGTCACCATGTTGTACATGTACCTACCAAGAAACCCAATTAAACTGAAACCTAATGACTCGTGCAAAAATACCATAAAGAGCAAATGACCATCCGAAGAGAGCTAATATCATGTTTGTTGTTATTTTATTCTTCTACTCAATGATTGTGCCATTTAAACCATATATACTATACCCATTCTTACCAATTGCTTGTTTTCATTCTAATTCATTTTTTAAACATGTCCTTTTTTTTCCTAAAGAATTTTTAACACAAATATATTCTTGCTAAAAAAATTAAGTCAACTTATTAAATTGGCTTTGCTTATAAATTATTTTGTCATACAGTTATGGTCTCCATTGACAAAGACACTTTCAGAGCAAGCTGTTTGGGCACTTTCTAATGATAGGGGTCTCAACCTTGTAGTAGTGAATGTAGCATCAGTGGTCGGACAACAAATTTCCAAGCATAATGAATCAGACCTTTTAAATCAACTAAAAGGTATGTTACGCTCAAGCTTATTGAATTCCTCGCTTCTATAACTTAGAAAAACAATTTTACTGTTGGTGTCATGAAGATGGTTATGCCATCCTTTTAAGGATGGTCATAGCAGCTTGCACATGGATTTCTATTTTGATATATAACATAAAGTTTTATTGTTAAGCAATATATATAATCGTAATATATTTTTCCTTGAAAATTAATATAATGTATTGACGAGATTGAATAAATGTATAAACCTTGTTACAACCTACATATTTAAAGAAATTATATTTTACAACAATGTTGTCATGTGGTTAATTATAGGATCAATGGCACTTCAACAAAATGGTGTGTGCGCCTATGTGGAAGTTGAAGAAGCTTCTCTTGCACATGTTGCTGCATTTGAATATGAAGATGCGAGGGGTCGATATATTTGTTTAGAAAGAATGTTAACAGAGGATGAAAAAGAAGTACTATGGAGTTCTTTTAAGACCTCAAAAGATGGGTTGGTATTTTAATGTCCCGTTTCTCGTTTATTTTAACTTAAAATATAGTAAATCAACAAAAAAAATTGTTTAGTAATTGATATTTTATTTTTTACTCTAAATTATTTTTTATTTAACATTGATGGCTGTGATCTACAGATTGGAGGAATGGATACGCCCTCTGAACATTTCAAATCAAAAATTTTTGAGGCTAAAAAGGCAATACTCTGGAGAACTAGCTTAGATACTTGCTACCCTATGTTTGTGCTAATTTGTTTTTGGCAAATATTGCAAACAATCAAAAGGAAGCTTATTTTTAATATTGTATATTTTTTACTCTATTATAAGAAGTAGAGATCAAATTTGAAGTCGTTAATGCCCGTCAAATACCTTCAAACTTGTCATTGAAGGCTAAGAAAAAAATAGATCTAAAAAATTAGTATAAAAAATTGACTAGTATCAACTCTTAAAGGTGGCCAAATAAGTTTATTCTTCATTAGAAGACTCGAGAACTAAAGTACATGTCATGCAAATATTATATTTTAGTTAATAAAATGATTATTCAACGATGCAACAATGTTTTGTGTTCACTAACATTTTGCACTTTTGATCCTCAATTATTATATTTATTTTACAATTTTCTCTTTTGAAAGCTACTTAGTATTGTGATTCAAGCTCTTGATAAAATAACAACTCTCCCCAGAGCAATGAACGACATGATGTAGATGTAGCAGTCAATCAAAAAGACATTTGGTTTATGTTTTAGTTAATCACCAAGGGAGTACAAAGCTCTCCAAGTTGCCTCTTGCATTGAAGCTAAACCAAGTTGCCTCTTGCATTGAAGCTAAACCATGTTATGTTATTTAAAAACCCATATTGCAATAAATAAATGGATTGTTTGTTGTTATTTCACATACCAATTACTTTGTTGGATTATTTATTCTCTTCGATGTTGATTAAATTCTCGATTTAGGGGTTAATGGAAATGATCGTTACACCGTGTGAGAAAGTATTTTAAATAATTATTTATACATTAAAATAATATGGCATCTAAATCATTTAGTTGGTTCAAGTATTTTACATCATGTTTAATTTTAGATGGTAAATAGAGTATTGCAATTTTTGAGGTAAAATGAAAGTGTTTCACTCTATTCTTATTGCTCTTTTAGTATTGCACATTCAAATTTTATGAGATTACGAAAGATTTAATTTGAAATTATATGTTTAAAAATGTTAACAACGTGCTCTTCATATATTTCTCATGCATTTCAAGCATAAATTTGATATTCCAGTAATTTATAATTTGCCTAAAGTTTTGATAAAAGTGTAAAATAGTTGAGAGAAATTTGTGATAGTGATTTTGAAGTTGCATCAACTTAATGTTTTAGTAAGACTTAGACTAGTTAAAATTGTGAAATGTGTGAAGACATTTTCAATATATGCATATAATTATTTGTAATGGAATTATAATTAATGACATTAGTGTAGTATGTTTATTATTTTTTAAATTGAAAAACTTACTTTTATTAATAAAATATAATACTACAATTTATTGATTGTACAAAAATGGATGGAAGAAACCATACCCAAAAATGCTAATCATATCGGAGTGTAATTAGTCTCGAGAAGGTAGCAGATCATAAAAACATAAACTTGATAAAAGTGTTTTTATATTTAAAAAGTTATTAAAAAACAAGAAATCATAAACCAAGTACTGCTAACCACAAACAATAAAGCAATCAAGAAGTAATGACAAACATGGCAGTTAGAGAAGGTGAAGGAGGGACATTGTCAGGGTTGCCACCTAGCCACTAAAGTTTAAAGGGTTTGCAGTGTTAGGTACGGGCTTCCACCCATCATTTTCACTGACATATGATTTCACGTTTTCCAGTTTGCAGGGGGTGCGATGGTATAACATAGTTATGCATTTGAGTGTTAAAATGTATATGGATTTTCTAACAAGTTTGACCTTTAAAGGTGGAAACACGTATTTCTTTTATGTTTAGATATACTCTTGTATGGTTTGTAGAGAAAAAGAAGTTGAATTAAATATATATGCAATGTATAACTAATGTCTGTGAGTTCCATGGATAGTGTCTGCAGTGCAACAAATATTTACTTTTGGAAACTTCTTATCGAACTAACGTCTTGTTATATTATTAAAGCAATAGAAATCCATATTAGTTGCATGTGAAAATTAAATATATGGTGAAATTTTTCTATGTATCATTATTATTTAAATTGCAATGAAAAATATATAATTGGTCAGTAACGTGACTCAAGCTATGGTAATAGACAAAAAAATAAACGAGACGTCTAAACTCATATGCCTTAATCTACTCTCAATATGACCTTGGAGAACAAAGGATTGAGTTGAAATGACACTCTATGTAAAGAATCTAACCCTCAACCTACTAGTAACCTAAAACTCTAGTGGGTAACTAAGTGGTTATGAAACTAAATTGGCTTGGTGACACCCGTAAAACCTCCTTGTCAATTATTTTCAATGTTTTTGGTTTTTGCTCGACTTAGTACACGTTGGCATCCTAATCATACGAGTGGACTTATCAAACCCTTTTGGAAAGGATGTATTTTTGGCAAATAAGGAAATTACCATGAGGAAACATGAAAGTATCATACTTATCTTGGTATTGATTCCATTGTTGGATATAAATTTCTTGAGTGTAAAGGAGGTTGAGATAAGCCTAAGATATTTTTAGGGATCGTTGTGGATAAAACGGGTGATCAATGCTCATCTTTCAATTGTGAGTCAATTAGGGAGTATAAAAAAAGGTAACTTGGGATGCTCTCATTTAACCTAATATTAAACCATCTCTGTGTTTAAGGGAAGTGAAATAATTTTCTGATGAGGAAACATGTGTCCCAGGCACAAGAAAACCTAGTTCGAATAAGAGTTCATTGTGACTCATATTTGTTCAATAACAATCTCAACTAATAAACGGGTTATGAGAATTAATGGAGTTAAGGATTGAAAATATTGAGGTGTACTACTTAAAGTACACATTAATAATGAAGTGAGAAAAATACAAATTTTGAAAAGATAACTTATCCTCTTGGTGTATGTTAAAGGTTGTATGATCACCTATGCACAATATGCCCTTTTTTTTAGGCTATCTTATACAAAGATCTTGCGGAATAAAAATATATTTTTTATCCTAGTATGTGCTCCATTATAGGTTGAGCACCCATTAAGTGCAATTTGGAATAAACTAAACATATGATATCTTAAGAGACTACTTATGGATGAAATTGTAACCTATCTCTTCCTTTCAAGTTTAGACATATAAGATGTATTGCAAGCTCATGGGAAATATTAAGTTATTCCCCCTTAATGTAACTATAAAAGTGAAGCTTGGTCCCACTACTTAAAATTAATGTTTAACCTTAGTTATGTTAATACTAATGAAACAAATGTCTCCACTTAGGGGAATAAGATGGGAAGAAAAAAAAGAAATCATGAGATCATGTCATAAAATGAGAGGTATGTGAATTATATAATACTATACACAATGTAAAATAAATGGGTAAGATTCATTAGTTAACTTCAAAAATACAATAAAATAAGTGTACTCTTGGTGAATAATGGCCTATATAATATAAAATACTTGAATTTTAATATGTGAGCATGTGCTTACATATGTTAATTACATTTCAATTCAATGTTAATAAAATACACCCAAAGGTAATAAAGGCGTAACCATTTGGAAACTATGGATAGTGGATAATGTTATTATCATATGTACTCTTGATTGTGGTTGTGTTTTTATAACATATACTACCCTTTAATCATGTGGGAAGGGACTTTGCAAGGACCCACAAGTTTTATATCACCTCTGATTAGGTATATAGGCCTAATTTTTCAAGGAATATTAAAGTAGCCATTGGTTTTAGATCTTTGGCAAAGGTCTTCTTAATTTTTCTTATTTGGTGATTGAGCCGGTGAAGAACCCCAACGATCAAAGTTGGTGTCCTTATGAATAGTGATATGAGATTGATTTGTAAACCTTCTTAGGAAGATGATTGGGGGTGAGATTTTTTTAATATGTGTTGAGTATTCTTTTGCATTCTTGTAATGAGGTACGTTGGTGAGGAAAATTAGAAGTAATGAAATATAAATTTGTATTTAGTGTTATAACCACTAATAACATAAATTGTAAAAAATAAATCATGGTGTTAGTGGTGTTTCTTGGGTGAAAATTATCTGGGCATTACAACGGTTACAATAACCATATGCTGAATAAGATAATGCTAAAATCATAGCATACAGTGGTCTTACGGGAAATAACATGAAGTTTGGGGATCCATATATGCAGAAGGGTTGATTTGAGTCAAAGGAGGTATGCCAAAGGAATTAGATTTTGGAGGGATCATGGGTCTCATTCTCATCTATGGAAGGAGTCATTTATCATCAGTTGATATAATGTCTTGAACATTTCAATGTTGAAACCAGGGTATGAATCCTTAGGTGCACATCCAACTGTCAAGAGCCTGACCATATGTGCTCTTATGGCGGTCACCTTTTTGGCCTCTTCCAAATAAAAACCATGGTTTTACAATATATTTCTTTCTCATTTCCTGGAATCCTAAAAAAATGCTTTTACCATCATTACCTTCCTACCCATATACTTCACGTGGATACTCTAAAAATTCTTAAATGCCAATATACCCTAATTTGCTATCTACTTACCATATCCTTAGATAGTTTAACTCGGATGTTGCCCTAGTTTTTGCATTTCCAAATATGCCTTCACTACTATTAAGGCTCCTTTCCAAAATATGGACTTATTGTTAACAAGCACAACATAACTTATTAAAGTTCTATATCCAATTCAAAAGCGAAAATAACGTATCAGAGCCAATTTTATTTCCATTTGTTGATGATAATAATTGGCCCCGAATAATCTTGCCGATAATGGGCATTCAATATTTTACTTCATCGTAAACCCATGGTTAGTTCTAATGTTTCCTCATTACGCTCTGTGAATTTTTAGTAGAAATATTTTACCATTGGATCCTCACTTTTGGACTCTGCAAGTTATATCATCTTATTATCAACTCTCAGTTGGTGTGTAACGGGGTACATGGATGAAAAACCTTGTAAGGTCCTTAAAAGTTGTAGCTTGATGATAAGCCACGAAAGTGGGATTATGGTCAAGGCTCATATACTTAAGCCTATCTACCATTTTAGTGTGTCTTCCCTTAATAGAGAATGCCTAACAAAATTACATAAATTTACTTACATATCCGTTCAATATGTATCTTCTCTAATAGATAATCTAGTATAAATATATGTATCCCAAATATGTTCTGGAGATTTGTATATTTTCCATGATAGCAACAAGGTTTTAAATTAAATCTGTTGAGGGTCAAGGAGATGATAACCAATCTTTGGGTTTTATCTAGTTGACGAAATGGAGTAACTGGTAGGATAATTTCAATCCCTCCAAGGAGATGATAACCAATGGCTTAGGTTTGTATGTCTTGACGAATTGGTTAGTTTCTTTATTATCCTTATTATTATCCACTCTCATACAAGGATTTTTTCCTTCCTAAAATCTATTTTTAACTCTCTCTTAAAATAAATCTTTCCTAACTCTGGAGTTGTTGAATAGCACTCATTGGTTATGCATCTTCTCTTCTCCTAACTCCCCTAGACTTTTTTTTTCATAACTATTTCTATGGAATCCATATGTGAGAAATCCTATATATAATGTCCTCAATATACTTGATCTCCTTTTTTAAAAATCCCAAACTCTAAAGGGGTACGGGGACCATGAAAATTTGGAAATTGAGGAAAAGTTATTTTTCTTAGACACCACAACAATCTAATCTGATTGGGGGAGGTTAAGTGTTTCATTCCTATCTCACTACTTTCTTCACTAATATATATGAGGTTGGGTTCACCAAATAATTTCATGGGCCTTCTAGATACATTTAAACACAATATATTTATTCACGAATATATACATATCTATTTTAGTCATATTCCATATTCTCTCCCTTAGTATCCCATCAGTATTTTTTAGTTTCTCCTTATTAGAATTTCATTGATCTATTCCATCTAATTTGGCGCTTTTTATTTTTACTAATTCCAGTATTTCCTCAAGTCTAAGTTATCTAATTATCTCATTATAACACTTATTTTCATGGTCTTAAACAACTACTGTCTATGACTTCTTATTCCTCTCCACTTTTTCCTTAGGTATTCCATAATATTGTCCTCTTCCTTTGTGGTTTATCACCTTCTCTACCAACTTCTCTAAATTAGATCTACTTTTGCAATCCTATTAGCCCTCTTATCAGTATTGTTAAGTATGATGTTAATATGGGAATTAATTAGCTATTGAAAAGTATAAGTTTTTGTGTTTAGGAATTTTTTCAGTTATCTAAAATTATATTTTAGACTTGAAAAGCCAATTAGATTGTAGTTCACTGAATGTGCACTTAACTAAGTTTAAATAATTATACATTAATCTCCAAGTGGTGTCTTGCCAATAAACAAAAACCATTAAAACGTAATGCAAGATCATGCACAAATAACCAGATTTGCAGTGAAAGATCAGGAGGATGTAAATGAACATAGAGAGGGTTGAGAATCATCCACAGACATGAATTATTTGCTCCAAAGATTGATACAATACACTATAAAATGCCAAGAGGCAAAGTTGCATTATAGTTTTAGATGGGAGGTTTGAACTCCACAAATTCACTTGCCAAAGAGAAGAAGGGAGGGGCAAAACAAGAATGTACAACCTTTAGAAAGAAGCCCCTCCTTACAATTTATAGGAAGAATGAGAGAGGGAAGAGAGAGAAAATCTAAATCTACCCCAACCACCTCCAGGTTGCATTTAATTCATCTCATTATGGCGGTAGGTGGGGACCCTAGCAAACCCAATAAGTGGCGAATTGTAGTTTACATTTTAAAGAATTTTTTCCCACCCAATTAAATATATCCAGTCGTAGTTGGATGGAGGACCTCGTAAGCTTTCCAAAAAGTCCAACCTTGCATGAATCTGAGCTCCCTGTGAAAAGTTATGGCCATCTGAATATTTGCGCCAGGGTTTACTTCCTGTCAGCGCTCAAAATGTTGCGCCTCCCGAAGATGCACCAGAGGCACTGAAAATTACATGTCGACACTCTTTTGCCTACACCTTGGCGCATCCATTTACGTGTCGACACTCTTTGATGTGCGCCCTTAACCTGCGCCTTGGTGCATCCATTTACTTGTCGACACTCTTTGCTATACGCCCTTAACCTGTGCCTTGGCGCATCCATTTACGTGTCGACATTCTTTGTTGTGCACCCTTAACCTGCGCCTTGGCGCATCCATTTATGTGTCGACATTCTTTGTTGTGCGCATTTTACCTATGCCAAGGGCGCGACTTTTGTCATGTCGACATCTTTTGTTGTGCGCCTTTTAGCTGCGCCAAGGGCGCGACTTTTTGCATGTCGACACCTCTTTTACTTGCGCCAGGGCACATCCATGTTCATGTCGACACTCTTTGACGTGTGCCTTGGGCTGTTGGTGACGTAATAAATATCGGGCTATGAGTTTCTTTGATTTCCATATTCTCCTGTTTGTCTATATCTACCCGGGGGGGAAGATATATACAACATATACCTTGTGGAAACCTTCTTTTCCTTTTGAATTCTCTCAATAATATTTATATTTTACCATAGGCATGTTTGGAGAGATTCCAATAAGAGAAGTAGTATACACGCGTGACAGCCAACACTTTGGAGCATACTTGGAACTTAACTGCTAAAGAAAGAGGCTTGGTGATTTAATCCCTTTCTTCGTATTTTATACCACTTATGAATAAATCTCAGATTGAGAAGCCCAAAAAATCAAGAAATAAATTTTAATTTCACACCCACTTGAATCTATTGCCATCGATATCCTTATAGCTAATGAGTTCTAGGCGAGAGATATTGTTTGTAGGATTTAGTCTTTCTCCATTGAATAGAATAACTTGAAGAAAGGAAACTCAATTTTCTTTCCATTGAAAATTATCCAATCTTGGACTTCTCATGTGATAATAAATGAGTGTATTGTGGTTTCCAACTAGTATTCTATAGCAAGGGTCCAATGCTTTTCTAGTTCCTTAGATTTAAGTATTTTTCCTATCCATTATATTGAAATATTAATAATAATGTAGACCACTCTATTGCTTTTGATATTCATAGGATCCAAGGCCTAAATAAACTGAGAATGTTAAACCAAAATATCCTTTTCATCTACATTAAAAAATGAATCTTCAACCCGTGAGTAAGTATATCATTGTAGACAAAAAATCAAGCACTTTGAGTCATTATTTAGTCTCGATCACATACTACTATTTGCATGGTTCCTAAAAAATAAGAGTACTAATTAACCCATGTCTTTGGCCATCTTTCGTTTCTTTCTATTGCTACTTTCAGTCTTGCACCTTTATTGGCCCAATGTGTCTTTTCATACTTCCAAACAATAATTTCCTTTTCTAGGACTGGAGCAATTTTTGAAAACAGGATGCCTAGTGCCGGGTGCCCTCACCCCTCTAGGTGAGAATAAGTCCTCTTTACACTTTACTCTCACTTTTTAGGACTCCTTTCTAGCCATTTGAGCATCCTATAGTTTTTGGTAGTCAAACCAATTTTCAATGCTTAATTACAAAATCCAAGTGAAGGAATCAAATATAACATCAGGTAAAGAGGTTTATGGGTAAGCATCGAGTACCTAAGTGGACTAAACACTTAAGTATATACTATCCTTTCCACTCTTAAGTTTTCATCCATTGCCCAGAGCATCTATCAAGCTCCATTTTCATTCAATCTATGCATCCATGACAAGGAGATGCACTATTAGGTATAGGGAGTTCATCTCCATCAAACTTCATCTCAGGAGGGGAGTATATTGTTTCCATGAACACATTTACTCAACATTATACATATATTTACTTTCTCGCTACTCACAAAGTGTTACTGGCATCTATTTGAGATCAACACTAGGGCACCAATGTTCCAAAAACACACACACACACCTAGAACTACATTGGGTCTAAGATGTAGTGTTGTCGACTCAATGATAAGTCCATCTTGGAACCCTTTTGATTTGAAAATTATTAAAACTATTTCAATTTAATTTTTTATACATTATGAATTTATCATGCTCATAATTTGGTTTTTGGTATTCGATGGGTTGAATGTTTATAGTTTTTTATTAAAGAGATTTCACTCTTGTTTTTCAATTTAAATATATCTTTCAAAATTATAATTAAAGTTTATATATTTCAAAGTTTTAAGAAATTTTTATCTAGTTTTTATGACTTTAGAAAATTTATATTGAAAAATAGTTGAATTTTTGTGTTCTATTTGAAGGACAATGTGTTATTTAATTTTTCATTAAAAAAAGTTCAAACTTAAGATAACCCTTCAAATTAAAATAAGGGTAAACCTTCAAATTTCATAATTACTAATAAACATGTAAATGTGGATCATGCAACAGACAAATGTGAGTTTGATTTAATATTGTAGGGTTCACACTTTCTCTTCAATTGATTGGCTATTTAAAAAAAATCCATATCATGTTTTGATATTTTCAATAGTTTTATTTTTTTACTAGCATCATAACCAAATGTAATTGCATAAAATGTGTTATGTAATTTGAGAGCATGAGAAATAAATGTATTTCACACATAACATGCAAATAAGCACCGCAACACATGCATATGTAACACACACATGGCTTGATAAAATTTGAAACAATTATTAATTAACAACTTAGATTTAGTTACTTATTGAAAATCATATAAATATATGAGGATAAATAAATTACCTTATATGATTATTATGAGTGATCTTGGAATATAGTTGTTAGCATCCAATTGTATACACCTAAAATTAGTCACCACTAATTTTACTAATTATTTCCTCCTAATATCACTATCACTCATCCAACATCAACTAACCTTACCCCTCATCCCATTTTACTACCACCCTAATTAATCATGTAATTATCTCCTACTTATTACTAACTACATGCTATCATATTTTTAATTTTTTTTAAAATATTTGTAGCCACCTACCCTCATATACTAACCTATCCTCTCCTACAAATCACTATGTTAATCTCTCATTAACTCTTAATCACATAAAATAAGTTACTGAGGTAATCCTATAAATCTCCCCCCACCTTTTATAGAATTATGAAACTATAGATCCTAACACTTGCACCACCTTCCACGAATTTAAAATTCATAAAATCCCCCCCTCTGTAGAACCTTATATCCTTTTAACCAATCTTCACTATTTATCTAAATCCAACATGGATTCATCCTAGCCATCCATTCCTCCATATGGATTCTATAAATTGATGCTACCTCCTCCATGAAAACTATTTAAGAAGAAGCATACTCAACTCTTTCCACCTTGAAGATCAATAAACTAAATCATACCAAAGTGTTGCCAAAATCAAGAGCCAATAAGTAATCAATTACACACAAATATTCATCGTGGATCAATCAATCAATTTGGAAAAAATCAACTTCAACAAGGAGTAATTCAACTCAAGGTAAAGGGAGGTATAATCTTCTTAAGGTTGATTATATTGAGTGTATTTGATCAGTTTCCCAATATGAGGTGTAAGGACTTAGTTTGAGGAAGAAAACTTTGGTTGAAAATCATGAATTTAAATGTGTATGATTCAAACTAAAACCTCACACATTTTGGCACTCTCAATAGTACAACCATACATTTTATTAGTTTTACTTGATTGTTAGGACCTAAGACAAGACCTCTAAAAATGTTAGATCAAATAGGGTGTTAAGTTTTGGGATTTTTTTTTTTTTTTATTGAAAAGCATAACCAAATATTAAAGATGATATAAGAAGTATAATTCTAATCATACAAAAGCGGGTGGAAAAGATCACACCCCATAAACAGGATCAAAGTAGCCATAAAGAGGCTACGAGTAGAAAAGTATCATATCGACAGTAGCATTATCAATCAAAAATAGTTTAAAACAAAAGTGTCATAGAACTAGAGAAAACTCCAAACATGGAGCTAGGCAGCAGCAACAAACATGGAAGATGGTGGCGGTGGCGGTGGGCTCTTTAGACGGTCACCACCCCAACCACCAAAATTAGTGTCGAGGTATGTCATCAAGCGGCTCCCAGCCGTCTACCTGCTACTGCTCCTCGTTTCCCCGCCGGGAGGGTGAGATAGCTAAAGAGAGCCGCACAAACTTTGATTGGTTGAGCGCCTGCCACCCGGAACCACCACTACCAGAGCCCAACCAACCAAACACCCCTGGTAGCGGGTGGAGTCCAAGACGGAGGTGAAGAAGGGACTCACTATTGAGGAGATTTGCTACGCTGCCCACGAGCCAGACCCCGGTCGAAATTGCGCCACCCATGGGAAAGCAAGCGGCAACCTTGCGAGCGGGAGAGGCAGCGAGGGGAATCTGACAGAATGCGACTAACTGCACAAGGGGCACTCCCCCAATGGTCCAGAAGATTTTGCAAGTGCTCAACTTCAATGCGGACTTTCTCCACCTGCACTTGGATCTAAAGCGAAACATTGGAGATGACAACAAGCTTGTTGGAAATAACGAAAATTCTATCAACTATCTCCTTATTAAAAATAATAGCATTTCTAGATTTCCAAATGTGATATAAAATAGTCGCTTTGAAAGAATGCCAAATGCTGTAAAATTTTATAGGAATAAAAGTCGGATCCCCTAGAAGAACCATTTTCCACGTTAAGAAGGTGGGCAAAAAAGGTTGAAAAAGGGTATGAATCTAGCGCCAGTAAGACTGAGCATGAGGGCAGAACCAACAGAGATGAAGAAGAGTCTCAATGTGGTTATAGAAAGGGCAGTGCAGTGGGGGAGCTCCCAGAAGAACAAGGCACTTGCCCAATAAAAGCCCTTGACGAAGAATGCTCCAAAGAAAGTGTGCAACTTTGGGCTCTATAGGAATGGCCCAAACAATAGTGAAGTGTTGCTTCCACCCAAAACGAGTGGAATGCAAACTCCAGAGAGCATTTAACTTATTGAGAGAAAGCTGCTTCTGGGTGAGAAGCTTATAGCCCACCCAAGGTTTATAATTTCTGAAGGGGGTGGTGGAGGGCCAATGCCAATCAAACCACCATGGGCGCTGTGTAGTGACACCAATTTTATGCAAACAATCGCTATGTATGAGATCTTGAATGATAGAAATGGCTTGTTTGTCATTGTCATTTACAGCAAAATTAGCTTTTAGGCTATCCCATGGAAGCCAATCCCTAGTGATAGGACAAAAAAGGTCCTGAATATACTGAATCCCTTTTTTGAAAAAAAACACAAACCCTTGAGTTGCAAGGAAAGAGCAAGGGGTTTGTCATGAAATTGAAATGCCAGATTCCACCACAAACTAAGAGAGTTAAGAGAGAGCCCGTTCCGGAAACCATCACCCTGCCATAGCAGATGGGGTTTGAGAAGTTCCCTAAGCTTTCCATATGCTTTTGGCCATAAAAGAGCCTCCTATTTTAATAGTAGCAAGGCATAGAAAAAAAAGGAGTAGTATTTCAAACCCTACCATGCCTTTCGATTAAGCAGAGACCCTTGAGATATACAATTTCTGAGAAGAATTTTCCAAGATTCCTCACCTTCAAGGCTGTGAATAATCCATTTAGCAATAAGAGTAAACCCTTGCATATGAATTTTGATTAGGCCAAGACCACCAATGTCCTTGGGTGTACAAAATATGTCCCAAGCAACTCTATGAAAACCATGGTTCCCTTCGGAGTTGGCCCACAGGAAAGCATGCAGAATTTTCTTCAATCTGTGGTAAGCGGCTTTAGAAGGAGCCCAACATGATGAGTAATAGACGTGAGTGGTAGCTAGAACCTTAGAACAGACTTGGAATTTGCTAGTAAGAGACAAATGCTTGGTGATCCAAAAAGAAATTTTTTTCTCAACTCGTTGAATCACATAGTTACAAAGGTCAGCAGGGGATGCCATAAAGGTAAAAGGAATGCCTAAAAATTTGAATTGAACACCAGGTTCAATCCAAAGCCATTGAAATCCTGCTAGCCAAGGAGGTTTGGGACCGATCGCCTGTCTGTAACATTGGGTTTTATTCCATTGGATAGCATAACCAGAAGCAAGACAAAAAAATATCAAGACATTTCATGGCATTAGTGACAGAGGCCTCTGTTTCAGCCAGAGTGAGAAAAGATTCATCTACAAATGACCATTAATCAACTGCTTAGGAGAGGAAGGCATTTGAATACCTTTAACCAAACTAGCATTAGCAGCATTAGCGAGCAAGTAGATTAGACCTTCAGCAGCAATGACATAAAGAGAAGGAGCAAGAGGGCAACCTTGCTAGATGGAACGATGAAGAGAGAATCTCTCAGATTGTTGACCATTGATAGTAATATAGGCACCCGCATTTTGAAAGAGCATATTAACAGAGCGGATGAATCTGGGTCCAAAACCGATAGCCTGCAACATGGCCAGAATGAAAGGCCACTCAACTCTGTCATAGGCTTTTCAAAATCAATTTTAACAAACAGAGTCAGTTGAGAAGTCTGGTGGGCATATTTCATGCCCTCCCAAACTGTAATAATGTTGTCTAAAATATATCTATTTTTGATAAATCTGGTTTGCTCGCTCCTGATGATCAGGGGTAGTAAATTAGTGAGCGTGATAGCAAGAGATTTGGCAATAATTTTCTACAAGACATTGAGCAGAGTTATTGGACACCAATTGGTGATTTAAGCTCACGATCACCAGATTTGGGAATGAATTTGATGTTGCCTTAGTTAATCAGATCACCCAGGGTGTTGGAGGACATAGCTTCCAGATATACCTAATAAATATCTGGACCAACAGTCGTCCAAAGAGACTGGTAAAACTCACAGGGAAAACCATCAACACCGGGGGATTTATTAGAGGCCATCTGTAGAACAACTTCCTTCAAATCATCAAGAGTGAGAGATCTATCACAAGCAATGCGTTGACTTTCAGAGAGCTTGCAGGGAACAAATTCAATGTATTGGAGGAGAGCAACATCGCGAGCCGGAGTAGCAGGTTGAGCAACAAAAACAACATGATAGTGATGCACAAAAGCTTGCAGAATGTCAGTTAAGAGAGTAAACCTTTGATTGCCTTCCTTGCCTTCCTTTGATTTTGGTGAGAGTTTGATTAGATTTAAGGGAAGCAAAAAACTCCTTAGTAACTCTGTCACCAATGCGAAGCCAATGCAGACGGGCTCGAACTTGGGTTCCTCTAGCCTTATAGTGCTCCTCAATTTGAAGCTTATGTTTCCAACGAGTAGCTTGCACTTGTAGGTGGGTGTTAAAAGGAGACGGATTAAGCTCTTGAATAGCCCTCAAATCTTCAATATGAGAGGCTTCATGAGCATTCTTGTGAAAAAGAGCAGCTTGTTTCCCATAGAGCTGAAGGAAAGAAGTGGTATGAGTGATGGCATGAGACCACCAATCAATCCAGCCAATCCCATCAACATGTTTTGGATCAAGATTCCAAATACGTCTTATATAATCCAAAGTTTTGGGATGAGAAAGGTGGGACGTATTTAAATAGAATTGGGTGGACTTTGGCTTGGGACACTGAAAGTTCCATTAAATTCCAAAGAATATAGGATTATGGTTAGAAACCAAAGCAGTGTCCACCGCTGAGACTAAGAGGTTGTATGAAGAGTCAAAGGAAAACCATTGTTTCTCTGAAAGCAGAGCTTTTTCAAGACGCTTATAAACTCTGTCATCGCCAGATCTAAAATTAGACCAAGTGAACCAAGGAGTGGCAGCATTTGAGTTCTTGCGGTGGTTGGGATCAAATAGACAAAGTTTATTGTGCAAGTAAAACTAAGCTTCACATTCACCAGCACACCAACGCATTGGAAGTCGGCCCAAATTTTCTTCGGGGGATTCAACCATGTTGAAATCACCACAAAAAAATCAGGTGGCAGAGGGCAAATGATCAGCTAACCACTGCCAAAAAGAAGAATGCTCAGAGGCATTGTTGGAAGCATAGATATTGGCCAACCCAAGAATGTGGCCGTCAAAATAAAAAAGGGTCCACACCACCCGATGAGTGGGGTCAGAACCCCATGATATGATATTGGAGGTGAGGTCAGAGCTTAAAAGAGTGACAACACCACCTCGACCATTATCATGAGCTGACATCTGGTAGAGAGAACCAAGCCAGATGGTATGCATAGCAGCATAAAGATGCAAGCCAGAGATTTTGACTTCATGTAAACACAACACCTGAAACTTTGTAAAATGCTTACAACTATCTCTGACAAGATATCTGTGATTCAGATTAGTAATCCCCCTGACATTCCATGAGTAAACTAACATGGAGAACTATCAAGGTGCATGTTTTCCTCCTCGAGGTCGACTAATGCTCCAAAGCGGTTAGAGAAAGCGACTTGCCGCGCATTCCCATGAATAAAATCACCAAGCTCGAACTGTCGGCGGGGTCTCTGCAAGAAATCCTCCTCGGAAGGAGAGGAAGGACTTTGGGAACGACATAAGGCAGCCTTTCTATTTGTCTGAGCATTCAAACCACCGGCAGTGTTATACAGAAAGATTGAAGTCTCGGGAAATGAGGGGTGTGAAAGAGCAAGAGTTGAGGGGTGAGAGCTGATGATAATTGCAGCTTGTGAAATTCGAGATATGGCAGGCGTGGGCTTGGGAAGGGTCACAACAGACGACTTCAAATGAGCAGAAGCAGAAGTAACCACCGGTTTGTAAGTAGCTTGTTGGGGTTTATTTCGGGCCGAGGCCGAAGGTTTTCTACGAGTGACAGTAGTCCATCCATTAGAGGAGGGAGTGCTGGATTTAGGGTTCATCGGGGTTTTCTCTGAAACTGGCGGTGGGATTGGAGCCATGAGAGGACAGTCCTTGATCATATGGTTAGCAGATTGGCACCGAAAACAAGTGTTGGGTAGATTGATGTACAAAACTTTCTATGCAAAGCGTGTGTCTCTAGCTTGGATATCGAGGGGTATCTTTGAGGTCCTTTGAAAGATCAATTTCAACATAAACCTGTTTTTGGGATCGAGCCGAGTAGAACTTATGTTGCTCATGGACAGATGAGGTGACCTAAGGGTTTGATAAGTTGATCAATGAATCCCCACAGAGGCAAAGGAAGGCCTGGAAATCAGACCCAAACAGGAATTTTGAGTTTGGCTTGCTCAGAGACTTGAAAATCTTGAGTCCAGTGGGAGAAAACCACAAGAGTATTGCGAATAAACCAAGGACTGTGGTTAACAATGGCTTTGCAATGTTCAGAATTGGTAAAGAAAAACAGAAAGAAACCCTTGGTCATGTTTTGGAATCCCTCTACCTTGACTCCATGAGGTTTCTAATGATTATGAATCCATTGGCGGAGGATACCTTCAGGGGGAACTCGACCCACAAAATAAGCAACAAGAGAATATGATTCAAACCAGTTGCAAGCTTTGTCAAAAGCTGGTAAATCAAGAACAATATCTGGGGGAGTATTAGTATCCTTACCTCGTCGAATACCTTTGGGACAAAGTTCCTCGCTCGTTTTGGTGCCATTGTCCAGAGCTTCTGCAATAAGACCAACATCAATAGATGCATGGCCCGAGGAGGTGGTCATTTTATAAGCCACTGCCTAAGGGGCGGACTGGCGATCGATACAAAATTAATGTAAACAATCCTGTCTGGATTTGTAGATCGGTAGTGTGACATAATGGCAGCGTACGGAAAGGCCGAGCATTCACTTTAAAAATAACTTGTTGAGCCTAAACCCTAGTAAAGCCCCTAGTCTTTACAAAGTTTCAATACCTATAAGTTTTGGGAAATTTTAATTTTTCTTGCTAAATATTTCTTCAGACTTGTAACGTCATTTTCACTGTGTAATGTCAAATTTTCTAATGATAACATCATTATCATGAGAATCCCATGATTTTACCCTATATGTACATGGGTTACCAAACCATGTTGTTTTCATGAGCTCGATCACATCCTTTTTTAGTATAACCACATCATTTTTAGTAGATCACAATGTTTTGATTACTAACCACGTTGTTTTCACGAGAGAAGGTATAACGTTTGGTTTTTTATATTGTTTTTTGCACTTTTTCTAGCTTCTAATCATCTTGTTATTGTTTAACATCAACTTACCTATCTTATTTTCCTCATTAAGCATTCTATTTTAATCAATTTTGGGCTAAAAAACTACTCACGTTGTTTTTGTATTTGACTGGTTGTTTTCACACATCATTTTTGTACTTGACCAAATTGTTAATTTTCAAGTGGATTAACAAAAAAAAGGTGCGTTGTTTTTTTCTAATTCACCACATTATGTTTTCTAGCCATCATTTTGTGTAGAAAACTTCATTTTACCGTAGACCACATCTTTTTTGTGAAGACTGCATTTTTCATTGATAATATTATTTTCACTCTGATAAAGTCATTTTTGTTGGTTTGTGGTTTTTTCTACACTTGTCAAAGGACCAAATAAACTCTAAAACTACTAAAAATGTGCTTGCATATCCATCTTGTCTAGGAATCAATATTAAAACATCAATTTGATAATATGGTACTTGATTTTCTTGCATATATTTGCACAATATTTGTATATATTTTAAGTGCATACCATAATTAAAGTTAGGTTGCATATGCTCTCCCCTCACATCATTTGATGATCTTGGGAATAAAAAAAAATATGAGTCCTCTTTTATTTCTATTTCTAGGGAAAACGTGACTTGGATTTCATCTCCACACACTTTTCATAGTCATTAGGTGTTTTGTGATGTGGATTTCATCACACTTACTAAGACACATCTCATGTTATGGTGGGGTATATAAATTCAAGGACAATTGTCGTTACTTTTTACCAACAATGTGAAGTGAAGGGATTTTATGTTCCATCATCCAGGCCTTATAAAACATCCTTACAACATGGAATTTGGCACCATGTACTGAAATATATATAGGGGACACACCTAGAGAGCCTTGTATAGCCTATAATTAAGGCTACAAATAGTTAGTAGTATAAGGAACATAACACTCTTGAAGTTACTAATTTTATACTATGTGAAATGAGGGTTGGGAGACCAATCTTTCACCACTCCACATGAGGTATATTTGTGGGCTACTAGTCATGTTACAAACCCTCTTTACTAGCATTAAGGCTCATGGCTTGCTTGATCTTGTTAGTGTGTTCCTGAGACTGGTGTGTTTGTAAACTTCACACTAAAACACACCAAACCAATCCACTATATCATACCTCATATTGCACCAAATCTCAATTAATTCAAATAATCACCCCAAATCCAAAACCATCATCTTCTCTCAGCAAACACTAAACCTCAACACACCAACCACAAATCACAACACAACCAAGATTTACTCCCATTTTTTTTATTCAAACACATTTTAAAACAATGTAAGATTTCTAAAAGCATCACATAAAAATCCTTTTCATAAATAAAATAAATAACCTTTAGCCAATCCATATCCAACAAACTCACCCAAACCGCATTAAGCTTGACTAAACTCAAAATTTGAAAAGATAGTTTATAACCCAAAACTCAACAATCCAAATCCCATCATCCAATCTTTAACCTTAATCAATGTTAATCCAATCAGCTAGGGTTATCTATACCCTAATCAACATCCTCCATAAATCAAATCAATGTTAATGGTTATCCTTTAAGTTAGCTTGCACACAATCAAAATTTGATCAATCTTATTCCTAATTATTTAATCCATACCACCTTATAAAATATAACTTATCCAAATTTGACACCAAATCCAAAGTAAAATTAATCTAAATATAAGGACAAAAACAAATGACACTTGAAACTAGTTACAAGCTTAGGAAGAAACACAAACCAAGAAGATATCCTTGAACATCCTTGGAATAATGAGCAAGTTCATGATGATGATGAGGAAATACTTGTCAACGATGAAAAATATAATCAACGTAGTTGTAACAAAGTTTCTCTCAACATAATACATAAGATCCCAACTAGATCAATATCTTTATGATAATTGGGATGTCCTCCTTCAAAAATAGATTCGGATCAAGGATAAATTTTCCTCAACTATAAATTTGAGAATTCAAGAAATATCATAAGCCAAGAAGACCATCAAAGACCTAGCATGAGAAAACACCCCATTGAATGAGAATACCCTTTAAATGAAAATGAAAATATCAATAGTCTAAAAACTAGAAATGGGACAACTAAACTAGAAAGAAAAGTAAAGTGAGACCATCACCAAGTCCTAAGCAATCGATTATAACAATTCTCCTACCAAGTGGCAACACTTACTTCCCAAATAGACCTTGATGTCAATGAGCCACCCTATCAAACAAAACCATCTGACCTTCATAAATACCTAGATAGAGAACATCACAAAGCCAAATTCATCATACCATCCAACCCACAACTAGGATCTTCATTTGGTCAAGAGTGGTAAGTGATGAATGATTCTCTTAAAGGGTTAAAAATGGAACACATGATAAGAATTCTAGGTTCAAGGACTTTTTCCCTTATCCACTTGATTAAAAACTCCTCTGAATTCCCTTCCTTCCATAATTAGAACCACAAATATTTGATAAGTATAGGGGTAAGGGCAACCTAAAAGAGCATGTGAAATAATTTTCCATGGATTTTCAGGAATAATTTATAATGATTCTTATTTTAAAGGATTTTCACGGAAATCTTGTGGGGATATTTTCTTGATTAGTTCATACACTTACCTAAGATATCCATAACAACAATTTCCAACTTTTTAAGAAATTTTTTAGACACATCTCCTATAATATTGAACATGAGATCATGATAAGAGATTTGAATGATACAAATGAATGAAACGGAGAATTATTCTCATTATTCTAGAAAAGGTAGTGGAGTATGGCCAAAATATTTCCTTGTACCATTCTAAAGAAACAATTAGTAAAAATTTTCATAGCAAACCTAAATAAAGAAATGAATTTTCATCTACAAGTACATTGTGCCAATACCTTTAATGAAATAATTGAAAATGGTATGTAGATGGCTAAATATAATTAATAAGCATCAACATATGAAAAGATAATGCTCCTTAATAATATTAAAATTGTGGTTGGTGATGGAGTGATTGAGTCAAAGCATATGTAAACCATTAAAAATTCATCTAAGCCATCAATCAAAGGATCTCCCAAGGATGCAAATACCGCAAAAATCATTGTCCCTGGTGGTAAATCCAAAATAAGACTTGAGAAAAAGGAATTATAATCATTTTGGGAAGCCATTGGAATGTGTTTTCCACAATCTCTTAATTTTAAATATGATGAAGTTTCCCAAAATAAATCCCTTCAATAAAGGCCTACCCAGACCATGATGGTAATGAGAAAAAGGGTACTACAAATTTCCTAAGACCAAGGGTTACAACATGAATCATTTTATGAGTTTCAAGAAATATGTCCAAGAGCTCATTGATAAGGGTGAAATTGAAATTGAAGGGGAGATTTCCATGTCTAAAAATTAGGAGTTGGGAATCTATCAAGACCCTTTCCTAAAGCATGATCAAAAGCCAAAACCAAATATACAAGGCCAAAGTCAAACATCACAAACCAACCATATCAATTACAAGAGGATCCCATATAACTATGATATTCAATTATAGGTCACATTTACCAACTGAACCATAGGATCACCACAAACAAAAATAGCCAAGTCTTGTTAAAGCTGCACTCCCCAAATTAGGCCTACTATCACAATCAAACCAATATCCCTTGAGTGCACTCAGAGTAATAAAGTCACCATCCCAATAGCACCACCAAAGGTCATTATCCAAAAGGTAACTTTCCCTATGTATGAGGTCTAATATTATCTAATCAAACATCTTGAGAAGATCCCCTCCAAAATATCCATCATGGAACTTCTCAAAGCATCTTCCATTCAAAGGGGTATAATGTACAAAATCCATGTAAGAGTCTAAAGTCCTAATTGATATTGACCCGAATCAGTTCCAAGATCTTGTGGGTCACCTATCATCCACCCAACAACTCACATTTTACCAATATGGAATTCTAGAAGTTATTTTATCTCAAAACTTTCCCCTATACATTGAGGTACTCGTTAATAAGAATAAAATCAAGCATGTACTTGTATATAATGGTTCAAGTTTCAATCATTGTACCCTGTCCTTGATAAAGATATTGGGATATTATGAGACAACATTAACACCTCATATTATCACCATTAGATCTTATGATGACACCAAGAAAAAATATACAGGCGTAATCCATCTTCCTATCATGGTGGGTCTAGTAACATATCAAACATTGATATATGTGGTGGAAATTGACCTTTGCTTACAACAACATTTTGGGATGACCATGGATCTAGGAAATATAGACCATGCCATCCACACTCCATTGGTGCATCAAATTCCTACACTCCGGTATGGAAGTTACCACCCTTGGTGACCCTCAACCTTTCAAATATTTCAAATTATTTGAAGGATGTTATCACAACACTACCTATTGTCATAGAACCATAAATTATTCCCATATAGACATATTTAAATAATCTAGAGGGAGTGAAATCCTCATCATTATACATCCATATGGATTATCTTTTTATCCAAATTTTATGTTCCATCTATTGAATCCCATGTTAAAATCATCCCAAAAGGATGTGAAAAATATAAACTCAAGGATGCCTTCTACATCAGGCATCTCCCTACATCACCAAGAATTTATGGAAAAAACCACCATAAGAAATTCCAAAGAAACAAAATATTAGTTTAGTACCAAAAAAATTAGTTTCTCTGGTTTACTAGAAAATGAAAAGTTTGGGAGTTCAGAAAAACTCTTGGTTATCTGATGAAAAGGTAGCCTCTTGTTTCCAATGTCCAAAATAACCACAAGAAAATATGAATGTGAGATCATGAAATACAAAGGAAAATGTCTTGGTCCATGTGGACAAGGGATTTTGGAACCTGTATTACTCACGAAAAACCCACCATGTCTCGGCATAGGGTATAAACCACCAGGTGGTGACTCATTTGATGTTATTTCATATTACTCTTCAATTTTTGGGGGAATCTTCCTCTAGGGACGATATTTAAATATGTTATGTATATATTTTATACGATGAACTTTCCACCACAAACCTTTTCAGTGATACCACCATATTAATCATCAATATTGACCTGTGTTATCCTAAACTAATTAATTGGGACTAACAAAACTAAACATAATTGGATATATTAATAATGATTAAATAATTATCAAGTTTATGGGCTTCCATGATCATATCATGATAGGTGATCATAAAACAAGATTCAAAAACCTTTATTATGATCACCTACCAAAATATGATCAGCCACTAGCTATTGGGTTCCATGACAAATCAAATCTCACCATTGGAAAATAACCACACTGGTAACTCTAATTTGATGGATCCTTCACCAAACATGACTTGGGGAAGGTATCCTCTTCATCACACCACAAGGATACTTGATCCCAAAGGAATTCTGTATTGGATTCTACACAGATAACATATTTGAATATGAAGCTCTCATCCCCAGTCTTAAAATCATGATTCAATAGAATATTCATAATCTTCGTGTGTATGGTGATTCATAACTAGTAATTAAATAAGTAAATATTGAATATCAAACATAGGATGATAAAAATATCCCATACAAGAACATGGTTGATAGTTTCAAGAAATATTTTCAAACCTTCCATCTTGAAAGGGTTCCACATGCTAGCAATAAATCAAAAAAATACATGGCTACCATCAAATATTTTCTTGAGATGCCACCAGAAACACAACAATATCAGTTTTTGGTGAAAAAATAATGATCCATACCTATGATGTCTATAAATCAAATATGGTATGTGATATTGCTAGTCCCAATTCACCTTGGTACTAAATAAATACAATCACTTCTATGATACTATCTTACCATCAGATATAATCCACTCCTAACATAAATCCTTCATCTAAAAGCCCCATGCTTCAACATCCTAGGCAATATGCTCTTTCTTAGAGGATATGAAAGAACCCTTTTGAGATGTTTGAACTCGGATGAGGCCAACCTAGTTGTCAAAGAGGTACATGATGAAACTTTGTGGGGTACATAAAATTGTGATGAACCTAACCAAAAAGATACTATGTGTGGATTATTATTGGCAAATTATAGAACATGATGCTTGTCAATACATCAAGAAGTGTGTAGACTATTAAAAACATGTCAATCTCATCCATGTTTCATCATAATACTTGTATTTTATCACATCAACATGGTCTTTCTCCATATGGAGATTCAATCTCATATGTATCTCAATCCCAATTCATTTAATGGTCATAAGCACATGATTACCGTTAATGAATATTTTACTAAGTGGGTGGAAGTCATGCCCCTCGCATTACCGATAAGTAAATATACAAATTCATCCTTAATCACATCAATTTCCACTTCAGTATGCCATTTCTCATCATATCAGGATCCTTTAAAAACAAATAAGTAAAAACCCCTCTACTATCATTTCTTAATCCAACAACGACGGTCTATACATTACTATCCCTAGGGTAGTAAACAAGTCGAATCCAATAATAAAATGATTACCAAAACCCTTAAAAATATTTTCAATAAATTTTACCATGATTAATATTTGTAGCTTTGACCAACATTATGGGCTTACCGAACTAACATCCATACAACCACTAGAGCCACTCTAGACTCCTTAGCCTTTGGCAATGAAGCAATTGTAGTCTTAGAGGTTAACACCACTTAGTCGGGTGCGCTGGAACATCACTTAGATTGATGCCCAAGTACTCACCCAAAGCATGCGTAACTTACCAGGTCCCTCTTTATTAGATCAAACAACATGTATAATTTAGCATAAAATTTTATGCAACATAGAGTAGTAGGAAATAACACAAAAAATATAGTAAGACATCAATAATATGAGATGTGATCATTCATTCCAGTCATATAAAATCAATAACAAGATCTAGATGCCAATAACACCTTGTTCATCTCTCTTAACCTTGGAAATCCATATCAGATCATGCATTACATAACATAATCTCACAAACTATTACAAGCATAGCATAACCCTCATACCATCTCTCTCTCACACTATATATTTATGTTGCACTACATACCATTGCATCCCCCATTACACATACATGAAAACTATATATATAGCTAGTGGAAACTCATCCTTCACTGCTTTACAATGCTTTAATCTATTAATAGATTCTTTTGTACTTATCCTACATGTACATTTCATTTGTTCTTTAGTATTCTGGATATTCTATCTCCATGCATTATATAAATAGATTACTTGAAATTGATGCCATGCTATATTTAGTTTCATATGCCCATGTGTAATCCTCCTTTGTCGAGCTCCCTGCATGTGCTTCATCCACGCTTTTATCTATTTATATCTCTTCCTTTCTTATCACGCCCACCCGAGCTTTTTCCTATTTTTAGCACCTCTCTGATTTTTTGGTTGTTTGTTGTTCTGTTCCTGCACGTGAACCTTCACACCATGTTGTATTTATATCTTTGCACACACCTTCGCAAACTGCCTTATACTTGTATCGGTTTCCTTTACTTGCTCATATCCTTGCTTGTACCTTCCTACCTCCTTAATACTTCTTCTATGGTTCACGTGCACCCTCATGTGTGTGATCTTCAACCTCCATGTGTGGCTTTCACATAGCCATATTGTCAACCCAACATTACCCCATGCCAGGGATATTTTTCTATTCTTAGAAATATAACAAATTAAAGAATGATGGATATCCTAGAAGAATGAAAGAATTACCTAGGAAATCTCCAAATAATCAAATAATAAATAATACTTATTCCTCTGTGCGCAACTAAAAATTACAGTCATAGTGATGGAAGAAATTTTGGGTACTCTATGTTGATGCTATACTCCAACTTCCTCCATTCCCTGAGCCCAATGTATACCTTGTCTTGTGTTGACTCAATAATATTTGGAATATTTTCCAGTGTTAGTTCTTCTTCCTTATCCTGCAACTCTTTTAGCACAACATACAGTGGTGATGCCCTCCAGGATGTATACCCTTTGCATCACCATTATCTATATCTCTTGAAGTTGTTCTTCCATCCATTCACGCTTAGCTTTTATCACCTCTTTCTTTTCTCCAACTTCTTGTAATATTCTCACGTGCAACCCTATTTGTCAACAACGAGGCTTATAATTAATTCAAATCAGCCTCATCCTATAAAGTGCATGAATTTAAGATCATTAAACTATCCTAAAACTTTGTAAAGATCTTATCAGCCTTCTACACAGTTTCCTTCAGTTTTGTGCCCAACGCCATATATTATTCTAGCCTTTGGTCCATCTTGGCCATATTAACACTAGCATATTCTTCTACTGTAGGCCCTTGCCCATTATTTATGTTTACCAGAAATATCTATATCAGTTCCTCTAAGTACTCTATCTCACTTCTATGGTTAGGTCTGTCTTGCATCATAATGTCTAGACACATGCGTACAATATTATTTACTAGGTCGACTTATTTATTATATGCATCCGCCATAATTTTGTTTTTATCATTTATTCTCTTCATCTAGCTCCATTATCTTTAATTTTCCTCTCTCCTTATCCATTTGCGCACTTCATAATGAAATTTTTTTATCAACATTTCTTTCGACCTACCTCATCAGCCATTTTTATCAGTGCATTGTTTACTTACTAATCTAAGAGTAGAGTAGAGTCTATTATTGGGAAAGCTATTCATAATTATCTTTTCCCCTTTAGCTCAAAAATGGAATCTTTCTTCACTTAAAAATATATCTCTTCCATGTGTGTCTGCATTTCCCATGAGATAATATTTCATTTGTGCGGGTGGGCCTTGACCTTATTGAACATGTCCCAATAAAACATTTGGTCAGTGGGTAGTAAGAATCTGTCCCAGAAGAGCTTAGTTAATTCATCTATGTATGACATCTCAGGGGGTACCTGTGGAGGTTTCTTTAGCCTTCTTCCTCATGTATGTCTTCTGTGTGGTGTCTCCTGCACAATATCATATTACGTATGACCTATTTCCTATCTTACACAATTGTCCTCCCTAAGTCCCTACTCTTGTTGCTCCTCTTCATCACGCACCTCCTCATGATTTTCCTCACTCTCCTCTTCATGTGCATGATCCTCATGCTAGACTTCTTAATCTTCTTGTTCTTCTTCAACATGCTCTTCATGATGTTCTTCTTCATCATGTACAAGCTACTCTAAATCTTCCTCCTCTTGGCCCTAATCATGGAAAATGTGAGGCTCCTCCTCCTCTGTTGGGCTAGGCCTTCATGCTTCTTTAGTTGGATATATTTTTGAAGTGCACAAAATAATTTCCTCATGATGCCTCCTCTGCATCCTCTTCCATGCGTTTTGATAGAGTGCAAAATCCATCTCATCATCATATTCTGCTACTACTAGAGGAGTGGGATTGTTCCTACACTTGGGTATCCTCACAGTTGTCTTATTTGATGGTGGTGGTGTAAGGGTGGTATTGTGCACATCTACCAGCTTTCCATCCTTTATTTTTGTTTATAGATAGACATAGGCTCTACAAGCCTCGTTGTTGACTGTTAGGGTCACAATGGGGTACAAGTCCTTATTATATGACTCTATTGTCTCTTCATAGCATTTTTTATATGTATACTTGTAGGTCTTGCGTAACATGTGACACTCATAATCAAAATTCTCCACATTAAACATAAGAGTTTGCACATTCATTATTCTATTGACCATGCCTTTGATGGATCTAGTAGTGAACGCAAAAAAAGTATTACACCAATGCCCCCTCTCTCCATTTTGTAATAAAAATTTTGCAAGGCAAAAATGCTGCATAACCACAAAATTTGCTTGCCCCTCTAGCTCCGCAGGAAGATCTATTGGTACGCACCATTCATTTTAGAATGCTTCACGCATTCTCTTGTACCATTTCTCCAAGATTTCCTTGTATGGACGAGAAATTGTGCCGTCACAAGTGTACTTGGAGAACCGCTATGCCAGAGATTTCTTCTTAATATGATGCTCACATTTTTTGTCTACCAGACCATCCAAAACCCCTATCTCACAAAATACAATTAGCAAGAAAATAGACCCCCATGTAATCTTCTTTATTTTTTTAGATTGGGTCCTTGCTTTGTCTACGATTATCTCTACCATAAACAAGGTAATATTATATTTGGTTTCCTACACTATCTTGTGCACAATAAAACTTCTTATTGACCTCCGAACACCTTTTAGAGGTACCTAGTTTGAACCTCACCAAACGTGCGACCACTCTAGTTTATGCGCCAGTAATGTTTGAAACATTGAAGGTGCAACTTCCCATTTGATACTGAAGTTTGGTGGTTGTCTCATCTACTACTACCTCTTCGTGTAGATCAAGCACCATCTCATCACCACTAACTCAAAATTTTTTCACTATGCTAATCAATTTTGTAGTTAGGCGCATCCTCATTCATATGAAGTAGAAATAGTCCTCATGGAATCGTGACATCATCCATTAGTATAGTTATGTGGGATTACCGAAAAAGGGTAACTCACACAACTATAATACCTCGAAACCTTCCAAGGTCTTGTGCACCTTGTTATCGAAGACTATCTGTCCTTCTGGAGTCTGTTGCCTCATCTCTTGTAAAACATCATTTTTTATATCTATCTCGTGGCCTTGTATGTGGTGGTTATATTAAATTACCACAACTGCGACACCCATGGTTTTCCCACAATCACTTCTTGTGAAAACTACATTTCTAAAACTTGTTCATCTAGGGCCTCCTCTATTACCTTCTTATTCTTTGGTCCCTTCCTTAACGCCATCATTCACGTTGTTTAAATATTCTTTAACTATTCTACCCTACAAATTTGTGCCCTAAGTGTTAATAAGCCCAAGTATTATTTTCTCAACTCATTCTTTATGCCTATCGATCTCAATCAATCATTTAAAGCATTATGTGCCCTAGTTCAATCATACAAATTAACGTTTTTCCCTAATCCTACAAGTTTCACTATTGTCACTATTGAACCCTAGCTTCACAACCCTTCCTCCAAACCATTATACTTAACACGGCCTCAACTTCACCCAAGGATCTCTGAATCTGTTCTAGAGGTTATACGTTTGATCTCTTTTATCACAACTCTGGTTCACACTTGTTTGCACTCATTCTCTGATTTGCAAGAGCTATTTCACACACTAATTCTCAAATAACAAGGTAAGAATTACTACACTCACCCTCCTTTTATAGATTTTTAATTTTTGACCACATTAATTACACTTACCTACCACTATTTTTAGATTTAATGTGTCTTTTATACTTTCCCTCTTCTTCCCACCTTTTCCATGTGGTCTTCACTATATTCTGCATGCGGTAGTCGATAACCTTTTGGCGTGCTATGACTTCCCAAGCTACAGACCCTATTTTACACACATCCTCATGTGTTGCATACATTATTCATTCGCGCTACTTGCCAAGTAGTTTTCCTTACTGCGATAACTCCCTCGTGTTATGTTATGCAGTTTAAAAACCTTTACATAAGTAAACATCCTTCATACCTTTGATCAAGTTCACCATTACCTACGCCCTCATACCTTTCATATCTGAGTGGTCAAATCATGAGCAAGAACATACACCTATGCATTGAGCTTTATATGGCACACCAATCCAATCCTCATGTTCCTTGTTTCCTTCCCCACACTAATAGTATGTGCGGTCCTCTACGTATAAATCTAGAAAAAATAGATCAACCTCTGCACGTGAATGCACTTATTAAAACAAAACAAAAAAATAACTAAAAAATAAATCTAATATAAGTGGTAATAGTGACCTATTAAAAACATAATTAAAGAAGTTTATGTATATTAGGGCTTTAGCCTACTCCCATTAAATTAACCAAGCAACATATCTCAATCCAATGCCTACAACTAACATGCACCAAGTTCTAAAATATTGGTTACTTTGAACGGTCCCAACCAATACGCTTTGCGATTCCCTGATGGTGAACAAATTTTGAATCATACAAAAGCACTATTTTCCCCATTATAAAAGACTTGTTTTTAATATGCATGTCATGTCAAGCCTTATGTATTTCTATTTTGTCTTCTAGCTACATCACATAATTGTGCATCGTTTATCTATGTGATGCCCGCTAAAACAACCCACTTGAGACCCAAGAAACAACCTAGGATTAGTTAGGAAAATTATGGAATAATTTTTTATTTATTAGAAGTGTCTACAACCAAGTTGCAGGACAACAATTGTCACTAACAAATTCAGGAACAATTTTAATCTATTAGAACATATTTTTCTTTTATTAATAATTATCAGAGGTCACAAGGTCCAAATTTTAGGGTTAGAAGTTTCAGTTAGGTTCAGGGGGTAATTTATCCCCATACCCACTCTCTAACATGCTCAGAGTTTCAACTTAATTTTTTAACACTTAACACATTCAAAATTTCCCTAAATCATTCCCATTGGATAGGAAATTTTCTCACCTTTCCGATGATATAAAGAAGTCCTCCTAACTCCTTGTAAAGCTCCAGTTATGGACCGGCGGGCTTTGGGAGTCAAATTTTCCCCCAAAGGGACACGTGTCAAACCGGGGTGAAAAGCATCCATTTTTTCAGGTTAGCGGGTCGCAGGGTGATGTTTTGAAAATTTTCCCACATGGGAGAAAGGTCCACATTTCTCCCATGCCTCCTGCTGTACACCGCCAGGGATACATGGCACTCAATGAGCCAAAGTGGAGAAGGGATGAGGGAAGGGCGGGGTGGCGGAGAAGTTTGGGGAGATTTGCTGAAGGGGGAAAAAATGAGGGGTAAAAGGCATGCACGGGTCCACATGTCTCAGGGGATAAAACAGAGGGGATTACACCAAGGTGAGGGTGGAAGTGCGGGGCCACGGGGGTTTTTCTGAAAACATTTTTCGCAATAACAAAATTTCAAAAGGGACAAAGTTTGCGAGGGTTCCGCCCCTCTGCCGTCACCCCATAGTGCCACATGGAAGCCTGTGATTGGTTGTGGGCTAGTGGAGAGGTGGGGAAAATTTTAAAACTTTTCCCAAAAAATTTTTTGAATGTTTTCAATGGGAAAAATTTCAGGCCGTGGGCCCGTCATGGAAAATTTTCCCAAATTTTCCCACAAAGGAAGGAAAACTTCAAAAGGCCATAACTTTTGCTAGAAAGCTCAGTTTTGGGAAAATGAAGGACTTTCTGGAAATCTCTCGACACCCTATTTGCATAAAAATCGTAAATTTTATATTTTTATAAGGTGTGAGGGGTAAATTTCATTAAAATGTTCTGCAGGATTTTAAAAAGCCAACTGGTAAATTTTAACTTATAAATTTGGTTCAATTTGATCTTCTCCTTCATTCAACATGCCAAACAGACATGGAGGATTATTCTGAGAAGGATTTAAGATGTTTTAGGAAGGTAAATTTTCTCAATTGGTTTCCAATTTGAATTTTTCCAACAATTGACAAAAAAAGGAAAAATGACTGTGAAAAGGTTTGGACCCAATTTTGCAATGTTTTGATTTATTTTCTTAAGTGTTTTTTTTGTCAAATTTGAGTTCCTTGATATTATATCATGCTAAATTTTATGGTTTCAATGTTAATTATTATCTGCAGGTCCGAACTGTGCATTTTAAATAAATTATTTGCCAGTTTTAAAATTTACAATGAGATCAAATTAAAAGGGGTCCATCTAGCTTTTCATCATTCAAGTATGGAATTTCATTTCTATTCTAGTCTAATACATTCAATTGTTTTAATCAAACCATTCTAAATCAAAATGCAACACCGAATTCAATTTTATACATTTCCAAAAGAGACATAAGACTGTATTACTCTCACATACATTTCTTCCTTTCAAACTAGAGATTCCAAAACATTGATACAATCAGATTTAACTTGTCAATACATATTGGAAAGAACATTTCATTCATTAATAGATTTCCAAAAACAATTTTTTACAACTCCTTTCTTTATTTCCTTCCAAAATCATTTATTGATTACACAGCAAAGTGTTGCATTTTCTTTCACATTCTTTCAAGCAAAGCAAAGTCTATAAATTTTTCATATTTCAAATTTACAACTTTCATGTCTTTCTTTCAAAATCCATAAAGAAAGTATGTCTCTTTCACAATTCGAATTAGAGCTTTCATATCCAAATACAAACATATTTCCTTCAAAAAAATATTACAATTTCATCCACTTCAAAGTGGGAAAGGTTACAATAAAAATATATTTCACAAGGGACTGGCAAAATTGTCTTCTTTTGCTCCAGAACAACAACATGCAAGTTTCCTTTTTCTTCTAATTTTATCACAACAAAAGTGGGGGAAAGGTAACGCTCTCCACCCAACCAAGACATCCAATGAAAGGAGAATCCATCCTTCATCATTGGCCCATTAGCCCCAACCACAATGTAATAAGAAATGTATATCAACCCATGGCAACAACAGGCTTCCACAACACACAACATTCTTTCAACATGCATATTCAAATTAAAACAGAGTTCAACACAAGACAACAATTTACAACTACATTTGAAAACACTCAAACAAAACTCAGGTTTTATCATGCAAGACAAAAGAGCAAGGACTATGGGGGAAGCTACTTATGCCTCCCAATGGGAATTGGGCATCCACCTATAAAAAACTGCTAAAATAATTCATCACACATACCCTTATGCCCCCCCACAATCCCTCCTTATGCCCCCCACAATTTTCCTTATGCCCCCCACAAAGTAATAAATGTAAGCTATTTCTTTTCCATGGTGGATCCCAAACCCAAACTCCCTCCACAAGAATTTTGATGCCACTGGCATTCCCTTATGCCCCCCACATGAATTCCCCATAGCCTTCTCCTACACCATTCCTATGGCAGTCTACCCAACCAGCCAATAAATACACACAAAACATTCACCATTCACACAACACAAAAGAAATAACAATATAAATGAAGAGCTAAGCTCCTACCTCTCCATGGTAGAATTTGTTTCCAAATAGGAAGCTTTCAATGCCCAAAAACACAGTCCCAAAATCAAAAACCAACAAGCATGCCAAGTTCTCCAAATCTTCTTCCAAAAGCAAGAGCTCCAATCACAAGAAAATTCACCCCAAAAGGAAGCATGCAAAGCAGTTCAACAACCCAAAACAAAGCAAAGAGTTTGAATTTTATAAAAGAGGGAAGAGAAGAGGATGATGTGGATCCATGTAGGATGCCACATCACACATCCTCAACTCCAACACAAAATACAAATTTCATTCTCCAAAGCACAATAAAGAGGTGGGTGAAAATATGACAATTTACTTGCACACTCCAAAAAGCCCACACCCCAAAGGACTGAATTAAATAATATGTAAAAAGAGCGCAATTAAAACATGCAACATGATTGATAAAAAAATGCATCAAAAAGGGCTAAAATCAATCCTCCAACCATAGGTATGGTTGGTAAATTAAATTTATAGGTATGGGCCAAGTTTTACTTGTCCCATAAGCCTCCAAAAATAGCCTCGAATGACAAATTCAAATTTCCAAGGAGGTGGAGTGTTTCATACTCCAAAATCTAACTTACACAACTCTTACACATACTTACACATCCCTTACATATTTAATACAAAGAGCCAACAACTTCCATTATTACTTTCTTATATCCAAATTTAATTTATTTAACTTTTGACCATATGTTTTCTCACATTAATTCTACCACAATTTAATTAAATAAAAGAAAGGGACACATCACTAATAAAATACATACAACAATAAAAAAGGAACCACATTAATAAAATATACAAAACCCCTTGGTCACATTCAAAGATGATTCCTCCCATGGGAATCCCTAACAAAATGACACACACACACAAAACATGTTGCCATGGTGACCGTGTTGAATTCATCTAGAATTCCAATGTGGTTGGTCTCCAATCCCCTGATATTTGTTGTGATATTTAACCTGTAAAATACAAATACCTCCTTCGGCCTCATGGCCATATTAGAACATCCAACATGATATAAATATAATCACAAAATCATCTAAATATGTGAATCACAACAACATCAAGGCAATTTAATAAAATCACTTACAATTTATATCAACAACATCAAAGTAACAACTATATCATTTGTAATTTAATCAACCACTATATCATCATCATATAATGTCCATTTTCTAGTCTACTCACAATATCCAAAAATCACATGCCCGAACAACATTCACCATATACCCATGTCAAATAGTATATCATCATCCACATATGAGTGTCTCTATTAATCATCATGCATCATAACCAAATCAAGATCACAATAATCCATGATCCAACATCTAACATCATACTAAATCAAAGCATAATAATGTCCATAATGTAATCAACAGTATCAAGATCAGTATAAAAAAGGTGTCAAAGGGAAGTGGGCACTATAATCTAACTACATTAATTTATCAATGTGCTTCTTTACTACGTTCTCATCAGAAAGTCCTCTTGCACGCACAATACACAAGGATCGTAGCATGAATTCTACAGGAAAAAATGTCTCTGTGAAAAAAACTAATTTAAAGGGTATGGCCTTATTCAACCTCTTGTAAGTAGTTATGTAAGCCCATAATACAACTAAGACTTTGGCATCCCAATATTTTCTTCCTACATCACAAATATTTTTCAATGTGTGTCCCAAAATCTTGTTAAAGGCTTATTCAGTACCATTGGATTGTGGGTGATAAGGGGTAGTCTTATGATGTGCTACTATAAAATATGCTAACAATATTCTAATTTTCATTCAAGAAATGAGTACACTTTTCATTGGTAAGGCTCAAGGGACAACCATATCTGCTAATAATTTTCTCCCATAAAAATATTGTCGTTGTAGCTACAATGAAATATTTTGTGGGGTCAGGTTCTACCCACCGTGTTAAATAATTTGTGCACGTGATAATATATCGTGCACCTGTCCTCTATGTAACCAATGTAATTGGTCCAACAAAGTCAATTTCCTACTTCTCAAAAGGTTATATGCTTGGTATGGGTTGCAATGACATCTCATCACACTGTCCTGGTTTTCCTAATCTATGAAAATGATCACAAGCTTTGAAAAATTCCTTGGTATCCTTATACAATGTCTCCCACCATAATCCTGCAAGTAGTATTTTACACATTGCAACTTCACCTGCATAATGTCCTCCAGCTATCTCACCATACAATTTCTCCATAAATGCTTGGAATTCATGCTTCGAGACACACCTACACAATAATTATTGTCATCCCATTTTATGTATGTCTCTTCCTATCAATTTATAAGGTGCAACATGAATGGAGAGATGCTTATTCTCAATTTTTTTCATTCCTTCAGGTGTAACACCTGTGTGTAAGAATAATGCTATATATTTAAAGTTATATGACTCACGTTGTAATCTAAATAGCTGGGCATTTAGCATAATTTCCTCTATGATCTGTGTGTCCTCACTAGATTAGATTTGTGATAAGTGGTCTAGTCCCAAATTAATTTTTCCAAGCATGACTATGACTGAAAACTCAAACTCCTAAAATAAAAGTATCTAATGACATATGTACCCTTGCAATACTGGCTTGTTTACTAGATACTTAAGTTCCATATGATTAGTGTAGAAGACAAATGGTGTGGCTAATAAATATTTCCTAAAATTACAAAGCGTGTAAACCATATACAAGGCCTCACGCTCCGTAGTTGTATAATTTTATTCAAGTGGTGTCAACTTTCTTCTAGCAAAATAACACTGCCCCAATTGTTGTTTCAGAATTATCCACATGGACATGAAATGGAAAATTCCAAGAAGGGAAGTGTAAAATGGGCGTAGTGGTTAGCTTTTCCTTCAAGGTTTAAAATGATTACTGTTGCGCACATCTCCAATAGAAATTTCCCTTTTCCTTTAGCATCTCCTCTAGTGGCATGAAAATTTTGGCATATCCCTTAACAAATTCATGGTAGTATCCCGTATACCAAAGGAATCAGTGCACTTCTCTTTGATTAGTTGGCTCCTCTGACCCCAAAATGATTGCAATATTTTCTAGATCTACCAATAATCCTTCCTTACATATGATGTGTCTCAATAGTGTACCAAATGGTGTCCTACAGATACATTTATTAATGTTCAGGGATATGCTTAACTTCTTGCACCATTCAAAAATTAACCTCAAACTATCATAGTGGTCCTTCACTAACCCATACACTATCCAATCATCCAAGTACAATTAAAGAAATTTAATAATAAAATCCTATAATGCTTGTACTATAATGTGTTAGAATACTACCAGTGCATTATTTAATAAAAAGGCATGACTATATATGTAAAACATCCCATTCTATTGCAAATTTTGTCTTTTTGTGATCTTTGTGCGAGAACCTAACCTGGTGATAGCCTGTAAAACCATCAATGAAATAATAAATCTCACATCCTGCAAGACCCTCTATTATCTCATCAGGAAATGGTCTGGGAAAAGGATCAATGCCACATGAGGAATTTAAAACCCTATAGTCAACACAAATTATTATCCTCCCATCCTTCTTGATGCTTATTACCATTAGAATGATCCATTCTGATTCTTAAATGGGTTCAATAATATGTTCTTTCAACATTTTTTATCAATTTCATCCTTCACCTTGATGCACAAGTTGGGATTCATTCTGTAAGGCCTTTTACGAACTAGTCTCCTTCCATCTTTGAGCTTTATCTTCATTTCTTCTAGTGATGGATGGACACCATTCAGCTCATGGTATCTCCTAGGGAATATATCTTGGAAGTTGTACAACAGTGTAATTATGTTTTATAACCTCTCTTCAAACCAATAATCATCAATCACTACTTCCTTTGGTGCGTTCTCAGTTCCAAGGTTCACCTTTTTCATATTTAATGACACATGGTAGGTGTGATCTTGTTCATTTGCGATGTCTAAAACCTCACACTCACCTTTTTCATGTTCTATATTCATATCCTCGACCTATTCATCGTCAACGAGGTAAATGATATTCCCTATTTCCTTTTCCTTCTAGGTGTGCCCCATGAGCTGTGTTGGAAATCACAACCACCCATTCCAAAGTCTTACAATGATCTCAACTTGTTTGAGCACCCATGCAAACTATGAAGCACCCACTTCTATGTTTTTCCTAGCACCCACTAGACTGTTTTAACAAGATACAACTTACAAGGAGCTCCTACCCCTATAGCCCAAACACCCACTTATGAAACAAACACAATAACAATATTACAAATTGATCATTTAATTTCATGTTGTTTACTCAAATGATCATGATCCCTTTCTATCTCTTCATTCAACACAACACCATTCACATGTTTCTCTAATTTTCAATGTACCTCAGATCAGTCTAACTTTGATATTGTTCTGTGTGTTCTTGATATGTGCCATGTACCTTCTTGATTGATCAAGTCGGTACATTGGTATCTCTATCTCATCTAAGGCTAGACTCATAATTACAACTTTGAATTTCTACTCTCAATCTCAAAACTCCTTCAAATGCAACTGAGTACTGTAATTCAAATTTAAGAAAATTGATAGATCAATCTCTATTTATACTCCTACCCCCTTGCACATTCTCTTGTAATTTTCACTTTGTTTCATTACTATTTAATATTTCATCTTCAATAGGATTGACTAATTTTCTGCATTAATTACTTACTTGTCAACAACTCTTTTCATGTTCAACTTCCTCAAGCACTATACCTTGTCTATGTCAATAAATCTCAAAACATTATTCACTCATACTCTCTTTATTATTGTCTCTATTATTTTATATTCATCTGCGCACCCACCTTATGACTAGGCACTCAAAATTGCAACGTTCATACTATCAATTTCCTTACTTTACTCTTGTAACCTTTCACCTTCCAAAAACAAGATGAAAATTTTCAACTATATGTATGGGAAACCAAATCTCTTCAACTTTATATAGTATCAAGATTTCAAGCTTTTACAATGAAGTGACTCTCCACATTCTCCTTTTGAGTTCAACTGACTTTTCACCAAGTGCAAAAGACAAACATCCTTTGACCTTTCACATTCCACTTGCATTTCTAGAACTTGAAATATGTTGACCTTTTCATACATCAACCTTTTCATTTACCTTTAACTGAATGACCTTCATTTGACACAACTTCAAGTTGTGAAAGCTTTAGTTTATCACATTGCTCAGTTTATACCCTTCTGGACCCATTTTCGAGCTTTGAGAGATGAAAATCATTGCAGAACAGATGGGAGACAACTTCAAGGTAAACCATGCATTCCAATATGGTGTATAACCACTAACACTTGTGTCTTAATATTAAATTGATCTTTATTTAAGGGATTTACAAGAAAATGGCCTCTAATTAAGTTTACTCTGTCACAAAAAAACTATATACAACCTCAAAACTTCTTCTATACCTTTCTTTGCATATACTTGATCAATAACTCTAATTATTTTTGTAAAATATTTATACTCCTCCTACAAATATTTCCTCCAAGTTTCGTGACTTATGATTGGATGAATCTTTCTATTCAAGAAAATATTTATTTTAAAAACCCTAGATCAAGGTTATAGGTAGTCTATATCTCTAGAGAAAAAAAAAATCGTTTTCATGCATAATAGAGATTGAAATTCATAGCTTTAAGTTTATGTGGAGTTGTGTCAAAGTTCCACATCTCCTCCAACCATCCATTTGGTGTGGTATGCCTTCAAAACACTCCTGGAAGCAAAGCACAATACTTGCACAGACTGGTAAAGTGAGAATACACTTAATTTGCAGATCATATCACTTTGTTTTTCACCTTCAGAGATTGGAGAAAGGTATTAATGAGATTCAACACCTTTCAAAAGATTCTCAACTTCCTAATAGAAAGAACGTGTTTCAAAAAAAATGTTCTCAAGTTGCTCTAAGAATGTACTTCTTAAGATCGTTGTCAACAAGTAAAAAGAACACCAACTTCACTAAATTTCCTAATAGATTAATGCTTGCAATGAATGGATTTTTTATTGACTTTGGATATTATGACAGTTATGGTCTAGAGTAATAAATTGAAATATAACACTCAAAGTAGTTACTTCATGGAGAATTTTGGCAAGATCTTCTTCACTTCACCTTCCTAGTAACCATGGAGAGAATAACTTCACACCTTAAATTTTAATTGATAGATACCTCAGTTAATCAAGAACCTTTAAAAATACCTTTGGATAAAGTGTGGACCATTTTTGTAGTAGTTGACATATTTTTGTTCCTATCAATTCAGAACACAGTCACAGAGAGAAAAACTGCTTCACTAAAATGCTCATATCTTTTCAAATACACCTCCTTTTGAAAAAATAATTTTTGCACATAATTTCTAGGAAAATTTAATCCAAAAATTCCCTATATGATGTATCTGAAGAAGAAACTATATTTTTCCTTGACACCTAAGAAGCTAGAGGCCTCAAACTACATTTTCTAAGAAGGATGTTTTATCAAAACTTGAATAACTCAAAATCCCCACTACAAAATTTGATGAAATTTGAGATGGAGAATTGCAAGACATCCCTCTACACATTCCAAGTATTGGTTAGCCATAGGTTTTTCTATGAATCTCTAAAAAATCCAATTTGCATAAAAGAAACAACTGAGTTCCCAGGGGCAGTTTTGGGTAACTCTTGAAGTTTGCCTTCAGGACCTAGAATAAGCTTTAATTTTTGTCAAATATGACCTGGAAAACCTTAATATATTGCTTCCATTATCTCATGGTATTTTCATGACCTGTACCAGCGTCTCATACCTCATCAGGCTCAAGAAATAGACCTAAATGAATCAATTTGACTTGAGACGTCCACCGACTAACCTAATACTCAATGTAAGAGCTTGTTATCATGCTTACACAATCATACCTAACCTGTATCTCATCTGAACCAGCCATACCTTCCATGTCCATGTTTTCACTGAACTCTTGCCTCACCAACTAAGCCTGTAGAGAACTGAGACCATCTTGAATTCTCTCTTGTGAGCTCCAAACATCTTCACCTTTCAATCCTTGACCATCAATGTCACTTGACATCAATGAAAACACCATTGACAATGACTAAATTCCAATAAGTTTATCATTAGAATTCACAGACTTAGTCAGAGGAGTCTCACCTTGTAAACAAGTTACAATACCTTCTACCTTCGCATTTTCTCCCAGAGTGATGCAGTTCATTATCTGTAGGGATTCATTAATAGGGATTTATTAGAAAAATAATCAAACATGTGTACACTACTTGTGGTTAAATTATGCCAATTTTGTGTCTCTTTCCTCAACTCTACATGTATATACCATGCACACGTACATTCGTATAGTGTATAATAGAACTTATGAACCCACATAAATGGGGATACTGTGTTAGGACCATTTAGCCAAATTTTCTCATAATTCTTTATGTGACTATGAGGAGATATCTTCCCCTCATAAGCTGGTGTTCGAGAAGGAAGGTTATTCTTGGTAAACCTTGTCAAGAAAGTAACTCTTATTTCATGTCATCCAAGCATATTATCTCTATGTGCAGCCCACCAGCTCACCATTATTCCCTTCAAGGAGTAAACCTACATATTTCTCCTATCTCCTTCATTTCGGAACTACTCCTCCATATTGCGTAAGAAAGACTCAAGATTTTCCTCCCCAGTATATCTTAGTAGCAACACTCTTCCTAGCCACATGACTGTTTATGGCCTAATCACCCATTTTATTCTTCTAAGAAAATCTTGACCCACCATATTGTATGTACCATGAGCCCAATTGTGACAAGAAACAATGGTAGTGCCGATAATATAATGCACATCTCCCCACATAAGAATTCCCTCCTTTGTTGGTTCAACATTCTACAGGTTGTGCACGGTCTGCATGTACATTTGATTGAGGGTAAGTGCACCAAGTTAGGGGGACAAAAGGGGGTCTTAAGTGGATGCATTTTTCTGAAAAATAAAAAAACTTCAACTTGTACAATTTTTTTGAAATAGCTACACTTAAAATTGTAAGATGTTGTATGAACATGAATCATAAGATTTTGAATTTGGTTTCTAAGCTACTTAATTTTATTGAAAACAGATAAGTTTAAGTCGGTCAAATAACTAAAATGCCAACAAGTGCTCCTGTTTTTGTTAAAAAACATAATAGAGTGACTTTCGTGCCCCCACCATTTTTTTAGCACCATTTAATATTTTTGAAAACCTTTTGGTAGAAAGATAACTAGGAGACAAATAATGAACCTTTACCTGAGAATCGAAATGCCAATCCCGAAATTTTTATGAAAACACCAAATGAAGAAAGTAACCTTGTTAATGAATCTTCACCTCTAAGAACACCTCATTCCATTTTGTGAAGAAAACCAATTCTGTAATGCCTCCGTTTATTTTAAAAATAAAAATAAAATAAATAATAATAAAATCTAAAAACCCCGTGATATTTTTTATTTGGGAATTTAGGGAAAAAGGGGGTGGGGGTTCGTTTTTGTTTTTGTTTCTGGCTTTGCTGCTGGAGGAGAAGCGCCACCGCCAAGGGAGAGGTAGGGTTTTGACAGATGTTGTGGGTGCAGCTGATTGGAAGGCATGTTCCCTTCTTAAATCTCCACGCATGGCATAAGCCTCCCCTTCCACCGCTTCACTCCTTCTTTCCACGGGTTCTTGGCATTATCAATGGATTTGGTTGTGTTTGCGGCCTCCTCCCAACTTCTACTTGCGCCAGTATCCCCTCAGCCCATGCCACATACCTGTGGGGTCGCCCAACAAGCAACAAGGCCGAGAAACTTGTCAGATGTTGTTGCAAGTGCCCTAGTAGTTTTGTAGGTAAAAACGTGGAAACGTGTGAACAGTTTGTCCAAATGCATGGGTAGGCGTTGTTTTTAGTGTTTGACCAAATGAAAGAGCAATACAACTTCTCTTTGAAGGTGAGGACGGTAGTATACAGCAAGCACAAATTTTCCCCATAAGGCAAGCACACTGTTTCACGTATGTAGCAGCCAGGTCTCCAACCTTCTCAGTTTCCATTCGCTAGCATACTCCCAGCCTGTGCCAAAATAAGAGCTTTGAAAACTGATTCAGACATCCACCAAAGCATTATGGAGAAGGGATTCCTTTTGTTTGTTTTAGTTGCAAGTTCCCTGACAGATACATATGCAAAATGTGGAGGCATGCGAGCTGTTCGACAATGCCTGAAATAAATGTGCTTCATGGACTGCAATGATGGCAGGATGTGCAAAAAAAAAATGAGTTTGTTGAACAGGCCTTGGAAACTTTCAAGCAAATGCAATTGGTTTGTGTAAAGCCAGACTCCACAACCTTGTTCCAGCATCCTCCCAGCCTCTGTCAAAATGGGAGCTTTAGATCAGGCCTCGAACAACCGTCAAGGCATAATGTTAGAGGATTTTTAGTTGCAAATGCGCTAGTAGACAAGTATGCAAATGACGGAAGCTTGCACAAGGCAAGTCAACTGTTGAAAAAATGCCTCAAAGAAATGTTGTCTCATGGAATGCCAGGATTGCAAGGTATGCACTTAATGGATCTGTTCAAAAGGTTGTAGAAACACACAAGCAACTACTCACTCTATTGGAAAACTTCAAGTGATCAGGACGTTGGTGTGACATGGTGGAGCTGAGGACGCTCGTGAACTGGTTGGCAAAGTTCCCGAGCAAGAGACTGAACCCAAGCCTGTGGCTTCGACCGACTTTGTTCTCCAGGCATGGTCCTCCTTCCCTTACCTCCCATAATTCTCGTATTTTAGTTCTCTTTTGCAATTAAATAGAATTTTAAATCATTAGGATTTTTAAATACAGTTAAATGTCTCTTCAGCTCATTGCAAAACAATATAGCGTCATGTCGCAACTCTCGAAGCCATTATAACTCACCTACTTTAAAACATGAACTATCACCCTTGCTTTGAGATGATCTAGAAAACTCTCACCCTTTTGATCGCTTCAATATCATCTTAACGACCAGAAAAATTCGACCCTCCATTGAATAAGTTGACCTTCTTCCTGCTTAAAATAGTTAAATTTTGCAATCTTTGGAGGCTCTCTAAGTACCCCGCGCAACTTTGGAAATGAGATGTGAAGTCTCATTCATGTACCTTGGTATACGAGGAGTCACCTTGATTTTTGGTTTGACCCGAAACGATCATATGACATCCTTTCGACGCTCTTATGGGAGCCCTGTAACACTGGTTTACAACAGTAGAAATTGGTTAAAACTAGAAAGTTGGCTTTCATTTTAGATCGCCATTTGAAACCTGGAAAGAGAAATCACTTCCCGTCTTCACAAACCTCTAGCGATTATACTAGAAAAATGCATGGGACATTCAGTATAGGAGAGAGCACCTTTCGGGATAGTTTGGTGAATCCATTTTGTAGGCCTCCGGTCGCAGTTTAACGAGGTCAAACTGGTCCAATTTCATCTTGTTGCTCCAGAAAACTTGTCGCCGTTTGAACATGATTTCCTAGTTCTCAGTCCCGTCGACTCTGATGAATTATGTTTATATAGGGAAACTAGTAGGAGATGTCTCTTTGCGTGCTTCTCCATCGAACGTCAGTTATGGATGTGGTTTTCTGGGCGCTCGAGCTAACTTGTCATTTTACAACTAGGTGAACTACGACCAGTGGCCCCGGAAAACTAGCCGCCAAACGCAAATTGTGCGCTCTTTTTCAATTCCGTCAGTTGATATGAACTCTTGGTATATTTGGGGACACGTAGAAAGTTAATCGTGGTGTGCATGCTCATCGGAAGATAACCTTTGGAAGCAGTTTCTTAGCCTCCGAGCCTGTTTTGAACGTTTTGCAGCTAGTGAGAAAATGTAAGAATAGAAAGCTGCGGGACCTCGTAGGGTTGCCAAATCACCCTGAAAATGTTTAAACACATGTAAATAACTGTTTAGAACACTATAATGAAACGTGTTGTGTGTATTAGAACTTTTGACCAAAGTGATGTTTTCTCTCTCTTCCCTTCTCCTTCTCTCTCCTGAGTTACAAAAGAAGCAAAATGAAATGTAATGAATACATGTCTCTAAACCTTTTTATTTAGATTGGCAAATTGTAATTATTGTCTGATGTAAATGGGAAACTGAAAAATGACAATTATGATTGATTAGGAGGGGATGCCATGCCAGCGAATTATCGCTGATATCATGCTCACGTGGGTTTTGTAGGACGGATGACTGACGACGAAGAAGGCGATGTGAAATTTAATTATTATTATTGTAATCCTTATAGGTCATTTTAAAATGAATAATTGTGTTATGTAGTCTCTTGTTACCGAAAAGTTATAATTGAGATTTGTTAACATGCATGATATGCTAGTTTAGGGATACTTAGGAAATGTGCATCTAATCACTGGTTCAATTTGTTTATTAGTTGTGTATGGCAAAAAGAGTTGAATTTGTACTTAGTAAATTGAAATCGAAGTCAATACATTATAGTACCTTCTCATTATTTAATAAATGATTAAATTAATTATTGGGTTACCTTCTTACCTTGCAAACACAATAATGAGTTTTAATGGGAACACTCAACCCTAATAAAATATTCGTGCATAACTTGTCTGTATGTGTGATCCCGTTCTACCATATAAGAAATTTAAAACCGAAGAACGACCTTAAAATTTTCACTTGATGAGACCTCATAGGTTAGGTAAATAAATCCCTAGTTGGAGTTATAGTCATAGTCACTAGGTTTAATGATATTGTCGTGAACCCATATTTTAGGAATGTCATGGTCCAACTTTATCCAAAGTATGTGGTTTCCTTTTAGTTTTGGTAATTGTGAGCAGAATGTAATCTCTTTAGGTCCAACACCAGGCTGAGTGGTGAAGACTGCCTTGAAAGTCACCTTATGAGTCCTTGTTAGAAGGAATGACTAAGCAGTGTAATCTTCCCATTTGTGGAGTGGGTAGAGATATTACTCCCTTGTATCCTATTGGATTTCCGGGCCTTACAAAACTATATCTTGATATTAACTTCATCAGGGAATAAAATCCCTGTTGGATCCAAACGACCTAAGTGAAGATCGCGTTATAGTTTTTCTTTGTCTTACACCCTCGTTAGTGAACCCTTTTGTCCCTCGTAAATCAATGTCCTGTCCTGGGCTTGTGAAACTTTAGTGCCTTGATCTTTCACAAAAGGATTATAGGGTAAATACATTTTAACCTTAATCATTCCTATAATAGAAATTGAAGCCCTAGGTGAAACTGGAATTAAGCTTAACCATGTGCTTCTTTAATATGTCAGATAAGTACTTTTGTAACTCTTGTGTTTAAAACAATAGTAATAATGAGATCCTAGTGCGATGCAAAAGTAAATCATATGAGAGTAAAACCAAAATTTGAGGTTGGAAATAATGTCACTGGGAGTCCTTATGACTTAATTTAAGCAACTTCATGTGTTGCAAAGAATATGAATTATCAAATGGTGTGATCAAACTTAGAGAAAACAAAGGATGTATATATATATATATATATATATATAAATCAAATTTGGAATTCCACAAGTTATTGTACTATAATAATAATGATAGGGAAATAACTATTCCTTGATCGAAGGATGTTTTTGGAAAAAGGCTATCTCAAATCTATGTCTTCCTTAATCCCAATATTTCATCTTGACATCACGTTATATTTTCTTGTGAAGCAAGAGTAAATTTTATACATTAAATAAACGTTTGAGAAGCAAAATCTTAACATAAGAATGAGAGAATTAGAATCTTGTAGGTGTTTTGAAATATGGAAACATATTATGTAAGTTCTGAAGATTGTCATAAGGGTAAAGAGCAAAATTAAATGTTGAATAATAAGTGAAAAGTGAACAGAATTTTCAGAACATGTAGGTAAAAAAATAAAAAAATAAAAATAAAAAATTATGCTTACATAACAATGTCCTTAGAATGTTAACTTTAACCAAAGATACATTTAAGGAAATGAATGTGGTTGTGGGTTTTGCCGTTCCTGAAGCCATGTTCTTGTGGTTGGGTCTTTACTAGCAACCTTCCGTTGGGAAAAGTGTAGCGTCAGCATGTATTTTGGGTGTTATCATGTGTCTATGTGATTTGATGACTTTTGTAAGTGTCGTATACGTTTGTCGAGTTTCCTACTTGAAGCCCTTATTGTGTTGTGTGTAGCGTGCATTGTAGGTCAAAAAAAATATTATCCTGGTATTTTACTGTTTGTATTTGGGTGTGTAAAATGTGGGCACTACAAGTTCACTTAATTGAAATTGATGAAAACATTATAAAACCAATGCCTAACAAAATGTTTGGAAGAAATGCGAGAAGAAAAGTAGTGGAATTTTGGATAATTACTTTGAGAATTTAAATGACACACAAAGATGTCAATTATTTGTTACATTGATGAAATTAATTAAGATGATACCTATAATGAAGACCCTGGGTTTAAAAATATCTAATGTTGCTGACCAAAATGCGTCAATTGTTGAAAATATACATAAAGCATACCAAAATGTAGGTGTCAACAGATGCACCAAAGATAGTAATGATACATGGCGTGCACTTACTAATTGTATAGTAAGTGATAAAACAATAAATAAATGTTTGATTAGAAAAATAAGTAGAGCTTTGAAGCTAAACAAAAAAACACTAGTGAAAGCAATAGGGAGACGTGAAAGTCTTGAGTTAGTCAATAACACCAACTATTGGGCATTCTCTAGCAGACACCCATGGAAAGACAAGAATACGTATGATATTTTGAAAGAATTACTTGTAAAGTACTGGAATGATAACACAAACGTGTCACCGAATAGAAGAGATACAATAAAAAGAATAATATATTCTTGTAATCGTGAATCATGTGCAAAACATTTCTTGGATATGAATCAAACACAATTGTTCTCTAAGTTTAAGAATGAAAATCCACAAATTAACATTAGCTAAATATTTTTTGAAATGAACATTTTTTTTTTAAAATCAATCACTCACATACCACTTGTTGCTACAGGCATCATGTTGAATTTTCAATGCATTATGACGTTTTTTTTTCAAATGCGTTCTATTTTGCATACTAACATCATGTTGTAGGAGTGTGGATTAAATGTCCCACCAAAATCTGTAAGGGAATTTATTCCTACGATATTTTGTGAAAAATTAACTAGATAATTTTTTTATAACAAAGCATGTTTGGATGGAATGTGCAACGTATGTGGTGGCTTGCCAAAATTGAAAAGTTGTATCCATGAGGAGAGTAAAGATTAAATAGGTAAAGAATTAGTTGGTTTCAACAAATATAAATAAGTAGCATATTAATTAAAAGATGGAAAAAAATCTAAAAGGTGTGAGTTTGTTACAAAACAATTACCTATATTGGGATATATGGTCAAATTCAGAGAGGAAATTGTTTATGAGTATACAAGGCACACACATAGAGATCGATGGTTGGATGAACAATTCAAGTTAAGCAAGGACACATTCCCACTTGGTACTATTGTTTCAGTAGTTGACTTCACAGAGAATTACACATTGCAGCCACAAATGGAGGTTCAGTATCAATACTATAACTCAATGCAAGTTATTGTTTTCATGCATATAACATTTATGCACTCTCCAGAAAGCACTAAGAAAGATAAAAAAATATTAAGAGATTATCATTTCTACATCAATGATGATCGGAAACATTCTATAGAATATGTGGAAGGGTGTTTCTAGGTGTTTTATGTGAAACTTGATCATGAGGAACATTACTTTATATCAACATTACGTTTGGTCACACAACTGCACATCACAATTCAAGAATGCATTGATGTTTTATTGGTTAAACATGATGCACAAAGAAATAAGTGTATAATATATCTAGAGTTATACTGAGGTAAGGCATGGAAAAGGAGAGCATGATGGTGCATGATCATGTGTGAAAAGAGCACTTGCAAGAGAAGAGTTAAAGTTCAAGGATGGTGCTAAATTTACAGATGTAAAAATCATTATTGATTGGTGTGTCAAGAACATGGGCCATGAATCTCAAGAGAGATCAATGGTTCATAGATATTTCTAGTTGATAGATGAACAACATTTGACAAGCTTTGAAGATTGAATGATAGTTACAGGATCAAGTGATATGCACTCATTCCGTAGTTCAGTTGTAAATGCTTGGACTATTTATACTAGGTGTATGGCATGTTTTTGTATATCATGCATTGATTTTTTGTGGAATGAATGTGAGTCACAAGAGTGGGTGGATGAATGGACTTGTAGACCTCTAATTAAACTCATCACACATCAAGTTCCATGAGCACTACGACTTGTTGTGTCTTCAGACCATATGACAACATCACCTGACTTTATCCAAGTCTCTGATTTAGTGAAACAAGGTACATATATGAATGCCATGTTTTAGATTTATAAATTATTAAATAATCAACTCTTAATGTATTTCAAATTTGACTTGAGTTTTACATTGTGATGTAGGGCACATTTTTGCAGTTATTGTGACATAATTTAATGAAGAGGGAACCGACTACTTCTTGTCTTGTTGTGTAGAAGGGGAAAAATGACTTCCACAGTCATTAATGGTGAAGACCTTGAGTATCCCACTAGGTCAATGGTAGTCATTGTAACTTGACTTCGATGATATCCTATCAAAAATCAAACACTTGGTTGTTTGAAGACTATGAAGTACATCGAAAGATACTTCACTATTCACATTTGGTTCTTGCAACAAATATCAAATATCAAGGTAGTCTATTAAACAAGAATACGTGGAAGGTTTTTGAATCAAATCATGAAACAATTATTGCTACTATTAAGAGTAGACTTGATCCTTGCGGCTCATTGGATTGAATTTGAAAAGGTATATTCTTCATGAATTTAATTTGAATATTTATTTTAATGATTTTGTTTAAATTCTGTAGGATTTAAAATTCTATTTGATTACATACTAACATGTTTATGTAGGTTAGTGGTGCCAAAAAATCTTCCACCTTCATGTGGTTGGCACTGTTAATAGAGAATTTATTATTCTCGAAGCCAAGAGAAGCTAAGGGAAATTAAATATTAGAAAGGGTGTTAGTTGGCCTACAACTTAGTGAACTTAAATTCATTGATAATTCCTTCTATGATAAACCCATGGATTCTTTCAAAATCACCTTCAAAAAGATAGGGGTAGTCATCAAACCTAGGGAAGGGTGTGATGTGATTTTCAAACAACTTGAAATGCATATAGATTTAAAGGCCATAACACGAATTTAAAAATATATCTATCGTTATAAATAGAATCCATGTAACGGTGTCTTCATGTATCCATGGATGAAGGACTACTAGGGTCTGTGCTAGGATTGGAAATACAGGAATCATCGAGTGTCTGAATCAGATTGTCGTTGCATCTAAAGAAACATTCTCAAACATTGGAGTAATGCATCTTGGAAAATAAAATTGAACCTCAAAAATCCTCTCAAATTGCCAGTCTAGGTCCTGTTCTAAGTCATGTTCTTGGTCATGTTTCTATTTCATTTGGTGGAAGGTAGGGTTTTTCTGTTGTTGGTTTCTTCTCATGGCATCATATGTAGATTTTTCGGTATTATCGGAGAGAAATCCCGACGTTTGTGTGATAAGTTTAAATCTCCCTTTACTCCTGGTAACTTCTTTTTATTAGGATGCAATAACAAGGCTAGTTTTAGAGGGAATTAATAGAAAAAAGAAAACAAATTTGATTGGAATTACTTATGAAATGCATTCCTTCACTTTAAGCTTGTCTTTATAAATGCAATTCAGCTTTCCAGTTTCTCCATATTTGCCAAATTTGGGGTGAATTTTCATTTTGGACCTCTGAAATCGTGAAGAAAAAGGGGAGATGGTACCAACATAAAGGTGTAGGATCTGACGGGAAGTCTCTAGGTGTCATGGAGGCCGAGTAATCACCTATCAAAGTTATAATGTTTTCTAGTCTCAAGGAACTTAAGGGACTACGCCTAGACGAAGTAGCCCGGAAGCACCGGGAGATAGGGAACTAAAAACAATCTTCCACTAGCGTTCACCAGGTGATTTGAATGTGTTTGCCTAGATGGTTTGGTCCCATATGATTTCGTTTGCAAAATATAGCGTCTGGCAACCTTATACCGACTCAAACTGTAATATTTGGCACGTTTGAAAACAATATGAGAGTGAGAGTAACGAAATGAGATGGAAAAAAGTGAGATAGGATTTTCTATAGGGTTCCTACATGGAGGTGTAGGATTTGATGAAACGTCTCTAGGTGCCACGAAGACCAAGTAATCACCCGTCAAAGTTATACATTTTTTTGGTCTCAGGGCTCTTAAGAGACTACACCCGTACAAAGTAGTCTAGAAGAAATGACACCTTCCCGCACCAAAAAGAGGACTCCAATAAATTTCACCAATCCATTTGGATGTGTTTGCTCATTTGGTTTGGTCCCATTAGCTTTCGTTTGCAGAATATAGCGTCTGACAGCCTTATACTGACTCAAACTACAATATTTGGCACGTTTGCAAACAATAGGATAACGAGAGTACCAAAATGATATGGAAAAAACTAAGATAGGATTTTGTATAGGGTAACTACATGGAGGTTTAGGATCTGACAAGATGTCTCTAGGTGCCACGGAGACAGAGTAATCACCCATCAAAGTTTTTCAATTTTTTGGTCTCGAGGCTCTTGAGGGACTACCCTCGGACGAAGTAGCGCGGAAGCAACGACACCATCCTGCACCAAAAATAAGCCTCAAATAGCATTCACCAGGGCATTTAGACATGTTGGCATATTCATTTTTGTCCCACAAGCTTTTGTTTGCAAGATATAGCATCTGACAACCTTATACTAACTCAAACTATAATATTTGGTGCATTTGCAAACAATAGGACAACAAGAGTACCAAAATGAGATAGAAGTCCCTAGGAAAACAATAGGATTTTGTAGAGGGTCCCTACATGGAAGTGTAGGATCTAACAGGACATCTCTAGGTGCCACGGAGACCAAGTAATCACTTGTCAAAGTTATACGGGTTTTTGGTCTCAAGGCTCTTAAGGGACTATGCTCGGACGAGGTAGCCTAGAAGCACCAGGAGCATAGGAAACTGAAACAAATCCTCCAATAGAATTGACTAGGCCATCCAGATGTATTGGCATAGATGGTTTGGTCCCATGAGCTTTCATTTGTAAAATATAACGTCTGACAGCCTTATACTGACTCAAACTGTAATATTTGGCACGTTTGTAAACAATATGACAACAAGAGTACAGAAACTAGATGGAAAAAACTGAGATAGGATTTTGTAGAGGGTCCATACACATAAGTGTAGGATCTGACATGACATCTCTAGGTGCTACGGAGACCAAGTAATCACCCGTCGAAGTTATAGTGTTTTCTGGTCTTAGGGATCTTAAGGGACTATGCCCGGATGAGGTAGTCTAGAAGCATCGAGAGCATGGGGAACCAAAAAGAAACCTCTAATAGTGTTTACCAATCCATTCAAATGTTTTGGCACACTAGGCTTAGTCCCATGAGCTTTCGTTTGCAAAATATAGTGTTTGACAACATTATATTGACTCAAAGTGCATTATTTGGTGCGTTTGCAAACAAAAGGACATCGAGAGTACCGAAGCGAGATGGAAAAAACTGAGATAGAATTTTGTAAAGGGTCCCTACATGGAGGTGTAGGATCTAAAGGTATGTCTCTAGGTGCCACGGAGATCGATTAATCACCCGTCAAAGTTATACGGTTTTTTGGTCTCAGGACTCTTAAGGAACCACGCCCAGATGAGGTAGCTCAAAAGCACCGGGAGTGTAGGGAACTAAAACGAAGCCTCCAATAGAATTCACCAGGCCATCTGGATGTGTTGGTGCATTCGGTTTGGTCCCATGAGCTTGTGTTTGCAAAATATTGCATCTAGTAGCCTTACACTGACTTAAACTACATTATTCAGTACGTTTACAAACAATAGGACAACGAGAGTACCAAAATGAGATGGAAAAAACCGAGATATGATTTTGTAGAGGGTACCTACATAGAGGTGTAGAATTTTACGGGATGTCTCTAGGTGACATAGAGACCAAGTAATCACCCGTCGAAGTTATACGGTTTTTTGGTCTTAGGGCTCTTAAGGGACTACGCCCGAATGAAGTAACCCGGAAGAAACGACACCGTCCCGCACCAAAATGAAGCCTATAATAGTGTTCACCAGGTGGAAAAAAAAAGGTCACTTAATCATGCCATAATCCTTTTCAAAATCAATCTTGAAAAACATGGCCTTTTGGATAGACTTTAGCCCATTTTGTACCCTCCCAAACAACAATAAGATTGCATAGAATATATGTGTGTTGAATGAAACATGTCTACTTACTTCCAAAAATTACGGGAGGAGATGTCTCAATCTAAGAGCAATCTAGCGTTAGTAAAAAATTTAAATAATATATTTAGCAAAGTGATATGTCTCCAGCAAATAATATGGTCTGGTTCTCCAACCTTTAAAATGAGCATGATAGTACCTTGGTTGGTAAGATCTCATAAAGTGTTGGTTTGAATAACTTCACAATATAGTTTGTGAAGGTCCAACCCAACAATATCCCACAGGGCCTAATAAAATTCACATGGAAAGCCATCAATTCTATGGGATTTATAAGTGGCCAGTTGCATGACCGCTTCTTTGAGATCATTCAAACTAAGAAGTCTATCACAGGAAAATCTATGGGCTTTAGAAAAGTTGTAGGGGAAAAATTTAAGGCATTAAAAGAGAGTTTCTTCTCAAGCAAGAGAAGGAGATTAAGCAACAAATACTCCATGATATTGATAAACAAAATATTGGAGGATGTTTGAAATCTTGGTTAACGTAACATTGGTGTCATTAATAGTTTTGTTTCTATCATTAACTTGTGTAGAGCAAACGAGGTCAAATACCCTATCACCCACTATCAAACAATTCATTCTAGCTTTGAACTGAGCTCTAAATACATCAGTTTAATATTGGGTTTAGTTAGGATTTTAGTTGCCTATATTTTAATTAACATTTTTACCATATATCATTAAGCCTTAGAACTAGATTAGATTATGACATAAATAAAGATTATATACTAATACCCTTCTTAATGTTTATTTCTATTATACCTACTTTTTTTTTTGAATTTATTAAACCTCTTTATTCAGTACTTTTGTGAAAATGTGTGCTACTTGATCTTATATCTAATTATATATTAACTCAATCTCTCCATTTTGAACATGTTCTTTGATATAAAATGATGAGATTCTATGTGCTTATCCATGTAAGTTGAACTAAGTTCTTTCTCAATTTACTAGTATTTCGATATCAAGCTTTAATGTTGTTGAATTCTAATTATTGAAAATTAATGTAGTCCAATATTTAAAGAAACTACACTTCATGTTTTGCATTTATGTTAGCCTTTTCAAAGAAAGAGAAGTGACACAAGAATGGTTTTGATTCATTCCAAACTATTTATAACATATACACTCCAAATAAGTAAGTGTCTCTATGTAATACATATGGGCAAACAATTTGTAAATTAAAATAGTCAAATATTATTTATTATAAGCTAAGATATTTTTCGTTATTTACATATTATTAATGCAATGTAAAAAGTCATATATAACATTTTGGTTAAGAGGTATTGTATAAAAATGTTCAACCATGTGTTGATGACTCGACGTGTTAGAGCTCACCTTATATTAGAGCTTCACTTTTCAAAATTCTAAATTACTAGATATTCATCAATCCCTTCACATTATCATATATAAATATATAAATATATATATATATATATATATATATATATATATATATATATATATATATATATATATATATATATATATATATATATATATATAAAATAAAACAAACATTTATCAACTCCAAAAGCCAACATATAAACTTGCCAAATACAATAATAATCAAGGCACTCTATTAATTGTTATAGTGCATTTGATGCACGAGCATTAGGATGGTTAGAATATCTTAGGTTCATGTAAAGTTATTGTGTTCATTAATAACCTCCAAATGTATGTGGATGAGTGTTTTATTTGGCTTGGTCAATGTAATATTTAGTGTTAAAGGGAATTTGGTGGTAAAAATGAGAATTGAGTGTGTAAGTAGGTGAAATATTTGTTACTATGCCTAATCAGGTCTATAATGAGGTGTAACACAGTCTTGCAGGAGTTGGAGGACTGTGTTAGGATAAGATCCATCCTATTTCTAAGTCTAGAGTGTGTTGATATTTCCTAGGAATTGTTGGAGTAAGCTTAGGAGTCTTGTTTAGTGATGATTTTAGTCATTCTAATATAGAAGTGAGGAGAATCAACATATATAAGCTATGGAAAGCCATGGAAAATATGTAATAAAGGTATTCAAGATTGAATAAAGTGGTAGAAGCTATTTTGAAGGCTGTGATAGAAGATACTCTGCAAAAATTAATGGTAATTTGAGTATTGCAATTTAATATAACAAGAAGGATCAAATTATAAAGAAGGATCATAGAGAAGATATGACGACCCTGCACCATTTTAATGGTATCAGAGCGGAAGATCTTGATACTTCGAATGTAGTTGTTCAAAGATCCTAGGAGATTTTCAAGTTAATTTCTTCATATGGACGAGTATAGGCATGAAAATTTGAAATTGGTATGATTGTTACAGATTGATTGTGAATAAAGTATGATGTAGATTGGGTCATAGAGGAGATTTAGAGGTTGTTTATAAAGTATGCTATAGATGGTGAACTGTGTAGAGGAAGTCGTGAACGTCCTTTAAAAATATAAAATTACAGTTTTATCAGTTCAGATAGCGCATAGAAAATAGGACAAAGGAAAAAGAATTAAATTTTTAAGAACTCCAAAGAGATATAAGTTTGTAAAAATGTCCATAGATGGCTTCAAGGAAAGAAGAGTGGAAATATATTGAGAAGCAAAGGCAATTTAAGCTCCACCAAGAAGTGAAATCTATAAAAGAGGATCTTGATAGGATGATATAGAATATGCAAAAGGAAACGAGAAGACTTATCTTCAGGGCACAAGGGTGGAATTTTCACCTTAAGAAGTCTATCAAATGGCCAGTAAAGGAACTTGTAGAAAGAGGAAGAAGAAAGAGAACTTTTAGGTTAAAGAAGAAAGAAGGACAAAAAATGTTTCCAAGAGGAGAGCAACATGGAGAGTTGCCTAGAGAGCAACCAAGAAGAAATTTGCAAGCAATGTAATAGGAAGGAGAGATGCCAAAGGAGGAGGCATCCATGGAGGCTAAGGGGTCTCAAGAAATTATTTCTAACTATTTCTAGTGGTTGATTGCAGGTACAAAGGCCACATAAGAAGAATGCCAATTTGAGGCATTAAACCTCGAAGATGAAGAAGCATCAAATTATGGCTTTGTCTACAGAAGCGTGGAACAACTACTTGAGTGTGCCATACATGAGAGCCTTGGAGTGTGCCATACATGAAAGAAAAGAGGACAAATGGAGTGAGGCTATGGAGTCTCAAAGTGAAGAAGAAAATGTAAATAGAGATGATTCATATAATCAGCTATAGTGGTCTGTGAAAACAACTAAGGGGTTAAATAAGATCACAAGGAATGCAAAAGAGCTAACCTTCAACTTAGAGGATTTTCACTTCATAGACAGAGTAAAGAAAGCTTATGAGGAAACAATAGAAGAAGATGAAAAGAGAATGGTGGTGGCACATGTTGAGGAGGCCATCAGGGCTTACATGTCTATACTGAACCATGGTGTGGATGTTGTAGCTATAAGTAATTACGAAGGAAATAGGGTAGAATCATTATCAAAGCTTATGAGAGAGATTAAGGACAAACCAAGAACAAGCAAGAAGACAAGACACATGAAAAAGAGACAGAAATACAGGTTCATAATGGTGATAGTGACTAAAGAGAGATCAATGAGGGCAAGTGAAGCATCAAAGATGTCAAGAAGAAATTGGAAGGCAAGAAGAAAGAAGAGTTAAGCATGCATTTGAGCAGGAGCACAATTTGTTTTCCCACCAGGGGAGTCTGATGCAAGAGCACCAAGAGCATCAAGATGGTTAGAATATCTTAGGTTCACGTAAAGTTATTGTGTTCATTAATAACCTCCAAATGTATGTGGATGAGTGTTTTATTTGGCTTGGTCAATGTAATAGTTAGTGTAACAGAGAATTTGGTGGTAAAAATAATAATTGAGTGTGTAAGTAGGTGAAATGGTTTTTCCTATGCCTAATCAAGGCTATAATAAGGTGTACAACAATCTTACATGAGTTGGAGGAGTGTGTTAAGATAAGATCCATCATATTTCTAAGTCTAGAGTGTGTTGAGATTTTCTAGGAATTGTTGGAGTAAACTTACGAGCCTTGTTTAGTGATGATTTTAGTCATTCTAATATAGAAGTGAGGAGAATAAACATATATAAGCTATGGAAGGCCATGGAAAATATGTAATGAAGGTATTCAAGATTGAATAAAGTGGTAGAAGCTATTTTACAGGCTGTGACAGAAGATACTTCGCAAAAATTAATGGTAATTTGAGTATTACAATTAAATATAAGAAGGTGGATCATAGAGAAGATACTACGACCTTGCACCATCATTCAAAATGGGAAATTAGTAAAAAAATAATATTAAAAAAATTTATTTTCCCGTATTACGCCACTGTCTCCTTGGTCCTATAATATTTTTTATTTTAAGAGTAAAGAGCCAGGATAAAATTCCTAATTTGAATTATCAATATTTTCTAATAAAGTGTTTTTTATAAAGATAAGGCAATAAAGTAAAGGTTAGTTTTTATGTCACACTTTACGTAAAGGATACGTCAAGCCATCTAGGATCCTCTTAAATAATTCGAAGACTTTTGTGCTCATATCTTAAAGTTAGACTTTAAAAAAAAATTAAACCTTTTCTCACGAATTTTGGGAATAAAGGGGACATTGGTGGACCACATATATCCAAAACAGTTAATTAAAATAGTAATTTTCCACTCCCCACTCAAGTGGGAATGGACTTGGTGAAAGGTTTTACATATCTCAATTATAAAGGTAATTGGAAAATGATTTTTTATGCCATGAATCTCATCTCATCAATGAGAATATGGTATACTAGCAATTGCACATAAGATCGTGTGATGTGGACGTCGCAAGGGATAGAGGGGGAAGAAATGTGCGGAGGATGGAAGAGGGGGGGAGGACGGGTGATAGAAAATCAAGAACATGATCTATGAAGAAAATAAATTGGAATGCAATGAGAATAGAGTATGAGTAAAATAAATTGATCAACAAAATGCACAAGATGGATTTGATCAACAAACTGATTCACATAAAAGCTCATCGGCCATCTTGAAGATTCAGGGATAAAAAATAACCCAAGTGCCAAATGCCTACAAGGGATTAATCCTGCACATCCATGCAACAACAAGGTTAATAAACTTTCAAATTCCTATAAAGACTAAAAAATGAGAATACATAGAAGCCACTTTCATTCCAAAGCCACATACCACAAGTCTTCAAAGGCATTTGGGTGAGGAATAACCCTATCATAATGCCAACATAATATCCATCATGATAGAGAACTTCAACATAAATGGAAAACTGGCTAGTAAGTACTCAGATTAGAAAATTAGCTGTCATTATGCTCATAAGGCCCATGACTTGAAAATTGAGGGTTCAAACGTTGGCCCCACCTATATACAAGATCTAACACACATAATTGGCCCAAAGAATGTTGAGTGTTGTCCCTCAGAAGGTTATCATTATTCTCGATAGAGTTGAAAAAACATCATCTTGGCTGATAATGGTCATGATTCTCTGCACATGGCTGATTCCTCTTTAGTCTTGTAAGTGCCACGAGTATTGGCACTTGCTTAAGAACTACACCAATAATGTAAAGTATCTAGAGACCTCCAAAGTGATAAAACTAATATCTCAAAGCAATGCTCAAGACATTGAATTTATTTTAACCAAATAAGTTCAAAACAACTATCCCTCAAAGTAACTCTCCTCTTTTTGAGACGCATCCATATACATAAAATAAGTTTGTTTCAATGTTTTAAAGAAAAACAAGTACAATCCTCTCCATGGAAAAAATGAGCTGACTCTACCCCCTGCATTTTGTAAAGACAACTCTCCCTTTAATATGTTATCACTTTCTTCTTTAATGTATTCTCACAAGAATAGGGAGAGGGCTAACATAGGGTAAACAAATAGCTAACAATATTGGTGTGGAGATAGTTTGTCTTGAAAGTAAAGGAATGCTTTCTTATTTCTAACAAGTAATTATGTCTCCACAAAATAACACTCGTACTTGAGTTAGTGAAGATAGTTCTCATATCTAGTAATAATTTCTTGCCCAACAAAGGTGGGGAAAACATTATGGCAGTCCCCATACAATAAGAAATTTTTCAAGGAACAAAAGAATTGTCCCATGGGATGTGTAGATAAAGGCCACATGTAATTGTCAGCTTTCATCTTTAGTTTGAAAAGAGCATAATCCTTCTACTTGTTGATAATATTCATTACAAAAAATTTGTCAAGCATACATTTTTGGGCTTAACCAATCGCTCCTATATTTCATATGTTTCTTGTGACTGTGAGTTGACTCCTGCAACAAAATAATTAACATTTTTGTCTACCTCAATCCAACTACATCCAGACAATTTTTTACCTGTCTATCATTTATCAATTTTCAAAGCTTTTGAATGCCATCCCACCTGCATGCTACTGCATAGATGTTTTCCAACTGCAAAAAAGGTAAGGCATTATTAGGGTCCAACTCAAAAATGTGTTCTACCACACACTCTCCAAGCTCTACAAGCACTAAACAAGTGTCTCCATAGATTAATATCAAGATTTACTAGCATTTCATTGATAAAATAGTTTTCCTCTCCCGATCTCTCAACACAACCAAGACGATCAACGATGTAACCATAGTGCTCTATTGTAGGTATGATATGGTAACATGCACTCATACTATTAAAATATTGTTACCCTTCATTCACTAAGCCAACATGGCAACATGCAAATTAGACTCCAACTACGGTAATATGATTTGGTTTTGTAATGAAGCATTGCATTTATTCGAAGAGCTTGAGGGCCTCTTTAGAAAAGCCATGCATGACATGTACTTCAATCATTGCAGTCCAGGAGACCACGTTTTTTTGACACATTTTACTAAACACATTGAATGCATTTTCTATGCTACCACATTTTGTGTACATGTGTACAATGACACTTGATACAAAGACATTCGACTGAAACCCACTCTTGATTAACTATTTATGTATTTCTTTAACCTGATTTAGAGATGTCAAGCTAGCACATGTTAAAGAACACTGGAAAATGTCAGTACATTTGGATTCACACCCTCTAACTACATTTTTTCAAAATACTTCAGGGCATCCTCCCCATGCCCATTCTGTGCATATCCAACAATCATTACATTCCAAGATGCAACAAGTAGATTGGGATTATTTCAAATAACTTCGTGGCCTCATCTAGGAACCCATTCTGTGCATATACTGAAAGCATGACATTCCATGAAATAGAAATCCTATTAGCATCCTATTAAAAAACTCTTAACGCTTGATCAACATGTCCATTCTACCCATATGCTGCAATCATTGTTGTCCATGAAACGTCATCTCACTCATACATCTTCTCAAATTTCCTTAGAGCTTCCTCAAAATTCTCATTATGTACATAGCCTGTAATCATTACATTCCATGACACAATACTCCGTCTAGGAATTTTGTCAAATAAGTAGCGTGTTTTCTCTAAATTCCACTACTTTAACAAATGCTAGGGCATATTCGGCCACCTAGTCCACCTCATGATCAACAACATCGTGAAAGCCATTGTAGGCCCTGCAACACCTCATCAGGTCAAGAAAGGCCATGTTAGATGCCTGAATGGACTGCCATTAACAACCCTGATGGATAATTCTTGTGGGTATTTGCGAGTGCAGAGTAAACAGTAAAAAAGATTCACATTTTTTATACTCAATAATAAATAGTTTGGAATTTGCTATACGTTCTAATTTGATATGGTGGGAATGAAGTGTAAAATCATGCTCGCACATTTGTCTCAAATACCTATTTACTCCTCCTTGCTAGTCACGACTCGCATCTCAAATATTTAGGAGTAATGCTCCAAAATGAACCTGTGTTTCCGCAATACAGAGTTAATAGAGCTTATTACTACATACAGGCAGGAGAGGAGAGAGATGTGTAGAATCATGGATCCAACTGAGAAGGGTGTGGTGGAAAGATGATATGCGATGGGTAATGTATACCTCAGATATCGCAACACAAATCTTGAGGGCAAAGAATAAGGGAGATGCCAATGTTACTGTGGGTTCACTCATATCTTCACGTTATCCAGTGGGAACGAGTTATACAATCAATCTGATCGTAATTAAACAAAACAAATCTGACCACGGGCTTCTCCAGAGATATCAAAATAATTTCCCCCCTCCTCACATCATGATCAGGTGTTCACACGAGTCCTTTCATCCTTGTTTTCATTAATCTATTTGGATTCATCTTCTTAATCTTATGAAATTTGTTTTTGTCATAGGAATCGAGCTCCTTAGCAATGGTGGTGACGAGTAAAGTGAAGGGTAGCCCAAAACTATATAAGAGGATAACCACACAAACCTACACTGAAACAACATTTGAATCCTTCTACTGTAGGATTTCAATGTATGTAGTACCTCCTTTTCTACACTGTTGATTCCTTGAAACTCTCCAAGCTGTGTCAGAGATGGCTAGGCTCACTCCAACTGGTAAGGCCTTACGATGTAATTATTTTATATCAACATGCTTACAATTATTTTTGGTAACAAATTAGTTAATTTTAATGGTGGAAAATGTCATATTTGGATTCACACCCTCTAACTACATTTTTTCAAAATACTTCAGGGCATCCTCCCCATGCCCATTATGTGCATATCCAACAATCATTACATTCCAAGATGCAACAAGTAGATTGGGATTATTTCAAATAACTTCGTGGCCTAGGGTATTTATGTGTTTTTTAGACTAGTAATCACAAATGAGTGGTGCAATGACTATGTGGATAAGGAATGAAGGAGAAAATATCAAGAACCTGGTCCGCCTCATGATCAACAGCATCGGAAGCTCATTGTAGGAGGTGATGAAGAAGGTTATTAAAGAATGGCATAAGTGCATTCAAAGATCCAATAACCATTGAAGCAAAAGGATAAGGTTAGCCTAATTAAAAGGTCCCAAGTGGGAACGAGTTATACAATCATCTGATCGCAATTAACAAAACAAATCTGACCACGGGCTTCTCCAGAGATATCAAAATAATTCCCCCCTCCTCACATCAACTCAAAACACTGATCATAGGAATCGAGCTCCTTAGGAATGGTATCTCAGACGAGTAAAGTGAAGGGTAGGAGGATAACCACACAAACCTACACTGAAACAACATTTGAAACCGTAGGATTTTAATGTATGTAGTCCTCCTTTTCTACACTTTTGATTCCTTGAAATGTGTCAGAGATGGCTAGGCTCACTCCAACTGGTAAGGCCTTACGATGTAATTATTTTATATCAACATGCTTACAATTATTTTTGGTAACAAATTAGTTAATTTTAACGGTATTAGTGTATTTATGTGTTTATAGACTAGTAATCACAAATGAGTGATGCAATGACTATGTGGATAAGGAATGAAGGAGAAAATATCAAGGAGGAAGCGAACTCAAAACACTCATCTGCCATCATCGATCATGCAATAATCCCCTTATTTTTTTGGTGAGTCACATATGAATTATGTGTCATTTTTGCAAACCACATGAAGGAGAAAATGGGTGTGGAGTTTGTGAAGGACATATGCCAAAAGCTATTGCCATTGCGATCGATAGTCCATATCCTATATATTGTCATTATTACTTCCAACCATGAATGACAAAAATGAATTCATTATTATTGTCGCTGACTATTCACGATACCGAATGTTATTCAAATACAAGACTTGAAATCTTTTGGAACATTTTTTTGACAAGGGAATTCAATTTGTACGGGGATATATTTCCATTTGTGGGACCTCAAATACTTGCAAAAACACAAAATAAAGGACAACTTTAATTATGTATCATGGGTGCAAAGGTGGGCCCATGAGAAGAGGGGATCATATGAATACATTTGCATTGTTTTCTTCACTACTGCATGTAGACATCGAGTGTTATAGATGTCTATAAACCTTACCCTTTTCCTTGTGTACTTCATCTTGCACCAGAAACTGTAACTTGTCTTGCACATCCAAACAAGAATGAATTCTCAAGTAGCGGGGGATATATAGCTAGAGGATCTATGGAGGAAGAACACCAACTAGAGGCCATCACTTTAATGATTGATAAAAGGGACCTTTCTATGAGGGATATGTTGACACACGTGACAGTATGACCTAAGGATGCCACCTTAATGAAGCTACTAGTAATAAAAAAAGCTAATGGGGACCTATAGAATGAATGCCTTACAAGAGACCATATGCAAGTGGTGTGGCCACATCACCATAATCACAATGAAGGACCACTAACAAATGGTTTGGGTTATACATTAATTCTACATGGATATCACCTTCCATTGACCTCGATCACAATTAAGCTCCACCATCTAATGGCATGAGAAATGCACGACTTCTACATGGACCCCTCATCATGTTAAAGGGAATGCTTATTAACATAATTAAATTTAAATTGTGTTTATGCCATTAGATACTAAAATAATCAATACAAACGATCGTCTTATTTAATGCAATGTTTGTTGAGTATTAAATAAGTCTTAATAACTCCCAATTTTAAAAAGCCATACTTTTTAATTAATTTGTAACTTTTTGGAATTACTCCAATTACTTTATTATGCATATTAATAGGATAAACATTGAATCAATACAACAAAAAATACAATATAAATATTGTTTTACTTGTCTTAATGTCATAAATGTTAATATAATAAATAAACTACAAACATAATGAAAATATATTAAGACTAAATTGATACATATTTAAGGGTTGAACAAATGTTGACACAAGTTAAGCAAGGAACCTCTCTTCTTGAAGCTACTTAAACAAATACCAAATTTGTTAGTAAGAAAAATGAATGATATGATATAACAACAAAAAAATAGAATTGTAGGAATTGCAACACTCCATGCCATATTTTGAAGTGTGCAAGGATCCAAAATAAGTATGCTAATGTACTTTTCGCTAAAAATACTCGGAAAAAAATGATCAAAACCCAAATTGGAAAAAAGGAAAAAAATGGCTGATATTGACCATGTCACTAGTGGTGAACTTGAACAACATGGAGGCCACAATGGGATTGAGTTGCTACACAATCCTTGAAAAACTATATTCAAAAAGTCGATGTGGCTGCCCATGAAAGCACCACACATGGTTGCTAGGTTGACATGGCCACCAAAAATTTTAGCACCCACGAGCGATGATTAACAATTAAATTTGAAAGCCACCTATGCTTGTGATACAATTTTTAGGAGACAATAATTTTCCAATATTTCCCTTCAAAAATACAAAACATTTATATTGATACACTACTAATCATATATAATAGACTACGTTATATTTATTTAACTATTTTTAATATATATATATATAATTTACATATAAATATGTATAGAAAATTATAGTCACATTTTAAATATGCAAGTCACATGTGATAGTTATTTCAAATATTTGTAAGCATTTTATAGCTAAAATTACAAAAAATGTCTAAATAAAAATCAAATTTAACCCCTAGCGATAACAAAAGGCATGCCCACAATAAGAATGGACTACGACGATGCATTCATAAAGTCTCCTTCTCCACTACCTACAAATAGGGAAACTTCTTTCACACTTATGCCTCTGAGAATGGAGATCATGTCCTTACATCTACCTTATGCTCTTTATATCGTAAAGGACCAAATGTGTGGCATAAAGGACGACATGACATAGAGGGAGTTGTGACATAATGAACAACTCACAAAACACATTGCTAAAGATTGAAAACCAATTCCATTTTGCTTTTTTTTTGTTTTTAATGATTAGGGTTTCTAATATCGATTAGGGTTTCTATGCATAAGACAATGGATAGTAAGGATTTATTTGTACTTCAATGATTCCTTAGACACGATTTCAATCGTTCGAACCCTACTGTGTGACAAAAGGGAGTGCCATACCTCCACCAGAGAAATGCCTATTGACATAAATATGGGACTTGAAATCATGTGGATTTATTTATGATATGAGACTTGAAGTTTTTTGGAGTTTCCATTATAATGCAAGACCTCAAATTGCATGGTAAAGATTTTAAGGTTAATATTGATTACCTAAAATTTCAATAATTAGAATGGGTTTTTCGACTTCTTTGGTTATGTGAAAACATAAATTGTGGGAATAATCTTTGACATCACTATTTTGTCTAATATGAAAAATAAAGTCGCTGTAAAATTTTAGGGCATTTACTAGCATATGAAGACAAAAACATCGACAAAAGGATAGAGAATTTGTGTCTTCGATTATATTTCTAAGAAATCCTTTCCATGGATAACATGAGGCAAACATATAATGAGGGGATTGGAAGTGAATTTAACAAGAAAAGGAAAGGGATATGGTTATCTCAAATATCCCCTCTTGCATCTCTTGAAGACCACATAAACACACTCCTTCAGAGAATACAATAACATATAAACATGTAACATGAGTTGTGAGGATGTTTATACATGTGTATGCTTAAAAATTTAAAAACAATATGTTGTTACAAACATGGATAAAAATAATTAATACTAACTATTATGTTATTTCAATGTTTGTTGATGATTAAATTTCTTAATAGTCAAAAACCTATTTATTTTGGGATCACTGCAATTGTGTAATTACATGTTTTAATTAAAAAAGGTTGAAAAATATAACTAGTACAATAAAAAAATTATGTACATACAATGAAAATAGAAAATAATATGAAACAAGAAAAACATGGTATATTAAATATAAATTTTGACATTGGTCGTTGAAAAACTAGACACATGTTGAAATCCCTATTTGCAAACAAACCCACTTGGTAGAGTCTAAGATTTTGTGAAGAGGAGACATCCACTAATAAATTAGGGTAAATTTTATCAAGTTGTGGCAATCACCAAGAAAATTTTGAATGGATAGGGAAGCATGCATGTGTATAAACCCCTCACAATTATTTCCACCATACTATCCATATTATTTCACATCATTTTGATAACCCTACTTGGAAGAGTATGAGATTTCGTGGAGAGAAGACATCTATTAAAAACTTAGGGTAAACTTAATCCAGCCATGATAACCACTGAGTAGTATTTGAAAGGATAGGGAAGGTTGTATATGTCTAAAAACACCATGATTCTTCTCACCATGACATCCAACACGTCCTACATCACTTTAGCCTTGGTCCACTCTGTCAATAATGTTGTCTTTGAAATATCACTTCCTATATATCATTAAAATTTAAAATGGTCGTGAATATGCATGAATTCTTGAAAAATAATAATGAAAGTAGAAAACCAGATCCATAACACAACAAGAGAGGAATTCATCTTAGACATTATTAAGCATGAAAAGTGAGTCCTCCAACAAATGTAGATGTTGTGGTTGATTACATTGATCTTCATAAATAAAGCAGATATCTCATTGAGGTATGATTTTGAGAGCCAACATGTAGACACAAGGCATATGTTCTAACAAATTGTACATGTTATATCTCTCACCATTAAGAGCACCCATTGAGGGGTTAATGTCTTTAAGAGTGTTATCTATAGGATCGTGGTGGCAGAATAAAGTTTGTTTTACTTTAGATAGAGAACCCACAATAATTTACTTAGAAGGCGCTTAACCTTGTACAATGTCTATGTCTTCTGATAATTTTTCCCATTCTTCTAGTTTTTTCTCTTCATTTTCTAGTCCTACTTCTGTGGAAATTTTATTCTTTTTAGTAGTAAAAGGATGATCCTTATATTTATTTTCTTCTTCCACTTTGGTGGGTCAATCATTTGAATTTTCTTATACCTCTTAGAAATCCTTAGGCATACTGCACTCTATAAGATGAGGTGTCGAGACAAACTCTTCATCCAAATAATATACATTGAGGTCGATACCCTTTTTGATATATGAAAAGATTCTCCTCTTGTTGATCGAATAGTAAATTAACTTCTCATCCTTGTGGGGGAAGAATATGCTTCTAAAAATATTCAATTTACCTAAGAAATCACCCCACTTTCCATGTTTCTTATCATTGTAGACATTAATTTCAAGCACCTTCTCATGCATACTCTGAGAATTTTTAATAAGACAATTTGAAGAGCTGTGCAAATCAGACACTAGGTGCTAGATAAATTCCACCTCGTAAAATATAACTACAATTGAAAATCATGAGTGGTGTAGTGGTATGGTATTTTAGATTAAAACCATGACTAGGAGGATGTAAAGTGATTTTGAGAAATAATGGATAAGATTCTTCCATTCATCAACAACCATTGAAATCCTACTCCTTTATCCCTTGCATCATGTCATACGTAAGTACCCACAATCCAATTTGGAAACACCTATCATTGTAATTATTGGTTCAAGTTAAACATTTATTATTGCATTTTTCTTGTGATTATCAAATTTTGACCTTTTTCTTATGTTGTTGACACATTTTATCTCACTTTCTCTTATTGAATTTCCATTCTTCTCCTTGTTTGTAACTTTTCTTCCATTTTTTTTCTCTATTATCTCTCTCCCTTGATCTTTTTTGAATTTTGAAAGATTATGGCCAGTTTCATACCTAGGTTTCTAGTCACATCTCTATGGAAGTGTAGACACAAATATTGCACATTAGACAATATTTAACCCAGTCTTATACTACTATCTAGAAGGTTCTCAAGCATACAAAGTACTAATTAATCCCACCTTTTTACCATATTTGTTCTATGTTTTACTTCATATTTCCCACGTATGTCCTGATACTTATCACGCCATTTTCTAAGTTCCTTGAGATTCTAGCCCTAATTCTAGGCGCCCCACCCTATACTGGGGCACCCCAGTCCCACTTTGGGAGCCTCAATATATGCTTAACCTCTTTCACTCATTTTTGGGTCACTTCTAGCCATTAGTCATATTTATCTAGTCAACATTGTTGGGATTAATTGTGAAATTAAACTTGAGAGCCCTATAAATATAAAGCTTATAAGACCATAATAACGGTCCTAGGTCATTGCATCATATCACTACTATCACTCCATCTAGGGCTAGATCCATTGCACCATCTTGCATTCACATAGAACCATACATTCAAACTAGGAAAGTCTACATCACACACATTCTTAGAAGAGGAGGGACTTCTATTCATTTTATTCTACTATCTACATCTTCTATAGCTACCATAGCTCACTATTTCACAAAGTGCAACTGGCATGAGATCACCTAGGGCATGACATAAACACTCTCACCAGAACTACATCAGGGTCCATAATGTAGTGCAACACTCAATGATAAATCCACTAGTTTGGAAGATGAGGTCAGTCTGACCGCTTCTTCTTCTTTATGTGTAGGGCATCATCCAGTTCATCCGGTAAATCCAGTGCGATAGACAGAGAGTATTCAAAGACACTTAGCGACCATGCCAAATTAGGGTTTTGAGCATTTATACTGTTATGAGTGCCCAGAATCCATACCAAGTGCACCCCGGGGTGCCCCAGTACACTCCCAGGTGCCTGTGTCACTTCAGACAATCCAAATATTCCCTCTGCAGGGCCCCTGAGTGTTCATCTGCACTGTCAAGTTCAAGTTCTAGATCTGTGACAACCTGCGACAGTCTCCTTCAATCAGCTGAAGTCATTTCCTTACTTACCTCTTGCATTCTAGGGTTTTATTTCCATTAGATCAAATCATGCAATTACTTTACATCACTTTATCATATTAGTTTGTTGTTATTTGTTACTATTTAGTCATCTTTACTTACAAGAATTTTAGTCCTCCTACTTAGATTAACATTAATACTATAATACCTTCCATTTAGGTCCCATTACGGCCTTATTTTTGTTAATCATTTTGGTGAACTTGACCATACTTTCATACCACCTTCTCAGGTATCTTTTTCATTCCATCATCATGAATATCTCTATCACTGAATACCTGCTTACCCACCCTGATTTGCTTCATCGAGTCGAAACCCTTTTTCACTACTACAGATGTTTCTACTGACATGCATCCAGAATCTATGTATGACACATTTTCCGAGGAATTTTCTCAACATATAGCATTCCAAGGAAATCCTCCCACTGAAATTCACCCTTTTGACAATGACCCACCACTTTACATCATGTCCCACATCTACAATGTTGTTTTTAAGCATACTCTTATCGATAATGGCTCTGAGCTTAATCTGTACCCCATGTCCTTTCTCCAAGCCATAGGTTTTTCTACCCATGACATAAGCCCTTCTTCCATTTCCCTCCGTTGCTTATGATGGTTATATTTGTCCATGTCTAGGCCATGTTACTTTTCCTTTAAATGTCGGCCCTAAAACTCTCCCCACCATTTTATTTGTTATTGATTTCCCTATCTCATATAATTGCTTGTTAGGTAGACCATGGCTCCACACCATGCAAGCCATTACCTCTACCATCCACTGTTGCGTCAAATTCTTACATGAACGTGTTGAGCATACCATCTTCTGAGATCATGATCCATTTCAATATTATGTCCATGACCCTCATACTAGTATCCCTATTCCTTGCATTGACACCACTGATGAACCTTAGCCTTTGGACAACTAGCCACATTTACCACCACTTGAGGGAGCTATTTTTTTAGTAGTTTCACCATTCCCCCTCCATCACCCATTCCCACCACCATAGTTCCATATCAAGTCACCCCCTCCCTCTGTGAACACTATCATCCCATCTCTACTAGTACCAGCCACGCACCCACCCTTCACGTGTACCCTCTTTATCCGTGACTCATTTTAGGACCATCACATTCCATTTGATCCCACATGTGATGAAACCATCTATTCTTTTTCTAATGGTTTAGCTCACCTTGGCTTTATCTTTGATGACCTTCAAGCCGTCTACTCATGCCTCTCATCTCTATTACGGTTTTGTCACCATTACCATCTGCTTATGGTTTGTGTATCTTTGATCTCCTCATTTATCCACCACATACCCTGTGTTCTTCACCACTCACATTAGGGGAATCTTGGCTTACTTACATCAGACAAGGTATGTTAGACCCTAGTCACACTGACATCTCATTCCCCATGCCCTTTGGCCACATTTTCATTTGCAATAGTTCTTTTCTACGGCCATTCACCCAACCTCACTCGATGGTACGCACACGGTTGTCCACATCCTCCATTTATAGATGAAGAATACTGCTATGGGCATGTACCATTTGTCTCTCATTGGCTCATTATGTGATCAACCTGATACTATAGCTTGCCAAGTTGTTAATTTTTGATCCCTTTGACTTTGACCCAGAGGATGACGATCTCCTTGACGAGTTCACATAGCCTCTTTCTCACATTACTATTAGGGGGCATATCACCTGACATGTTTCCTTTCCTCACATTTCAACATTTCCATCATATATCATCACATCATGCAACACCTCATTACCTGATGATGCACCCTAGTGCTTCAGTTCACACTGGATTATTGAGGGACCACTATTCCACTGAACCCCACACACTGCACTACTGGACCTATCCATATACATCCTACATCATCCTATACATACCTCATCTACTCAGTCATTTATACCTCATCTATCTCATACATGCTACACTAGTCATTCTTCATTATGAGTCTAGTTTTCTATGTCATCCATATATCCTATACATTCTACATGCTACACTAGATTTCTTATACTTGGGTCTAGTTTTATCTATCATCATTACACATTCTATTCCTATCTACACACTTATTCATTACACCTTCCCTACCCACATTGCATTCATACACCCTACACTAGATTTCCTTATACTTGGGTCTAGTTTCATCTCTCATCAGTACACATTCTATTTCTACCTACCCACACACTACATTACATTTCCTACACCACACATTCACATACCTTGGTCATCTACACTACATTGTTCTACGCGCTACACCCACCACCCTATGATGCACTCTAGTTCCTCGGTCCATACTCGACTACCGAGGGTTTACCAATCAAATGGACCTTACCTACATGTGACATGTCATAACACATTTCATCAGACTCATGACCAACTCTCTAGGCTATATCATCACCCATACTCATCATCATATCATGTAGTGGTATACACCTTAGGTTAAATCACCACTCCTTTCCCCATCCTACATTATCCTCTTACATACTATCATCACATATTCTATCATCCTATTCTCAGTCATTCTACTACATCATCACCTCTCCTACTCATCCATTAGTGGTATACACTTTAGGCTAAATCACCACCCTCACCTTCTTCATCACATAGTGGTCTACACTTAGTGCTAACATCACCACCTTCTTTTATTCACCACCTACTTATCTACGCTTCATACATCACTCATCTTGTAGTGACATACACCATAGGCTAGATCACCTTCTTCTTCCATCTTATAGTGATATACGCTTAGGGATAAATCATCACTCATATATCCAACCAAGTCATGGTATACACTTAGGCTATAGGTCCATGCACACCTTTTTATACGACACATTCCCATCAATTCATCTCGTAGTGATATACATTTAGGGATAAATCATCACTCCTCTATCCAACCAAACCGTGGTATACGCTTAGGCTATAGGGTCCATGCACAACTTTCCATACATCTCATCATCCTCCACTCATCTTATAGTGATATATGCTTAGGGATAAATCATCACTCATCTATTCAACAAATTCATGATATACGCTTTCACTATAGGGTTCACGCACATCTTCATTCCACATGTCACATTTCATCACCACTACACATACACACTCATTGCAGTGCGCTAGACACAACCAACACTACTCGACCATTTCCCGATGATGCACTCTCGTTTACATGGTTCATTCTTGAATTGCTAAGGGGGAAAACAAAATGAACCTCACTGCATACACTTCCATACACTCAGGGGGCATGTTGCTCCTATCATTCCATCTTGCATTCCATTCCATCCATCCATAACATATTACATTGTCTTGGTAGCATTTACTTTTTCTTACTAGTGTTTTACATGTTCACTTTACTACACATGTTATCTTGCTTTCCTATATGTCATTATCATACACACATGCATGTTCATGCCTTTTTTTAGTGTGATAGCAGATACATGACATTTACATGTGGTATGGATTCTTTCCTTCTACCCTTACTATACTGGTCGCTAGGGGCATCCACATTCATCTCATACAGGTGTTATTGTTTCATTTTGTACTTAGCATCTTATACTACTTGTTTATACATGCTTTGACATATTGGTTTTCACTCTAACATGCTAATGGGTGTTCTATGTGCAACACTTGTTTTGCAGGACTACATGTTCACATGACTACTTGTATTTCTACTTGTATGCTTTATTTGCCATTGTTTGTGGAATTTTCCCTTTGCTTGTGTGCACACTTTTCTATTGTATGCAGCCATGATGGCCTTGCGTGTCTTGAACATCGTGACTGATGTACCATGTTTGAAACCCACTTTGTGTAGTCTCTTTGTTTTCTTGTATGTTTACACTTCTTTGCTTAGTAGTTTTTACATTGTCTGCATCTTTTACACTTATTTGCATGCATGTGTTCAGACTAACACTTGTATTGGCTATCCATCCCATTTTCTGTGTGCCTTGGTATCTACCAAGTGCTTTCCCTTTCCCCCCTATAGGGATGAGTTAGTTACAAGGTCAAAGTGTGGTTGGTCCTCTCTTGGGGGTTCATTATCCTTCCAGGGTCATCACATGCGCCCCCAAAGAGGTGGGATCATCATTGAGGGTTTCTACTAACACACAGTATCTACACCGATTCACACACAACAAGTGAGTTCAGACCAGTCTACAAACTCCATACAAAATGGCCTTAACATGACATGGTGTCCTTCAATTATGGTAATTCTAGGCTAAGGGTTACAGTGGGTGGCCTCTCTACACTTCTCCATCCAGTGGCATAGGATCACCCAAAAAACTAGCGCAGTACATAGATCTCTTCAATAAATTGCAGCAGAAGCGGTTAGAGTTCGAGGACACCAAGCATTTCCTCCCTACACTTCTTCAGCCAGGGTGGTGTGAGATCACCCAAAAAACTCACAACATCATAGGATATCCTTCTACACCGTTTTTCTCAACATGGATCAGGTGCACATGTTCCATTTTTCCATTTACACTTTCTATTCTAGCATACTTTACATTTGCGTACTTTACACAACATTTTTACATACATACATATTTGACTACTTGATCATTTTCTCCTTTCAGGTCCACTATATGAGAAACAAACAATCAAATTGGGGGCAACAACAAAAGTGAACAATGACAACACACCGCAAATGGTACTTGCCATATTAACCATGCAAGTACACCACACACATGTAGCAACTACACACGTGTTCCGCCCTAGGTTCACTCTCATCACTTTTTACACATGTTTCATCTTTAGAATCCACACTCCTCCACATCTTTCTTTTTGTCATTCCATGCTTCTAGTCCATCGACGTGTTTTCTTCTACACTTTTCATGGACATCAGGTACACTTTTCTATCTACTTTATGTTACCAGAGATGTTCGCTCACCAACATAAAGTGGGGGAAAATGTAGACACAAATATTACACATTAGACAATATTTAGCCCAGTCTTATACTACTATTTAGAAGGTTCTCAAGTGTACAAAGTAAAAATTAATCCCACATTTTTTTCCATCTTTGTTATATGTCTTACTTTGTCTTTCCCACGTATTTCCTGATACTTATCTCCCCATTTTCTAACTTCCACGAGATTCTAGCCCTAATTCTGGGTGCCCCACCTTGTACTAGGGGCGCCCCAGTCCCACTCTGGGTGCCCTGATCTATGCTTAGCCTCTTTCGTTCCTTTTTGGGTCACTTCTAACCATTAGTCATCTTTATCATTTTCTCATTCGGTATTGTCAGGATTAATTACTAAATTAAACTTGAGATCCCTATAAATATAAAGCTTATAAGACCATAATAAGGGTCCTAGGTCATTGCATCCTATCACTACTATCACTCCATTTAGGGTTGCATCCAATGCACCATCTTGGATCCACATAGCACCATACATTCAAGTTAGGAAAATTTGCATCACACACATTCTTAGAGGAAGAGGGACTATATTCTAGCTACATCTTCTATAACTACCATAGCTTGCTATTTCAAAAAGTGTAACTGGCACAAGAGCACTTAGGGCATGGCATACACACACTCACCAAAACTACATCAAGGTCCGTAATGTAGTGCAATGCTCAATGATAAGTCCACTGGTTTGGCAGCTGAGGTCAGTCTGACCCCTTCTTCTTCTTCATGTGTAGGCTATCATCTAGTTCATCCAATGAATCCAGTGTGAAAGATAAAGAGTATTCAGAGACATTTAACGACCATGCCAAATTAGGGTTTTGAGCATTTATACTTTTTCAAGCACCCAGAATCCAGACCAGGGCACCTTGGCACCACAGTACACTCCCAAGTGCATGTGTCACTTTAGACAGTCCAAATCTTCCCTCTGTAGGGCCTCTGAGTGTTCGTCTACACTATCGAATTACAGTTCCAGATCTGTGACAACCTGAGACAATCACCTTCAATCAGCTGAGTCATTTCCTTACTCCCCTCTTGCATTCTAGGGTTTTATTTCCATTAGATCAAATCACTCAATTACTTTACATCACTTTAGGATATCATTTTTCTGTCATTTATTACTGTTTGACATCTTAACTTACAAGTGTTTTAGTCCTCCTACTTAGATTAACATTAATACCCTAATACCCCATTTAGGTCCTATTAGGCATTATTTTTGTTAATTAGAAAGTGGTAATTTACTCTATGAAGGCCCTTTTAACCCTAACTTGATTTCCCCTAGTTTTTGGTAAATACTTTATTGGCTTTATCACCCAGTATATGTCATCTTATGCACCAATGAAGTCCGACTTTACATTCAAGAGGTCTATAAGTATAAATTGTAATAGGGAAGTTAAGGTTTGGTCTAATCTAGCCCTATTGCTAAAGCTTAAGAATTCAAAATTATAAAATAGTAATCATAAACATTCTTATATTAGTATGAATATTTGATAATTGACCTTACATTAATATAATGTGCTGAAAGATAATTAGGGTTAAAGAGATGCCCATTCCATCATGTTTAGAATGTGTGATAGAGCTAAAAATGCGCACATGTGTGGATCATATTGTCATTGAGATACTAAAAAATATTGGATGATGTCCAAGAGATATAGATGATTTCATGGGGGTTAGGTTGTACCATCAAGGAACCTATCCCAGTTATTTCAAGAATGTCATAAGTGTCTCTTTAGTTTCTCATTCTATCCTATGTAGATTAATAGAACAAGAAGATGATCATTTAGGTGATGTAGGGTGTGGAAATAGAACAAGAAGATGATTTTTTTTTTTTGGTGATGTGTAAGTGGTAGATATAATAGGAAAATTATAAAATTCTATGTTACTAAGTGCTTGAACCATATTTTGGGTGGTAAAATTACTCCCCTTATAATCTAATATTAACAAATATTTGATTAGAAGAAAATTCAAACCTTAGAGTTTCAATCATAAGAGTGGTATTGAACATATTTGAATGCTTGTTCTAATCCACATGATGTTGTAAATCATATGACTACATTTCATAGGTTAATTCTACAAAAATATGCATAAAGATTTGTAATTTGAATTTTGTAAAGTTATATATTGAGACACTTTTTTATGAAATTAAACATACATAAGAATATCTACACTCGATTGGTAATGTTGAAAATTTCCTCAATTTTTTTGATATTTAAATAACACCATGGTATTTTCTACCCCATTCTAAGTGAGTGGTGGTATTGTTCTAGATTAGTATCCTTACATGCAACTTGTGTGCTAACTTAATAGTCTTTTATGTACTCATGTGCTAACTTAATAGACTTTTTTGTAACTTGTGTGCTAACTTAATAACCTTTTTTGTAACTTGTGTGCTAAATTAATAGCCTTATTAATAGCTCACAAGATAAATTAATATCCTTGTTGGAAACTTATGTTCTAGCTTAATAGCCTTGTTAGTAACACAAAAATCTTAATGGAAAAAAAGAAAATACCAACACATGAATCCATGATGATGCCTCTCTATCCATTTTGGTAGTGTGACATGTCAAATCTGAACAAATTTATTGATTTTTGAGGCCAATGCCAATTTTTGGGTTGTTGAGGCCGATATCAACTTTATGAGTTGTTGAGGCCAATTTCAATTTTATGGGTTGCTGAGGAAAAATTACGAACTCTATGTATGTGATAACATTGGTAAAATTATTTATATTGATGGATATGTCATGATTGTGAGATTGTAAATATTTTTTCAAATAAATATTTTTTAACTATACACATGTGATAAAAATTGGTGAAAACATGTGTGTAACATGATATGTCCTGGTCATGAGACTATAATTATTTCTCCAAATAACTCTATCAAATTTGTACATGGTACAACAAATGTTATAAAACCTCACATAATTCTAACTATATGCTAATATGATCATGTATTATTTTATTAATAAAATTTTCAACCTTTTGTCATGTGATAACAACTACTAAAACACATATAACACCAATTGTATTATGATATGAAACTATTTTGAATAAATCTATATAACTAATGTTGGCATGGGTACTTATCGAGCTCAATCAAAATACAATGAGCACATAAGCCTTCATTGTCTATCATAGGTTGGGGAAATCCATACAACACTACATGAACCTACAGAACAGTCAGTTTATGTAGTAGAAGTGAATAACATTTGTGAATTGTTGTAACATATATAGTTTGTAAAAATATGAGAAAAGATAAAGTAAATAAGGATGTAGAGTGTGAAGTGTGTGTTATTCATTATGTGTATGTAAATGTGAGTAATGAGTATAGATTAGAGTGTGTATATGGTGGAATAGAAACAAAGTGTTAAGGTAGAATTGGAGAGAACATATATTCAATGGTATTTGTAATCTAACAATGGTATTTTATTATTGAGATATATAAAGTGGAGTTATAGTATTAACATCAATGTCTCTGTGTTAATATTCTCAATTTTTATTATCTTGTATATGTTAAATTCATAGTCCTACTTCAAAATTCATGTTAAATTTGTGTTAATTGCTGATGTTTAATAAATCATATCTACCTCTGCATATATCAACTATAATTAGAATAAAATAACATAATAAACTAGTAACAATGTATAGTTTATACTAACATTTAGTTTCTGATCACAAGCTTGATTAACTCATTCCTATGGGTGGATACACACTACTATTATGGAATCCTATAATAATAGCATAGACACCAATTTTTGGTATTGCTACCCCTCACCCCGTGTTCACTTTCCGTCATCTTTTCTACATACATACCTCTCTTCCCTTTTGAATTCCCTTTCCTTCCTAAATTGAATTTTTCCCACTTACCATTATCATTCCTATTCACCCTTAATTATCCCCAAATACTCATTTAATTTTTTAAACCTTCCTAAATATTCTATTTTATCCTTTCTAGGCCATCATTTAATGATTTCACCTCTCCACGACCTTTATTTAATGATTTCACATCTCCACCATCCACCTACTCATTTACTCATCCTATGCACCCCTAATTTGTCCTAATCCTTCTAAACACTAATCCTACCTCTTATGGGGTCCTTTTCTTGAGCTCATCATCTTCACACCGCCCAAATTAATGGGTCCCCATAGTCGGCGGTGAGCCATACAGGTCTCCGTCGAACCTATAAAGTTGTCCCTACCCCTCCTTTTCTTAGGATGCAATTTTGGAGTTTCCAAGCTTTCTTGTGATCTTGATTTGGTTTTTCATTTTCTCTGTAGTTGCTATAACCATCTTAAATATCTCTTGGCAATATTATGACCATGTTTGGGAGATTTGAAGTATTCTTTTATCATTGCATGTTTAGGCCCTCTTTAGTAACTATCATCATCAGATCTTGTGTAATTTCAACTATCATCATGAGCCCTTTGCTTCTTGTAATTCCTAGGCCCTCATTTCTTATATGCAGGTATTCGTTCCAGTCTATCCATTTTCATCCAAGTCTAGATCAGCCCCCAGTCATCGTTGACCCTGTCTGATCTCCATTGACCCATCCTACATTTTGTATTCCTCCATGTTATTCAGATCCACAACCATCCACTTTTTGTTTCCACAGTCATCCAACTCTCATACCCTATGATTTTGACCCTATGTTATCTTAGATTTTTCCTTGTAGTCCCTAGATGCCATCAACCCTACCTGATTGTTGCATACTTGATCATTCTTCATATAATTCATTATCAATTTTTTAAATTTTCTTGCATCCCTTCAATCAGATCTAGATCCATCCTGTTCTTGATTAAGCAAATATAGAATTTATAGATGCCTGAATCTAATTGCAATGTAGTAATAAATGAATTAGAAATGAAATATAGAAACGACCCAAGAAAATAAGCAATTAAGATTTAAAACCCTAATTGTAAATGAATAGATGTAAAGACTTAAATGTTTTGTAATAGATTCCAGACTATACCGAAGTGTCAAATTGATGAACAGAGAAGGAAGAGTGTCGCATTGAGCCTCAAAAAAATTTAGAAGTGTCGAAATATGCTAGACTAGGGCACCTATGGAGGGGCAAGGGTGTCATAGACCTATTATGGGTGTCCGTGACTGCTCAAGATCTCAGCAAACTAGATTCTCATGGTCACAAGATGTTTTTTGTCCTTTGCTTCTTATTTCTAGTATGTTGCACCAAGTCCACAGATGTTGTGGGTAACCTGTAATAAATAAATGACCTAAAAAACCCTCAAAAGCACATCAAATATCAAAAAGAAAATAATGCAAATGAGCAGTTATATTTTCCTTAGCTGTTAACCAAGTGATCTTACGACTAAGCACTGCACTACATTTCAGACCCAATGTAGTTATGTGTGTGTGTGTGCGTGCACGTAGAATTGTTCCCTAGGTGGATCTTGTGCGTGTCACACTTGATAGTGAGAAATTAGCTAGATGTAAGAAATGTAAATAGATGTGTGCATGAAAGACTAAACTTCCCCTCCTATGAAGTGTATGCATAAGAATAAGTCCATTTCCCTTGTGTGTGGATGTTATATGGATGCTTGATTGCTCTTGTAATGGCTTTTGAATGTTGTTTCAGATCACAAACACTAAGAGGAGGGGGATGAATCAATGCAAATTAAAAATTTATCACTTTAGTTTCAATTTTAAAATTTTAGCAATGTATTTATATGAGCAGCAAACATTCTATCAAATATTCATCATGCACATAAACATTGAACACAAAGATTACCATGGGAAACCCTTTGAAGAGAAAAACCCACCAAAATTGTTTCTTATATTACAAAAAGAAAGGACTCATAAGAATATAACACATCTTACAAGATTTTTTTTAGTGAGGCTCTAACCCCACAAGGAGGACCAAGCCCTTACACTTCTACTTATATTACACACAACAAAGGAGTCAAGTGAATATTATGCATCACATGAGATTTATTCTATAGGCACCCACCTACAAGGAGGTTATAACCCCCTGAATGTGCTAAGCTACAACTTAGACTTAATTTACATACAAATTATGATCATATAGTTACAACAATGGTTTATACAATGAATTATGATCACTTTCCTGGCACGGTCTGTGTTATTTCTCTGTCACTCTCTTCTGCTCATCTGATTTTCTCTCTCTTTCTCATTCAATATATGGTATTGATGCTTCGATTTATTGTCTACTCGATATCCCCTTTTCTCTTCTTCTCTATTGTATCTCTCTCGTAGCTTGATTGCATCGTATTTTATTCTCAGCTTTGCCTTTGTTGCTCTCTTAGCTCAAATGCCTTAGTCTTCTATTGAGAAACACTTCAAATGACTTGGAGTTTTTCCTATAACCCAATCAACCTAATCCTTGCTTCAATTTTTGCATCATGTATCCTTCCTATTTTTTTGACTGAGAATCTAGATCATTAAATGTTTGTTGTTGGATCTAGATTTTATTCTTTCTATGTTCAACTTAGTAATCTTTCTCCCATGCATCTTCCAGACATTATTTATGAGTCGACTTATAAAATTAGATCTCTTGCCTTTTTAGAATATGCATCTTGATTTTTAAACAATGAATCCTTTCCTTCTTGAATATTTAATTTTTCCTTGAAATCAAGAATCTGCGTGGAGTTTTGTTGTCATGAAAATGTGCAACAGGAAAATTGACAATTTCCGAGCATGACAACTATACCTCCGTGCCAAAATTTTCAAGTATATCAGTCCAAAACACCCCGGATCTTTCCAGTAAGTCCAAATGACCTCCTGAATAATGTTATACCATTCCCCCATGTGATTTAGGAAATTCCATTCATTCCCCCTAGGTAATTTTAGGATTTCATCTATAAAGCTACATGTAGTTGTGGGAAGGGCTATCACCGACCTTCCTAGAGATGGAGAAACCTCACAAAGTAGAGAAGAAGAGCCTAAGTGGATGTGGAAGTGATCCAAAGGTCTTGGGACATCATGGAGATGGTTCGGGAAGATTTTGGAAGGTCTTAGAGAAGTTGGGGCAGTTTCTGTAAATTTGGTCAGAGTTTTGCTAAAAATCAGACTTATAAAACATAATAAAAACACCGAATATAATAATAATACTTCAATTCATCTGGGATGTATTATTAATGTAGAGATGGAGTTTTTATACAAATGCTTGATCCTATTAATTAGGAGTCAAGTCTTATCCACTAAATCTCTCCACCTATCTCTAATCCCTCATATCTCTCAACCCATTCCTAGAATCTCTCTAGTAATTTGTACTACAACTCATGTACAACTCTAAAATACAACTCAATATGAGTTTGTATTTTATTATTCACACACTTAATAATGTTATCAATAATATTTCCTAACATTCACTCCCCTATTGTTAACATTATTAATTCCTAATATACACTCCCCTAATGTGAACAAGGTAGAAAAACATTTTCACATCACAGCAAAATGCCAACCCTTGTGGCACGCCTGTATCTCATGACCTCGATATAAATGAAGGGAGCAAAGCTCAACCTTCTATGGTTTTACAACAGGTTTACCACCAACCTAGACATGAACAATTCTCCACTCTATTGTTCACCTCATGTGGTTTTCTGGATCTCCACGAACCGTTTCAAGATCCATGTCTGCATGTGGTTTTTTTACTTCCCCACTATATTTTTCATCAGAAGGTTACATATAGGAATTTTTCACACATTACAATAATAAGAATGTATCATCTATTTTTATTATCTACCACACAACTGAAAATACTTGGCCACCAAATCAGTACTGCAGCCTCATCGATGGTGCCTGATGAGAGGTCGTTGATCAACCTCCTTCCTCCATTGCCTCCAGCCTCCATTGAATGTCCCTGCTAACTCAGCAAAAAGTATAGCCAAAGATGATACGCATTCCCTATCGTGATACAGGGTGGGGTCGAGGGGTGGAGCCCCCGAACCTAGGAACAGTTTTCATTTGCATTTTTCCTTGAAAATTGAGTGTCAGATTACACCAAAAATGCATTCATTTGTCCTTTTTTTATGGTCTCGACTTTAGACGACAACTCACAATTTTGAAAATGACACTTTTGAAATAAGTGAGAGGACACAACTAAAAATTCAAAAATTAATAAAATGATATTACTTTTTAAATAAATTAAAAAAAACTATCCAACTAATACTTTTATCTAGACTCAATAAAGCTTTACTTAATACAATGTAACCTAATATGACCTATTAACATAAGACAATGTTATACTTATCAGGCACGCAAATACAGGCACACCGCTAGGAGTAATGTCAGGAAATTTAGCGATGAAAAAATATGAGCTATGTTAAATGGTGATGACTTGATTTGATCTGACTGGATTTGGTCTTAGATGTATATAGATCTACAGATTGTGACCAAAAATATGCTCAACATAAGTCTCCCCTCAACTGGAAAATTGTGATCCATGTACATGGAAGTAATGAAACTACAGTCTGACAAGCTTGGTATAATTCACCGTAGTTAATGTAAAATCAAAGCTCCTGATAATAATAGGGGATTACAGAATTGAATGGATGCCCACAAATCCACGATGGGATTGAGAAAGCACGTGGGTTTTGTGAAACAATGTGGTTGCTGCCAAAATGTGTTGAAACTCTGTCGTTTTAACTCTGGTGTTTTGATTTTATATCACTTCTGATCTAAGCACATTGACAGAGAGATAATGAATATTGATGTAGATCTTTGACTTTGTGAATCCGTGAAAACAAACAATGACTGAATGTGTTGAAGCTTTTTTAGATTTGTAGACAAGTCGTTGCATAATGCAAAACTGAAGTCGGTGAAAACTAATGACAAACAACTGCATACGTATTTTCCACCATGAACTAATCTATCTCTTATTGCATGCAATCCTAAATTCTCTTAGACTCTCATTCGACCAACCATGCTTTGATACCAAATGTAAATTTGGTCAGAGTTTTGCTAAAAATCAAACTTGTAAAACATAATAGAAACACCGAATATAATAATAATACTTCAATTCATTCAGGATGTATTATTAATGTAGAGATGGATTTTTTATACAAATGCTTGATCTTATTAATTAGGAGTCAAGTCTTATCCACTAAATCTCTCCACCTATCTCTAATCCCTCATATCTCTCAACCCCTTCCTAGAATCTCTCTAGTAAGTTGTACTACAACTCATGTACAACTCTAAAATATAACTCAATATGAGTTTGTATTTTATTATTCACACACTTAATAATGTTATCAATAATATTTCCTAATAGTTTCGCAAGAATTAGAGTTCACAGGCCTAGTCAGTGCACAAGCCAAAACAACTGCTAAGCTTCGGAAGGTGATTCTGGGAGCTCCGGATGGAGTGAGAAGTAAAAATAAATTCTTTGGAAATAGGATTCCAAGACCCACATGATGCTGGAATCAGATTTTTCACAACACCTTGGCACATAGAATTTTCAGGTAGTTTTTCTCAGGCACAAGTGGCGTCTCAGATCAAAATTCTAATTTTTCAGGGATCAAATGGATGAATCAAGACATGAGCCCCCACCATTGGATTCAAAATTCCATTTATAGTCAGGATCATATAATATTTAACCAAGAAATTCCATAGGAAGCTCAAGTTATCATCGTTCCAAGTTGCCCTCTCAAAGGCAGTTCAAGAGTTAGTCAATTTTTAGGAGGACACGTGTCAGCACTAGGAGCCTGGTAGGATTTCATGTCCCCAACATACCTGAGGTCAAGTAAAACAACCTTGCAAAAATGTGCCCAGCCCCAATGTGACCTCTGAGACCCTCATGTGACCTCCAGACTTGACAGTTCAACCCCCAGGTGCATTTTTAGAGCATCCCTTCCTTGTCGTCTGATCAAACGCCATGTGTCAGCTCCAGGACCACTGTAGAAGTTGATGTCCCTAATTTCCCTGAGGTCAACAACATCAAACATGGAAAAATGCTCCCAACCCCTATGGGGAGACTTTTGGTCACCCATGTGATTCGCTTCCAGCCCCTCGGTGCTTTAAAGCTAATTTTGGAGCACTCATTCCTTACTTTCGGATTGCCACCACGTGTCACCATCTTGCTCATATTGGAAATTGATGTCCCTCACATCCATAAGGTTAGGGACATCAGGGAAAAAAAAGTGCACCCAACTCCAACTCAAAAATTTGAATTTTTTTCTAATTGTTGGCTGCTTCTCACTGCCAGAAGAAAATTTGCAGAGAACACCTAACTCCACCATTGTCAAAGCTTGAACCAGCTCCATCACAACACATTATCCTTCACTCCATGGTGGCACACAGGTCTTATAAGAATAATTCATCGAGATAAGAAAAAAAAATGGAGAACCGAGAAGAATAACAATGGAAATCCCCATTGCCATAAAACAAAGATTTGAAGATATCTTACAAACCGGTGCACGAATTGAAAAACCATCTATTGTTGAGTTCTTCTCTCTTGAATGCCATTAAAAACTCATATTCAAACCTCTAATTTATAGCAAGGAATTATCACATCGAATTAATTTCGCTGATGGCTCCACGAAGAACAAAGTTCAATTTCCTATCAAACCGGTCATCGGATGGAAGTAAAATTTCACACGAAGCACCAGAAGCAAAAACCTATCACAATGGAATGTATTTCATCACGAACGGATAAAAAAAAAAGACCTGAAAAATTTAAGCTCCATTAATGTGACATAGTAGTGGAGAATATCAGCGAGCTACCTCTCCACTTCTCAGGGTTCCAGTAGGTGAAATCACACGAAAATTGGAGGGAATGATCGTTGAAAAATCTAATTTCACGTGAACTAGTTTTTATGCCATGAAGCCCCTATTTTTTAGGGATTTGAAGGGCTGTTTTTTTGTCAGTATTCTACTCATGCCATGCAAATATAATTTTCCCACTTGTTCAAATGAAGGAGTTACTCAAACGTGGAGCATGGAATCTCAGAATAAAACCCAAAAATTTTAAGACTTGTTTTGTCGCATCCTGACATCCATGGCACACTCACTAAAAATAACATGCCTTCCTATGTAGGGGTATGTTACTTTAGGTAATTCACCATTTGAAGAGGATACGAAGAAGGTGGTGAACAAAGAGGGAGCATTGTAGGCAAGGTCATCTTGGCTCGCAATTCACACTTACCAAAAATAGTAAGTTACACTCAAAGAGTAGTTTTGGCACAATGGGAGGTACAAGGATAATCAATTAGGGGGACATCATTGTTCAGGATCATTCTAGTCATTTTTCACAAGGCATTTGAGATCCATCTTAGTTCATTCAACTTGGAGAGTGTTCGTGAGCTAATTAGAAGGAGTTTCACAGTGTGCAAGGAGTTCGAAGATTTAGAGTTTCATTAAATTTGGAGATTTCCATCTATAAGGATCAACGGAATTCATCGGGAATGACATCTCCTTTTCTTCTTCTCTCTCTCTTCCTCTCTCCTCTTCCCCCCAACTTTCTCTCACTTTCAAATGTTCTAATTCTTTGTTGGGGTTTACACTTTTTGATATGCCTTTAAGTCGCTTAAAAGTGACTTCAGAAACATATTGTAAATTAAGTCACCTTGATTTTATAAAAGGGACTTAAATATTTTGTAGGAATATGAATAGTCTAAAGTTAGAAATAAGACATATGGAAGGTCATGGGGAAGATGAGGAGCTACGTCTATTCTATAAATTGTATAGCCATTCCCATTTTAAAGGGTTGGTCATTAATTTTGTAAGCTCAAGAGTGAATTCTACCTTGAGAGAACAAAGGAGATAGCCAAATTCTTCCTTTCCCCCACTCTTTATTTTTCCTCTAATCCTGCACTATGTACAACTTGGTTTAAGAAATCAATACAAGAGGAAGGAGTTTCCAACTTTCTTTGACTAAGGGATTCCTTGATACTTTGTGATCATAAATTCCATTTGGTCTTGTTGTTATGCATAGAGTTGTTTCCTCCTAATTTTAATGCATGTGATAAAACTTATAATTGATGTATGCAGGAATCTGATTTTCTATCTACAAAATTAGTTCTCCTATCTAATTTTACACCCCCCTTTCTCTCTCTACAGAAAAATTCCTCTCTTGTAGGTATCTGCAAGCTTTACTGCAGGGTCAGTGGAGTGTCCCTGTTGGATCCTCGGTTGAAAGACCACCAAAGAAATCCAACTTTTCACATGCATGCATATATGATAGTTGCATCGGTTAAGTAGAGGGACTTAGATTCCCAGAGCGTTGGCAAGAAATCCACAAGTTTGTCCACCTGACAAATTTTCTCGCCAACAAGCATATAAAAAAATTGCCTCGAGGTCAACATGCATTAAATGTTGGTTGTTAGAACCTAGAATTTTATTGGTCTATGAGAAGCTCAAATTGTAATTGCATTTGCAATCTCCTGACAATCGAATCATGGTTGAATTTGAGTGAAAACTATCACTATTTCAATTTTAAATGTAACTGATTGTCTTTGATGCACTCCAGTTCACATTTAATTGATTTGTAACTTCCTTCAGCTTCTTCAACCTTTTTCTTTATATCGCAGCATCTACCATTGATCTGTGGTTTTTATTCTGTCTTGGCGGCTTTTCAATCATCTGCAGATTTTTTAATGTCTCATGGCTTTCTTCCTTGTTTTCTACCTTCCGCTTCTTTCCACATTTTCCAGTACTCTATGGCTTCACCTTTATCTGCAGCTATATTCTATCCTTAGCGACCTTCCTTTTTATGTGGATTTTCTACTTATCTGTGGCTTTGCAAATTTTCCTTGTATGCACAGCTTCCTCAAAATCTCCTTTCACTTGCGGATTTGCCTTCTGGCCTTCTTAATTTTGTGGATTCTTCTTCACCTTTCTTTACTTTCGTGGCTTATGCTTCATTTCCTCAACCTTATCATTTTCACTTGGCAACATATCCTTTGGCTCCTTGTGCTTTGGATATTTCCTTCCTTTTTTTCCTTTACTCCGTGGTATCTTGCTTTTTCTCACGACACTTCCTAGGATTCCGCAACTTCTTCTCTAATCTTTCCTTTGGTTAGTGGTCCCTTCTATACTTCCACGACAAACTACAGACTTTTGCGGATTCTCTAAGACTTAGGTAGTTATTTCCTCTTATCAGTGGCTTGCATAAAATTTGACTAGGTCCCTTAGAACTTTATCCTTTGGCATCCTAAAGCCTTTTTGAGCTGAAACTACAAATCAACCTTCATTTTTTTAGCATGCTCACTTTACCAATTTGCCCATTTTTCCATCAATACAGCTTGACATCAATGACAATGAAAAAGGTCCAAAAATATCCCCCTTTATCATTGATAGCAACACCATAACAATACCACATCACTTCAAAAACCTACATACTTTGATGGAAAAATGCTTTCATACCTGGTTTCTGTTTTCATCTATTTTCCTGTTTCTATATCTCTGTAACTCTCCCCCTTTATTGTGATAGTCTGGTTTTTTATCTGAGTTACTCTCCCCCTTTCACAATAATGAGAAAGGGCCATTTAAGAAAGTAAGATAGATAATTACCTATCCTTAATTTTAAGAAAACCCCCCTGAGCTCATGATTTTGATCTACTTGACCTTGTATGTGTTCCACAACAATTCTCCCCCTGAGTTGATGATACTAATTATTATAACGAGCTACCAAACTAGCTCCCCCTTTCATTTGGCATTGATTAGGAGATGATAATTCGATGATAATGATCCCTGTACCTTTTCTACACACCTTCTAATTACTAGTGGGATCAAGAATGACCCCCAATTTAGTCCTCAAGTGCTCAAATGTGGCTTTTGGTAGCGGCTTGGTCATAATATATGCAATTTCTTTCTTAGTGCTCACATATTCCAGATTGATTTTATTTTCATTTACCTTCTCCCTTAAGAAATGATATCTGATTGGTATGTCCTTGGTATTTGAGTGAAACACTAGGTTCTTGGATACAATTATGGCACTTCTACTATCACACAATAAAGAAATTGGATCTTCAGATTTTACCTTGTAGTATTCCAAAGTCTACTTCATCCACAGAGCTCGAGTACAACACATTGTGGATGCTATATACTATGCTTCACATGTTGAAAGAGCCACTGATGACTACTTCTTGCTTAACCAGGAGACTAGAAAATTTCCAACAAAGAATGCTCCTCCACTTGTGCTCTTCCAGTCATCAGTACTTACAGCCCAATCTGCATCTATATGTGCCTTTATGTTAAATTCATTGCTTTTGGGGTACCATAGTCCATATTCAATTGTGCCCATGAGATATCTCAAGATTCTCTTGACCGCCTTGAAATGTTTTTCCCTTGGATCTTCTTGAAATCTTACAACAATTTCTATCACCTACATGATATCAAGTCTTAATGTTGTGGAGTAAAGTATACTATCAATCATGGATCTATATAGTGTTTTGTCGACTTTTGGTGAGTCATCATCTCTGCTCAACTTACATCCAAATTCCATTAGTGTCCCAATAGGTTTGCATTCTTCCATTTTAAATCTTTTCAACATCTCTTGGATATAATTGCTTTGTGAGATGACTATACCTTGATTCGATTTATTTATTTATAATCCCAAAAAGAAATACACATCTCCCAGCATTGACATCTCAAAATATTCTTTCATCAAGTCTAAAAACTCATATGTCATCTTGCCATGATCTCTGCCAAATATGATGTCATCCATACATACAATTACAATGAGACTATATTCTTCTTCTTCTTTGATGTAGATATTACTGTCTGCAACACCTTTTCTAAACCCTTACTCAATGAGGTATGAGTCTAATCTATTGCACCACACTATGGGAGGTTTCTTTAGTCCATAAAAAACTTTCTTCAACTTGCACACATAATCTTTATCTTCTGTTAGTAAAAATCCATCAATTTTTTCAATGTATACCTCTTCATTCAGGAAACCATTGAGGAATGTTGATTTTATGTCCATCTAGAACACTTTGATCTTCTTCTATGCCGCATAAGCTAGAAACAACCTTATTGTCTCCTTTCTAGCAACAGGTGCAAATGTTTTATCAAAATCAATCCCTTCCATTTGCATGTATCCTTTACATACAAGTCTAGCCTTGTTGTGTGTAACTTCTCGTTTTTCACTCAACTTATTTCTGAATAACCACTTCGTTCCAATTACATTCTTATTTCACGGTCTGGGTACTAGTTCCCATGTCTCATTCTTTTTAGTTTGATCCAATTCTTCATTCATGATGTCTATCCAATGTTGATCTTTGCTTGCTTCTGCAAAATTCTTAGGTTCTAGTAAAGTATACTGCCAATCATGGATCTGTATAGTGTTTTATCGACTTGTTCTTGCTATATCTAACCTCCTGTTGATTGTTGTTTGTTGCCTGCCAGATATTTTTGTCGTAGTTTTGGTCACTCTCATGCTCGACCTCTCGATTAAATAATAATAATAATAATTATTATTATTATTTTTAATTGTTGTCACTTTTGTGCTAAGTCCTAAACGACTTTTCGAACCCCGTCAGGTGTCGCAACATTTTAAAACATAATAATAATGAATAGTAAAAGAATGGATATCAGTTATACTTATCAGTTGTATACTGCCGTATTTCTGTCGATCTAACCAAATTTTAAAATGAAATTGTGACCAATTAAATTTATTTTATTTTGTGGATAAGTAATTTTACCTGACTTGTTGGTGGAGGAAGTGTAAATTTGCTTTGGGCCGCCTAAATTATTCTCTGTCAGCTTTATTGAAATCATGTTTTGACCTCTTAGTTGGAAAGGGACGCCTCTTCCCTCCTGGCCGCATTTTTTTTTGTTTTTTGGGCTCTGTGTGTGTGATCTTCCTACATAGATTTGTTCTTCCTTCCTTGCTGCGTGGCCATCTCCAACTGGCCCTAACTCTGCTGGCCGCACTTCTCTTCTTTTAACATTTCTTGTCTTGTATCTTTCCACGTCCTTGTTGTTTTCCTGTAAATTTCAGCTCTAGCAGCGTGAGACCTTGGGAAGGCGAACTGCGTGTAGATTGGTGGGAAAAAACGTTGGAAAATATTTCCTTCTTTTGCTGCGTGCCTGCCACTTTGTCATGCTCGTTTTTCTTTTGTTTTAGTCACCTTCCCTGGCCGCATTGAATCCTGCTCACGCCTGGTGCTAGGGGCATTTGGAAAACGTGGAGGAAGGTTTTCTGGGTGCGCAGGACTGTTGGAACCCTTCCCTGCTGGCCGCGTGGGGGAAAAAGGAGCGATGTTCTCTTTTACTGGCCACGCACAACTACCAGCTAGTGAAGTAGGCATGTTACCTCCACTTTCATTGGGTGCTGCGAGGTGTGTTCTTGTCGGGGATCCACAGCAACAGCCTGCAACAACATTTAACCAGGCAGCAGGCATGTTACAGTATAGTAGAAGCCTTTTGAGCGCTTCCAACAAGCAGGCTGTCCAACTATGTTGTTACCTGTTCAATATCGAATGCATCCTCAATTCGGGATTCTCCTTCAAGATATTTTTATCAAAATCGATTAAGTGACAGTAAGAGTGTTACCAGGAGACCTGATGAAATTTATTACAAAGATTCTCTATTGAGACCTTACTGGTTTTATGATGTAACTCATAGAAGAGAATCTCATAGAGGTGGATCTGTTTCATATCAGAATATTCATGAAGCACAATTTTCTTTACAATTATATGAACTTGCTGGTAAAGGCGTCCTGATCAGGTTGACTTGTTAGTTGTTTTGTAGACCTTTGTTTTGTGAATTTCCAGCAAGGATAGCAGCCCGTGAGACTACATCTCTTTGAGGCAGTTTGTCAAACAGTTTGCTTCCTCGTGGGTGCTTCCACACCATACAAAACAAAAATTTGATTTTCCATTGTGCTGGATGGATGTCCATGTTCCGCTGTAACATTCTCGTTTGACACGCGTTGGGAGGATGTTGGCAAGTACTTTATACCACCTACCCTGGCCGTGAACTCCTGCCTGTGCCAACGTGGAGATGATCGATGTTTGGGCACCCAACAAGCTTGAAGAAAATGGAATTAGGCTTGGGTTGCTGTTGCAGGTCCTGTTTCAGTGTGTCCTGGTCTTGGGAAGCGCATTAAAGGCATGATAAGCCCTAACCCTCTCTCTTAATGATTTATTTCCTTTATCATTTAGATAAATCAATCTCTGCAATTTTGTTTGAAGTCTGTACATGTGAGTCTCTTTTGGATTGTTGATGTGTTATTCTCTTTTACTAAGTAAATAACGTTTTGGAATTTTGATATTATTTAATATTTATTTACATATATATGTTGACTCTTCTTAAAAGAGATGCCCAAAAGAAATGGGTTTTCGAATGACTTTTAATCACAATTTGCATGAGCTGATCTCTCTCCAATGATTCTCGCATATCGATCTTATAAAGTTAGTTTATCATTTTGCCATGATTATTCCTGTGATCAGTGGTTTCTGTAGAAAATATTGGGGTGTGTGAATGAGATTTAGAATATTCCTTGTCTTGTTTTTATTATGTAGAACATGGCTTGAAAACGGGATTTTTTCTCGGAAGACTGTGTTTGTCTTTTAATGTGGATTGATAATAATATAAACCCCCCCATTAGGATTGGAGGCTTCTATTTGGGGAGAGTCGTATTGGTTTTACTGGTCCTTTCTATATACTATCCGAATCCTTTGATTATCGTTTACTTTGGGGATTATTGAAAACCCCTCACCCGACCCTCTGTTATTATTATTACTATGAGCTTATTTTTAGATTGGAACGCTCCTGGAGCATGTGTTAATGGGGTTCTTATTTTGTGACCTTTTTGAATATGGTAAGCACTCAAGATGTTAGCTCGTGTGGATAATTATATGGCTTAAGTTTGAGACACTTCTTAGATCTTCGAATCAGTTAAAGTAATATTGGATACATTGAACTCTCATGAATGTGTACATTCTTCAAGTTTGATTGACGTGTGATGGCCCTCAGGCATATGAATTCAGACAATGCTTGAAATATGAGATTTTAAATTTATCCTATACTTTGACTTCTAAGCTTGTTGAAATGCCTTTTGGTAGGAAAACAGATGAATAGGGAAGTTATGAGAACTACCCTAAAATGGATGCATACACAGCCTTAAGTAAAGGTGACAACTACCATAATGGGACTGTACATACCATATATGACAGTAAGGATAGAAGTCGACCTGAAATTATTTATCTTCATCATATAGGTCAATGATTAATACCCATAAATTGAGATATGCAAGTGGAGGATGAATTATATAATATGATATATTATGTTATCAGGTAACCCGTAAGGATAAATGTGTTATTTCAATACTTGGTTAACGCGTGGAATATTTTTCTGGCATTTACGATGATTATTATGTTAGCTAAAAATTGATACTTGCATCCCAATTGGGAGTTGAGATAATGTTGATACTTGCATTTATGGTGGCTTGGACCACGCATACATATTTTAGCTAGCCAAATGTACCTTCTACTCATTAACAAAGTATGACGGTATTGTTGTTCGTAATTCATTCCTCTGAGTTGGACTCTTATACTAATAGAGGCATATAGAGACATGATATTAAACAACCGATAGGATATCTAAATAATATATGAACTTACTGATTTGTGGAACCCTTGTTTACATAAGTATATTCTTAAAATTGTGAGATAAATATCAAAAGTATACTTACATATCCTTGATTTTCTATAAAGGTTTGATACTTGGGTAATATTGATGAATATCATAAGATTGACACTTGTATTTATTATAGGAGCTTAATGTTGTTGGTGCTTTTATTTAATTGAAAGATAATATAGTTGGACACTTATATATGTGAAGTAGGTTGAGGGTATTAGGTGAGCGTTATTATTACTACTGTAATTTAATTATGATTAAATGCAAGGTTAAGGTTGCATATCTCTCCACTTAGAATTTTTGTTCATATGTAAGCAGATTTTAGGGAAGTAAACAATAATGGGTATGAAATGTATTATCATGAGATGTGCAGTTAAGATTTGAATACATGATTAGGAATTATTTGATAGGGAGTATTGCAACTTTCATTTATTTAAATGCTAGATGGCATAAGTTATTAGGTAAGGTTTATATCTTATCATGCTCATTTCTAGCGAACTGACTCTAGTAAATATTTGTGCAGATGGATTATGTGAGTAGATTAAAGGAAAAGAGTGTAAAAGTTTCATCAGTTCAAACTATGAAGTTCTTTGTAGAAATTTCATTGCGTTGTAAATTTTGTAACATTTCTTGCAAGGAGTTTAGAAGATCTCTTGTCTCGGTATGTTTGGAAAACTACGTGGTGAAGTGTTCTTTCCCTTTTGTTGTTAGACTAGTAACTTACCTTGGTGAGAAATGATATTCAATCATTACATTGGCATAAGTATTGAAAAACCTTGATTTTGAGAATAAAGTGTTCAGTCAAAACTCTCCGACACCTTATAATGATGTGATATAAGTAAAATTAAATGGAGTGGTTAACCCTTGTAGAAGTTAGCTAAATATATATATTCAGATAGATTAATGTAGAGATGACTTACTTGAGAACAAGAGATTCCTGAAGTAATCATAGGCGAGACTATCATTGTGAGTAAGAATTATGTAATATGATAACCCTAGCTCCTCTAGTGAACATTATTCCTTTTATGGTGAAATTTGTAAAATAACCCTAAGGTGAAATGAACTGTTAGTTGTTAGAAGAGGATAATATTAAATAAGCCAGAGAAAACTTAGCATTGTAAGAAGCATTGTACAAATCATATCTATAGTCTTAGCAAACTAAAGTTAAGGATCGAAAGAGGTTACATAAAAATAAATAACCATCAATAATTTCCTCATTGTGGCTTGCCATTGTGTTGAGTGCTAGTTTTTCCATGTTGTGTCTCATCCACCTTCACATTAGTGCTTTTAACAATATTTTGCAACCACTTATTGTAGCACCTGTAGGCCACGCTGATTTCTTCCTCTTCTTCTGCTTCTTCATGCAGACTGTCTAATTCTTCTTCATTTTCTTGTTCTTGATTTATGCCATTGTGTTGAGTGCTAGTTTTTCCATGTTGTGTCTCATCCACCTTCACATTAGTGATTTTAACAATATTTTGCAACCACTTATTGTAGCACCTATAGGCCACGCTGACCGCTGAGTAACCAAGGAATATACCTTCATCACTCCTTGACTCAAATTTACCCAAATTGTCCTCATCTCTTTTGATGTAGTATTTTATTTCAAACACTCTTATGTGCTTCACATTGGTAGGCCATTTATTCCATAGTTCATAAGGAATTTTTTCACTATGTTTTCTCAGTTGAGCTCTGTTTAAGAGATAAACCATGGTGTAAACTGCTTCACTCCAATACATATCTCGGAGTTTGGATTCATTTAGCATGGTTCTGGCCATTTCTTGCACAATCCTATTCTTCCTTTCAATAACCCCATTTTACTAAGGTTTCCTTGCGGATGAGAATTTTCTTCTAATTCCATGTTCTTCACAAAATTCATCAAACTCATTGGACCAGAATTATCTGCCTCTGTCTGATCTTAGGCATTTGATATTCTTGTTTTTCTCATTCTCCACAAGCACCTTGAATTTATTGAATATTTCTAAGGCTTCTGACTTTTGTTTTAAGCATTTTATCCATGTCATTCTAGTATAATAATCTATTAGCAACATAAAATACACTTCACCATTTATACCTTTAATTCTGGTGGGGCCACAAAGATCTGTATGAATCAACTCAATTGGTCTTGTTGTAGAATATTCTTTTGACTTAAATGATCTCCTTATATGTTTTCCATGTAAGCAAGCCTTGTATAGAGTTTTCAATGGGTTTCACAATCTTTGGCATATTTCTAACACACCCTTTACCACTTAGTTTCACCAAATTCTCAAAACTCGTGTGTCCCAACATTCTGTGTCATATCCAGTTGTGGTCAAATTTACCTGTAAAGCATTTCTTATTGTTTATTTCATTAAAGACATACATGCTATTCTTGGTCCGCTTAGCCTTTGCAAATATTTTACCTATTTTTCCATTTATGATATCAAAACCTTTGTTATGGAAGATTATATTGTATCCTTTCTTGCACATTTGACTCACACTTAACAGATTATGCTTAAGACCTTCAACATATTATACATTTTCAGTGATAGTCTTTCCATTTTCTAGACTCAATGTTCCTTTTCCAATTGTATTTGCAGAGTTGTTATCTCTAAATATGACAACACCTAACACATTGTTTGACAATGAGATGAATTTAGTTTTATGGCCTTTCATGTGACTAGAGCATCCATTATCTAAATACCAGATTTTATCTTCATTTTGTACATGGAACGTGGTTTGAACTACTGAGCATGATTCTTTTCTTTTATTCTCATCTTTCTTCACAACATATACCCATTTATGTTGTTTAGGGGGCTCTTGTTTCCTTACAGATGTATCATTCCATTTCTTGTAAAAGGTGTGATGAGCATCATTATAGTTGGAACTGGTGTAAGATAGGCCCAAATTTCTTCTATAGCCTCTAGAGTTCTTCCTACATTTTGCAACTTTATGTCCAAACTGACTACAAGAAAAACAATACCCATAGAAGGAATGTGTGTACCTCATTGCATAGATGATTATGGTTGCATTGGTTCTTCTTCTCGCGGATCTATTAAATACTATATTTGCAGTAGAGGAAGTACTTAGTGTTTCCATGGACTTGTTTCCTTCATTCTTTGTTGGATCTTTCTCCTTACTTTCATCCTCAAAGCCAATACTAGACTTGTCAATTGTATCACGCTGGCCGCTGAGTATGTCAGTTAATGCATTAGAGATCTTTTCTAGCTTTTCATACATTGCTAGCTTATTAGTCAGTTGTTCCATCTCAGATTTCAATTTCTCCAGTTCTGAGTTCACTTCTGTGGACTCATCCTCTTTTGATTTGTGGGGCTTAGATATTTTCTCTAGCTTGAGTTTTTATTTCTTTAAGCTCATTAGCATTCTCTTCTTGTTTGTGAGTTTCTCTTTCATCAAAGATGCAGATTTGTTCTTCGTAATACTTCAATGTGCACCTCAACTTTTGGTTCTTTCTTTTGCACAGCTTCAATTCCTCAAGAGCACACACTAATCCCACTTTGAGATTTACTTCAGCTTCTTCTTCATTGGAAGATTCATACTCCATTGTGTTCTTCCATCTAGAGTTTCATTCTTTAACTGCATCCATAGCCATAAAAAAACACTCCAATTGATCTTCATCATTTTCATGTTCATTTTCATTTTTTGAGCTACCTGAGTTGCTTGACTATGATTTACTTGATTCTTCCTTAGAGTAGAAGTTTATTTTGTTTTTAAAAAAATTCTTCTTGTTGTATTTATTTTTATACTTAGTTTCTCTTTTATTTTGTTTATGACTATGCTCTTCATGTTTAAACTGATTATCTCTATTTTTATTTGGACACTTACTAACAAAGTCGACCTACTTGTCCTCATGCAAAACTTTTAAATGGGAGTTTTATTTTGTACTTACTCTGAGCCTCTTTTTAATTTTCTTACGAACATGGCCTCGATATTTTCTTCATCTAACTCATCCGTAAAACCTAATTCTCCTTCTTCTTCTTGATTGGAATTTATTTCTTTCTTGACCTTGAAAGCCACTTCTTTCTTGGTATTCTTGCTCCCAACAGTTCTCATTTCATATGCAGTAAGGGTGCTTTGCAGTTCATCAATTGTGAGAGTCTTCATGTCCTTTGCTTCTTCTATGGATGAAAATTTAGCAACATACTTACTAGATAGTGATCTCAGAATATTTTGAACAATGAATGATTCTTCTAGCTTCTCACCTAGGCCTCTCATCACATTTATAACTTCATATATACTCTGCATGTAAGTCGTTATGCTTTCATCATCCTTCATCTTTAGATTTTTGAACTGAGATCTGTAATTCTACAACTTTTCCAGTTTAACTTTCTTATCTCCTTCATAGATGCTCTGCAATTTGGTCCATATCTCCTTTATTGTTATGCAATGCATAACTTTCACAAATTATTTCTCTATCAAGATGCATAGAATGCCATTCATAGCTCTAGAGTTACTTTCATATTTTGCCTTATCTACTAAAGAGGTGATCGATGTGGCTGGAGCAGTATAACCTTTCTCAATGTATTCCAAGATTTCAAAGCCAAGTGACATCAAATATGCTTTCATTCTTATTCTCCAGAATGCACAATTTGTTCCTGTGAAGAGAGGTGATTTGGACAGAGATAAACCACCTTGTTCCTAATTTACTACCATGCTTGTGATTAGAGGATCTCCTTGAAGATGTTAAGTTTTTGTTGTAAGGACTCGCTCTGATATCAATTGTTGTAAATCACAAGAACTAAGAGGAGAGGGGTGAATCAGTGCAAATTAAAACTTTTTCACTTTAGTTCCAATTTTAAATCTTTAACAATGTATGTCTATGAGAAACAAACATTCAATCAAATATTCATCATGCACATAAACACTGAACACAAAGATTACCGTGGGAAACCCTTTCGGGAGAAAAACCCACCAAAACTGTTGCTTATATTACACAAAACAAAGACTCATAAGAATATAACACATCTTACAAGATTTTTTTAGTGAGACTCCAACCCAACAAGGAGCACCAACCCATAACACCTCTACTTATAATACGCACAACAAAGGACTCAAGTGAATATTACGCATCACATGAGATTTTGTCTGCAAGAACCCACCTATAAGGAGGCTACAACCCCCTGAATGTGCTAAACTACAACTTATACTTGATTTAAATACAAATTATGATCACTTTCCTGGAATGGTCTTTGTTCTTTCTTTGTCACTCTCTTCTGCTCATCTGATTTTCTCTCTCTTATCTTATTCAATCCATAGTATTGATGCTATCTTCATCGAGTGCTTTGATTCATTGTCTACTCGATATCCCCTTTTCTCTCCTTCTTTGTTGTAGCTCTCTCTTAGCTTGATTGCATCATATTTTCTCCTCGACTCTACCTATGTCGCTCTCTTAGCTTTAATGACTTAGTATTCTCTTGAGAAACACTTCAAATTAGTTTGAGTTTTTCCTATATCCCAATCGACCCAATCCTTGCTTCAATTTTTTCATCGTGTATTCTTCTTGTTTTGTTTCTTGAGAATATGGATCATTAAATGTTTGCTGCTGACTCTAGATTTAATTCTTTCTATGTTCATCTTAATAATATTTCTCCCATGCATTTTCTAGACATTATTTATGAGCTGACTTCTAAAATTAGATCTCTTTCCATTTTAGAATATGCATCGTGATTTTTAAACAACGACCCCTTTTCCTTCTTGAATATTTAATTTTTCCTTGAAATCAAAAATATGCATGGAGCATATAACCAAATTGCCTCGAGGTCAACATACATTAAATGCTAGTAGTTGGAAAAGAGAATTTCATTGGTCTATGTGAAGTTCTAATTGTACTTATAGTCGCAATCTCCTGACAATTGAATCACCATCGAATTTGAATGCAAAATATCACTCTTTCAATTTTGACTCTAATTGATTGTCCTCGATCCACTCCAGTTCACATTTAACCAATTCATGGCTTCCTTCAACTTCTTCAACCTTTTTCTTTGTATCGCGGAATTTGCCTTTGATTTATGGCTTTTCTTCTCTCTTGGAAGCTTTCTATTCATTCACAGCTTTACTACGCTTTGTGTGGCTTTTGCAATGTCTCGCGGCTTTCCTCCTTATTTTCTACTCTTCCACGGATTTTTACATTTTCTAGTACTCCGTGGCTTCACCTTTATCTGCGACTATCTTCTATCCTTGGCGGCCTTCCTTTGTATGAAAATTTTCTGCTTATATGCGAGTTTTGTAAATTTTTATTTTATTCGCGGCTTCCTCTAAATATCATTTCACTTGCAGCTTTTCCTTCTGACCTTCTTAACTTTATAGCTTCTTGTTTATCTTTTCTTATTTCCACGGCTTATGCTTCATTTCTACAAACTTATCATTTTCACTTGGCGACATGTCCTTTGGCTCCTTGTGCTTTGGCGACTTCCTTCCTTTTTCTCCTTTACTCTATGGTATCTTGCTTTTACTTGTGTCACTTCCTAGGATTCCACAACTTCTTCTCTAATATTTCCTTTGGTCCGCGGTCCCTTCTAAACTTCCGCAATGAACTACAAACTTCGGCGTCTTCTCCAAGACTTATTAATAACTTCTCCAAGACTTAGGAAACTATTTTTTCTTATCCACGGCTTGTACAAAATTTGACTATGTCCCTTAGAGCTTTATATGTAGTCATCCTGAAGCCATTATAAGCTGACACTACAAATCAACCTTAATTTTTATAGCATGCCCACTTTACCAATTTGCTCATATTTCCATCAATGCAACTTGACATCAATGACAACTCATATGAAAATGACAAAGGTCCAACAAATGTAACCTTGGGTGGTGATAGCTAATGTTTTACTTCTTGGTCCTTTATTATGATCGCATAAATTTATATTTATATGATTCCCTTACTTGAATTTCGTAATTAACGCTGAAAAAGGCTGACTACCAAAAATATAAGATGCCCAAATAGTTAGAAAGGCCCCAAAATATGTGAACTAAGTACAAAGAGGTCGGGGGCACCCAGAGGGGATGGGGGTGCCTGGCTGGGTGCTGGTGTCCAAAATGAGAAATGTCAAAGTATAAAAAGATAGATTAGGAAAAATTTCTACAAGACCAAGAAGGATAGTACACAACAATAAAATATGGCCAAAGACATGTGTTAATTAGTATTTTTCATGCTTAGGAATCATATGAATAGTAATATGTGATCAAAATTAGATAGATACCCAAAGTGTGTGATTTAGTGTCTACATTTACCTACATTTAACCCCACTTTATGTTGTTGAGTGAATGCTCGATAACATAAAATAGATAAGAGATACATACCTGATAGCCATGTATATCTATGGCAAAAAGTGTGCTGAGAGACAATGAAAATTTTAGAGTGATAAAAATGTGAACCATTGAAGATAAAGAAGAGGAAGTGAAAAAGTGATGATGATGACCCTAAGGCGAGAGCGTATATATAGATGTCACTATTGTACTTGTTCTTGGTGCAGATTGTCATGTGATTGATGTTTTTGATGTGACTACTACTTCCCATAAGTATATACCTACAAAAGAGAAGACCAATCAAGTAGTTTAATACACATGTAAATGAGATATATGAGAAAAATGTGTAAAAGGTATGTAAATTTTTTGTAAAATGTAAAAAGGAACACGTGCACCTAATCTGTAATGAGTAAAAAGTGTAGAAATAATCTTGTTAATGATGTAGAAGAACACATTTTTCAGGTGATCTCATGTCAGTTACGCTGTGTGTGATTTTTTTTGGGTGATCTCACGCCAAGACATGGAAGAAGTGTAAGGAGAAAAGTTTGGTGTCATCATCTAACTTTTAATTGCTTCCCGCAATATGAACACCACTACAAATGGTGTGTAAAAATATGATTCATTTCTAATAGTTTCAATCTAACACGAAAGTAGAAAATGTTGTGTAGTGTATGCATGCTAGAGTGGTGAAGAACTATGTTTCCTATAAAAGTTTCTTTTTAAAGTGTTGTAGACTGTGTTGAACTAACAAATGTTGTTTAGCTTCCCCCTGGTCACATGTGTCTAGGAAGGGTCACGGGCACTTAGGTGCTACTTTTTGGGTATGGGCGCTAGTGAATGTGATGTGGTAAGGACCCAAGTCAGGATTCGGGTCGTTGTTGATACTGATGATTGTGTGCTTAGTTATATTGTGTTGTGACTGAAGACTATTGTGTGGGATGAATGATTCACTTGATAAATGCCCCCCCATTTTGGGTGCATGTGACATCACTGAGGATAATGTGGCCCAAGGAAGACTGAACATTGTGCTAAAAATGATACCCTGCAGGGGAAGGGAGTGTGCTTGGTAGAAACCAAGGCACACACAAGAAAAGTGACTAGGAAAACAAGTGTTAGTTAAAGAAAGATAAACATGCATGTGATTAACTAAAAATGGACATATAACCCTGAGTGGGGTATGTTATTCTAGTAATCTAATTAGAAGGACAATATACACTGTAACTATTCTAAAAAATTATTTAAATAATTGGAATATCTAAAATATAATTAATCTAAGAGATATAAAAACCCTAAATACATAAATAATGAAAGAAGAATGACTTAGTTGGTTTCAACAGACTGTTTTAGGTTGTTGCAGAACAAAATAGAGGACTCAGAAGCAAGAGTAGGTACACAGAGGTATTGTAGAGGCTAGATTTGGGTGTTATATATAGACTGGAGTGCTCTGGAGGGTATTGGGGTGCCCCGGGCGTGAGTTCTAGGTGCCTTGGTAATTGTAAATACTCCAGGTATGGTTCTGGTATGGTTGCAAGTTGATATCAAGCTCTACATGTCTGTTGCAGTGGATCTTACAGAATGTGTCAAATGAATGTGAATGAAGATGATGGAAACCTGCAAGAGAAAGAGAAGTATCAAACCCTAAAATAATAAAAGAGTCATATGAATAGGTCAAACTGACCTCAGTTGCCAAAATAGTATGGACTTATCACTGAGCACTGCACTACATCTCAAACCCCAAGTATTTCTTGTGCATATGTGTAATATGGTTCCCTAAGTGCTCTCATGTGCCAATGACATGATGTGTGATAACGAGCTAGATAACTATAGTAAATGTAAATAACATGTATGTGATGCAATATAATGAATCCTTAGCCCCTATATTGTATGTGTGATGTTGAGTGCAGACCCTAGCCTAGATGCACGGAAATAATGGATGCAATGGTGTAATGTATGTACTCCTAGATGGTGTGAAAGTAGTAGATGATGCTATGACCCTCATTATGGCTTTATAACTTTAAATTCATAGGGTTATCTTGTCTCAATTTCGTAATTAATCCCGACAAGGCTGACTAGAAGAAATATAAAAAGTGCAAATGGTCATATTGTGTCTAGAAAGTGGCCAAAGGTGGAAAAAGGCCCAGGGCACCCACAGGGCACACCAATATTGGTTTGGGTGCCCCAGTTTAGGGAGGGAATGACGGGAAGTCTCAGGATGAGCTGGAATTGCATACGTAAAAGTGCAACAAAAAAGAAATGTGAGTGCATGAATGATGAAATAAAATATAAAACAAAGTGGCCAAAACATGGGATTAATTCCCAATTTATTGACTCAAAAACCCTCTAAATCGTAGAATGAAAACTAGGATAAATATGTGCTAATGTGCATATTTTGTGTTTACATGTTGCCCCCACTCTATGTTGGTGAGTGGAAAGCTCGATAGCATAAAGTAAATAAGAGATGTGTACTTGATCCATGTAGATTACAGAAGAAAATGCGTCAATGGACTGACTCAAGTGTGGAGTGACAAAAATAAAAATGTAGATGGAGCGTGGATTTTAATGATGAAAAATGCACAAAAAAGTGACGAGAGTAGACCTAGGGTGGAACATGTATGGAATTAATGCAAGTGTGTAGTGTACCTACATGGTTAGTAAGGAAAATGCCATCACGGTGTATTGTTGTTGTTGTATGTTTCCCTCAAACTTGGATACTTTTTTCTCATACAATTAGACCTGCAAGGAGAAAATGAGAAAGTAGTCAAATATGTATCTATGGAAAAATTCCAAATACACTAGAAAAATACGTAATGTGTAAAATAAGTGAAATGAAAGAGTGAGAAATGGAACATGTGCACTTGATCCATGTTAATAAAAAGGGTGAAAAAGGATATCCTATATCTATCGCTACGAGTTTTTCAGGTGATCTGACACCAACCCTGGATGAAGAAGTGTAGGGAGGAGCTGCTCTGTGTCCTCCAACTCTAACTTCTTCTGCTGAAATGTATGAAGAGCTCTGTAGTGTCCTAGTTTTTTGGGTGATCTGATGTTAACTGGCCAAAGAAGTGTAAAGAGGCACACCCATTGTAACCTCCAAGCCTTTATCCGCTTCCTAGAAATGCCAAAGGACACCATGCCTTGTAATGGCCACTGTGTATGGAGTTTGTAGACTGGTCTGAACTCACTCGTTGTATGTTAATCCCATAATGCAAAGGGTGGAATAGTGTATTGTACCCAACTGATGTAAATTCATTGTTATTTGTAGAAACCCTCAATGACGCCCCCCCTCTTTGGGGGTGTATGCGACATCAGAGAATGGAGAATGTGAGCCCCAAAAGAGTACCTACCACCCTCAACCAAAAACCAATGCCCTGCAAGGAGAAAAGGAAGCGCTTGGTAGTAACCAAGACACACAAAAAAAAGATGGCTAGCCAGAAAATAAGTGTTAGTCCGTAAACAACATGCATGTAATAAAACATATGTCAAATATACAAATAAAGTAATAACTACCAATCAGAGTAAATGTAAACATGGAAAAAACATGCAAGCAAGTTGCATGAAGTGGGTTTCAAATAAGGGACATCACTCATGATGTCGCAAGACACACAATAGGCCATCACATATGCAAACAATAGACAAGTGTGTACACACAAAAAAGGGAAAAGCCCACATAGAATAGAAAATAGTAACAGACAAGAATGTGAACAAATAAACAATCAAGTAGTCATGGATGCATAGAAACCTGTTATACAAGTGTTGCACATGGAACACCCGTTAACATGTTAGAAAAATAGCTCATATGTCAAAGCATGTATAATCAATGTAAGGTGCTAAGTATGGAATGAAAAAATAACACCTGATATGAAGGAATGTGGATGCCCCCAATGACCAGTATAGTAAGGGTAGAAGGCGAACATCCATGCCGCATGTAGAGTTCTATATCTACAATCACACTAAACAAAAGTTTGAATGCATATCTGTGTATGATAATGACATATAATAAAATCCATATAACATGTGTAATAAAGTAAACCAAGTAAAGTACTAGTAAGCAAGAGTAAACATGCCAATGACCATGCAGTATGTTGTGAGGTGGATGAAGCAGAATGCAATACGGAATGATAGGATCAATGTGCCCCCGAGTGGAAGGAAGTGTATGTAGCGAGGTTCATTTTATTTTCCCCCTCAATAGTATAGAACAAACCGAAAATGAGAGTGCATCATCGGGAAATGGTCAAGTATGTAAGTTGTGTCTAGCGTGTTGTGGTGAATACGCATGTAGGTTATAAAATGTGACATTTGGAAAAAGATTATGTGCGTGAACCCTATAGCCGAAGTGTATATCACCACTTTGATGAAACCATATGGGGATGATTTAGCCTAAGCGTATATCCCTAAGTGATGAAACGAAGGAGGGCGGTGATTTAACCTATGGGTGTATACCACTAGAGTATGAGATGATGAGTGATGAAATGTCGAGTGAGGATTTAGCCCTAAGCATATCTCGCTACATGATGAAATGGAGGAAAGGTGGTGATTTAACCTAAGGGTGTATACCACTAAAGGATGATATGATGGATGATGAAATAACAAGTGAGGATTTATCCCTAAACGTATCTCACTATATGGAGGGAAATGTGGTGATTTAACCGAAGGGTGTATACCACTACAAGATGAAATAATGAGTGATGTAATAACAAGTGAGGATTTAGCCCTAATCGTATCTCACTATATGATGTAAATGATAAATGGTGGTGATTTAACCTAAAGGTGTATACCACTATAAGATGATACGATATGGATGGGTGATGATGTAGCGTAGAGCGCATGTCACTACAAAATGATGGAAGAAGGGTGGTGATTTAGCCTAAAGCGTATACTACTATGATATGGAAATGATGAACGTAGGTGAAAATTTAGCCTAAAGCATATGTCACTAATCCTAGGATGATGTGGGATGAAATGTATCATAAAGATGATATAGGCCCATTTGATCGGTAAACCCTCGGTAATCTAGTATGGGCCAAGGAACTAGAGTGAATCATAGAGTGGTGAGTGCAGTGCGTAGAAAACAACGTAGAATAGATGACCAAGTGGTGTGTAAGGTTGATAAATGAGTAGTAGATGAATGTCATGCATATGTAGAAGATGTAATATAATGCAAGTGATGATGTAGGTTGCGGTAGGGAAATGTAAAGCTAGACCCATAGATAATCAACCCAACGTAGTATGTAGAATATAGATAAATACGCGATGTAATGTGATGGTATATGATGAATGGTGTCGAATGCGCAATGTAAAGTATGTATAAATATGTGATGATGACATAATGTAGAATATATAATACGTATAATGCACGGGTTATGATGAGATGTAATGCAACATGCCTAATGTCGTGTATAGGGTTCAATTTAATGGTAATACCTCAATAGTCAAGTGTGAACCAAAGCACAAGAGTGCATCATTGGGTAATGACCATGTCAAAATGCATCATGCATCATGAATATGCTTATGTAAGAGGATTGACTGATGTTGGGGTGTATAAGTGAGAATGGGAGGGGATGAGATGATATTCCCCCCAAGTGTATGATAATGCGTTTACTATCTAATGATGTATAAGGGTGATGAAAAATGATGGATTTTGTTTAATGGATAATGCATACGGAGTATTATAAATGTGTTGATGTATAGGTGATGATGTAGTGAAGAAATGTAACATGCAACAAGGTTTGTTATGGTAAAATACCCCTTAATAGTCATATAAGAACCCTAGGAATATGAGTGTGTCATCAGAAGGGTAGAGTAATAAGAGTTGCACCTACCAAAGGCCAAGTTTATGTGTAGTATGACCTTGTTAGACAAAGTCTTTAGGAGCACTAGGCGGTTGTGGTGAAAGTGAAAATATATTATAAACATTAGGAGAAGAGTGAGTTGTTGGGTCTAAATTAATCGGTTGGAGCTTAGATTTTAGAGGAGACCCAGTGGCATGGAGTCTCAAGGGAGACTGCGTAGGTTTACTTGGTAATGTAGTAGATGACTTAGTAGGAGGGGTTTGTAAACTAATTGTGATAGGTGGTTTCTTAGGAGCTGGTTGAGTAATCCTAGCCTAATGCTCATTAGATATAAAATGAGTAACATCAAAAATGAGTGAAGGACTCTTTTGACTAGGAGAAACATCGCTATGCACAAGGGAGGGATTTTCAATATCATTTAGCTAACGAATGAGAGAATCATCGAGATCATCCTTGGAAAGATGAGAAGAAGGGTCACTAGTAACCGCAGAAGCTTGTTTAGGTGGTCTTGGCTAATTGAAGGAGAAAGAGACTTAGGAGCCTAAGTGGGTGTAGTACTTGTAGGTTGACATGCAATAGGATTTTTTCTAGTGAATAAAATAAATCCCTAACACTTAAGATGTTTTAATCTACGTGGTAAAGCATGAAAATTGTGTTCACTATGTCCATTGATTCGATGATAGTAGCAAAATTGACGATCTGGATGATTTTTTAGTCGATAATTAGGGTAGTAATGAGTAGGTGGTAAAGTGATCAATTGACAACTAAGAAACTCACTAAGAACATCATGTTGTTCGGTATTACACTCAAATATGAGAGGTTTAGGAAATGACACTACTTGAGGTTCAAGTAAATGACTTGTAGTGGACATAGAGGGCATATGAGAAAGCAAAGGGGAACAAACATGTGATTATGAAGCGTCCTTGAGTTGTTGGATTTTAGATCTAAGGGATGTGATAGTTGATTAAGTGGTTGCAAATATATGTTGAAAGAGTGTATGTAAGGATTGAAATTTATTTTGAAATAGTGTATGTAAGGCTTGAATTGAATCTAATAATGGTTGATTAGATATAGGCTCATCAAGACTAGGATCAAAAAAGAAACTATGAAGTACATAACTTAATTCATGAGGTGGCATATTATCATCGAAGTACTTGGTATCTAGAGATTGTTGGAAAAGAATCTGACAGGTGGGACATTTCTTAAGTAAATAAGATAAAGATATTTGACCCATGATGGAAGAAGAATAAAGGTCCTAAGCGTGAAACACGTCGGGTTCACCAAAATGATTAACTAAAAATGGACATATAACCCTAAGTGGGGTATGATATTCTAGTTAATCTAATTAGGAGGAAAATATACGTTGTAATTATGCTAAAACAATATGTAAATAATTGGAATATTTGAAATATAATTAATCTAAGAGATATAAAAACCCTAAATGCATAAATAATGAAGGAATAATGACTTAGTTGGTTTTAGCAAATTGTCGCAGGTTGTTACAGAACAAAACAAAGGACTCGAAAGTAGGATCGGGTATAGAGAGGTATAAAAAAGGCCAGATCTGGGTGCTATCTACATATTGGAGCACCTTGGAGGGTACTGGGGTGCCCCAGGGTGCCCTGGTCTGAGTTCTGGGTGCCTTGGTCACTGTAAATGCTCCAGGTCTGGTTCTGGTATGGTTGCAAGTTGATATAAAGATCTATCTTTCTGTCACACTAGATCTTTCGAATTGTGTCGAATGACATGAATGAAGATGATGGAAACTTGCAAGAGAAAGAGAAGTATCAAACCTTAAAAAATAAAAGATGCATATGAATAATTTAAACTGACCTCAACTACCAAACTACTATGGACTTATCGCTGAGTGATGTACTACATCTCAGACCCCATGCAATTCTTGTGCATGTGTACAATATGGTGCCCTAGGTGCTCTCGTGCCAATGACATGGTGTGTGATAGCGAGCTAGATAACTATAGCAAATTGAAATAGCATTTGTGTGATGGAATAGAATGAATCCCTGCCCCCTATGATGTGTGTGTGATGTTGATGTAGACCCTAGTCTAGATACATGACAGTAATGGATACAACGGATGCAATCCTAGATGACATGATAGTAGTAGATGACGTTAAGACCCTCATTATGGCTTCATAACTTTATATTTATAGGTTTTTCTTGTTTCGATTTCGTAAGTAATCCTGACAAGGCCGACTAGAAGAAATATCAAATGTGCAAACAGTCATATTTTGTCTAGAAAGTGATGAAAGGTGTAAAAAGGCCTAGGGCACCCCAAGTGGTCCTAAGGCACCTAGGGGGGCGCCGTAGTATTGGTATGGGTGCCCCATTTTAGGGTAGGAATAATGGGAAGTCTCAAGATGAGCTGGAATTGCATAGGTAAAAGTGCGGGAAAATAGAAAGGTGAGTGTGGGAATGTTGAAAGTAAAATATAAAATAAGTTTTTCAAAACATGGGATTAATTACTACTTTATTGACTCAAAAACCCTCTAAATCATAGCATGAAAACCAAGCTAAATATGTGCTAATGTGCATATTTTGTGTCTACAACATGTAAAAGATGATGTGTAAGCTAAGCATATAAAAAGAAAGTGTAAACACATAAGAAGACACAGTAGACCACAAAATGTAGGTTTCAAACATGGGACATCTCTCACGATGTTGCAATAAAATCAAGGCCTCAGTGGCCACAATAAATAAGAGAACCAGAAATAAATAAGGCAAAGCCCATAAAAAATGGCATACAATGATAAGCAGAAAAAAAAATAGTATCAGACAACCATGGAAGCAAGTAGAGCTACAAGACAAAGACTACACATGAAGCACTCAGTTAGCATGTTAGAAATATAAAATGTGTGTCAAAACATGTATAATTTGATCATGGTGTGTTATGATAAATGAAACAATAACACCTATAGTGTACAAAAGTGGATGCCCCTAGGAGCCAATGTAGGACTGGGTACTAACACCAAGCATTTGTGCTATGTGTATCAATCTGTAGAATTTGTGATCACAACTAGAAAGCAATTAAATGTGCATGTGTGTATAGAAAGAGATAGTGACATATGAAATATCTAACTAGAATGTGTAAAAAGTGCACATGTAAGAATAAGCAAGAAAGTGTAAATGCAACCAAGATATGAAATATGTTGTGGAGGTGCGAGTCGAAATGGATTGCATAGTGAGTGTGATAGGAGCAACGTTCCTCCCAAGGGAATGTGAATGAGTATGTAGGTGATGATGTTGGTTTATACATTCCCCCTCAATAGTCAAGAATGAACCATAGAACAAGAGTGCATCATCGAAAATTAGTTTGAATGTGTGCACAAGAAATATGCAATCAATAAATCATAGAGCATAGAGAATGAGTGAGTGGGTGTATGAGTGAATAAACGAGTGTAGTGAGGTCCATTTGAGATGTAGACCCTCAACATTTGAGTATGGACTGTGGAAATAGAGTGTATTATAGGGTAATGACCACACACTGTGTATAAGTAGATGCCAAAAAAATATGTCATAAATGCGTATAGTAGATGTTGCGTAGATAGAGATGAATGCATGAAATGTGAAGTGTGTAGTGTGGTGTATAGTGTGTGAGGTTTTTTTGTATAGGATTCCCTCAACAGTCAAGTGTTAATTGTAGCACGAGAGTGCATCATCAGGTAATGATGATACAAATGTATCAATATGTGTATGAAACACTTGGAAGACTAGATGCAAATTGTGGAGTGTACAAGTAGATATACAAGACAACTGATAATGCGAGAAAGAGGGAGAAGTGTGATTCCCCCCATGTGTATGATGAGGAGCATGTTCAAGGAATGTTGTCGAGAATATCATCAGTGTCATGGTTAAAACCGAAGGGTGATGCATCTGAGACTTGGTAAGAAACAATATTAGGTTAATTAAACAAAGAGTCATTAAGGTGTAAATTAAATACATGCCCATAGCATATTCTTCATCGGTGAAAGGAGGTAGTGGAAAACCATGTACATACTAGCGAGTGAGATTTTGCAAATAGCCAAGAAACGATTCATTACAAATGAAAATGTGGCCATAAGGCTTGGGGAATGAAATATCGGTATGATAAGGATCTAACGTGCAACTAATGTAATCAAGCAAGGATTTTCTGAGTGCAAGTAGAGAAGTACGAGGAGCACGTGCAAGAAATACTATGAGATAAAATACATGAATTCCATAAGCAACATTAATGTATATAAATCTATGATAGAGATGAGAATCATGATGTGGAGGAAATATGTCGTCGACTCTAAATCCTAGACGAGTCAATCCATCATGTGTGCATATAGTATCAAAGTAGGTAGGATCGAATGGAATGTTCTCCCAATAAGAGTTGTTCATGAAAAACATGTATGTAAATGGAGGGTGCACTACTGGAGGTGAAGTAAATGAAATTATGTCCAATGTTTGGAAAGGCCCCTGATAAAGTACCACAACATTAGTAGTGGGGGCATCAAAAGTAGATATAACAGTGTCTAGTGTGCAAATGATTCCTTCGAGTGGAGGTAAATTATTTGGATAATGTTTGGGCTGTGGATTAGCATCCATATGCACAGTAGCAAAGTAGGAACAAGAAATGTAGTATTATGATCTACCTTGTAGTAGTGGAATGATGTACGATCATTGGGGATCTCATATTCAAATCCCTCATGTAGGAATCTAACACATCAGTGGCCTATACAAGAAATTGCTTGCATGTGATGAAGCCATGGTCTGCCAAGTAAGAAATTATATGAATATGGGAGATCAACAACAAAAAATGGAATGGGAATAGTCTTTTTCCATCCTTTGAGTGGGAATGTGATGGTTCCTAAGCATGGGCGAGTAGTAGAATCATATGCTCATATAGAAAGATATGTCAAGTTAAGATGGGCTACTGAAAGGCCTAAATCCTAAATGAATGAAAGAGGACAAATATTAAGTTCATATCCAATGTCGAATAAACTACGCTTGATGCCTAATTTGTTGATACAAACTTGTATATAGAGAGAAGGATCATTATCATAAACAATAAGATTTTCAGCTATAGTTGATGGAAAAGTAATCTGTTGAGAAAATGCATTGATAAATGTTTGAAAGGAAACATTTGGGTGAGTAGTAGCCAAAATATTAATGATTTTAGAGTGGCACTCAGGATTGGCTAGCAAAAAATCATGGATAGAAATAGCCATGATGAAAGGATCCTAGAAAAATGATGAACGTAGAAGTATGAGGACCCTAGGAACATTCAAGTAACAGGTTCACTAAATGATTAAGAAAATATATAATTTATAGATGCCTAAATCTATTTGCAATCTAATAGTAAATGAATAAGAAATGCAATATTAAAATGACCCAAGCAAATAAGAAATTAAGATTTAAAACCCTAAGTGCAAATGAAGATATAGAAAGACTTAACTGATTTGCAATTAATTTCAGACTGTACCGAAGTTCCGAATTGATGCACAAAGAAGGAAGAGTGTCACATCGAGCCTCAGAAAAATGTAGACCAAAATATACTGGATTGGGGCATCTATAGAGGGTCAGGGGCACCTGGGGTGTCGTAGACCTATTCTGGGTGCCCGTGACCACTCAGGATCTCAGAAAACAAGATTTACAAGGTCATAAGATGTTCACTGTCCTTTTCTTCTTGTTGTTATTATGTCGTACGAAGTCCATAGATGTCAATGATAACCTACAATAAAGAAATGACCTGTAAAACCCTCAAAAGCGCATAAAATCCCAAAAAGAAAATAATGCAAATGAGGGGTCAGATTGTCCTCAACTATCAAACAAGTGATCGTACGACTGAGAACTGTACTACATTTCAAACCCAATTTAGTTCTATGTGTGTGTGCAAAAGTTTTCCTTAGGTGGCTCTTGTGCGCATCACACTTGATAGCGAGCAAGTAGTTAGATGTAAGAAATTTAAATAGATGTGTGCATGAAATAATAAACTTCCCCTCCTATGAAGTGTATACATAAGAATCAGTCCCTTTCCCTTTTGTGTGAATGCTAGATGGATGCTTATGTTCTCTTGTAATGGCCTTTGAATGTAATCTTGGGTGGTGATAGCTAATGCTTAGTGCTTGGTTATTTATTATGATAACATAACTTTATATTTATATGATTCCCTTGCTTTAATTTCGTAAATAACCCTAAAAAGCCCTACTACCAAAAAGATAAGATGCCCAAATGGATAAAAGGACCCAAGAGATGTGAACAAATTACAAAGATGTTGGGGGCACCCAGAGGGGACAGGGGCTTCTGGCACTGACGTATTGCCTGGGCGTTGGTGTCTAGAATGAGAGATGTTGAAGTATAAAAAGATAGACCGGGAAAGAAGGTGTACAAGACCAAGAAGGATAACAGAGAGTAAACAAAGATGGCCAAGGATATGGGTTAATTAATATTTTTCCTGCTTAGGAATCATATGAATAGTAGTATGCGATCAAGACTAGGTAGATACCAAAAGTGCATGATTTAGTGTCTACATTTCTGTAGAATTCTACCTTCATCTCATATCCACTTCCAAATCCAGACCAGCTTCAAATCCAGATCAGATTCAAATCCATTTACAGGAGAGCTTACACGCCAGTTTTTCTACATTTTCTTCTCAATCTTCCCTAGTCATCGTTGACTGGCCCTCTGTAATCTCGGGTCACCGTCGACCCACCCAAGTTTGATTTACTTTGTATCCATTTAGATCATATCTACCTTTTGTCATCTTCATTGCTTTTCAGTTTCTGTTTCATTTCAGATTCTACATGTCCTACTAAATCCACTTTATCTATATCTAATTTTATCTTATCTTATCTAAAAATGAGGGTTGATATCCATCCTAAGAAGTCCTCACTTCTTGGGACTAACATTATCAAGAAACCCTCACATCTATCTACTAATCCATATCATGTTGAGTTCCCTTGATTTGTAGGTCATCTAGCTCACTACGTAGAAGGATCTCTTATTTACGCCTGTGCACATCGTCATCCCATTTCAAGGTACCTTAAACCCTTGCATATTTGGAGTTACTTATTTTCTTTAGCACTAGTTCACTAATTTGAGCAAAAATGAGGAAATCAATTCAATATTTTGGCATGCCCGGTGGGACCCACCCTTTTTTGGTTAGTCTTTTCATTTATCTTTCATTTTCATTTCTTCCATATATCTTTTTCTAACCTCGCAGGAAGGAGCGTTGCTTTCTTACTTGCGTACATTGGATCATGTTGATTGGATTAGAATTTTCTTTCTTGCTTAAAAATTAAAAATTAAGATAAAAAGGAAAAACGTTATCTAAGTATTCTTTGTTTTTATTCCCCATCTTTTTTTTTATTGCATTGCATTTCTTGTTTGTTTTTCCTCATCGAATCTCCACATTTCAATTTGGATCTAAAAAGAACCCCTCATAATTGCTCGGAAATCTAGTTTAATTAGGGGGTTTAACTCTTTGCATATACCTTCATCACACACATCTGAAGACAAAAACCGATTTACACATCTAAACATCTCTTACTAGGTGGAACTATTGGGATTTCATCACCCAATAGGAAATACGCCACGGTGTTTTGGTCGCATTATAAATTCTATGTCTATTAGTTTGTTGGCTAAGCACCCGACTCCCTTATCACCGTGGGATCGTGAAGTGAGGGGATAGGCTCCAATACCAAGCCCCACACTAGTAGCCATCATATATTTGTGCCTCATGTAACTTTGGGTATATCAAGGAATCCATCCCAAATTACCTAAAACCATCCATATATTTCCATTTTCTAGGCACCCTTCAAGCCCATTTTTCATTTCTTTCTCACATCTCTAATAACCAAGATAATCAAAACTTTGTTGCGTGAATTGCTTGCATTAATTAAAAATAAACATATTTTTGTTTATTATTTGTTTCATACCAATTATTACAAGATCCCAAGAATAATAAATCGAACAAAACATTACATCAAACAACATTCATATTTCCACTACCACTTCCTTTCTACAAACTTCCATGCTTTCTCTCCTTACTTCCACTCCTTTGGTCATCTCTTCCATGGTTACTCAACCCATGGTTTCTATTCCCCCTCTTCAAAAACTTCCATTGATCCAACCTAACACTCATGTCGAGACCAATCCCTTTCTTCATCATCACTATGTTCCATCTAAACCACCAATAGCCCCTACCTCCACTGATGTAGCCACACCTAGGATTACCACAACCTCAACAAGATATGGTAGTTAGTTAATTCAACTAAGTCTCAAACTTGCCCTTATACCTTGGTGTCAATGCTTATAAATCATACAAAAAGCCACAAATCTATCCTATAGACCCAAGACAATGCATTAAATGCTACAAGTATGCTTGATATCATTCATTCAATTTATCAAAACCACACAGAGCCTTAGAAACTCAAGAAATGATCATCTCACTCTCCTTTGCAAGAATTGCCAATTTGGGCTTCTTGACAACATAGTCAATGAAATGATGTTGGAGAGAACAAAAAAAAATCCTTGAAGGAAGTATTAATTATTTTGAGCTATTATTATAGAGTTTGAGGTGTGTACCAAATGGCTTGATCTAGCTCTGAGTGTAAATGTCTATCCTTTCACTGTTTCATTTATTAGGCTAATTTCACTCTACCAGGGTTGTTACACAAAAACTTCCCATACAAATTTCTCTTGCTAGATAGTTTACACCATTCTTCAAACACCCTTTAAGTCCAAAATTCTTTGTGTAAGACTTCAAAGCTTACTCCTTTGGATATTTTTACTAAGAATCAAAATTTAAGCCTCTAATTAGGCCACTCTTCCATGCTACAGTACCCTCTGATAAAATGTCAATATTTCTTCATGGATGTGAAATTTTTAAGGAAATAATTCATTAGATTCTCAATAATATGAATGTACAAATCATTCCTTGTGATTCTTGGCTATTGAAACAATGACGAAGTCCTCCAACTGACTAATTTTCTATAAATCTAGCTATACATCTATAGTGGCTCGAGAATGTAGAGTTTTCTACTATAATGAGTGTAATCTTCTTCAAAGGTTAGAATCACTTTGAATGGGTTTGTAGAGAGTTCTAGAAACTTAATTATGTAATAGTAGGGTTTGACTCGATCAAAACAGATTCCACTCCATCAAAATACCCCGCTCCGAGTCTTAAAATAAGGGTTTTAGTTAACTGTGAGACTATTCAAAGAGAAGGGAGGTTTATCACCTAAATTTAATCTTCTAAAAGTTAGATCTCATTCAATTCTACCTGATCACATCTCTAAGTCACCTTTTCTTACTAAAATTTGGTGTATACTAGATTCAAACACACTAAGATATGCTTGAAGAAACCCTGCAACAATTATCTAATACTCCAACAACTTCTTGTACTCACAATGTAATTAACCCAACATCAATATGAAAATTTACACAATAGAATAATGGTATAAACCTTCCTTGTTGCATCAATGTCTCATATAAATATTTCCATGCATTGCATAAAACTGAATCATATACCCTAAAACTGTGAAAGAAATTAGTAAACTATAACCCTAAACTTTTGGAGCTCCAAGATTTAATGTTTCTTGATTGATCAATGAGAAAATCAGTTACAAAATGCCTTCAAATACTCCTTGGCTCAAGCTTGGTTCATAGCTGACCTCCTATACTTCATGATGACATCATGTATGCCAACTACTTAACATGAAGGAGTGACCTTAAGGAAAAGAATTACAATTTCACATAAGAGGTCATAATTTTAAGCCTTCAAACCATAATTAAAGACCTTACAACACCTAAGGAACCTTTCAAACCAACTAGACCTCCTACAAATACTGAAGAAGCCAAAAATGGCTTAAGATATTTTCAAACTTTTAAATAGAGCAAAATGGAGGGAAATTCCATAGTTCAAAATCTTGAATTTCTAAAGCCGAAAACAGACCATAAAGGACTCAAGTACACCTCTAAAGACCCTAGAAAACCAAAATTTGAATAACACGTGCCTATACTATCTCTATGCTAGCCCTGGAGTAATGATGCTCCTACATCAACCACCTCTATCGAATCTCCTGGGCCTCCTACCATCCCTTGTGGGTGTGTGGAAATTCCAATATCTCCTGGATACTAATCCAGTAACTCTCCATGACTATACTCTTCGCAATAACACCAATCTCCCCATTGATGGAACTCATTTGCAACAAATCTATGCTTACCATTCCAATCCTGAATCCACACAAGTCCTCACATCACAACTTGCCATCTTCTTCCCTAGAGCTATGAATGAGCTCGCCATGTCCCAACATCATCTCGATCCTAATCAACCCTATTCTTCTATTCCTCACAATCACTAAATGACTCAGTTGGTGGCTCCTATCCCCCTAATTTTCCTCGTGTCAACAATACTATCACTTCTTCTATCCCCATCGCCTCATCATCCACTATGGTCACTTGTGCCCTATCCAATCATCTCAAGAATCTCACTTGTTTCCTCCTATATCGGAACAACATAACACAACTCTACCCCTTAATTCCATTTCCCACATCCATGCAAATGTGATCACTTCATAACCCCATCCATATGAATCAATGCAAACCCATCAACCTCCCTCTTGAGATGCTTATCATTACGTACTTCCAAATCAACCAACTCAAATATCTCAACCTCCTACCACTTATATCCCAACTCATCCCATAAAAAATCAATCAAATGTCCCCATATCTCAATAACCAACTCAATCCCATCAATCTTATCACATCCCTATTTCTCAACAACAACCATTACCTCAATCCATCTAATCACAACCCTTTAATTACATCCCACCTTATCAACCGCTTCCACCAATACCCACACATCCTCAAACATATCCAACTTATCAACAACATAACCCATCTACCTCATACACATCGAAATCTCATCCTTCAACTTCACAAGCTCATCTATTTAATGAGCCCTTGCAAGTGTTATTGAGTAGAATGGATAGCCTTGAAGCATATACCTTGGGATCCAAGACCACATTTTCATATGATAAAATTTGTAACAAACCCATTAATCCATTTGTCCTCGTAAAGTCTTATCCTCCTCATTGAAAATGCCAAAATTTTATAATTTCAATAGTAAGGAGGACCCTTAACAACACATTCATGATTTTAGACATGCATGCTACCTTATCACCCATGATTAAGATCTCATGCTTTGAAAATTCCCCATGTCGTTAGCCAAACCTAGGTTGGACTGTACAATGACATCCCACAACATTCATTGTTCACTTTTACCCAACTCATGAAATTATTCCTAGAACATTTCTCAATCAAAATTATGCGTAAGATCACCATCACAGACCTCTACGCCATTAGACAGTATGATGACAAATCTATCACATATTTCGTTGCATGATGGTGTGGCATCATCAACCAATTATTATTCACTCTTCAACAGTTTGAATTAATTGAACTATTCTCACGGTATTGTGTGAAAAACATATCATCTACTCTTCAAATTACAATCATTCCAAACCTTTGAAGAGGTATTCACTATGGCTCACAAAATTGAACTCCGCACCGTTGAGTAAGGCCATCTTAAAATTTGATCAAACAAACCCAAATCTGAGTTCACTAAATATACCACGCATAGTGACAAATCTAATAACACCACTAATTTCATCGTGGTTAAATATTCATCCACGTAAACATCTACTTCTCACATGGAGCCTCCACAACATGCTCTTAAATGACCCACTAACTATACCCCTCTTAGGGAATCTTATAGTGTAATATTTGACAAGTTAATGGTGTTTAATCTCATTAATCTTCCTCCCATATGAACTTTTGATGAATCACAACCAAAACCATCATGGTATCATGAGGAACATTATTAAAAATATCACCAATTTCGTGGCCATGACATTGAACTATGTCACTCTTTTAAAGATGTCGTCCAAAAGCTTATAGAATATGGCGACCTTCAAGTAGACAATCCTAATGCACCACCTAATTAGCCTCTTGAAGTATTCAAACAACCCTTTCCTAATCATCCACCAAAAAATCAAACTCCACCCCCAAATCACAACCTCCTAATGCCCATACAATTAATACTATATACCAAAATCCAACCCCATCACCTACACCCATCATCTCGTCATCCATTACATCTACCCCTATTTCAGGCTCTTCCCCTACAATCACATCTTCAACAACTTATACACATCATATCAACATCAATTATAACTACAACTCTAACATCAACATCAATCTTGACCATACCTACTTCTCCATCCACATCATCCATGCCATCATCCACCACATCTAGTCCTTCATCTAAAATTACATCAACGATGTCATCCCACACATCTACATCTATTCCCACATAAATCACATATGATATTATAACTATACCTACATCGACATCTGAATCTATATCCATATCTATACAACCTCTTGAATCATCCACCATGTAAACATATGATTAAGAGAAATGTGGATAACAATGCCTAATCTGATTGCTATTGTAATAGTAAACAAATGTCGGTATTACATACATAAATTAACTCAAGAAAACTAAGCAATACAATGTGAAACCCTAGTTATAAAGGAGGGTAAAAGATATCCTTACCTGATTTGTGGTGAAATCTGGAGTGTATCGAAGTGTTGACCCACTGAATAGAGAGGTAGAAGTGTCACAAATAGACTTAAGAAAATGTAGATCTAGAGAAATATGTTGGACAAGGGTTCCCAAAAGAGGGTTAGGGGCACCTACGAGCACCATAGACATGTTGTAAGCACGTGTGACTGCCAAAAATCTTAAAAAATCATCTTTTACTAGTCATAAGTTGTTTGTTGTTCTTTTCCTTTACTTGCTATGAGGTCACACTATGATCTTCGAGCTCACTGGAAATTTGCAATGAAGTATTAACCTACAAAACCCTAAAATAAACCTCAAATCCTTAAAAAAAGACATAAAATGAGGGGCCATATTGTCCTCAACTATCACAATGGTGATATTACGACTGAGCATTGCACTACATCTCAAACCCAATGTAGTCCTATATGTGTGTGTGCGCGCGCATGCAGAATTATGCCCTAGGTGGCTCTTGTGTGTGTGGCATTTGATAGTGAGAAAATTAGCTAGATGTGAATATATTTAATAGATGTATGCATGGAATAGAATATAATCCCCTCCTATGAAGTGTATGTAGAAAAATTCAATCACTTTCCCTTAAATGGGTGCTAGAATGGATGCTTGAATGCTCTTGAATATCCTTTGGATGCAACCTTAGGTGGAGATAGCTAATGTTTAGTGCTTGGTCCTTTATTATGATCACATAAATTTATATTTATATGATACCCTTGCTTTAATTTCATAATTAACCCCAAAAAGGATGACTACCAAATTGATAATATGCTCAAATGACTAGAAATCACCCAAAAGATGTGAGTAAAGTAGAAAGAGGTCAGGGGTGCCCAGAGGGGATGGGGGCACCTGACGCTGACATCCTGGCTAGGTGCTAGTGTCTAGACTCAGAGAAACTAAAGGGTCAGAGGTTAGACTGAACAAGAAGGTGTGTAAGACCAAAAGTGGCAATAGAAAGAAAACAAAGATGGCCAAAGAAATGGGTTAATTAGTACTTTTATTACTTAAGAATCATATGAATAGTAGTATGTAATCAGGACTAGATAATTACCCAAAGTGCATGATTTTGTGTCTAAATTTTCCCACACTTTATGTTAGTGAGTAAAATATTGGTAACATAAAATAGATAGAGAATGCGTACATGATAACCATGTAGATCGATGGCAAGAAAATATGTCGAGAGAAAATGAAAAGCGTGGAATGATAAAAAGCTAGAGCCTGGAGATTAAAGATGAGAAGTGTAAAAAGTGATGAGATGCTGACCCTAGGGCGAAAACACATATAATAGATGTTGTCAATGTAACTGTTATTGGTGTTGATTCTTGTGTGTTTGATGTTGTTAATGTTGTTTTTGTAGGATGATGTTGAATGATGTTTACTATTGCTTCCCATACAAATGGACCTACAAAAGAGAAGAACAAACAAGTAGTCAAATACACATGTATATGTGTAAAAATCATGTAAAATGAAAAATGTGAAAAAGGAACATGTGCACCTGATCCATGATGAGTAAAGAGTGTAGAAAGGATCCTGTAGACATTGTTGACAACCAAGTTTTTTGGGTGATCTCACGCCAGTTATAGCGGCTGCAAGTTCTTTGGGTGATCTCATGCCAATGATATGGAAGAAGTGTAGGGAGAAAATTCTAGTGTCATCCTCTAGCCTTTAACTACTTCCCATGAATATAGAACACCACTGTAGATGGTGTGTAAAAATCCAATCCAGTTCAACCATTTCCAATCCAACACTATGGATGGGAAAATAAGTTGTAATGTGTGTATGTTGAGCTAAAGGACTATCTTTCATGTCAAAATCTATAATGTTGAATGCTATAGAATTTGCGAACACTGAAGAATGTTGTGTAACTTCCCGATGGTTACAAATGTCCAAGAAGGGCTATGGTGGTTGTACTTTGCTAAGGACCCAAGTATGATTCTGAGCCCTAAAGCTGAATATTTTAATATAAAGGTACTGTGATGTGCTATGTAATGACTGTAAGACGTTGTATGGGGTGACTGATTTACCCAAATGATGCCCCCCCTCATTTGGGGTGCATGTGATTTTGCTGAAGGAGAGTGTGGCCCAAAGGAGGACCAACCGTTGTGTTGAAATTATTCCTTGCAAGGGGAGGGAGTGTGCTTGGTAGAAACCAAGGCACATGCAAAAACAAGTGGCTAGGAGACAAGTTTGAGTACAAGAAAACATGACAATGGAAAATGTAAGCTATAATACAAGAAGGAAATTTGTAATCGAAGACACAAGAATACAATGTAGACCACAAAAAATTGGATTGCAAACATGGGACACCACTCACAGTGTTGCAAGACAGTCAAGGATGTAGTTGCTACAAGGAAAAAAGTGTGCACACAAGATAAATGAAAAATACCGCAAACAGTGGCAAACAATGACAAACAATGTAATAGATAACCATGGCAGTAAATAGGCCTGCAAAAAAATGTTGCACATGAAGCACCCATTAGCATGATAGAGAGATAAAAATTATGTCAAAGCATGCATAATATGATAAAATAATGTGCTATGAAACAAAATAGAACAATAGAACATGTAGTGTATGAAATTAGATACCCTTAGGAGCTGTTGTGGGAATGGTAATAGGTTTTATGCCAAGCATCCATCCTGCATGTATAGATTTGTAGAGTCTATGATCACAACTAGAAAGCTAGTGAACATGCATGTGTGTATGGAAAAAAGATAATGAAATACAAGATATCTATCTAGCATATGTAATAAGATGTGCATGTAACAAGTAAATGTAGGCAAGACTAAGTGTGACCATTATATGCATTATGCTATGGATGAGATAGAATGGAATGCAAAGTGATTGATAGGAGAAAAATGCCCCCCTGAGTGGATGTGTATGAGTGAATTGTGGTTCATTTATATATTCCCCCTTAGCAGTCAAGAATGAACCATAAACAAGAGTGCGTCATCGGGAAATGGTTTGAATTGTGTGTAGTAGTAAGATGTGATCGTCAAGGTACAAAGTGTAACTGTGTGAGTGAGTGAGTGAGTGATTGAATAAATGCGTGGAGAGGTCCATTTGAGATGTGTACCCCTCAGCAGTTGAGTATGGACCATGGAACTAGAGTGCGTCATATGGTAGTGTATCGTGTTGGTTGTGTTGGAGAGATATATCGATTATGTATTTATTGATTGGTTTGTGAAAGATATTGATTGTAGCCGCATTATGCATGTGATGTAGATTGTCTAGGTGTGTAAGCGTTGGATGTGTTATGTGTTGTGTAAGTTATGCGTGAGAGAGAAATTTGTATGATTTGAAATAGGTATGTCCTGAAAGTGTGCAGTAGGTTGTAAATATGTCGAGTGTGTTGTATGTGTATGTTGAGTTTGTATTTTATGAATAAGAGTAAGAAGTAAATATTGTTTAGGTGCTGAATACGTGTGAATGAAGAATAATTCGCAAGTATGTTGATTGCATAGTGATGAATACATGTAAGAGGTATACGATAGAAATGTGTCCACTGTGTCGTGTGTAAAATGAATTGTAGTGTGTGTGAGGTTCATGTATGTAGTATGACCTCAACAGTCAAGTGTGAACCAAAGCAGGATAGTGCATCATCAAGACTTGATAAGCGATAGTGTTAGGTTGGTCCAGTAAGGAGCCATTAAGGTGTAGATTATACATGCCCATGGTATATTCTTCATTGGTGAAGGGAGGTAATGAACAACCATGTGCAGACTAGTGAGTAAGATTTGGTGAATAGCCAAGAAATGAGTCACTGCAAATAAAAACACAGCCAAATGGCATGGAGAATGATTTATCAATATGATCAGGGTCTAACGTGTCCCTAATATAATCAATCCAAGACTATCTGAGTGTAAGTGGTGAAGTGCAAGGAGAACATGCAAGAAATACTGTGAGATGGGAAACATGAAGACAATAAGCAACAATAATGCAAATAAATCCATGATATAGATGAGGATCATGAGGTGGAGGGAAAATGTCATCCACTATAAAGCCTATCCAAGTCAACTCATCATACGTACATATAATATCGAAATAAGTGGGATCAAATGGAATGTGCTCCCATTAAGAGTCATTCATGAAAAAAGTACATGTAAATGGAGGATGTGTTAATGGAGGTTTCTCATGAGAATGTAAAGGAGGTGGAATGACGTCCATTGTTTGGACAGGCCCCCAAAAAATAATCATAGCATTAGTAGAATTAGGAGGAGGCGACAATGTAGGTGGAGATGTATCTAACATGAAAATAAAATCCTCAATTGGTGGAAAATGAGCCAGAGAATCCATGGGTTGTGGTTCATTAGTGGTTTCAGATGTTGGAGCAGGAATTTTAGTGTTTAGATCAAGAATGTAATATTTAAATGGGTGACAATCGCTAGGGAGTGTATATTTTACGCCCTCAAGTAAGAACTTAACACATCAATGTATTGTAGAAGGTACTATTTGCATGGCATGAAGCCATGGTCTACCAAGTAAATAATTATCCTGAACCAGGAAGTCCATGATGAAGAAGACCGTCGGTAGATTCTTTGTCCTTATAGTGATAGGAAAAAGTGATATGGCCTATACATGGTCAAATAGAAACACCATATCCATGAAGATAAATGGATGAGGGATTAATGTTAGAAGCAGAGAAGGCCAAGTTTTTCAATGAATGATAGTGTGCAAAGATTAACCTCAGATCCATTATCGATTATGGTTTATTTAGCACCTACATTATTAATGTAGATCACGATGTATAAATGTGGATCATTGTAGAAAACAATACGATCAACAACAATATTAGATGGAAAAGCAATGTACGAAGAAAATGCATCTATGAATGTGTCATATACTATATCTGGATAAGTATCAGAAGGAATGCAAGTGGTAACCAAGAGAGTAATGATTTTAGATCTTAATTCATATTTGATGAGCATAAAATCATGAATAGAAATATCCATGATAAGAGGATCCTAAGAAGATGAAAGTAATGAAAGTATGAGGACCCTAAGAGTGTTGGAAATGAGTCGAGTTCACCAAATGATTAATAAAATATTTGAAATAAATAGTTTCCTAATCTAATTATAATGCATTAGTAAATGAATAAACAATTAATTACATAATTTGACCCAAGCAAATCAACCTAGAAAATATAAAACCCTAGTTGCAAAGAAGAGATAAAAGGACTTATTTGTTTTGCAATTAATCTTAGACTTTGCCGAAGTGTCAAACTAATGAACAAAGACGGAAAATTGTCACACCAAGCCTCAAAAAATTGCAGGAGTGTCGAAATATGTTGGACTAGGGCACTTATGGAGGGTCAGGGGCGTATGGGGCGCCCTAGACATATTTTGGATGGTTATGACTATTCAGAACCGTAGAAAATTAGTTTCACTGCGTCGCAAGATGTTTTTTGTCATTCGCTTCTTATTGTTAATATGTTGCACCAAGTCCACAGATGTCGCTAGTAACCTACAATGAAAAACGACCTGCAAAACCCTCAAAAGTGTATCAAATCCCAAAAATAAAATAATGAAAATGAGGGGTCGTATTTTCCTTGGTTGTCAACAAAAGTGAACTTACAACCAAGCGCTACACTACATCTCAAACCCAATGTAGTTTTATGTGTGTGTGGAGAGATTGTGCCCTAGGTGGCTCTTGTGCGTGTCGCACTTAATAGTGAGAAATTAGCTAGATGTACAAGATGTAAGTACATGTGTGCGTGAAAGAATGAAAATTCCCCTCCTGCGCATGTATGCAGAAGAATGCAATCCCTTTCCCTTGTGTGCATTTTAGATGTACACTTGAACACTCTTGATAAGGGCCTTTGAGATGCAACGTTAGGTGGTGATAGATAATTCTTAGTGCTTGGTGCTTTATTATGGTCACATAACTTTATATTTATATGATTCCTTTTCTTGAATTTCGTAGCTAACCCTAGAAAGGTCTACCACCAAAAAGATAAGATGCCCAAATGGCTAAAAAGCACCCAAAAGATGTGAACAAAGCACAAACAGGTCAGGGGCGCTCAGAGGGGACAGGGGTGCCTGACACTGGCGTCCTAGCTAGGAGCTAGTGTTCAGAGTGATAAATGCCGAAGTATGAAAAGGAAACCCAGGCTAGAAGGAGTATAAGATAAAAAAATGGCAACTAAAAGAAAGCAAAGATGGCCAAAGACATGAGTTAATTAGTACTTTTCTTACATATGAATCATATGAATACTAGTATATGACCGGGACTATATAGATACCCAAAGTGCATGATTTTGTGTCCACACAACCTTCATAGAATGAAAAAACACAATAAAACATCATTCTTCACTCATAAAATCCACTTAAAAACATAGATTTCATCACAAATCCATTCTTTATTCATATTTATAAAGAATTTCTTCATTCTTACATAAAAACTCTCTTCCTCTTCAATTCTTCATGCTCACTCACATAATTTCTTATGTTCTATAGGTCCTTCAAATTCTCCTTAGACCTCCAAACCATTTCTCTAACTTTCTTTCTCTCCTCTCATTCAAATGAGTTCTTTTCAAGACCTAAAAGGTGGGTAAAACAACTAATTATTAGCCCTAACCAAGGAGTAGACTAATCCAAACATGAAGAATCTAATTTAAAGGAGTAAAAACACCTTGATTATATTCATGAGGTCCTTCATGACCTTTTTAACAATATAATGTGACTTTACACACTCATTACACTTTTTGAGTCCATAGTTATAATTTCAAATGTTTCTTTTTGGAGGGAAATTCCAAATCAGCTATTAAATACTTATGAAAATACTTAAAATGACCATGTAGAATTCAAGAGCACCTAATATGACCCATAAGACTTATTACAACCTAAAATTCAATCAAAATTTCTTCATATACATGGTTGATGCTCTTACATCATGTCTTATAGGTGCGAGTATTATAATCTTCTTGTCAAGTATCCTAGGTAAAACTTCATGTGATTATTGCTGGATCATTATGCATTTTCCTTTTACAAGCCATAGATGCATGGGATCCATGGGATTTTTATAAGTAGGTAAAAGGTAATATTATCATGAACCACCCTATGCAAGTGTATGTGTTAATGTTTCAAGACCAAGGGTTATGCATTGTCTCAACCTTAGTGTTGAGGGAGAGAGATTTAAACATGAACTCCTTACACTTGATGACTTCAACACAATTTTGTTTAAAGGATTTAAATCTAAACTCAAAGAAATTATATAGGAGATAAAGGGTGGATGAGGGAATTCTATCCAAAAAGATAAAAATTGTATGTATTCATTAGTTGAAATGAGCAGTTAAATAGAGCTACTTTAAATTGATTCATATAGTAAAAAAACTCTTAGTTTGTTTTTGAAATAGATATACAAGAGGTTTAAAGGAGTTATTGGTGTTAAGCCTCCAAAGATGAGTGAAAGAATATTACATTAGTTTGGGTTAGTGAAACGATCCACTCTTGAGTTGGTGCCATTAGGGATCGTGGGAAAAAATTTAGTAATACTATATCACTATAAATATATTCCTTTGAGGACTCTTAAAATTTTGTTATGTGAAGGTCAAGATCAATGTTTTATAGAAAAAAGAAGAAATGAGAAATGACAATCATTGATAAGATAAAGTTTAGAACATATGTGGATGAAGAGGGAGACTACGAAAATGACAATTCTATTGATTTATAATGGTTTTTTCATACTGTTGAGATTATCTAAGAAATAATATATCATGGAAAAAGGTTTGTTTTGGGAGAGTATGTTTTTTCCCTAAAAATTCATCTAAGATGTTCATCATGTGATATGTGTTTGACATTGAGGGATATGTAACATTTATATGTATAATCTCTATGAATTGATCAACAAGTTGATATATGACAGGGTGATCATAATCATCATAGTAGTCATCAATATCAGCCATAGATTATAGAAAACCCTAAATGATAAATATGGTATTACTAATCATATTTATAAATTTAAAACCCTCGAAGTGAGGCACTAAGCCCTAGTTAAATGTAAAAATAAATAATTTGGTTCACTAAAATATAGTATAAAACCATGTTTTTAATCTAATTAATATAAATTATTGTGCAAAAAATGAATGAGCAATAAGAAATATAAAAACACAATAAATCTACATATCCTCAAACATGTGTTGATCAAATTCAAACTTTGAAAGCTGATAAGGGAAAGTAAGGGTTAGGATTGGAGTGATTCAACTATTGCATAAAATATAAAATTTGAATTGAGCACTGAGGTTATAGAAATGGGTTGTACAAAGTGTTTTTAAGTTGTCTGCAAAATTTATAGTGATGAAACTGAGTATAGGACATACTCCCCTAAGTTGGCCACAAATATATTGATTCTTATACCTTCAAAAAATGATTTTGAACTCTTCCAATTAAGATTGCTTTTTATTTTGACATTATGGAAGCTTTATGTCTTGTCGTTATGGATATGTATTTATATTCTTGCAATATTTCTTATGTAACAAAATATAAACTCTTTTTCTTCAATACCATAGCTCTCTCCACTTGAAAGACTTTAAAAAGTGTTAGTCTTATTGTGGTCAAACTTCCTCAACCCCCTATTAAGTTGAGGGCTTCCAACATACAAATACTCCAAAGAGGCCTCATAATGGTGTAGATCTCCCACATGGTAAATGTTTAAAAGATGTCTGACAATAATGTGTTTATAAAGATAACCCGAATACTATCTCTGACAACTTGGCCATAATTTTTGGTATAAATTATAGCATATGATACTAATATAGGGAAATAACATGAGATGTATTCAGACTTAGTAGCTTGTTGATGTGCTTAAAGGAGTAATGGGGAAATGAGACACCTCTTGGGTATCTTGTTTGTGTGATCTTTAGATACCCAAATATGTGAGGGATGAGGCCCTTTTAATGAGTAGGGTGGACCTACTTTCATATTTAACTTGTGTGAATGGTATTCCTACTCAGTTGAACCTAGATTGAACCTAGGTAACTTGTATATTTGAAATTTTGATTTTTGGAAGTATTTAGGATAAAAACATTGGCCATGGTCAAAGCTATTGGTTGATTTTTCCTTTTTTGGGTGATTCTTCCCACACTTAGCTCAGATCATGATACGAAAGTGGAGAAATGTGGCCAAAAGTATGAATATGTGTGTAGTATATAACATAAAAGATCTTGATAAGTTGAAGATGAGTAACAAGCATGACCTGGTGGCTATAAATTATTAAAGTGAGTGAGATACATGTAAGAATAAGTTAATTAATTATATAAATAGGAATTCCCTGGGATAAATACTAAATAAAAATTTCCAAATGCCTTTGGTTCAAATTTAGGTTACTACAATACTAAGGGGTGTAGGTTATCTAAAAAGTTTGTTGATACCCTTAAAAATATGAATAATTTGTTAGTGGTGAGAGTCCATATTGCTTAAAATAACTGCAATTTTTAAAAACATTGAATAAATTTTTCTTTTTGTAGTTAAATTTGACTTATGACCATTTGGTTTTTTGACTCTTGTGTATCATATGAAATGTATGTTGAAAACCTTATTAAATAACGAAGATAAGATTGTATTGCATTTTTCTAGAGAAAAGTGAGTGTAACACACATGTACATTGACTTGTATGAATATTGTACAAGGGAAAATACCTATCAAACCAAATATTTTATTTTATAAATAGTTTTGGGAATACATAACTTAGATTACAAGTTGTCATCGTAAATTCTTTCATTTGAGCTTTTAGGTATTTCCCCACTACATAGAACATGCACAAAACATATTTACATGAAATCTTATTCTTACAATATAGAGTAATAAAAATAAGAGGCAAATTTTATTGAAAAGTGTTGGAGGTAGTTTAAGCCTACATTTATACAATTTTTAATCAATACACTATGTTGAGAAATGAGATAAAAATTTTTGTAGAATCAAATCAACTCTTAAATACAAATTCGTATTACCCATCATATTAGTATTGTTAAGAACCTTTTCACACTAGTAAAAAGAGAAAACATGTTGCAACATCTATTAGTGTTCAACATTTTATTCATGTAAAGAAAAATGTTGTTGAATGTGTTGTTTCTAAGCCAAAATTATTCAAAAGTAGTTCAAACCCATTATGGATATAATACTTATTCAAACTCTTATTTTTTAATTTTCACCTATTATACTAGCATGTGAGATGATGATAAGTAATAAGTATTATACCAACCTATGGTTTTAGGGCCATGTAGGTCTTCATATGTCATAGTACTCCAAGCCCATTAAATTTCTATAAGGTCATAAAAAAATTTAAAATTGGGTCTTCACTTATTTGTCAATCTAGTGAAGTCAAAACTTTCAAGTTGTCACTCCAACCAAAATCAACTTTTTCTCAATGTTAATATTAAGTCCACACCTAAAATGATTTATTTAACTTTACATCCTTATATATTGCATCATTATATATCGCCTAGAAAAAATACTCATTTTACCAAAAAAAAAATTGTATATCACTTTGGACGGAGATATGAGGTTCGTGTATTTTCTAAATCTTATAGGAGATTGCAGTCCACTATTGTTAATGATGAATGTTATAGTTATGATGATGATGGTTATTAGGTGGTGATAAGCTTGATTTCTTTGATGGTGTTGAACTTAATGTTATAGATCTTGTTGATCACGCTCATACTAGTTCCTATTATAGATATGATGTTTATGTTCATATTATTGATGTCTCTTGGTATATTTTGTGAGAGACTAATTTTTGGGAGGATTGAAAAGTTGAACTTGATTCCCACATATGATGTTTGTGTACCCACTTCTTATTGAGATTGTGTTGATGAGATCATTAGTATGTTATGTGGTCATTTAAAGATTCATGTTGAGGATTAAATGTTAATGTATTCACATATGTGGGCCAAGTTCTTATAATTTTCCCATTTAATTGGGATAGTGACGATGATGATCTTTTCGATGAGAGTTGTCATCTGCTTGTCTAGATTATAATTGTTTTTCTATTGAGGACCTCAGATATGCAACATATAATGATATTTCATGATTATATGTATTTGAGGCTATAAACATTAGAGTTATTCTTTTGATTTTTGATGTGGTATGGAAGATTAGGCCCATATTTTTGAACTTGAGTTTTAAGTTAATAACCCAAAAAAGTGGCTTAAGAAGACTTATGATGAAAACTTGATAGTTTATTATTGATTTATACATCTTTCTATATAGATTACATTATGATTTAAGTAGTTGATTCAACCAAATTGGTTGCAATTTTTGTTCAATGGATATCTTATAGGAGTTCTCTACTCCATCTAATAATGGGAACTAGGGGGACATCTTGAGTCAAATTTCAAGTTTTGGTCTTTGATTACTTATTTAAAATAATTGACTATTGAGTTTGAAGTATATATTGTAGGCATATTGTAGATACTTTACTGAAGAGACATGGATATATCATCTTGTTGATACTTTTGTTCACTATGGATTGAAATCAACTATTTGATTTATGGATTTTCACATTGCATTGTTGATTGAGTCTAGCATTTTGGACACGATTCCATGATTGGTATTTAGTTTACATATGATTATGAATATGGATTATTTGATGAATGTTTGTGTGTTTGACACAATTATTGATACTTGGTCAAGATGTTAGATATTGATTGAATAATTTTATGTGATTTTCAATTGCTAGTGTACCTATTTAAGGAGGATTAGAGAATCTATGTGTATCTTGTTAGTGTCTAATTGGAAACTTGTGAGAAGTGACACAAGGACCCCACTCATTGAATCTAGACAACTCTGATATGGATTATACCTCAGTGGAGGGGATACAAGTAGAATTATATCAGCATTGGTCTTGGATACGGATAAATATTAAGTTTTTATTTTTTCTATGACTAGAAACCTATAATATAAATATGGGATACTCAGATAACAATATACCTATTTAAGGAGGATTAGAAAATCTATGTGTATCTTGTTAGAGACTCGATGGTTTTCATTGCACTTAAGTGTCTAATTGGAAACTTGTGAGAAGTGACACAAGGACCCCACTCATTGAATCTAGACAACTCTGATATGGATTATACCTCAAGGGAGGGGATACAAGTAGAATTATATCAGCATTGGTCTTGGATATGGATAAATATTAAGTTTTTATTTTTTCTATGACTAGAAACCTATAATATAAATATGGGATACTCAGATAACAATATACCTATTTAAGGAGGATTAGAAAATCTGTGTATCTTGTTAGAGACTCGATGGTTTTTCATTGCACTTAAGTGTCTAATTGGAAACTTGTGAGAAGTGACACAAGGACCCCACTCATTGAATCTAGACAACTCTGATATGGATTATACCTCAGCGGAGGGGATACAAGTAGAATTATATCAGCATTGGTCTTGGATACGGATAAATATTAAGTTTTTATTTTTTCTATGACTAGAAACCTATAATATAAATATGGGATACTCAAATAACAATATACTTAGCCATCATGGTTTGAAAAGGGGAGGGGATACAATTAGAATTATAACAGCATTGGTCTTGGATACGGATAAATATAAGTTTTTATTTTTTCTATGACTAGAAACCTATAATATAAATATGGGATACTCAGGTAACAATATACTTAGCCATCATGGTTTGAAAAGGGGTGGGTTAAGGATAGTGAAATATGAGTAGTAGCCATCATGGATTAAAAAAGGTGTGTTAAGGATATTTAAGATTTACTTAGATATCTAAATATTGACAACTTGATCAATAATAATAGTAAAATCCAATTTAATATCCCTATCAAGTTGAAAGAAAAATAATTGACAAGAGGAAGTTGAAGTATTAGAAAAACTTTCCTAGTTTGACTGACTAAAACTAGTTTTCTAACATTGTGAGTTTGAAACATAATATTAATATTGTTGCATGAGGACTAGTTCTCACAATTTATATACGAAAATAGTAATTTGACTATCCCAAAAACACTTTGGGCCAGTTAACATGTGTAAAAACATTTACAACAATGAAGTTGAAGATAAACACAATTCCGTTTAACTTATCATTGCACCCTAGATAAGGTGAAGCAACTTCACTCAACTCATAACTCATAATATTCAAGAACTCCTAGCTTACATGAATTAGAATAACATAGGTACCTTCATTTGTATCATTTATAAATATAAAAAATATATTATAAATATTTTCTAGTCTCATTTCTATTTCATCCATATATGAGCTATTAAATCTTATATCTCATATTAAGAAAAATTAAAGGCTTGTACTATATATAAGAATCACAAGAATGATACTTCCATTAATAGAGTTAAAAGGAAATTATTTATTATTGAAGTAATGACAATCACAACAATAAAAACTCCAATGACATATTTTACAATAAAATTAAGGCAATTGAATCTTGATAATTCTAAATTATACATTTTTATAAATCTAATGTATCAAATCAGTCTAAAAGACCTTAAACATAACCATCATCATAAACTTGCTAGAAATTGAGTTTTGGAAAATAATCTCAACGAAAAATCATACATTCCTAGTAAACAAATAGGTGAATGAAAAGCCTCCAAAAGGAAGACGATGGGAAAATAAAAGGAAAAACCTACATTTCTATTACAATCTATGATACACTCAAACCACAATAGATATATTACTTCCTACATGGCGTTCTTACTTAGAGATTTCATATTTTCGTTTGGCTTTGAATATCTCAATGAATGGAGCTAGTGGGCTTGTCAACGAGTACGCATGCATATCATTGTAAGAAATAACACCTATAAATCAAAATAATGTAAATTAGTAAAATATTAATCACTTTATATCAAAAGAGATGAACAATACTTGTTTTTTTAGAATAGTTATAAAACATTTATGACTTTCAGTTGGTTTGGATTCTCGTGGCATAATATCATATTCTTTGTTTTTTGTAAATAGTTGTACTATTTTATTATTAGTAATATAACCATTATTTCATTTAAAAAAAGAAATAACCAACACTATAACAAAACAAAATGATGGCTCCATAAATTAAGAGTATTACATATTAAAAAATTATTTATCAATAAAAATAATAATTAAAATCAATTTTTACAATAAAAATTAGCCTATTAACCTTAGTCAAATTTAAGATTTAACACCATCCTTACTTTTTTTAATATAAATTTTTTTTATATGATCAATGTCAAATTCATCTTTATTGAAATTAGTGATTTATCTTGTAAAATGGGAGGGAGTGTGAGACCATTATCTTAGAGATCAAAAAATTAATCATGTTTAGTACCATTTGTTTTTGTCCCTATTAATATATGAGAATCCATCACATAATGTTTGTCAACTCGTAATATCCAAGAAAATGTTAATGATTATCCTAATGAAATTCTTAATACTAATACTTTCTCTTCCCATATTTTAGAATTATATTTTAAGATAGAAAACCAAATTCTAATTACCTTACTAAAATGAATCCTCCACCTACACATTTTCACAACTACATTTCAACCAAGTTAAGTCGCGTTTAAGATATCTTTTTAAAAATATATAAATAACGTTAGAGATACATATAAATATTGTTTCTTTGTTCTTTTTATTTCTATTACTTTAATTAATAATATGTTTAGACATAGACCAAAGTGTCATACAGAAATTGTTAAATGACATTTTAATTTACGAATTATTTATGTTGCTTGTGCAAAAAAATTATAGCACTTATACAATATTTTGATGTGTCATTTAGGTGTTATAAAGCTATCTTCAAGATGTTGTAATATAATTATTTCCATAATTTTAATCTAAAATATATTCAAGACATATTCTAAATTATCATAAAACAATTCTTAAATGACATTTTAAACTACAAATTATTTATGTTTCTCGTACAAAATGTTTAAAACACTAAAATATTTTGATGTGTCATTTAGGTGTTATAAATTTATTTTGAAGATGTTTCAAAGGTGTTGTAAGTTTTTGATATAATTTTTGAAAATGAGCTTATTTTTTTATTTTTCTCACAAAATGTAGTGATCGTGGAATAGAAACCTTGTTTCTAGAATGAAAAAATTGGATGCACATTAAGTTTTAACAGACATGAAAGAAAGAAGCATTATTATATCATGATTTCCATGCCAATTTGTTAATGAAACCACGTGATTATGCAATTCTGAAGTAAATTGAATAACAAAGAACATTTCCAACGCTTCAACTATAAAGAGAGTGTATACACCTTATTTTCACTGCTGCTGACACTTTCTCTTTACAAACACCATTGGCTCATTAAGCTCCCATATGTGATATATATCATAATATTACCAAGAGCGGGTGGGTTGGCTAGTCATGGTACTTATAAGAAATCTTTGATGTGCAGTCCATGATACCTTAGATACCTTATACTCCACATCTCTCAAACATCCTTTTACAACGTCCCCTATACCATAGATCTGAGAACTTTTTAGCCCAAATTTGATTCTTGCCTCCTAATATGGTTATAGCCTTGACTTAGGCCATACAACACTTTACATGTATAAGAACCACTCAATGAACAATGCACTAGCACTTATGACAATCATACTCCTTACCAAGAACACACCTTTAAGGTCTTGAAGCCATCTCTACTGACAACAAATAGTTATGAACCATTCCTTCATAAACCATATAAAACATTGCAATGTAACTTCATTCATTGAAATGATCTTGATCACATCATATTTCTCATAGCATATTCTGAATTCTTTGTCTTTTCTTGATGCAACAATACTTTTCATTTTATCTCATAATTGCATCAGGTCTACTACATGGTTCCACTCCTCAAACTATATTTTTCTATTTTCAAACCTTCTTGATACTCACATAATTGTTAACACATATTTAGAGAACACATAGCATGGGGTTGATACAACTGAAAAAATAATCTCTTGACACTGTAAACTACTCTCATTAGTTTCTAGACCAACCACTCAGCTCCTGAAGCAAATTCACCTACAGACCTAGAATATTCCAAGTTTGACTACTAGACACCAAGGTACATGTGAGTTTTTAAGTAAAACCATACTTACATGCCCGATTCATACCTTTTTGATGCAAAACAAGATATCTTCTTTATACTTTATGATACAACTATCAGGCTCACCTCATATTTCAAGGATAAAAAAAACCATTTGATCTTACAGACTTATCACTAGCTCTATGGCTCCAATCTTGTTGCATATTTTGATGCTTGCACCATGATTATCAAGAAAATCATATACATCATACCTTTTGATGCTTCAAATGAATTAATCTGGCCTTTCCATAGTAGCTACAGATCTTCATCATGATAATGCGCGTCATTAATTCTTATGAGAGATGAATACCTTCAACAAGCATAATGAAGACACATTTTATCACTAAAAGTACTAGAACATCATGAACTTTGGCAATTCCCATATTTCCATCACCTTCTTAACTAAATTACACTCATGGGACTGATAATTGGTTTTCAAAATCCTCTTGTTCATCTTAGGCACCTTTGACTTAATGATAACATCATTCTTCTCCTCCTTTAACAGGATTGTTCTCAAACACATATAGCATATAGCTTTTGCACTATTATAGAAAACATTTCTTCTTGACTTATTGACTGATCAAATTTAGGTTCCTTCTTCATAGACTCAAGCTTCAACCTGATGTTCTTGATTGTCACAAATTCCTTATCAACAAAAACAATCTCTTTGTAATGCTTAGGTTCATCCTCATTGACCACATTTTCATGATCAAGCTTTTTGAATGACTTAGGCTTCTATACCTCCTTGAATGTGGGAGCAATTACCTTCTTAACCTTCCTTGATGATTCAGAATGAAAATATTTTTCAATATGACCAGGCTTTTGCAATTTGTGGAAAACCACATTACTAATATCTCTTGATTGATATTGATACACACTCTTGAAGAATTTTCCACATTCCCTTTCCCTATGACTAAATTCATAGCGAGCATAACAATAACCATGAAAAGAACCAACACACCTTATAGCATTTGGTTGTCTAACTAATTTTTCCTTCTTGATGTTGGCCTTGCTTATACTAGCATCCTTCTTTTGATCTCCATTTCAACTAGGACTAGCATCTTGACTTGATATATCAGACTTCTCATCATCTCCAATGTTTTTCTTGTGGTTTCCATTGAAACCAAGACTTGTCTTGTAATCAGTAGACCTCTCACTTCTCAAAATATCATCTAGGGCCATATTACTTCTCTCCTACTTCTCATAAGACTTCAACCTATTGGATACCTACATCAACTCTTCCTTCAAAGACTTTACTTCTTATTCATACCTAATGGATTCATCCTCTTTAGCTTTTAGGTCTTCTATCTCTTCCTTGAGATTGCTACATTCATCATGCTTTCCTTGTAGAGTTGCTTTCACTAACCCTACTTGAGTTTCATACTCCTTGATGATTTTTTCATGTTCAACATTCATACAACTGATCTAATCTTCTTATCCCTTACCAAAGACTCCAATACCGGGTTCTTCTTTCTTAGACACGTTAATCCTATTTTCAGCCTTGGATGAATTCTCATGATCTTTCTTCATCTTATATCTCAAAGGATCACCTCAACCCTTGTTAATATTACTTTACAGGCCATCCCTTTGATACCAATTATTGGAAACATAATCACTAGGTGGGTGAATTAGTTAGCAATAAAACTTTCATTCAATTTAACATTTGCAATCATTAACCATTCATTCAATTGAACCATTTCACAATTAACCATGCATGCAAAACATAACCAAACATGAGCAAGGAAGAACACATCAACACATTAACACAAGATGTAAGTGGGAAACCCTTAAGGGGAAGAAAAATCACTGAACTTCTACATATATTACTCAACACAGAGGGCTCCTATGTATTTTAGTCAACACAAGATATTTATTTAGTGAGGCACCAACCCAACAAGGAGAACCAACCCTTAGTTTAGTAGAGCACCAACTCCTAGTATAGTAGAGCACCAACCCTACAAAGAGACACCAACACCCTAGATGATTAGCACCAATAAAAGCCATCTGAAATGAATTTCAAATATGATTTCTTTCTTCACCAACTGATGATGACACATTGAAGCTCACTTCTCCTTTTATATTACTCAAAACATCTCTCTAGCCTTCATGCCCAAAGCCTCTTCCTTCAAGTGGATTTCCACATCTTCCCTAGCTCACCCATACATAATCTTTCTCTAAAACAACATCACAAAATCATTTCCCTCCTCAACAAGGTCAAAAAATCCTTCTTCGCCACCTTCAAGCATCTCTCTAGGTCACACTTTTCATCTTCTCTCACTTGCCTTTATACATGTTTCTTCATTACAATTCACCTGGATCGGCCATCATAATGTAAAATGCATTCCTACATCATAATAACATGATAAAAATGTCATCCATATGACCATATAGGTTGCCACCATCACCTACAACCATCTAGGCCTCCATTAGGACTCAAGGAATCCCTAAAGCACGAAATCAAGTAACATGTCATACATGGAATGTTCTAGAGAAAAAAACACTTCACCAAAGAATATAACATACTTAGACATGTTTTTTAAACCTTCAACAACCTCCAACAAACATGAAACACACTGAAACAACATCTCACACCATGAAACCCTCATGAGACCATGCACAACCAAGCACCCTCAAAATTAGCCTTCGGAGAACATGCCTTAACATCCCTCAAAACTCATCAAAAAATCAAGTGTGATATAACAATGGAAATATCTTGACCTTAGGGTCATCATCAAACTCAAACCAATCCATAAATTCAACTTTATCACCTCCAAGACTGCTCTACACCTTGACTGCTCTAAATTACCAAAAAATGCTTAAAAATCAGTTTTCCAAAATAGGGCACCCTTGACCTACTAAAGGCTTACCCATGATCTAAAACCATCATAGACATGAATAAAAACTCCCATACTTCCATAAATTCCAATTTATTCACATGCTCCAATCGACAATTTTGTCACAAACTAAAAATCATGAGAAACTTGTCATTTTAGGTGGGGCCCACATACAACCAAAACCACTAAATCACACATAGATAAATATAGAGGAGTCCTCCTACAACATCGAATCACCACTTTTTGTCAAACAATCAATTTTGGGTCATGAAAATCAATTTCTCCCAAGTCACTGTTTAGTTAGGGTTTCAAGAGGGTTAAAAAATTTGTTTAGCTTCTTAACAATTGTTCATAAAACTCTGATAACCAAATGACCTCATCCTACTTGAAAAATATTCATAGCATACCTATTTGACTATCCCCGAGAGCTTGGGTTCCCATACAAAGCACACACTCTCCAACGAGCTTGGAAAAATCTTGCATTCCAGGACCTGAAAACTTGGACCACACCATCATATCAACATGATCCACCTTCTACAATGATCATGTTTCCATTTCCATGCTCAAATTTCTCCAATATATCTCATTTGGCCACCTAGGGTTTGATAATAAATCTAGTTCAGACCTAGAAATCATGTTTTCACCTTAAACCTGCACTCTCAGACACTTGTGAGTGTCCTCACACATCATCTACATGTTCCTCATGCTCTATCCATGCTTGAACAACTTAAACATATTTGTATTTCATCATTCCATACCATACCTACTCATTAGGTTTCACAAACAAACACCTGAAACATGCTTCCTTCACTAAATCTGAGCACTTCATCACCTTGGCTGCCTTTCACACCTACAATGACCTTCACCATACTCCATGACATCATCCTAAGCAAAATCAATTCACTTCAACACCTCTATAAGCCCTCAAACCATGCAAGATAAAAAAGACTCACATTGGCTTGACACTACTAAGCAGCCTTCATGAATCTTAGCTCTTTTGACATCAATGCAATCAATGACAACTCCTGAAACATCACTTTTTGATATATGTGACAACAATATACCAAGACTTCATAAGATAATTTGGGAAGACACCAACCTAGTAATGGATTTTCTTCGTTCATCATTTGGGTGTCTTTGTTGACTAATCTAAACTATAAAAGATCCAAAAAGTCGTCGTCATTATTTTCTTCATGCGCTTCTAAAGTAGACGCAACCTATTAAGTCATCTCCATTCTTCTAGTTCTTAATTGTTCTTCTCTGTGACTTACTGGAGTTCTTTTTTCCGCATTACACCCTTTACCGGGAAACTAAAGACACTGACTCGTAGTGAACGACTTATGAGATTCATTTAAGAGTAAAAAATAAAATATCATAAGAGAAGAGAAATAAACTATTCAAAATGCAAGAACAAATAACAACCATACTCTGATACCATTTCGTGTTGAATACCTAAATAAATTAACAATTCAATAAAAAATAGAACAAAAGAAAATATATTATTGAATTATTGAGTAGTTTGGATCTTCGACGGGATGTATCTGTAAGTGCCAATTACAGCCAATCTTACTTATCATCTTCTCCATGATTCGTACAAGGGTTTTATTGGTGGCTTATGCTTGTCCATTACCTTGGGGGTAATAGGGGTAGACCACTCGAGTTGAATATGGAAGAGTTGGCATAATGTCTTAACTATTTTGTTTTTGAATGACTTGTCATTATTTGTGACAATGGCAGAGGGGATACCGTAACGAAAAATGAGGTGATTCATGATGAATTTGAATATTTACGCACCAGTGACATAAGTGAGAGGTACAACCTCTACCCATCTAGTAAAATATTCAGTGGTGGTAATAATGTGGGTATGGCCATCTGAAGAAGAAGGATGGAGCTTCCCTATGAGGTCCAGGCCCCATTTAGAAAACGGCTAAGGTGTCGCAATGGGCTATAGAGTCTATGCTGGCGCATGTATCAAGTTGTCATATTTTTGGCACAGTTCACACTTTTAGATGAAGTTACAACAGTCTGCTTCCATGGTAGGCCAATAATAGCCTACTCTCAATAGTTTCTTAGCCAAAACTATGCCACTAGTATGTGTTATACAAATACCTATGTGCACTTCTTTAATAACGTGGACTGACTCAGTAACGTCTAAAAAATGTAGCATATTCTTGTTGTAGCCACAACAATAGAGGGTGCCTCTTAGGAGGGTGTAACGAGCTTTATGGTGGATAAGGGTTTTCTTCTCAGCATGGGTAATGTTTGGGGGAAACGTGCCATCTTGTAGGTAGTTAAATATTGGAGCATACCAAGTGGAGAATGGATGTATAACTTCACATGCTAAACAAGATTCTAGCATATCATATGCGGGCACTCGTAAATTCTCCACAAAGAAAGGAATTTTGTTTTCCTGAGGTGGAATGTGTAAGAGAGATCCAATTGTAGCCATAGTATCTGTTAACCTGTTGTGTGACCTTGGTTTTTGTTCGAAGATAATCTGTACAAAATATTCTTTCAAGTTTTGACCAATTTCTTGTATGGAATAAGCTTTTCATCTTTGACCTTATACTCATCATTAACTTGTTTAATAATAAGTTGAGAGTCTCCAATGACTCGTACCTATCGGATATTCCAAGTGATAACTAACTTAAGGCCAACGATGAGTGCCTCATATTCTACAATGTTATTAGTGCAAGGGAATCCCAAATGGAATGCTCCTGGAATAACCTCACATGTGGGAGTGATCAGCTCCACTCATGTTCTTGATCCATGAAATGTGAATGATCCATCAAAGTGGACTTGTCATTCGACAAATTCTTCAATATACATCATGGATGCATCTAGCAGATCCAGACACAATGGTTCCATTCCTGGTAGAGGAGATTCTGCCAACTGATCGACTGATACATGTCTTTTCAACAATTTCTGGTTAACAAACTCAATATCAAATTCACAAGGAGAATGATCTAATTAGTCATTTGTCTCATAAGGGAAGGTTTGGATAAGAGGTATTTGAGGGGGTTAACTTAGGATATCATCTTGGTTTTATTGTTAAGGAGGTAATGATGTAGCTTCTGAAAGACAAAGACGACTGATAGGCATGACTTTTCAATTTGTGGGTAATTCAACTAATAGGCAATCAAGGTGTGGGTGAGGTAAATCATATTGGGCAAGTAGTGCACCAATGGCAAATTAGGTGGCTAAAATATATAGCAGGAGAGGTTTGTCTGGGGTAGGCGGCATGAGACCAGGTGGGTTGACAAGATATTGTTTAAGTAACTCAAAGGCCTCTTGACAATTTGGTCCCCAATTAAACGTAATATCTTTTTTCAATAGACGTGTAAATGGATGGCACTTATTTGCAAGTTGTGAAATAAAATGACGAATTACCTGAATTTTTCCTTGTAAACTTCTTAGTTGTTTAAGATTTGTAGGTGGAGACATTTTTGTGATAGTTGTAACCTTTGCATGATCCACCTCTATCCCCCTCTATGAAACGATGAAACCTAGGAGCTTTCCTAATAAAATGCCAAAGACACATTTCTTAGGGTTCAAACGTAGTTTATAATATCGAAGATGCTGAATAATACATCTCAGCACTTCAGGGCGCTCTCCTCTGCCTTTGGTTTTTGCTAAGATATCATCAACATAATCCTCCATGATGTCATTCATCATGTCATGAAAGATGACCGTCATTGCATGTTGATAGGTAGCCCCGACATTCTTAAGCCCAAAAGGCATGACCTTGTAACAAAATGTCTCTCAAGTGGTGATGAAAGTTGTCTTATGTCAATCCTCCTCTGCAATCCTGATTTGGTTATAACCTAAAAAACTATCCATTAAAGACAAACATTTCATAACCAACGGTGGAATCAATGATCATATCGATGTTGGGTAAAGGGAAATCATCTTTGGGACATGCTTTATTGATGTCACGGAAGTCGATGCAGATTCTTATACCTGCCGATTTCTTTTGAACTGGGACTATATTGGATACCCAATCTGAATAGTCAATGGGTTTAGTAAAATCAATAGCTAAAACTTCTCAAGTTCCTTTTTGAAAAGTAGTGCAACCTTGGAGGGCATCTTTCTCAACTTTTTCTTGATAGGTTTAGCGTCTGGGTGTACAAACAGGTTGTGCACGACCAATTCTAGGTCTAAATCGGGCATATATACATATGACCATGCAAATATATATGCATATTCTCTCAATAGTTCCACAAAAACTTTTTGTTCTTGTAGACACATAAAATTAAGTCTACATGATCTTATTACTAAGATCATACTAATTATCATAGACTCGTGTTCATTTACTACACTACGCTAGTAAAATACACTTTCTAACCCCTTCTAAACCTCCTAAACCATGTTAATTCCTCTCTAACCAACTTCTATAAGTTTGTTTCCCCTTAATTAACCTTGTTTAGGTTAATCAACCCTCTTATTGAATTCCTAAAGAGGATTTGACTTTCTAAACTAATATCTTACCTTTCCAAATAACCACTTAACTTTCTAAAATCACGTTCACACTTCCAAATAGGTTTTTCTAAAAATCAACATTTTGACTCCTTTTAGTCCCACGTGCATCCAGAAGAATATTTTCTCAAATCCAAAAACTATAAATAGAGGGATACCCCTCCCACCTTTTCCTAAGAACTCTCTCTCTCTCATTTCTAATTTAGGTCATACTTAGGTCTTTTAGAGTCATTTCATAGTTTATTTGAGTTTTTTACTTGTTATTTATAAATCCTTTCAAAAAAATTGGTAATGGGAGAAGCCATTAATGGTGAGCTTTCATTCTTAAGCTTTTAAAACATCAATAAACACAAAACTGATTGTTAGAGCTTTAATTGGTTCACTTATAGATAACTTTCATGGAGTAGAGAACTAATATAGTCATGTTTAGAGGTTTATTGTTTGTCTCAAACTTTATATATGCATGCAAATATGTAGTTCTTGCTTATCTCTACGCTGATGGTCATTTGAGTTGTTTGTTCCAAAGCTTTTAGGGTTTCTTTAGAGGTTCTTACCTCATCTTCATAGCTTTTGCAAACTTTTCATTACACACATTTGGCATGCCCAATGGGACTCTTAGTTCATCCTCCATTAATGGAGTCATTTTGAAGCTTTTATTTTAGTTTCTAACTTTTGACATGATTTTTGTAGGGTTAAATATTTTGTTTTAGAATTTTTAGCTAGGTTTTATGTAGTTAACCTTCATTTTCATGCCACTTTGTTAAGTTTATGTTAGAAATTGCATTTAATGGCTAAATTCTAACATGTTGACATTTTTAGACTTTTATTTTTTGTGTTGTTTGGTGGTTTTTCAGGCAGGCGCGCATATACCCTTCTGCCAGCACAATCATCTGCTGACTGACATTTTTAGCAGAGGCGCGCAGGCACCAAAATCGACGCGTAGGTATACGATAGCGGATGCACACGCTCAAATAGGCGTGCATACACCCTTCTACCAGTGCAAGCACTTGACTGACTATTATTTTTACCAGGTGTGCACACACCCAAATAGGCACACATACACCCTTTTGTTAACGCAGGCACCATGTCGACTATCATTTTTACCAGGCACGCACACGCCCAAATAGACACGCATACACCCTTCTTCCAGAGCAAGCACCTAGCTGACTATCATTTTTACCAAGTGCGCACACACCCAAATAGGCACGCATACACCTTGAAGGGTGAGCAGGTGTCTCTGTTTGATCCAAATTTATTTCTATAATTTTTAGTGCTCTTAGTTTGGGTCATATCTCCTGGCCTGTTGACCCGTTTTCAGAACTTGAATAGGTGTCGGAAAGAGCATGAAGCAAACTTTGTGAGGGAAGTTTCAAAAGTAATATACCTTTGGTATTAATATTTTTTTCATAAAATTCCCAAAATGCCCCGAAGACCTCCGAAAATGCAAAATACTAAAAACCACTAAAAACAACCAAAAATAGATTTCTAGAATTTTCTAATTTTCTAACTTTTTTACAAAGTTCTAACAGTGGTTTACAGGTTTTTTCCATCATGTTTTTTATACTAACTTAGTTAAAGTATTTGCATCTTTATTTGTGAAGGTTTGAAACATGTATGCTCTTCCCTCGCGTCTTCTAAGGTGATCTTAAGAATCAAAAACGTTTCACTACCTTTTTGATACTTGCAAAATGATTCAATTAACTTTCAAAGTTGGTTAAAAGGAACTTCTTTTTGTAATTTACTTAAATATTTTTTATTTCTTACAAAATTTGAGTGAAATACCTTGTTGTGTATGCTCTTTACTTATGTCTTAGGACAATCTGGGAAATCAAAAACAACATCTTATCTCTTTTATATGATGTATTGAAAACTTACTAATCTTAGTATATATGACCAAAATCGTGTGTCAAATAATTGAGATCAAAACCACTCTAATGTGTTTTTATCTAGGTTATCAAATGGTGTGCTACTTAAACCCACATTAAGCTAAGCAAGATAAAAAAAAACACATTACTTTCATCACACTGTATTACAGGTTTCGGAAAAGGGTACGCCCCTATCCACTTAACTAGAACATAACCTCTTTGGCATAACGCCTTAAGTTACAACAATAGGGGTAGTTCTAGGAACCCTAAAGTAATCCACCACTGAGTAACCTCGTGAATGAAACAGGAAGCTCTCTGCTTACCCACTTGACTAGTTTTTACATTATAAGTTTAGAGTCAAAATTGTCTGTATCACGACCCTGGAGACATTACAACTAAACACATTAGTTGCTCATTATATCAGAAGGGGGTAGGGGTAAAGTAAAGCCAAGATACTCCCAAACTAGTAAGTGCAACTCTTTGGGTAAATCGAGCTCGCATTTAGACAGACAGTTGACACCTAGTTGAGTGATCTTATTAGGAAAACCATTTTATCTTGGAGCCCATTTTGCTAGTCCATTGTCGCGTCTTGTCAAGCCATCACGAAGTGATGACTTATTTGGAGTTTGAACCTTATTTTTCGAGCAAGGAAAAGAGTCCACTTGAGTTAGATCTAAGTGTCTTTCATCACGAAATCAAACGACGTATCACTTAGCTTGGTTTCTTTCTCGTCTTTGAATGAGGCGAAACTCTACCCAAGTGGCGCTTAGTTTATTTTCATCTTTTGATCTATACCCTTACATTCTCATTGTCCATTTGAGGTGAGAAAGAGGCATACCCCGCGATTCTTATCAATGCAAGTATTCACCACTTTTTAGTTTGTTTATGTCCATCCATGGTTGCGGCTGGGTTGTTAAACATCTAAACTGTGCAAGTATGTTTTCGTGTCTTTGATAGCCCTTTGATCTTGATTTCAAGATCGTCTTCATTGCTATGATTTCAGTTCATCATTATTTCTCCTTAAGTTGTTAGTTTTGCTCGCATTCTAGCCATACAATTTTGGTACTTACATGTGTTTTCAATTTTGTGAGAACTTGGTATAAGTCCATTTATTGTACGGTTACGTTGTTCACACAACTAAAAAACTTATTGATATACTTATACCTAGTTTCGGTTCCAACGCCATCTAAGTCTTTTGAGAGTGTCGATATTGCCTTGTATATACCGCGATAACATCATCTTGATACTAACACCTTGTTTGCTACGTTAACGTGTCAATATAGTGTTACGCTATCCACATTCGCAACTTCCATTTTTCAAAAAAACTTAGGTTTCGTCGACATTTAAACTGGTCTTAGTATATCTCGTGGAGAGATCACGACAATATCACTTTGATATTTAGGCTTTGTTGGTACTTTAACTCAACCTATGTATTAATAGGGTATTGCCACTATCCTTTTTGAGCCCTTCCTTGGAATCATAGTTTCGGGTATAGTCTTGCTAAACGATAGTGTGAGTAGTTGTTTGATTTAATGTTCATAAGATTGTTCTTTGAACGATACACGACTGCATAACATTACATCTAGAACACATTGGGATATTTTGGTCGTCAGACAACTTACACTACATACGTCGTTCTATACAACTTTGAAGGTATTTAGACAAAACCTAGTATAACTTTGACTAGTAATGCTTATAATCACGAAAATGGCATCTAAACCAAACGAGCGTGACTTAGAAGAAAATCCTTTCATATCCTTCCCATTCAATGGTAATAACTTAACACCTCTCTTTTCATGGCACATTTTGATACACTAATGAAAGGTTGAAGGAATGGTCTGCATGACATGGATCCATCGGCGCCGTAAGAATATGTTGTAAGGTAGATCCAAGTCAAGGACATAGAACGTTATACTATGACAAGTCGGCCCTACTTCCATCGGAACTACTATAGTACCACTGAATGAGAAGGATGCAAAACGATTTTCTTCTAAGTCATGCTCATTTGGTTTAGACATCATTTTCGTGATTCTTGGCATCATTAGCCAAAGTTATACTAAGTTTTTTCTAAATGCTTTTAAAGTTGTATGCAACATAGGCGTATGTTATGTAACTTGCACACTTAAGACGTTTAACAACCCAGCCACAAACATGGATGGGCGTAAACAGACTAAAAAGTGGTGAATACTGTCATTGATAAGACTCGCAGGGTATGCCTCCTCACCTTAAATGAGCAACGAGAATGCAAGGGTATAAATCAAAACACGAAAATAAACTAAGTGTCGTTTGGACAGATTTTCACCTCGTCTGAAGGCGAGAAAGAAACCAAGCTAAGTGATACGTCGTTTAATTTCGTGATGAAAGACACTTAGATCTAACTCAAGTGGACTCTTTGCCTTGCTCGAAAAACAAGGTTCCGACTCCAAATAAGTTATCACTTCGTGATGGCTCGACAAGATGCGACAATAGACTATCAAAGTGAGCTCCAAGATAAAATGGTTTTCCTAATAAGATCACTCAACTACGTGTCAACAGTTTGTCTAAATGCAAGCTCGATTTACCCAAAGAGTCGCACTGACTAGTTTGGGAATATCTTGGCTTTACTTTACCCCATTCTGATATAATGAGCAACTAATGTGTTCAGTTGTATCCTATGTAGGATCGTGATACAGACAACTTTGACTCTAAACTTACAATGTAAAAACTAGTCAAGTGGGTAAGCAGAGAGCTTCTTGTTTCATCCACGAGGTTACTCAGCGGTGGATTACTTTAGGGTTCCTAAAACCACCCCTATTGTCGTAGTTTAAGGCGTTATGTCAAAGAGGTCACGTTCTAATTAAACGGATAGGGACGTACCCTTTTCTGAAACCTACAATACATTGTGATAAAAATGGTGAGTTTTTCATCTTGCTTAGACTTAATGAAATTTTGCCCTCCTTCGGCAATCTACATCAAACATGTTAACATGGTTTTGATATTGATTCTTTGACACACGATTTTGGTCCTATATACCAATATTAGTAATTTTTCAATACGTCATATAAAGGAGATAAGATGTTGATTTTGATTTCCCGTATCGTCCTAAGACACAAGGAAAGAGCATACACAACAAAGTATCTCACTCAAATTTTGTAAGAAATGGAAAATACTTATAAATTGCTAAAAATATATATTTTTAACCAACTTTGAAAGCTAATTGATTCGTTTTGCAAGTATGAAGAAAGTAGTGAAACGTTTTTATTCCCAAGATCACTTAGAAAGGCGCGAGGGGAGAGCATACGTGTTTCAAATCTTCACAAATAAAGATGTAAACACTTTAACTAAGTTAGTATGAAAAACATGATGGAAAAAAACTTGTAAAGCACTGTTAGAACCCTGCAAAAAAATTAAAAAACCAAGAAAATCAAAAAAATCCATAAATCTATTTTTAACATTTTTTTAGCGATTTTTAGTAGTTTGTATTTTCGGAGGTCTTTGGGGCATTTTGGGAGTTTTATGATAGAAAAATTAACACCAAAGGCAACTTTCCTCGCGAAGTTCAATTCGTTCTCTTTCCGACGCCAATTCAAGTGTTGAAAACGGGTCAACAGACCAGGAGATATGACCCAAATTAGGAGCACTAAAATTATAGGAATAAATCCAGATCAAATAGAGATACTTGCGCAATCTTCAAGGTGTACACGTGCCTCTGATAAAAATGATAGTCAATCAGGTGTCTACGCTGCCAGAAGAGTGTATGCGTGCCTATTTAGGAGTGTGTGCATCTGGTAAAAAAATTGACAGATGACTGAGAACACAAGGGGTGTTTATGCGTCCAAAAAGGTGTGTTTGCCTATTTGGGCATGTGCGATCGCTATCATATACTTGTGCACCGATTTAGGTGTATGCACACCTCTACTAAAAATGATATGCGCGCCTTCCTGAAAAACCACCAAACAACACGGAAAATGAAATTCTAAAAATGTCAACATGTTAGAATTTAGCCATTAAATGCAATTTCTAACATAAACCTAACAAAGTGGCATGAAAAAGAGTTAACTACATAAAACCTAGCTAAAAAGCCCAAGGCAAAATATTTAACCCTATAAAAAATAAAACTAAAATAAAAGTTTCAAAATGACTCCATTAATGGAGGATGAACTAAGAGTCGCACCGGGCATGCCAAATGTGTGCAATGAAAAGTTTGCAAAAACTATGAAGATGGGGTAAGAACTTCTAAAGAAACCCCAAAAGTTTTGGAACAAACAACTCAAATGACCATCGGATTAGAGATAAGCAAGAGCTACCTATTTGCATGCATATATATAAAACTTGAAACAAACAATCAACCTCTAAACATGACTATATTAGTTCTCTACTCCATGAAAGCTATCTATAAGTGAACTTATTAAAGCTCTAGTAATCAATTTTGTGTTTATTGATGTTTCAAAAAGTTTAAGAATGGAAGCTCACCATTAATGACTTCTCCCATTTACCTAAAGCTTTGAAAGGATTAGCAAATAACAAATAAATAGCTTAAATGAACTATGAAATGACTCTAAAAAACCTAAGCATGACCTAAATCAGAAATGAGAGAAAGAGAGAGTTCTTAGGAAAAGGTGGGAGGTATATCCCTCTATTTATAGTTTTTTGTTTTGAGAAAATGATGTTTTGGACGCATGTGGGACTAAAAAAGAGTCAAAATGTTGATTTTTAGAAAGACATATTTGGAGGTGTGAACAAGATTTTAGGAAGCTAAGTGGTTATTTGGAAAGGTAAGATACTTGTTTAGAAAGTGAATCCTCTTTAGAAAGTCAATAAGAGGGTTAATTAACTAAATAAGGTTAATTAAAGGGAAACAAGCTTATAAAAGTTGGTTAGAGAGCGATTAACGTGGATTATTAAGAGGTTTAAAAGGGGTTAGAGAGGGTATTTTATTAGCGTAGTGTAGTAAATTAACACGAGACTAGGATAGTTAGTATGATCTTAGTAATAAGATCATGTAGACCAAATTATGGGTGTCTACATTACTAGTTTATAGAAAAATTACCTTTTTTTTGTACGTAATTAGAAAAGTAACTTAAATATAAACTCTTCTTCCAATCTACCTCGGGTGATGTTTGGAAAACTCTGTTATTGGAGTTAAATAGCGAAGCCAACGCAGTTGGCGAATCAAACTTGAAGCTTAGTAAAAAAATTGCTTCGTAACGACTTTGCGAAATCTTAATAAAACATGTTTTCAATGAGGCGTAGAGCATCTCTATAAAACCCGAAATGAGAAAATCAGGATTTGACCTTGTTCCTTATCATGTGGAGTGTTACTCCAAACCATGGTTTTCCCTTGAATGTTTCATTTGACCCCTTTTTCGTCATGTGTTAGGAGGCCAATGGGCCATTTCACAGCTTTGGACAACTGTTGACAGTTAAAAATGTCATTTGGTTTTGGCCCGCAATTTAGGCCCTAGGTAGATAATTGGAATTCGGCCTCAGCCTACCTCTTATATATGTCTGTGAAAACCACTACCAACCTTTCGTTTTGAGAAAAACACTTTGCAAACTAGTTTTCCAAGTAGGTTTTATAGGCCTCTGGTCATTGGGCAACAAGGCCATATAACGCAATTACGATTGGTTTCTCCGGAAAAGTAGATGCATATTGAACCCAGTTCATCAGTTTAGGGTTTTAATAGCTCGTAGTGGTTAACTGTACATAGATCATGAAACTTTATATGCACTAACATATGATTGTAGAAAACTTCCTTTGACATTTGTTTTAAAAATAATTTGATTGTGGAAAAATAGTGTTTTCACTCTCCTCTCTCTATCTCTCTCTTGAGTGTCTCTTGATAGCTCTGAAAATGAACTGAAATGGCATTTACATTTTTTATTTTCCTTAGAAGTATGTTAAGTATTGTTTTCATTATTTTTGGAAATCTTTGAAATCATGAATTGTGTTAATTTAGAGGTAGATGCCATGCCAGCAGTAGTGTTGACCATGTGTGTGGTTGTAGGTACCCGGACAAGGAGAAGTACAATATTACTTGTGTCTTGTTATTAGCGTGCTATCTAAAAGCAATGTAATTGTATAGAATATATCAATGATATTGTTATGAATAGAATGCATTATTTCATAGTTTCCATGATGTATACAATATTGTTGTGTAATGTATTATTTCTTACGTGGTTTTACTTTTGTGTGTTTGACTAATTCCACACTTAGTCGTATTTCAATATATTTGATTAGGTAAATGAAGTTGATTGTATCATGTTGCATTAGAAAATGATAAGAGGATCCTTTTTATTATATCCAAATCATCATAAGGAGAATGAAATTAAAATCCTGTTATTTAAAATTGTTTGTACCATCGTAATTTTGGATGTGATTGTACCAGTAAAATTGATGGTAGTAATATGGTAATGGCTCTATCTACTAGTGATGTATTGACCTAGGAAATTTCTTGGCCTTCAAAGAAAAATATAACAACTTGCATGTGTGTGTTTCCATTTTGGGCAAAAAATGTCAACCAAAGTTATAGTTTGAAATATCAACCCTTGTGGTATGGAATGGTCCCCTTTAGCTTAACCTCATGCCTTGTTTCTATAGTGGAAATGAACACCACTTGGGACACCACTACGCCTTAGGAATGGAAGTGTTTTCCTTAGCTATTGATTATAGGAACACCTTTGATTTTCAGAGGTCTTGGGGGATTAAGTTGTTGAACGCTAGCTTTGGCCTACAGTAGGGCATAGATTCCTTGGGGTAAATGGGAATAAATTTAAAACTAATCCTAGGACCTTTTTTAGGGTAATATGTGGACATAATTTTGTATTTAAACCTTTATTAGATGGGATTGTTATCGGTAGGATATTGACACATTAGAAAGGTGAGAATGCTTACTTGTTCCTTAACTCCTTGCTAGGGCTCTAGTTTCTAACATTAAAGATAAAATGAGATGTCTCCTTCGAGAACATGATATTCTAGAACATTAAATTTTGACTTGAACACTAACCACATGTGACTCTTTTGTATCTTATAAATACTCCCAATCATCTCTATCTTCAAGATGTACTGCAAGCATAAGATTAGCTTAAGATTTTCCTCTTATCGTCATGAGATCTTTTCCCTGGTAATGAAAACTAAGTAAAATGATGAGTAACCATGCTCTTTAAGAAACAAACCCATATCTAAGATTGAGTGTTGGGTGAAGTATATGTGTTCAAAATGTTTATAACTAACATTGAGTTTTGCAAATTAATGGCAATTGAAATGTGAACCAATTAGTGTGCACTCATTATAAGATATTTGCAATGTGTAATAGAGTTATGAAATTTTCAGAAGAGGGGATTCATACCTTACATGTTAAGACTCTTTAAACCTACAAGGCTAATCAATAAGAACTTAATTATAAAAAAGATGTAAACCACAGAAATGGCCATACTATGGAACATGTCGATGTTGAGTTCTTAACCCTGTTGTGTGAAAATGGGGTATGCAATTGCAATAAATGTCTAAGTCATTATATGTATCATGATCAAGACGGAAATTGATTGAGGTATCCAGTTTTTCACCCAGTCATCATAAGTATTTCTATGGCGTTCGGTTCATAGCTTTGTACTTGTTTGTTTATAAAAGTGTGGCATTGATGTGCATCTTATGTCATCTTATTGTTTGCATGTTCTTTATGATGGTGTAGTCATTCCATGGGATGTGGAGGTTTTTCTTGTGAACCTTAGTGGTGTCGTATAGTTGTATTAAGTACACGAAACAAAAAATATATATCCTAGTTTATTTGGTCTTGTCTTTGGGTGGGCGTTATAGTGTTCTTTCTATAAATAGTGAGGATTCTCACATTGTTCCAAATCCTTGAAATCAAAACACCTCCCAGGGTATGGCCATTTATTACCACTTGGTTCAGGTTGGTGCGATGATAGTGCATGAGGGCGTTTGGTAACATTTCAACTTTCCAAAGGGTTCATTATTCGAAAGGGTATAAGAGATTCAATAAGTTAGTGGAGAAAGGGACAACTTTTAGCAGTGGATCTGATACTTTTTTTAAAGGGGCACATGTTTAGAGAGAAAAAACTTTGTTTTGGTCCTTTGGTACAATATTTTGTCTATGTAGGGTTTTGTGGCTTGTTACTACAATCCCTAATAGATCAGTGGAATAATACAAAACACACCAGATATTTAGATTCCTTCCAAAAATTCATTAGGATTCATTGTTTTTTATTTTTCCAAATGAACTATGTGTAAGACTTAAAGCAACCAAGTTAAACTTGACATCTCTTTGACCATCATCAAATCTATGTAGGAAATCTAATAGTCACTATATATTGATGATCTAAGGATTGTAAGACCTAGGTTCATGGCACATCAAAATGATGGAAAGTTTTGGTACTTTTCTTTAGGTTTTGGGTACCCATCATTGGTTTATCCAGGTTCCACAAGTTTGTACATGTAGCAAGTAGCTTGTGGTGATTGACTTGGTGTCCATTTCATAGTTATCTCTAGGAATTTAGACCAATTTTTACCATTCTATTGGAGGCATGTTTGAATTGGTATAACTCATGGGGTTGTAAGTTTGTTGATGAGCAATTTTTTTGGTAGCTAGCTTGTGTTGATTAGATCAATGTTTGTTTCATGTTAGTTTCAACATTTTGGCCATCATCACCATCATTCTTGTATAGGCAATTTTCTAGTGTCTTGTTTCATTTTTTTGGCATGCATGTTTGGATCCTATAATTCAAGAGTGGTGATCGTTTTGGTGTTCTAATTAGTGTTAGCTTCAAGATTTTTGGCCATCATCATTATTCTCTTGGAGGCATGTTTTGATGGGCAGTTTGAGGATTTAATGGCTATAGAACCATTGTTGGAGTGATTCAAGTAGATCATACAACATGAGCATCTGGCAATCAAATTGTGTTCATTCCACAATTGGCTTCAACATTTTAGCCATCACCTTCATTATTTTGGAAACATTGTTCAAATGGGAAATTCTCGGATTAGAAGGATAAGGAACTATTATTGGAGTGGTTCAAGCAGATCTTATGATTGGGACCAATTAGTGATCAACTCAAGTGTTTAGTGCACAATTGGCTTCGACATTTTTGGCCATCATCATTATTCTCTTAGAGGCTTGTTCTGATGGGCAGTTTGAGGATTTTATGGGTATAGAACAGTGTTACGCGGGGACACTTCCCCTAGATTTTGGTGAAGTCCCGTATGTCTCAAACGTTTCGAAGACTTGGAGGGATGTCCCCTATTTTTTGAAATCTTTCAAAAAACTTCTGATGTTTTTACTTGTAAAAAGTTGTTATTTTTACGAAGAACATTAACTTATAATCTTGAAAGTACTTGAATAGAGTTTAAATCCCTGAATTTCATTGAATAAAGTTAAAATATTCAAATATTAATATTTTATATATATAATTTTAATAGTCCTCCCCTTGTCCCCAAAATTTGGGAATATTTTCCCGTCCTAGAAACCCTGTCCCTCTGCCTCCCTGTCCCCTCGTCCCCAAGACTTAGGTAGCTACAATAAGAGCATCAGGCAATCAAATTGTGTTCATTCCACAATTGGCTTCAACATTTTGGCCATCACCTTCATTCTTGTGGAGACATGTTCAAATGGGAAATTCACGGATTGGAAGGATGAGGACCTATTATTGGAGTGGTTCAAGCAATCTTATGACTGGGACCAATTGGTGATCAACTCAAGGGTTCAATGCACAATTAGCTTCAACATTTTAGCTCATTCTCATCTTTTGGATTGAGAAAATTGTCATCAAGAGGGATATCAGAACATATCAACCTTCCTTTGAGATCTTGTATCATGCTCCCTCTAAATCATGTTTTGGGGTGATGTTGGAAGGCATGTTAACAAGTGTATGTTACCTTTCTTTTAGTGTTTTAGAGCGGGGGGTGGCAGGTGGAAGTTGGATTAATCAAACTAGTCTTATTATGGATATTTATTGGGACCGTTGAGTAATCACTCTTGTGATATACCTTTGGGTAACTTGTATTGGGATGTGGCTTTATTTGAGGATTGGATGTATAAATAGGGGTTTTGTCTCCATCTAAATCAATCTTATTATTATTGTAATATCACATTCATTGTGTTTCTCTATTATCGAGTATTCTTGTTTTTGGTTGTGCTACAAGCCATTGTGTTTGATCTTTGTTTGCATATGAGGTTTATTTCCTGTCAATCATGGGAATGCACGCTCACTCTTTCATGACCATTTCCAAATAATTTTTTCAGTTTAGCAAGTTTTGATCCTTTGTGTAATACTTGTTTGGAGGTGGTCAAACAAGGTCTTCCCTCAAAACTTGATTGAAATCTGTAAAATGAATTTTCTGTCTAGGAGAAAAGAGGTGGAAGAATGGAGGCTGAGATAAAGAATCTCAAGAGCAAGAGGCCTCAAAGGTCTACATGTAGAGTTGTACGAGGTGTGGAATGTAATGACCCTTCTTATTTGAATGTGTGTTGGGTATCTATCAGGAATGAAAAAGGGAAATTGTCAAAAATATATGTACATACATAAACCTTAACAGCTCAAAATCTGTAAAGTTTGGATTGCTTAAAATAAAGATGTGATATATAAAACTGAAATTCTGGAAACAGAAATTTGAAAAATGATTCATACATATTGGTATTCAGTTTAGTACAAACCTAGCCACAGTACGAAGCCAGATGTCACTCCCCAAAACAAAAAACTATGTGCTGCCTTGCCTCTGCATCACAAAATATTTGCATAAGAACTTCTCAGTAAACACACAAATTAAAGAGAAGTTGCAGTGTGTGAATAATATAACATTGATAAGCCCATTCACAATTATTGTGTCTGATTCATTCCCACTTGGTATTCATGGATATTAATTTGCCTTAAATCTTCACAAAGGCCATTCACTGCAATCTTTAACATCCCAGATTTTGGTGCATAAATGGTTTTAAACTCAAAGATGGACAAGAAATCAAAAGCTAGTCAAAAGTACTCACAGGTACATGCTCAGCAGTATGGTCCAGCCTTGTACTACAGAACCCCATGAACTACCAGTGAACCTGTAATTGAAGAAAGCAAAAAAGTAACTTTGCAAGATGCCTCTTGATAAAAATAAACTGATAAACAACAAATAAGTCGAAGGAAATAAGAATTTTGGGAGTTTAATACTAACCACATCAGATCTCGTATGAACAGAGCACGAGGTATGAGCATCCCATTTCCTATGAGAGCAAGTAGAATTGTAAAGACTGACAGCCCATGGAGGTTGGCAGGATTCCTTATGTTTGTGTACTGAATAAGCAGCCAAGATTGTTCTAGTTATTGAAATTACATAGACTTCTTGTATATGAAAACAGGGCATGAGAGAATTTTTTTGACTCATAAATAGTATACTAGTCAGGTTCATTCTAAATAGCATACCAATTGGGACACAGGAGACCACATGAAAAGTAGTGTTGCTATCCATCCCGAAATTCCTCCTAAAATATTCGATAATGCAGTTGGTAGATGTCCCCGGTTTGCCTGTTAAATAAAAAGAGCAGTAAGTAAATTAGACTTGAAGGAAAGGCCAAAAGAAAAATAATAACTTGGCATTGATATATGGAGGGGACTGTAATAAAATCCCAGCAAGTTTACTAAAAGTTATGCTTTGTAATGGTCTAGTTGTGTGGGACTGAAGATATTAAGGAGACCTAACAATAGAATTCAATGATCTTGTGGATTCTTCAAAGCCTGTCTTCTTCCAACAAAGTTTTCACCGGTTTGTCTAAGGCGTAAGAAGAACAAAATCACCGGGCAACGTCCCTTCCTTCAGACATTCTAAAACATAGGATGTATGGGTACCCTGTCAGATCTATGATACTTCTGCAAAGTTTCAACAAAGTGTATACCAGTTTGTCCAAGGTGTTTCAACAAGTTAAAAGCCCACCTAAGCTGGCTTCTGATAACACAAAAGTTATTGGAGATACTTATCAGCCTTCTGATAAGACAAACGTTAAGTAAACAGAGTTATTTCCATTGGAATAATCCTCTGCCTTCATACATTCTAAAACAGAGGACAGTATACATGCTTTTTCAAAGTTTCTAACTTTCTACTATTCCATTATACACAGCAAGTTAGGTCTAGCCTCACCAATTCTATTAAGACCAGAAGTACAGCAGCAGCAATTATTCCAGGCAGTTTACTTCTGGGAAGATATGGGACAAAAGTCATCCAAACGACCTACGTGAGAAGCAGAATCGAGAAACACAATTTTATTAGCAGTCCTCTACATAGTTCATTTAGTTTCACCATTAAAAAAAAAGCTTTCATATCTTGGCCAGAAAAATACTAACCTGTGTAAGCACATACATGCCTCCTACCCCCAGAATCTCTGTCCAGACCTTCCAAGCACCATCACTGATAAGAGTTGTATAATTTAATGCGTTCACAGTGAACCCTACCAAACATACTGTTGCAGTAGCAGCAAAAATTAGCAAGGGCATAGCCTCTGCTATAGCTAGTTGAAACAGCACAATGAGTGTGGTTAACACGCCTACTGCCTGGACTATGCTGGCACCTCTCTCCTTCTTGTTCACAAAATAAGAAAGTAGTGACAAATTGCCCATGAGGGATGCCAGCTGTGCCTGCACTAAAAATCCATTACAAACATGAGTACATCATAATATTATGACCTTAAACTTTTCTTATTTCTTTGTTGTAGCACTGTGCATCAACTAAATAAAATTCAAAATTAGCTGTAAATGATATTTGAATAGTATTTTGCTGATTGCATTGAACGATTTTAAGGAGTCCCTCGATTGTAAAATTTGACAACTTCCATAATGCTGGAAAAACTTGACAAGTTCCATAATACTGAACATTTTTGGCCACATCCATGATACTGAACAATAATGATGTTGGAGGTTCAATCCCCATTCACAAAAATACTCAAATATGAGTGTAGGTGGCTCAGTGCTAAACCTCCCTGAGGTCCAAGATTCCAGTGAAAACCAGCAGTCCCTACTTTTCAACATGGTATCAGAGCAAGGCTAGGTGAACTTGAGAAATGTGTGGCTTGAGTAGGGGTGTGGAGACCTGAATATATGTGGGGTCACTAGATCAGAGGTAGAGCGCCAGAGGCACACCTGGAAGATCATTTGACTCCTAACTTGTCCAAGGTTTTCAACAAATAGCACTTGGAAGGCGGTTCCAGTCCTAGCTGGTCCAAAATGGTATCAGAGCCAGGCTAGGTGAACTTGAGTTATCTGTGGCTTGAGTAGGGGTGTGGAGACCTGAATATATGTGGGGTCAGTAGATCAGAGGTAGAGTGCCAGAGGCACACCCGGAAGATCGTTCGACTCCTACGTTGTTCAAGGTTTTCAACAAACAGCACTTGGAAAGAGGTTCCAGTCCTAGCTGGTCCAGGGTCTTTAACAACTGACAAGGGTTCAAAAATCTTAAGGGTAACACACCTAGTCTACCAGCATATCCATAGAATCATCAGAATATGCATTCCAGAACTACATGTTTTATGACTTGCTAGATATTGAGATGACCAAGAACTTGAAGCATATGCTGCCCTGTTTGGCATAGAAGTTAAAAATGAACAAGTAGTTTTAGAAAACCCACCTGGCAGGACTCCTGCCATGAATCGCCTTTTGCATTGTAACTCTCGAGGACTGCATTTTTCGGTGTGAATATAATGTTCCTCAAGGATTGACCATACGAAGAGTTGCACGATTTGGGTGAACAAGATGAAGTAGTTTTAAGTCTGGGCTTGGCCTTTGTATCAACCAAAAAACCCTTTAATCCTAAGAAATTTCTTTCTGAATCGAAACTCTGCACACCCTTTCACACTCTTCCAGTTAAACCGTTGGTCTCCTAATGCACCCAGAACTTTACTAGCCCCGACCTTGATCTTCAAAAGGGCATCCTGTACATTTGCCCTGACAGACACTTGAAGAAGCCTAGATTTCTTCTGATTAAACCATCCTTTACTGAAGACATTGCTAACTTTCAATCTGAGATGAAATCCCTTAGCTCCTGTATCCACACTGATCTTCCATATCTGAAGCCTATTGCTTGCCATGTTCTGGTTGCTCTCCCTGATCTTCCACTATGGCTCATTTCAACAATCTCTTCCACTGAATAGAATGAGTTACACTAAAGCTCCAAAGGAGAAAACAATTTATATGGGCTCTTTTTTTTTTGGGCAGGAGTGCATTTAATGGCCGTCTGAGGGCCTGTTCTAAAGCTTCCAGGCTCCAGCGGAGCTAAGGTGCTTTGGATACCTCGATGCAGGTTCAAATTCTTACTTTTTGAATGGAGGTATTTCGTGGGACCCAAATGATATATAACGGTAACTGTTTCTTAAATTGGGTCCACAATTACTTCTAATTGAAAGGGGTGTTAAAAACATCTTTGAAAGAAGAATTGATAGAAAATAACATATGAGAAAAATTCAATGACAAACATCTCTTCTAGACGATAATGTGTCTTGGAATTAATACAATGTACGTTACCTTATAGATTTACAAAGTGATACTCTTGAAAGATTTTCAACATGTGAAGGATTTAATTTGAAATTTTATGTCAAAGTTGTTTTTGTAGATAAATGAACGTAAACATGTTTGGTCCTCAGACTCAATAAAGGTCTTAAGGACCCATGAAAATCTTGGAAAGAATGATATATTCCATGAATCTCATAGTAAGTAGGGTGCTAAAAACAAAATGTTCTTCACTTTTAATCTCAATAAAACATAATTAATATATAAAATAAAGTTTTAAGAGGTCATAATATAATTCAATTCTAAATCGATGAAAACGAACTTAAACTGAGCAGAAAGGATTCTTTAAATAAGATGAAAATAATTTAGTCTAATATTGAACACTCAAATTCAATTCGTGTAAAAATACAAATAAAATTAGAAATAATGAAAGAAATTTATGTCATTAATAGGAAAACCATTATTATAAAATATATTGAAATTGGCTAGCAATAAGTATCACATAAATTTTCCTTTCAAGTTATTGATTGTGATTAAAAAATATACTTTCTCACTAGATACTTCGAAAGGTTTCAATTACGGGAAGAATTTATGTTTCTCCAATAATTTACACATTGCTTTTGTTGTTGTTTTTATTTGCAATTCCTCAACGCTACTTTAGTGTAAAGACATTAATTGCCGATAGGCTTCTTAGAGACAACTTTCTTTGTAATTGATTTTTTTGGATAGTCGTCCTTTATTTTAAAAATAAATAAAAAACCATGTTGTCATAATAAAATATTTCTCATTCCTTTTGATTTTTTAATATTCTACCTTTTTTAATTTGTGAAAAAATACTTTTTTAGGAGTTTGATTTGCTTTTACAACTCTTGGGATTCTAAACAACACGAATGAATAAGTTTTTTTAATATTCTCCCGGCGCTTAAGCTACTACGTTTATGCAGGTATTTAAATACATGACCTATTGCTTGATATAAACATTCTTCGTTTTCATTTCAATGTTCGAAAACTCTCTCAAACTGTATAATTTACAGGATGTTTTTATCGACCTCGACAATGTGTACAACGATATCTCATAGCTGGTAAGGTGTTCAAGATAGGACACCCAAGGAATCTAAACGAGGTTTAATGTATTTCCCTTTTCCTTCGCAATCTCTATAAGTATGTTATTTTTCATGAGGCGGGGTCAAATTACTAGGTTCTGGGCTATGGTGGTTTCAAATTGTATATTCTAAACAACAATGATCCTTCAAGATTAGATTACATATGCAATTTTATGGTTGGAGTTAGGAGATATGATTTCCTATAACCTTTATAGATGGGATTTGCCTTCTTAGTATTCATGGTTTCTAACTTCAAGCACAGTTTCTTGAAACAAATCATTGAAAATGGTTTTCAATTAATTATAGATATTTTTATAATATATATGGTGGCAGTGGCACATAGTTTTTTGATCCCCTATGAGGTGCTATACCAATTTGCATTTGTGTTAGCAACTGACGCCCATCTTATTTTGGATACAGTTACAACTATTGGGATGCCTTAGTGATGTGGAAATGATATTGAAGGATGTTGGATATCCAATGAAACTGGGAAGTGGAGTTGCAGCAGCCGCAACTTATCTTCAGCACTCTACTCCCTTAATCACATCTAGGGTGTAACAGTTATTAAAGTCTATGTATTCAATCCGAAAATCTCCATCGTAGACTTGGAATATCAATCTTTTATATAGGCCAATGTATTTTAATCTTACTTTCTTAAATGAATGTAAAGCCTTATTTTCTAGTTGAAAATACCACACATCAGGTAATTGCTCTTTACTGATTTCATTGCTTATATATCTAGACAAGGATTCCATATTTTAAGGTCTTGCAACAACACCTTTCAGTCCTACAGTAGGGCTGTTTGGTGACATTTAACAATGTTGTGGGCATGACCTGTTACAGAGAAAGACAAATAAACAACATGCAGTACCTTTAGGTTCTTTAAATATTACCATCTAGTTAATATTAACATCATATAACGAACATTGAAGTTGAAGTACTTTCATGTTCATGTTCTTTAAATATGCATCATGTCTTTCACTTATGATTGGCAGTGGAGGAGGGGGCTCAATTTTGTTTTACTTTTTTTTTTACCAATAATAATATGGGGTGTTTTCAATTACTCTTGGGAGACTAACAATATAGAACATGACTGAGGTTTGCCATGAATATTCACCAAATATATCTAGCAAATACTACTTATATACCTAGCAATTATAGGTTCACTCTCCATATCTCAAAAAAATTCTTCTAAAAATGAGACTATGAACTCTAAGATTGGATGATAAATCAACAAAAGTGGATAATAAAGTCGATAACAAAAATCACTATTAATAGTTTTTGAAATTGTTCTTTTGATAAAAGATTAGTTTGTAAAATATACTCCATATAAGATATTGTTTGTTATTGCCACTTTGTAATCTATTTTTTTGACATATGTCTTCTTTGTAAAATATATTCATCTATAACAGTGCCTTTATCATTCAAACTTTTATCTTACAAGTCCCATTCTCACAAGAAAGACTATAAGTTAAATTGGACACATTACCTTAAACACTAATTGAAATATAGAATGTCAGAATCCATATTTCGAAATAAACATGTAAAATTACAGAGTTCAACCATTTGAATCTCCGTGTTGAGGCATCATGGGGCTTTACACTCAGTAATAATTGATCCCAAACAACTTCACCAGTGAACAAAATGAATGTTATAGTGTTATTATTAATTTTATTTTTGAAACATTAGGCATGTGCCTATCGGCCTTCAGAAGCACTGATGGATGCTTTTGCTAGTTTTACATTATTTTAAGGATTTGGTTGAGAAGAATAGTAATCCCTAAGAAGATGCGAATCTACAATAGATAATGAAACATGAAAAATATATCTTTTAAATTATTATATTCTGATTTTTTTATATTGGTGTAATATTTATAATTGTTTGACTTCATATAAAATTTTAAAAAATTTAAAAAATTAACATTATTTTATTTTATTTAAACAAAATAATATTTAATTTTTATTTTAATCATAGTAATGTAATGGATATGCAATTACGCCATCCAATTTTAGACATAATTGACTAATATTTTTGGTTATTCATTTTCAGACTATCTAATCTAAATTACTTTTAATATTCAATATTTTATATCTGAACATTACGTTATAATTTGGATTTATTTTTTTTTAAATCAAATTTGTTTCTCAAAACTAAAAACTAGCAATCGCATGTGTATAATGCAATGTGAACGCCGAACGGTATATGTTATTTGATTTAGAGGGATAGTTATTATTTTTGTAGTTGATATCGATAAGGGGTGTAATTGATTTTGTAATTGTAGGAATATATATGAAGCATTAAATTTAAAGGTGTTATCTCTACATTTCAAATTTGTTACAAATTCGTACATATACATTTGCAAATCTTATATCATGAGTGGTAGCCTTATCACCACTTAAAACTATTCTGTGAATTTCTTTGATCGATGAAATTTTATACCAAAAATGTATTTTTGTCTTGTTAATTGTGTTTTATGAGTTGTTATTTTCGCTAATTTTGTTTCTTGTCATTTCATATAGACTTATAGTTCCCATTATTCACTAAAGAGGTTATACTTCATTTGAGCGTTGCTTTGAAACATATTTGTGTGTTTGAAGTAGATCAAAGATAGCTGAAGAGGATGTTTGGAAAAGGGTGCAGAAAAAGGGATTAAAAATATTAAATACATAGTGCACACCCCAGAGTACCATAATTATTATGGTCATCACCTTCATTTCAAGAATGCCACCTTCTACATTGGCTTCACTATCACTACTATCTCAAATCACTATGATACTTACCTTTGTGTTTTCCTCCTTTGCCTCTTAGAATGTATGTTTACTGCCTATAGTCATAGGGGTGCTCTTATGTTATACAATTTTCAACTTTGAGATCAAAACAAAGTACTACGTTATAAAGGGTGAGCAGTCTTTAATGTCATCATAGATAAGATGACATATGCACCAATGCATGCATGGTTTGCTTTGCACCCTCTTCCTCCAGCAATTATTGAAGTGACAGGTCTCCATCAATTTAAACGGATGATGAAAGATAAAGTTCCCACGTTGGATGCCATGATGGAGGACCATGAAATTAGAAGACACTATGATCATGACGGTGTCAATGGAACAAGCCCTTCTCCTGCCATCATGGTGGCTAAACTTCAGGGAAAGAGTCCTAAATACTTCTCTTTAATGAACCACATCCACATATGTCCTCTAGACGTAAACAAAACCTGCAACATTCATTCACTAATCAACAATGCCTAATTTTATCTTTTTCTCAATGAAGGAGCAAGTTATTACTGCCCTTGGTGTCTTTCTATAATTATTTTTGTAGAACATAGACTATTGTAAGAGGTTGCAGCTATGAAGAGAATCCATGCATTCAAAAACTATAATTACAGATAAATGAAAAGTATAATATGATTATTGGGTTTGTGTTCTCTTTAAATGCTTTTCTTGCATGATCCCAGGTCATGTTAACATGGAAAAGCATAAATGTAGGTCCAATATTAATCTTGTGATGAACTTCCACCTGGTCTAATACAACAAAAAAAGGGATGTAGGTCCAATATTAATCTTGTCAACATCAACACAACCCTTATCAACATCAACTACAAAAGTAAAAACTATCCCTCTAAATCAAATAACATATGTTGTTCGGCATTCACATTGCATTGTCCACATGTGATTGCTAGTAAGTATTGTCTTTTGTATGTTAGTTTAATGATGACGAGTGTTGAAAACTGTCAAATAGATTGTCTTTAGTAGGGGATTCAGATCAGACTGATAGTGCTTGGTAGGGGTTTTAGTGGGTGTAGATAGAGACAGACAGGGTTTTCATGATTTGATTGATTGGATAGGATTAGGTATTGGTATTTGTTGTTTGATACTAATTTGATTTGGGTGTCTGGACAATTAGACTTTGCAGCAGATAGGAGGACTAATTATTTAGTGTTGGGTGTGGTTGAAATTTGAATAGAACATGTTGGCAGAGCAGGTAGCCCTGAAGCTAATTGATGTTTTGAATGAGATCACTTCACTTGGTGAATGCAGAAATTTTATGAGGAAAGAATATGCCACTTTGAGCAGAAGGGTGAAGCTCTTGTCACCTCTGTTTGAGGAGATGAAGGAAATAGAGACATCTATTCCTGGTGTTGCCATAGATTTCTTTGATGCTCTGGAGGCTGCTCTTCTTTCTGCCAAGGAACTACTCAATTTCACCCATGATGGTAGCAAGATTTTTTTGGTACCACTTCTCCATAATTCTTAATTTCCTTTTCCATTGTCACATCCAATTTATTTGCATTCCATCAATACTAATGAGATGTTTTATGAAGTGCATATATATTTAAATCATCCCCTTTGTTTATATTCTCTGAAATACCCAGTTAATGAACTCTGTTGTTTTCATATCTTAATTATTGTAACTGTGTTTGTTAGCATATTTTCACAACGGTTGCCAAATCAGAGAACAATAAGAGACACAGTTATATGCTTTGAACGGTTTCCAAATATAGTTATGGCTGGAGTAGTACCTCCTATTGTAGAAGTTTTAAAATCAGGCAGCATGGAAGCAAGGGAAAATGTTGTTGCTATTCTTTTCAGCTTGTCGTTTCCCAATGAGCACAACATAACAATTGGTAAATCTGGTGCCATCCCTGCTTTGGTTGACCTCTTACGTGATGGAAATCAGAGGGGAAAGAAGGATGCTCTTAATGCATTTTTCCATCTATGTGTGTACCAATGAAATAAGGCAAGGGCTCTAAGAGCCGGCATTTTGACCCCTTTGATGGAGTTACTTGTAGATTCCAATGCTAGAATGGTAGATGACCCTCTGGCATGTCGGGCGAAGGGGACGATAGACCCCTGCAGCATTCCTCCTCCGAGTCGTACACAGACCACGCCAAACGCTGCCCAAACTTGGGCGACAGGAAAATGGCGGAAATCAACTGTTAAAAAATGGTGTAGTCCACTAATGACCAGGGTTCCCGTTGTCAACAGTCCTAGTGGTGTAGTCCACCAATGACCAAAAATGTCAAATAATTTTATTTGGGTGGAATTTAATTTGTTATATATTAAGACGAAGATATGAATAAAAAGTTACTAATAAAAAGGTGGGAATTAAAATCCTGCATATCTATGGTTTCAAGATCATCTATCGGATGGCATTTAACTTGGTAGGTAAGACAAAGACATGAATTAAAAGTTGAAAATAAAATTATGGAAATTAAATACTTGCATGCCATGCATTTATTCCATAGCTCAGATTGTCCCCGCCCAAATAATATCTTCTATCTTTGCTCCACTTTAGAGTATTGATCTCGGTCGCACTATTCATGTAAATTCAATTTGCGCTTCACGGAGCCAAAAAAAGGAAAAATTCCAAAAGGTTCAAGGTCTAACACCCATCCACAAAACCTTTTTCTCGTAGAACTTTGTAGCCCCCCTTTTTAGCTACAAGCTCCAGTAATTATAAGAACATTTGATGCACCCAAGAGATGTTGATAATTGAACACTACCAATACTCTTCACATGAGTGAAAGTTAAATTTGGTACTTCAGTCAAACTCAATAAAAACATATATTATTAGCAAAAATATTTAAATATAATATACAAACTATTATCTGCATTATAATATATATAAATATAATTTATTGTATATTTTATTAAATATTATAATATATATTAAATGAATAAATAATTAATTTAAAAAATGCACAAAACGTATTATTCATAAAAAATTGTATATGTATATGTATATGTGTATATATATATATATATAACTGTTTTGTAAAGTAACATACATAGAATCACATATAAACTGTCCGACTGATTCAAGAGCACTCCAAATCAATGCTAAAATATACTTAACTAAACTCTTAAGCAAATTTATAATTCCACGTCTTTGTTACAAAAAATATACATATGGGAAATTGGGAATTTATTCCATGCATATATTAATGATTTCGTGTCTAACAAGATTTTTGTATATAAAATTTGGCAACGTTGTACAGAGATCTCACTGCTTTGGGTGGAGACCCCTCAACCAACATGGACGCCACGAAAACCCCTCAACACACTTGGACACTTAAACAAAATGCAACGATGCCAAAAAATCCAACTCAAACGAATCTGGCCGAAGTCACGTGTCACAGAAAGAATACAAGGAAATAATGGATGAAGTGAGGATGTGAAAGGTGACCTGATTTCTTGCGTGGATGAGGAGTTTCGAACCAGTCAAAAGGAAACAAACGCAGGCCCACAGAGACAAAAACACACAGAAATGTGACTGCGAGAAACCCTAGAAAATAATAGGTATGACGTTCGTTCAAGGCAGGAGGAGGACGCGGAGAAAGAGTATATCCGAAAACCCCCGCAGATGATTTCATTTTCATTTCAAGGAGGAAAGGCTCTATAGCAGCGCAGAAAATGGAGCACAACAGATTTTTAACATCGACGTACAAATTGATCTGGATCTGTAACCGTATATGAGGTGGGTTCAATTCTTTGATAGGAAACAGGAACATGCTAAGAATACTAAGTCGTATCAGACCTGACAGAAGACATGGAACACTCTTGGCCGTTAATATTTTTGCCATTGTCCGCCATTTTTTCATTTGGTGGAGGTGCTCCAAGTGTTGTTACATACACCATTTTTGAGTATCTCTCGAATGAAAAAGTAGGTGAAATACGTAGATTTGCAAGTGAGGGAACTCTGAAGAAAGCTGTGAATGTCAAACCCTGCCTTTTAGTGGTTCCAATGTCGACGGTTGCTTTATGCAAAGTAAGTCCCTACCACTTGTGGATAGTTAATCCCTAGGCCATTTTAATCGGCAATTGTCTTTGATTCCCTCTTGAAATAGGGGGTATGAGAATATGTAACGGGTTGGAGGGATCCCAACATGGGCTGTTGTATCTATCAAATTTGACAAAAACAAATAAAGGTAATGTTGGTGGTTGCATTGATGCGTCGTAGACAATGTCGGTGATTGTTCCTATGGCACTATTCACGAGGCATGAGTCAACCCATAGATTTGCAACCAGTGTTCCGAAATTGGGCAAGGAAGCTTTGAAAGAGTGTATCAGGGTAATTTGAAAGATAAATATGTGGCTATAAAGAAACTAAAAGGTAGAGGCAAAGACATCAAGAAATTAGTTGAGAATGAAGTCAACATGATGTTGGGCACCAGTGTTGAGAATGGACCTTAGGGAGGACAAGTGCAGTATCTAAAATGTGGGGTCCTCCCACTGAATCGATTACATGCTATAACAAGTTCTTGTAGCTTGGTGAGCTTAAAGCCAATTTCTACCGGAACAGAGCCCAAAAACTGGTTAAATTCCAACCCAATGGTTTGTAACTTTTTAAAGTTAAAGAGAATGGAAAAAACATCTCCCTTCAAATTGTTATTGCCAAACGTCAGTTGTTGTAGGCAACCCAACATTCCCAACTCCTAGGGTACCATTCTGCTTAATTGGTTGTCTTCTATTTGAAGAAAATTAAGTGCCAAAATATTTCCTATGGATTTTGGGATGCTTCCGTTTAGCTGATTGATGGACAGGTCCACCAGTCGCAATTTGGCTAGCTTATGGCCTACATCCTCTAGAATTGTCCTCATAAACTTGTTGTGATATAGGTTCAAAATTTTCAATTCTGTATAGTTCATGAGAGGATATAGAATGGACCCTCCTAGGTTATTATTATCCAGCGACAATTCTCGTAGTTGGAAAAGTGAAATGGTCGTGTCATTTTCCCCCATGTTCATTTGTACTCATTATAAGAGAAAATCCTCGCCAATATTATGGGTAGAAATTTATCGGATTAGAGGATCATGTGTGGATATGTGATGGGTTTTGATATTGATGTCATTAGAAGGATTTAATTCTCCATGGGTAGCGTTTTGTTTGAAGAGTTGTGCCTATAAGAGTGGATTGCTTTGGTGGTTAGATTTGATCATTCAACTTCTTGTATTTTTTGTTTGTATATAATTGTACATCTTCAAAATAAGGACATAGTCAAGTTTCAAATGTTTCACTTATATTTCTTCCATCTCCTAAATGTTTATAAGTATGGTTAACTTTAACCCTTCCCTTGACATTTTTAGATTACGAATAAATTTTTAATTGCACTTCTCTGACGGTTTCACAACTCTTGGATGGGCTGTAATGAGCTCAATTTTGATCCGTTCTTCTATCCTTTGACTTTAACCTCTTCAACATCTCCCCATCAGTCTCTCTTTACGCCAAAAGCGTATACCGGTTGAGTGACTACTAGTTGGTTGTGACACCCTGCAGGGAATTAGATGGATGTGGAGATAAGGATAATCTAGTTGTTGGTGACCTGATTTCTTGCGTGGATGAGGAGTTTCAAACCAGTCAAAAGGAAACAAACGCAGGCCCACAGAGACAAAAACACACAGAAATGTGACTGCGAGAAACCCTAGAAAATAATAGGTATGACATTTGTTCAAGGCAGGAGGAGGACGCAGAGAAAGAGTATATCCGAAAACCCCCGCAAATGATTTCATTTTCATTTCAAGGAGGAAAGGCTCTATAGCAGCATAGAAAATGGAGCACAACAGATTTTTAACATCGACGTACAAATTGATCTGGATCTGTAACCGTATTTGAGGCAGGTTCAATTCTTTGATAGGAAACAAGAACATGTTAAGAATATTAAGTCGTATCAGCCCTGACAAAAGATGTGGAACACTCTTGGCCGTTAATATTTCTGCCATTGTCTGCCATTTTTTCAAAAAAAATGTGAAAACGTTTAGACGGCCGTCAAACCGTCAAATTTAATACAGTCGTAGAAACGTCCAGAGGTCCTTTACCATAGGGGGAATGCCTTCGGCGTAATTAAGTTGCCATGACCTAAAATTTAATAAACATAAAATTTGTAGTGTTTTTTAAAATTAAGACCAAAAAAATTAATTTTTAAAATAATATATAAAAATTAATTTTTGAAAGATTATAATTTATACAATAAAATTTGGAAGCCTAAACTTCAATAATATTTGTAATCTACTTTTAAAATATTATTGAAATACATGGATGCCATGAATGCTGCTTGGATGATTTTGATGACATGGATGCCCCTTACCCATAGCTACTTAGTTGATTTATGGATGATTTTGAAGTTGCACCTTACATGTAGTTGCTTAGATGATTTTGATGATATGGAAGCCCCCTTACCCTTAGTTGTTTTGACAGTGCCCCTTACATGTAGTTGTTTGGATGATTTTGATGACATGGATGCCCCTTACCCATAACTACTTTGTTGCCCCTTATTCGTAACTTGTCCCTTACCCATGTAGCTACTTAGCTTATCCATGGATGATTTTGAATGTGCCCCTTACATTTAGTTGTTTGGATGATTTTGATGACATGGATGCCCCTTGCCCATATCTACTTACTTGTTTTGACAGTGCCCCTTACATGTAGTTGTTTGGATGATTTTGATGACACGAATACCCCTTACACGTAGCTACTTAGTTGTCTCTTATTTGTAACTACTTGGATGATTTTGATGGCATGAATGCCCCTTACCCAGCGCTGCTTAGCTAAATGTGCTCACTAATGATTTAATTGGTGTGCATGCCTCTTATCCATAATTGTTTAGCTGAAGGGGCTCACTGATTTAGTTTGTATGTTTACTCAAGGTGCTCATTAATGATTTAGTTTGTACATTTGTTCAACATTGTAATATCGAGCTATATGTTTCCTTTGAAACATGGGCAAAGATATTGACAATCTATGTATGATTTTTGATGGTGTAGATGCCCCTTGCACATAGTTGTTTAGCTAAAGGTGCTCACTAATTTAGTTGTTTGCACTTACTTAGTACTGTAATTTCGTTATATGTTTCCTCTGAAACATGGGGCAGAGATACTAACAATCTATGTAAGTCAGTGCCCATTATAATGCTTCAACATTTAATCATATATATATGGTTTAGTTGCCAACGAATAAGGTGTTTCCATTCTGCCAAATTCGTCTGGAGCACGATCCATGCCTTGTTCCTTGTGTATTGCTACCTTCTGGGAGTGGAACCTTGGTGGATGGCTAGAAAACACCTTTTACATCATCATACACACCAATTAATGGACCAAAAACCCATTCAATATAACATTGTTTTTAAAATATATATCTAAAAATAAATCATACACATGTAGTACCCAAAATTTGGTTTGAAGACACTTTACAATAATCTTTTGGTATTGATTTCAGCATAAATCCATTTACACGTTTATAAACTTAATTCAAAGGCATCTCACTAAATTTCCGCATTGAGTCCACTAAGTTACAATGTGTTTGTCATCTCAATACCTCTAGAACAAATGCACTTATACAAAACAAATCTTCAAACTCCTAGCTACTTTCTCATGTATGTGACCAAATTCAAACCTAAACTGGACATAATCATTGAAAAAGGACATAATCGATCGACATTTCTATCTAAGGATGACGATTTTGTTTGTTGTACTAGCAACATTCATATTTTTAAATGCACAAGTTAGCTCAGTTAACTTAGGATCAATTGAGCAAGAAATCATTTACACAAGTAACTATAAAAACATATACACCCCTAACCTATCATGGGCATCTAAGGATCTCACACTAAGCATACTCCAAGAAGGACTTTGGGACCTAATCATTGAAACATTAATCCCTTAGAGCACAACAAAATACATATTTGAATACATCATCATTTTTTGCCCTAGATTATTCTCATGCATAAAAATCAAGCTAAAGTTCATTCCCAAAATTGATAAAGGTTTTATTAAAGTTTTTGTCATGTACACTATTTATGCACATTTACACACATACACCGGGAGCGAGAACTACATGAGTCTGGCACCTCAATTGAAATCTAGACTAACCCCTTTGCTAGGCCACAGCAAAGGAGCAAGGGTTTTGAAGGCAAAAAGAAGTCATTTACATATACATAAGTATACTCCTGAGTTTTCAAGCACAAATCTCATATATAGAGACACAAGAGCAAAATTACAACCTTCTACACAACCTATTCTCACAATTTCAAATCAATATCACATCTCTAAACATTACAAAACGATACAATCTTCCTAAACCCTAACCCTAACCCTAACCTCTCTACTTCTTCCTCTAGAAATTATGTTAATCGAACATTTATATTCACATAATTAAAAACTGTTGTATTTACTATTCTAAATCATTATTTATCGTATCTTTCACACTAAACACCATACATGCTTTCATAACAGACATGGCTGGCTAATATATCAAATCAAACATTATTAAAACGCATGCAATGAAAAGAAAATCCTGTCAACCCTAAGTTTCAATTGTGAACTGAATGACAGAAGCAAACTAATGCTACCTCTTTTGGGGATTAAAATGCAAAGAAATTTGAAAAAGATGGAGGGAGGAAAGGAAAAAGAGAAGTTGCAGACCTTCCATTGTACTGCAAGAAGTGCAGACTCATTCCCCGCTATTAAATTATGTACATTCAGAATTATTTGAGGAAATTGCATTAACAGAAAGGGGATTGTAGCAACATAAGCCAGCCTTGCTGTCATGAAATCCCACTGTAAATACTTTTCACTGCCCTCTTCTTCATTGCCTGAATGAAAGTTATGCTCATATAATTTGGCCTCAACTTCTCCAAAGGTCGCAAGGTCTGCAACTTCCTGTATTCAACATTTGTTTCCATTTACCTCCAAAATCAGTCAAATAAGGTGCTAATGGATTAAAAATTTATGAATTCATATGAATAGCTAGATTTATGCAATTAGCCAGATAGTAATAGAGGAGATCCATATTCAAATATAAAATTCTTTTTCCAATTTTTGCAAAAAAAAAATAAAAAAATACTAACTCATAAATTATGAGTTTTCAAACTTGCATGATGGATAAGATCATCCACACTAACTATATTTATAAATATATAAAATTCATAACAAAGAGATGTTTATACTTAAACCAGAAAAAAGGAAATCAATGCTAAAACAATTAATGCCATAAATATTCAGCATTCAGGTAATCTATAGTAAGATGTCTATGGATGCAGTTCAGTTGGTAAAGAGAAATACTTTATTTACACTAGGTCACATGTTTGATTTAAAATGCGAGGTTCTTAATAATCCTGACACCTATCTAATTCATAGTTCCAATCAAAAGTGTTTACGGATCAAAGAATCTACAGGAAAATAACAAAATAACATTTCTAACAAACGTATTCACAAAATAGAGAAGAAAAATGTAAATAATACACCTATCTAATTCATAAGTCTAATCAAAAGTATTTACGAAGCAAAGAATCTACAGTGAAAATTAGCAAAATAACATTATGAACAAACATATTCACAAAATACAGAAGAAAAATGTAAATGATACACATATCTATTCATAACTCCAATAAAAAATGTTTACATATCTAAAAATCTACAATGAAAATAACAATTTTGAGCAAAACGTATTAAATGAAAAATGTAAATGATACCTACAAGTTACCTCATCTGGTTCGTTAATGATAATAACAGTATTGAGCAAACTTGTTCGCAAAATACAGAAAAGAAAAATGTAAATGATACTTACCTCGTCTGGTTCGTTGATGAAAATTATGGGTTCATATATTTCCTTGGGATGTAACAGGGGTTCTCTGCCCTCCATTTTTATTCTTTCTTCTTCAATACTAAGCAAACAAATGTCTTTGAGCGAACTGAAAGTGGTGGTATGGAGTTTCGAACAGTGTACTTGATACTTCCTAAAAATAACATTGTATCAACAGGCAACAGTTTACTACAGTTAAAATCTGGGTCGTTGATAATTTAATTGACACGTGTAAGCGTAAAAAGGGCAATGACCGTCGTGCAAAAAGATTGGTCGGTGGTGAAAAGTAACTTGTGGATATTTTTGCATTTAATTTAATATTTAATATTGTAGCTTCTTATTATCTTGGGTGCAATCGTTCGACTTTATGAGACCATGTGATTCTAACGAACCCCTTGGAAGCCATGTGAACATCGTTAGTATCTATCCCCATGGCCACCTAAATTGCCACACGTGATATTTATTTAAATAATATGTGGGGCAAGTGTACTTTAGGGGTGCAATGGAAATATCAACAGGCAAAGAAAATTTTTGTGGCGAATATTCGTTAATTTACGAATATTTTGGTTTTTGAAATTTGAAATTGGCGAATTTTTAAGATAGGAATTATGACCAGTTCGCCAAATTTTTTTGTGTACAAGTTAATTATAGGGGTCAATTTGTCAATCCTGTGAAATAGAAATTCGCAAAATTCGCTTAAATACACTTAGTCTGGTAGCATTTTTTTATGCTACTGGCTGACAACATACTATATGTTGTATATCGTCTGGTAGCATTTAATAGTGATGTCGTGATCTCTTCATATTCGTACTTCGTGCGAAAGATAATTTTCATAGATTTGTCAATGAATTTCTACGAATTTTTTTCGGGGGAGGGGGTGTCTTAAAATTTTCCCTGTTGACGGGGAGATGTATGAATTCTATTTCGATAGAAAAATATATTAGACAACTAGAATTTAATACTAGCAATTGCACCAAAAAATGTGCAATGGATACGCCGATAGTTGAATGAAGGTCGTTGGATATGTGCTGTGGAAAGACAAGTTTTATTGAATTTATTTCTACTAAGATCTATCCACACAACAATATTGTTTCTTTAATTATCCATAAGTAGAATTCTTAACAATGATAATTGTTGTATCTTGTAGTGCTTGCAAAAAGGGATCAATTTTATCATATCACACTCCAAAAACTTATTGTATATGACAACCCAAGGTAATGTAATTTGAATGTTCGATTTTCAATCTACAGGCTAATAGTTGAAATCAAATCCGAGTTATCTCAACTGCGTCATACACCTTGAAGTAAAGATAATAACACACCATTAGCTAACAAGTATTATACAAAGTTGGAGCACAAAAATTCAAAGGGAAAATAAAACAATCTTGATTATCTAATAACAATATACAAGAAATACAATGAAAAATACCCTACACTAATTTCTTATAGAATTAATTTTATTGCGTATTTATATCAGACCTTTTTACATTTTATATGATAAAACATACAACACAAAAACTTTAATCAAACAACACAATAATCATTTTAATAGTCAAGCCCATCTATATCAAAACTATACATGATTTCAAGAAAAGAAAAATTCTTTTATTCTCTACACTAGTTCCATTCATATCACGGTTGATGGGGTGGGAATGGTGCGGTCAAGTCACACGGTTGTGTGCTTGCCCACTTGTGTTCAAATCCCCCCGAGGCATGATCCTCTCTGAGGTGATTTCGCCACTAGATGCGGCATCTCTTCTCGCTAAATTCACAACATGTCGGTTTCTTCACTCGCTATAATTGTAACATGACTGGTTCTTGTTTCACTCAGGCTTTCATTTCACTTGCTATAGTCAATGCATTCATGTTCGCTTCACGCTAGAGATTGCTTCATTTGTTGCGGATGTTGCATCTTCATTTCTACTTACAAAAAGGATGCTTCATTCGGGTTCCTTGTGTTGGTTTTGCTATCCATTTTTTGCCCCCAGGAAAAAATGGACAATGGGGGTAGATTGGACCTAGGGACTAGAAAGGGCTTCATGAAGAAATTTGGGGCATTTCAGGCAAAAAACCATGTTTATGGAGTAATTGTGGTGATCCAAGAAGGTTTGGAATCATTCAAAACATTTTTCCTCATTCTGGGTTCTCAACGGGCTCATAGTTTTCCCAATTGGAAAGAGAAAATGGGCCCCGGTCTGGCCCACATTCCATCAAAAAAGAGGTAAAATTAGGGAACGGTGATAAATAAAAAACTTAAAAAATGGAGTGTTTTACTACATCCCTCATAACCCACTAGTTCTGAGAAAAATTCCCCAAAAAATCTATAAAAAATCCCAAAAATTATGAAGAGGGGCCCAAAATGACCTAAGAGTTCAAAACAACTTGTTGAGTTGTTGGGTGAGATGTTTCACATAGCTCATATGATCTAGTCAGATGCACGGTGTAGGTCTGTAAGGGCACCAAGTTAGTTTGGGGTTCATCGAGCTACTCGGTGAGCTCATGGTGATGTCTTTACAAAGGGATGGCTTGGCATTGGTTAGAGCCGTAGTGATAAATTTCGTGGGATCAGACAATTAAGTCACTGAGAAACTCGATGGGATATCAGGTACTTGAGGTGTCATGCGCCGGGCTCACATGAATAGAAGGGTTTACGTCGAATAGCATCGACAAGTTGAGTCAAGGTCGTCGAAGAAGCCTCACAGGCAAGTCAGTTTGGGATGCTTGATGGGGCATCGAGGTGGTCACGACTGGGCTCGGGCATGGCTGAGCTTACAAGGATGAATCGATGGTTTGAGTTCAGTCGGCCGTTGGTAAGAAGTTATGGCAGGATCGCAGGAAATATCGAGACTAGAGCTCATCAGACTTTGATATGCGGGGAGTTTTAGGGAAGAAGCAGCTTCAGATTTTATATCGAGTGTTTTGTGTGCAAGTGGGGTCAAGATGTTTGAAGCATCCAAGTATCTGGGTTTCTCACACAGAGTGTGGTGAGCTGGATTTAATGTGTTTTCAAATTCAATGGGGTGAGGTGCATTGACGAGTTTTGGAAAAGTCTAATGCACATCGAAGTTATCCAAAGTTTTTGGTGAGAAATATGTGTGAAGCCGAGTGAAACGAGCTTTTGAACCCCTAAGTGCGATATGTGCGTGTCAGGCTTCAGAGGTTGAGCGTGTTGACGAGCTCGCAGAGGTGCATCATAGTTAGAAGAGGGTGGAATCGAAGTTCGGGAGAGTCATATAATGTAACATGGGTAAGGATATCATTTGTAAACCATTAACCAAAAGTCTAAAACCCCACCAGGTCATAATCCCGAAGTCCGAGGCGATGAGCTCGCAAGGTGGCATATTTTGGGTTACAACATTTTCAGAGCTCGGGGTTTTGCGTCAATAAATTTTTTTGGTTTCAGGAAGAGTTATGTGATGATCAATTTCAGAGGTCAAATTCATATGTTTGGGGATCAATTTGATCTCAGGAGGTGAGCTTTGTGGCGAGCCAGGCATTCATTGCAAAGAAACTGGTTCGTAGGGGAGGTCAAGGAGTGACCCAAATTAAAATAATGATAACTTCTTCCATACTCCATATTGTTTCACAAAATTATAGGTGTTGGAAAGGTAATTCAAAGCCCTATGCCATGGAATAATGAAAAATGAGAAGTTGTTGAGGTATGTTGGAGAAAAATAGATATTTCCAAGACAAAATAGTTATACCCATGTACCAAAAATGGAGTTAATGAAGGCATGGAGGCCCTTTCCTTCTTCCACAATATTGAGTATAATAGAGTATGGGTTTTGTAGGTATTTCCATCCCTATTGTAGGAGAAATGATTATCTTTGTGGATGATTGAAGAAAATTTTGGAACTCCTTTCTCTCTCCTCACTAATTCTTTCTATATATTATAAAGGGGGCATTTTTACAAAGGTTGGACACTTTTCATCTACCCTCTCCCTTCTTTCTCAATAGTGGGATAATTGTGGAGTTTCAAGCCTCCATTTTTTGAGCTTTGTAATAGAAAATATTTCCTTTTTCCTCTATAATGAAGTATTGTGTAAAATCATTGGAGCAATAAAATCAATGACTTGTGATTGTTTTCTATCCTAGCTTGGTTATGTTGCTTTATCTTACCGTTATTCATGCTTGTAGGTTTATTGTACATTTCATTATTTCTATTACATGCTTAAATGTGGTTGTGCTTAACAGGAATGGTTAATTGTATATGTTATGATTTGTGATGTTGGCCCATCCTCACATGCTCATATTTCTCCATTCTCATGCATTTTGAGAATTGTTTAATACCCCCTTTTCTCGGTGCCATCACCTCTTAGCGTATGATATTTTATTTTCGTGTTATTTCCTTCTCCCTGGTCCCTTGGAAATGATAGGATAGGATTAGACAGTAGATTTTTCTTCATTAGAGTTAGTTGGTGCACTAGTTTAGGAAGAAGAACCAATTTTTTCTGGAGAGTTGTCTCAACTGCAAGATCTCACACCTTGAGGCAACTCCATGTTACAAAATCACACTGATTTCCTCATACACACATAACAAAAAACCAGAGGGTTTTGTGGTTCAGTAATAATAGTTCTAGCACGCTTGGTAGGACAACAAAAGTCATATTTTTCATCTCTTTGAAGGCATTTAAAAGATAAATCGGGAGTTCAAGATTGAAAAACACCAAACGGGACCCAATCCTCACATTTCATATTTCTGAGGTTGTATTGCATGCCCCTACTTCCAAAAAGTATATTTTGGGATTTCATATGTGTAAAACAAGTTTTGAGTTATGAATAAAGTAGATCGGAGGTTAGGGATTACAAAGGTAGTCTTAAGTTCTGAAAATTACATTTCAGATTTCGGAGGTTGCGCTGCCTGAGCTAAGTTCCGCCCTGTGTATTTTAGGGATTGGAAGCTGCAAAACAAGGTCTAACTTCCGAAATCATGTTTTGGCCCTTTAAAGTTAATATTTCCATTTTATCAGGATTAGATGTATGTCTTGATAGAATCCCAACCTTTGGAGGCTCATTCTCAACACATCTGGCTAATCCATTGGTCCAAAACAACCCATTCTCTAAGGTGTAGACCATTTCTTCCATCCATTTCCATCCATTTTTCTTTCCATACCTTTCATTTTCCCTTCCATTCATGAAGTTTTGCTATCATGACTTCATTTCCCTCATGGAGTTCACACTTACAGCACTAACAAAACCAGTTCAATCCACCTCCAAACTTGTAGAATTCATCTCTAGGTTATTTCACACCACCTCCAGACATGTTTTATGATGAAAACCAACAATATGCATATTTCTAAGAGAAAGATACAAGTTAGTTTGGTATTCTACCATACTATGGAGCTATTCAAGAACAAGAGCATGCAAATTTTGGAGGAAATCCTATACCTGAAGATGTTTATTTGTATAAAAGGGTCCAAGAGTTGGAGTTGAGGATGGTGCTGATAAGGAATAAGGAGACAAAGAGGGCAACCAATATTGGTTTCAACATTCCATACCCATGGGCCGACTCTATACCAAGTAAGTTTAGTCCTCAACAAAAGCTTCAATTCCTAATCAAACCATTGCTTGAAATTGGAAAATGGATTAAGAACAGGGAGGCTTACGCTTGTGATGCTAATTATTCATGTCAATGGGAAACTCTTGCATTGTTACCTCACAGCCCTCTTCCTACACCTCAATATATGCAATATCAACTTGAACCTCATTTTCCTAACTTTCTTGTTGATGCCCCCATTGTGAATCCCATTTCTTCATCTCCTAAATTTCCATCCCACTCTGAATTTTCTATCCCTTTCTCTTCCAAAATTACTTCCCCTAAAAAAGGACAAGAGGTTGCACCTCTTCTTCCACCACAAGAAATAAAAAATATAGTGGAAACCTAACCCATCCCTCCTCTTGCTTCCCCTAATTTTTATTTGGGAGAAGAAGAGATCCAAAAACTAGTCAAGGATAGCAAAATAAAGATCTCAATAGAGGAGTCATAGAAAATTTAAAGAGTTGGGCTGCAAGATTTGGAATTGTCAAAATCCCTTTACTAATAAAACCTTCAGTAGAGGCTACATTGGGCCATGAGCAAAGAGAACAAGTGGTGAAAACTGATTTTATAGAAAAAGCAAAGCAAGAACAAGTAAATGATGATCAACAATTTGTTTGCTCAGACTGTAGTGTTCACATTAGTACCATGTCCCCAGAAATGGTTGATTCATCACAGGTTACAAAGTCAATTAGAGAGGAAGAAAATTTTGTTCCAAATTTTCAAGAAGAAGAACATGTGCAAGAAAATGAAGAGAAGTTCTCAAGTGTGCAAGGTGTTTCAAGTGAATGCAGTGACCCTCATTGTCTTGCATGTCAAGATATGGAAGCACTCTTGGAAGGTTGTATCATTCCATCAAGAGCCTCATCAAATGTTACAACCATTCACATAAAGATTCCAACTACAGAGGATAACAAGGTAGATTCATAAGCCTTGAATGCAGAGCAGACCATACATAAGGTTCTAAACCCTTCTCTCATTTCTTCATCTTCAATTCTGATTTTGAGGATGAGTTTGATCTCTCAAACTTTATGTTTGAGGATGAAGAGAACCATGGTGAACAAATTACAGAATCGGAAGACATCATGAAGGAGGTTGAATCCTTAGTACACCCAGATAATGAAGAGGTAGATTATTTGTCATATTTGGAGGAGTGTTGTAATGGGGAATGGCCCATGGAACTAGTCAACTTTGTTATCCCATCATCTATCCTTCAACACAAATTGCCTCTTGCCATGGGAGAAAACAGTTAAGAGCAACCTACTACTCAAAACAATTCTCTTGAATTTAGATTGAATCTTCCACGTTCCACATTGAAAAAGGAAGGAGAAGAGAATAAAGATGACACCTCCTTTGAATTAGTCATCAAAGTAGAAGATGAATTGTCTGTAGATGAGAAACAAGGATAAAATATACTCACCAATAGTCACCTTTTCTAGGAAGGCCTGCAAAGAGACTTCCTTATTGAAGTTAGGACTCAGAACAATGGGAAAATTCAACAGATCAGACCTTTCCCCATCAAATATCTAGCTATCTTAGAGCCATAATTGGAGTCACAACTGGTCATGCTTACTTCTGAGCAAGTGGGTGAGCCTCATGGCACCAAGGATCAACTCCAACACCTCCAAGAGTCCAACACATATCACCCAGATGAGGTATTTTTCTTATTTGTTACTAGTACCTTGAGTTCTAGAATGGAAAACCAACTCCAGGATATTTTTCCATGGTTACCAACAACCATGTTTAGTGAAAAATCATCTACTTGACTGCAAGTTATGAGGAAGGGAAGATACTTGTCCTTGTCAGTTGCAAGATTTGTTTGAGCTTTCTTTGCCTCTGGTTAGAGTAGGGTAGGAGTAGGTTTGCTTTCACAAGAAGAAGTGCTTGTGCACACTTTGCATGTCCCACTTGACGCATGTATGAATTTTCTCTTTGTACATAGTTTTGGTGCTTTGTTGTTTCTCTAACACAGTTCATTATGTTTCAGGGAGGAAAAATGTTATAGGAAGAAGCTCATAGTTATAGGAAATAGTTTCAATCCTCAAGAGGTTTCAAATGCAGAGAAACTAAAATCAGATTACCTGGACAAATTTCAATGGTTTATTTTCTTGTCTCTATGGATCATTCATGGCTTGAGTTTCTAGGGCCCCTTACAAAATCAGAAAATCAATTTTGGGGGCATCCTTCCTCAAATTCATTCAAGGTCCTCTTAAGTTTCAAGTAGAAGATCAACCTCAAATCCTCTTTCCTCATTTTTTGGGTCTGTTTCAATTGAAATCTGATGATTTTTAGGAAGCTCTAACCTTTAATAGTGTCTCGAGTAATATACGAGACAGGAAAACCAGTTTTGTAGTAGTCTCAAATTGCTTCCCAAATTAGTATGTGCTTCTAGGCTCTGCAGTATTTAATGTTTGCCAAAAAATCATCAGCCAATTGTGCTTCATACTTCACAACAATCAGAGTTTGGTATAGGTTCAAGTTTGTATCTTCAGCCCTAATAGATCACCTGCAAAGAAGAGAAGAAAATAAATTTCAAATCAAAACAATTTACCACTCATACAAAGTTCAATATTTTCTTAAAACATTAGAAAATGCAAGTAACAAATCAATTCTAGGTTCAACAGTGTTTCAGGTGGTTTTTGTGGTAAAATTTCAAAGGTTCAGATCATTTTGGGCTATTAGAAGTGACTCCATGCCCAATGGACACATTCATGTTACTAGTCAACCCATCTAGTAGGCAAATGTCTCCGTGAGTCACCAAATTGTTATCCATTTTTCTCCCCCAGGAAAAAATGGACAACAAGGGAAGATTGGACGTAGGGACTAGAAAGGGATTCATGAAGAAATATGGGGTATTTCAGGTAAAAAACCATGTTTAGGGAGCATTTGTAGTGATCCGGGAAGGTGTGGAATCATTCAAAAAAAATTCCTCTTCTGGGTTATGAAGGACTCATAGTTTTCCCCAGGTGAGAAAATGGGCCCCAACGTGCTCGCCTTCCACCAAAAAATAGGTAAAATTGAGAAGAGTGGAAATAAATCAACTTTAGGGTGCCTTACTGCATCCCTCATAACCCACAAATTTTAAGAAAATTCCCCAAAAAAATATAAAAAAATCCAAAAAATTGTGTAAGATGGGCCCAAAATGGCCTAAGAGCTCAAAACAACTTACTGAGTTGTTCCATAACTCGGCAAGCTGGTTGGATGCATGAGGTAGGCTACAAAGGCGTCGAGTTGGTTTGGGGCTCACCGAGCTACTCAACGAGACACAATGATGTCTTCACAAGGGGATGGCTTGGCATTAGTTGGAGCCATAGTGATGAAGTTGGTGGGCTCATGGATTAAATCAATGAGTAACACAATGGGATGTTGGGACTTGATGTGCCACGGACAAGCTCACAAAGTGGAAGGGTAAACTGAATAGCTCGACAAGCTGAGTCGAGGTCGTTGAAGAAGCCTCACATCAGGAGGTAAGAGCTTTGTCGATGAGGTGGTCGTGACTGGTTTTGGGTGTGGCTGAGTGCAAGGATGAAGGGCTCACTAAGTTACTTGGTGAGCCAAGAAGTTATGCCAGGATCATAAGGAAGATTGAACTAAATTCTAACTCACCATGATGAGCCAAGGCCGAAGAGTTGCAAGGTCGAGCCGGGACCAAGGTGAAATAGAGATTGGTTCAGCATGGAGATCGGGTTACTCATTGAGTTTGGAGAATGGAAGGTGTTTTGCATGCACGGTAAGTGGAAAATCCTGATGCAAGAATTATCCAAATTCTAAAATGGGCGATCCGGTCAACAAGATTTTTAGAGTCAATGGGATCATGCGTGTTAGGCTTCGAAGGTTGAGCATGTCAATGAGCTTGCAGAGGTGCATTAGATTTCAGGGGCAAAATCAAAGTTTGAGAGTGTCATGTGTCAAAGTCAAGGAGGATCCGGTTGGTGAAAATTATGGCACGAAGAGGTTGCGAAGCTTGAAGCTCGAACCCACCAAGCTATTTCGGAGTGTGGGATAGGAGATCATGTTAGCAAAGGCAATGCAGTGGGAGTGAAAAATTTGATACTTTGAAATGTAAAATCTTAAAATTATAGCCCACTAATTCATTTTTCGGGATTGAGATGCATTAATCGGCGAGATGACAGATTGGGGTTGTTGGTCAGCTAGCTAGCCAACATTGAAAGAGGATGGAGCTAGTTGGTGGGGGAGGACAAGAAGCGACCTAAATTAAAATAATGATAAATTCTTCCATACTCCATAATGTTTCACAAAATAATAGGCATTGGAAAGGTAATTTGAAGCCCTATGCCATGGAATGATGAAAAATGAGAATTTGTTAGGGTAGGTGGGAGAAAAATAGAGATGAAGTTCTAGGACAAAATAGCTATACCCATGTACCAAAAATGGAGTTAATGAAGGCATACAGGTCCTTTCCTTCTTCCACAAGCCTAAGTATAATGGAGTATGGGTTTTACAGGTCTCTCTATCCCTATTGCAGGAGAAATGATTGTCTTTTTGGATGATTAAAGAAAATTTCGGAACTCCTTTCTCTCTCCTCACTAATTCTTTCTATATATTATAAAGGGGGAATTTTTACAAAGGTTGGACACTTTTCATCTACCCTCTACCTTCTTTCTTAGTGGTGGCATAATTGTGGAGTTTCAAGCCTCCATTTTGGAGCTCTGTAATATAAAATCTTTCCTCTTTCCTTTATAGTTTAAAGTATTGTGTAAAATCGTTGGAGCAATAAAATCAATGACTTGTGATTGTTTGCCATCCTAGCTTGGTTATTTTTTTTTATCTTACCTTTATTCATGCTTGTAGGTACATTGTGCATTTCATTGTTTCTATTACATGCTTAAATGTGGTTGTGCTTAATGGGAATGGTTCGTTGTGTGTGTTATGATCTGTGATACTGACCCATCCTCCCATGCTCATATTTCTCTATTCTCATGCATTCTGATAATTGTCTAACACCCCCCCTTTTCTTAGTGCCATCACCTCTTAGCATAGGATATTTTATTTTCATGTTATTTCCTTCTCCTTGGTCCCTTTGAAATGATAGGATTAGACAATATATTTTCCTTCATTAATGTTAGTTGTTGCATTAGTTTAAGAAGACCCAACTTTCTCTAGAGAGTTGTCTTAACTGCAAGCTCCCACACCTCAAGGAAACTCCATGTTACACAATCACACTGATTTCCTCACACACACATGCCAACAAATTAGAGGGTGTTGTGATTAGGTAATAACAGGTTCCCTTAATTATAACTAGGTTGTGGATCCTCTCAAAATTCCTCATAATGTACAAAGATGCGGGTCCTTTCAAAACCCTCAAATTTACCCTCTATCCAAAAAATTCCAAATTTATTGCACACATTTTTTTCTCCATTCATATTTTTTTTCCATGTTTCACTAAAACAAAGTAATATTACTCTTTCATGTCCAGAAAAATGGAGGACAACAAAATGTTCTTTTAGTCGAATAACCATCCATAACAAAAGCAAAAGAGTGGATTAGGCTAGATAATAATGTTCATTTAGATTTTTATGGAGGAATTACATTTTTCTATGGATTTTTGTTTAGCAAAAATCCAAACATATATTTTTATTTATTACTTATTATTATTCATGGAGGAATATTAATCTTAAATATTTAGTACCCAATACTTACTATTTGGTATTGAATTTTCAATATTTAACGTGAAAATAACAATAAATATATAACATTTCTTTTCACAAGCCTATCTTCCAATTAATGGCACCGAAGGTACTAGTGCTAGTATTTTTATATTTGAGAAGAAAAAAATGGAAATGAAAACTTTGAGTATAATATTACATTAGCTTAGCTAATTGATTGAAACATTTGTTCTCTTTGAGCATTTTCCTCCAAAAATTTAAGAGTGAAAGATGATTTTTTCCAGCAAAATTTTTCCATTCCAGGAAAAAATAGTTAAAATCAAATTAACAACAGAAATAAAATAGTCCTATTAGCTCTGCCAAAAAACAAAAAGATGTGAAACAACATTATAAAACTCAATTTACCATAAATGAGACACAATCCACATCAACACATAAATTTGCATAATGTGGTATGTGTAATTCAATCCTAAATGGAAAACCTAACATGGTCACAAGATAAGAACCATGTGGATCTAAAGCAAAGCCAAGATTGACACCCAAGCCTTGACCATAGCCCTAATGAAATTGATAGATGCCCTACATGGACAATTCAAGTTTCAGGAAACTAACCAACCATCATCTTCTATCTAGAGCGCGCAGCCTATTTTGGCCACCATAGATGCGAACCATTTGAGGATCAAGAATGGGAGTAATAGTCTTTTACAATAAACCTAACAAAGAGTTCTTGTTTCTTATCCAATTATTGTTTTGTAGAAGAGAAAATATATACTAAGGATTCATAATATTCCTTGATCTACCGGTGTGGAAGCACAAATTTCAATAACAAGGAGCATCCTTTCAAGAAAACCAACATGGAGGGTTGTCGTTATGTCATTGCCTACAAAAATAGTAGAAAAGCCAACTTTTACCTAGCGGAAATATGTCTGATAGCAACCGATGACATCTAGAATAAAAACAAAGAAAAACATCTTTAAAAAAATATTTAAATGTAATTCCTTACCGCCTTACGTAGACACACCTTAAAAATATAGTGGAAGCTCTATTTTTAACATAAAACAACTTAAATTATTGAATAAAAGAGTTGATTCTAGAGGAAGACCATCACAATGGCAGAAAGATTTGAAAAAAAGGAGATTTCAAGTTCGATTCCTTCTGCAAAAAGATGGATTCCCCACACTTTTTGTGCCTTTACATGCAAACATTAGAATGCATTCTAGCCAATCAAAAAACTTCTACCAAGTTGTCGATAGTCCTGCAAAATCAGGGTTTTGGAAGTTGAAGGGCAAGGCTCTTCTCTGGAAAAAACCAAATAAATTAATTATACACTGCAAAAAATAGTTCACAACAATGGAAAGTGCATGGAAATGAAAAAATATAATACTTTCATGCTATGTATTTCTTGCAAAGTTTTCAACTTAATGGGATTCCTTATCTTGACATACTATGAAAACTACTATGCACAAGATTTTTAGTTAAAATATTGATGCTCTGTACTACGGGTGATCAATGTCAGTTGATGATGGAAAGTGAAGAAAATGGAGTAGTTGGAGGTGCATGGTCACAGCAGTGAACCATGCCATGTGCAAAGAAAAATGCATACATAACATGGCTCCTCACATAAATTTAATGTTGTTTTATAAATGTGCAGTGAATCGATGGTTGCTACACCTCCCATGATCGTTCTCGTGTCTGGATACACTCCTAACAATAGATCTGATCTATCAAGTAGAGGCTTCCCATTATATAACACCTATCGATGTAATAAATTTTAGCCCTTGATTAAGAGCTTAAAATATTTCACTAAATTCAAAGCCCATAAATTTTTAAGAACCAAAATCAACATAGGAAAGGTTTTATATGAAAATAACAACATAATTTTTGTTTTTTCAATACTAATTATCCATTCAATTTAAAATTGAAGAGGACCACACAATTATTTTTGATGAAGGATAGAGGTTCTAAACAATAGACATTGGTTAATATTATAGCAACAATACTTTTGGCACCTTTTAGAATATTTGGACCACTAGTGTATGTTAGGCTCTTATTGGCATATTTTTCTTATTAATAATCTTGTACAAATTTTTTCATCACTAATTGTTCATAAACACCATCATATTCATTTTCAATTTGATTTGAACATTCATGACTCCTATAAAAACATATTTATTGCTATTTTTTGAGCTTCGAATCCTACTTGCGCATAAATGTGTCATTGAGAACTCAAGAACCATATATATGCAAACATTCTAAAAGTCATTCAGGAGAATCAATATGATACTTCTACAACTATACACTCACAACACTTATCACATCCATCATTCACGAGGAGTTGAGCACCTGCAATAGTAGTCAAGCCTATCTAAAGTTTATGCTTAGTCTATTATGTTGTTGTTTCCATATACATGTGCCAAAATAAAGATCATTTGCATTTTTCGTGATTCAACATATAGGGAGATTAGATATATTCTTCTCTTACATTGGGATGGGTGAAAAATCCACAAAGAAATACATGAGAACTAATTCCATGACTAATAAATTTCTCTATAAAGGAAAACAATTGGAGATACCCTGATTTAGTTTTATTACAATCTATTTATGTTGTCTAGGTGAATTGATAGGGTTTGATGTTGGGTATGACAAGAAACTATTTAGACAACCTTATGCATTAGTTGGCACATCTGAAAGAGGTATTCACCAGGAAAGATTAGAAGAAGGCACTCACATAGTTTTTTTCATCAAGACATGTGCAACCACTAATGGTGAACATGTGTCATTATTAAAATTTGTAATTGGTATTCTCCATAGCCATGGTAATTGTTCGTCACCCCATTCCATCTTTGGAATTCTTCATCCTAGCACAATCAAATTTCTAAGTTCTAGTCCATTTTCCTTTCTAAACCTATTTTTAGCATTTTTAGTCTTTTATTATCAATCTTGTATGTATGGCTTGCTAAGGACCGAAAATAGGGAGGCAACCTATGATTATTTTATTAATATAAAAAATTAGTAGATTACAAGCTCATTCCAAGTAGAGTGTAGAGGAATTAGAGGGTTGCAATATTATAGATATTGCACAACCAAATATAGATAAATAGATTGTTGCACAGGTGCAAAAATACACACATCCGTGAATATAATAATACAATAATATGGTTATAGAAACATAACCATATAACAATAAACATATGTGACTACAATATGCCAAATAATATGGTTTCAACCATATTATAAATATTAAATAAAATTTTACCTACCTAACTATAAGTAACAAACTAACTATCAAAGGTAAATGCATAAATTACCTATACTATGTTTTACCTAACATCCCCCCCTTAATTTTTCATTGCCTCAAGGGATGAGTAGAGGAACTCTTTGAAAAACTTGAAGTTGTCATGTGTAAGTGAATTTGTGAAGATATCTGATCGTTGTTCAATTGTTGGGAAAAACTGAAGTTGTATATTTTGTTTCAACACATGCTCGTGTATGAAGTGAACCTGTACCTCAATATGTTTGGTTCTCTCATGAAAAATTGGATTGAAAACAAGTTTGAGAATACCCTTATTGTCAACATACAAGGTGCTTGATTTATCCTGTAATACGCCAATTTACTCACGTATGTGACATAGTCATACACTTCGCAGACAACTCCACCTGCAACATGATATTTGGCCTCTGTCGAAGTGACATAAACCAAGTTGTGTTTCTTGCTTCCCCATGATATTGGTCTAGATCCCAAAAAGAATACAAATACAAAATTGGATTTCCTGTCATCAATATTACCTACATGATCTAAATTTGAATATCCTATCAAGAAGAAGTTGATCATTCTGCTTTTATTATAGGCCATAGATCCATACTTCCTCTTAATGATACCTCAAGTATCCACCTTATTGCTATTTTCCAGTGAGAAACCCTTGGGTTCTTTCATGAACCATGGAAAGATAGCTGACTGCATAACTGATATTCTAGACTAGTATAAGTTAAGTAGATGAGACTCCTCAATCAAATGCTCGATAGAGAGTTACATTTACTTGTGGTGATGGATCCGAATTTGATACAGTTGATAGTCTTGTCTCCATAGGTGTGGAACAATTGGCTTGACAATCCATCATATTGAATTTATTGAGTGTTGGATTGGTGTATTTAAATTGTGACACAAAGATATGATTCTCATTTTTTCCATACTTATAAGTCCAAGACAATAATTCAAAAGCCCGAGATCATGTCATGTCAAATGATCGATGTTAGATCTTTCTTCATTGACTTATATAATCCTCACTGTGATCCTCCAATGACGACTAGATAACCGACATATACTAAAACAATCATACTCATCTCTTCCTTGAGTTTCGATAGTAGAGATTAGGATCTTATGGACTCTTGTTGAAAAAACTCCATGTTGAATGAGATGCTCATCAATTTTTGATGGTAACAATGCCTCGAGGTTCTTGCTTTAAGACCATACTTAGTGATTTGATGATTTTATATTACTTTGTTCCTCTTTACCTGATATGAAAAAACCTTCTGGTTGAGTCATGTAAATTTATTCATGTAAATCACCATTAAGAAAGGCACTTTTCACATCCATTTGGTGTATTTTCCAACCAAATTGTGCATGCTAGAGAAAATATTAACCTGATTAGTTTTTATCTTAGTTGTGGCAGAAAAATGTCTTCCTCATAATCATATGCATTCCTTATTTGAGCATATACCCCCTTAGCAACTAGTCTAGCCCTGTGTATACTAAAATCTATGGTCCCATCTGCTTTGTACTTTGTTTTGAAGATACATCTGCATCCAATAGGATTTCTTCCCTCGGTGGAAGAGTCAACAAGTTATGATGTATTATTTTTCATAAGTGACTTATTTTCTACATCCATAGCATCTTGTAGGGCTTCTGAAACTGTAGGGAAGGCTAGATAATAGACTACTCAAAAAAGTTAACAAATTTACCCATTAAGGCCAAATTTGACCTCATTATCATGAACCATACTATGATTCCTCATTCCTAGTGGTAGATGTATTCAGTGGACACTATCCAATTTTGTCATCCCTAAATCATACTTAGTATACCATTTAAACGTACATTGTTTGTGGTTCCTGTGGGTCCTGGTTGAATTTCATTATCTTCCCCATCATCACTGTCATCATCAAAGTGATTACCATCTACTTCTGTTTTAACTATAGGGATGAACTTTCTTCATCATGTGAGTGTATGGAAGTAGTCATATTCTTCTTTCTTCTCAAAGAACTTCAACATCCCGACTAGTTGTACACCCTTCTTGTTCTTCAGATTCATTAAGTTTATAGCCAAGATGCTTCATCACTGTATCCCAATGAAGATAAGTTTTTGTTATTTTATATCCAAGCTTCGTTCATTATCTTCTTAGGAATGTGCATGCTAGATTTGCACTTCCATACTCTGGGGTGTAAAATAGATGGTTTTTGACCTTCGACCATGCTTCCTATGGTGTTACTCCATCAAGAGCTATTATGGGTAACTCTGTTAAGTAAATAGATTGTTATCTTTAGCTTGTTTTCGGCCCAAAATAATTTTTGCTAGTCCAAAATTGCATTCATCAATCATACATCACACCATATCCATGAGAATACATATGGTTCCTTCATCTTCAACAACACCATTTTGTTGTGGTGTGTGAGGAGGATCCATTTGATCAACGAATGCCATGTGAGATTAAAGGTAAAATCATTGAACTCATTGTTAGCTGTATTCACCCCCCTCAATATGAGCCAAGTGATCTTTTATGTTCCTACCAAAATCTCATTATAGATAAACAGGGCTTTAAACTTCTTGAAAGTTCTCAAAAGCATTGGTATTTCTGTACGAAGATTTAGTATATCCACATTTTTCTTGAATAAAAATCAACAAAGAGCATGAAATATTGAAACCCTAGAGTGGCTAGGATCTCATTGGTCCACACAAGATCGGTATGCACCAAGTAAAGTTTGGCATGGAGTTTGAAAATGTACTATGTTTGGAATGATGCTCTATGTTTTTTTCTTGTCCAAACAGTTAGGAAAAATTTATCTGTACCCTTCTTTAGAGGTGGTAAACCCCTAACCATGTCGTGTCGGCGAAGTGTGTCAAGATAGCCAAAAATCAACATGTGACCAAGTCTCCGATGCCACAAGTATGCAGATGATGATGTATCCTTGGCTACAAGTGCTTGATAATTTCATGTGAACAAAATTCCAAGCTGAAACATTCTTCCCACATTCAAAGCTTTTGTAACAATTTTGGAGCTTTGTGACTCATCTCAAATTTGTCTCACATCTGTTTACACGCCTTTATAATCAAAGTCAATTTTGAGAATGTGATCTAATAAATGCTAGGCACTCGAGGGATAACATGATTTTCTGTTAAACCAGGGACATAAGAACATATGATAACTTTTCACAAGCTTAGTAGGCTATGCCCAAGTAGGTCGTGCAATGGAACCATGATAAACTAGTCACATTTAACACATGTATGCATGTATCAAATCACACACAAATGAAGACCATGATTTAATGGTGGGAAACCCTTGATCATTGATAAGAACCAATCTGAAACCAAATTCTTGTCATGTATCAAGAGTTTCACCCGAGTACAAAATACCAAATTTGATTTGTAGAATTGAGTTAAAACTCATTTGACATGGTGCTAGAACTCCATAGTAAGTCATCAATCATCAAATTGATCTTCCTATCAAGATGGCTACATTTCCTTGTTGAAGATCCAACTCCAAAATTCAGTCAAGCACTCACTAAACTTATGTTTGCTACAAATTACCAGGAAGATATAGCTTCCTGTTGCTAAGAAACCACTTATTTTGTTTACTTGGTAATTAATCACTTCTTTACCACTTGATGATCCTTGTTGGAATGTGTGTGTACACAGAATCAGCTAACCTCTTTTAACTCGTGTCTTTTCTTCGACCACAAATAAGATCATTTTTGTTGGCTCCTTTTGGCACATTGGAGATCTGATTTACTTTGCTTCTAATGGACTGATTTACTTAGACTCATGCCTATTTTTTTCCTTTTTGATGGGGAAGACACTCTCACACTGCTACTTTCAGTTGTTAGTAGTTCAGTGAATAGCTTCGCAACTTGTTGTAGCTATCTATTCAGCTAACTCTTCAAAAGTTTTTGAAACTTGACCTTATGTTTAACGTCAATCGCAAAAATCATATAAGAAGGAGGAAGAGCTCTCATATGTCTCATAGGAATCAAGTGATGTGTCATTACTTCAATAAATAACATTAAATAACATTAACTTCAATGTACATACATGAGTATTACTTTATGAAGACTTAACGTAAGATTACACTCAATGTCAATTAGTGATGGACTAGGTGAGGTACACCTAAGGCAAATGTATGAGTGTCAAGTGGTATTTTTCATCTTATTGAGATTTCATAGGTGTATTTACCACCTCACAAGGTGAGTCATGATCACTAAGGTGAGATTCCAATAGACTCCTATAGGTGTCATTAGTATTTATGAAATATTCAAATCATGGACCCCTATCATATGTGTAGGTGTGTAACTGTCATATCAGGAGTTACTTGTCCTCTAGCTCACCAAGTCCTAAACTCCTCTTTCATCCATCCATGGAGTTTTCACATGAGTCCATTAATTTGCATGGGAGTTGAAACTCAGTATTCCAAAAAACTATATGAAACATCTATCTTCTTTCAGATACTGAGCAATGCAGACCTGTATCTCCATTAGAGCTGCTATGCATACATTATTCATTAGTCCTACAAGTTCTTGTCTTGAATTGTGGAGTAGCAACTTCAATCTCTCAGGTCTTGAGTATAAGCTCATTGAAAACTGCATGGATTCCCTCTATAATCCCTGTCCTAAATCCTCACCACATGTCATGAGTATTCATCAAGCTTAGTGGATTGGAACTTTTGTCTCTCACTATGGTTGTTTCTTACCACTCCTTGTCATTCTCAGTTTCGATGTGACTAAAAAATAGTCTCTCAGATCCTGTTCTTTGGTGCTTTACTTAAGGGGTCTTGTACTTAGTTCATGTGTTGGGGTGTGTTTTTTTGCTAGTGTTCAGGATCAGGAAATTTTTTGAAGTCTTATTTCACCTGTAGTTTTGAATTTTTTTGAAGAGGTTGCAAGGATCATCATGTCGAGGGTCTAACCTAGCCCAAACTCAGTCTGAGTATGAGAATCAAGATGTCTTAAAACTCGTCTTCAAGTATCATGGCACTTCCATCTGTTAGAGAACCTCACCATGGTATCTGACTCACCTGAAATAATTCATATCGACTCAACTTTGTAACATTCTCAACAACTCATACCTATATCATCTTTGGGAATAGACATCTTGAATTCATTTTTCTCTATCATGAGTGCATTCTTCGATTAGCTCAAGTAAGAAGTTTGGGTAGGGTCACTCAAACTTGCCTACATTGAAAGAACATCTTCAAACCAAACCCTGCATTGATAAGAGCTTCATCACTGGAATCCTTGGTTCATCACCGTTTGACATGATCAATTATGTATTTCCTATTATCCAAATGCATGTCCTTGGATCTCGCCCACTCAAGTATGAGTCTTTTCATACCTTCGTACATGGTTAGTGTTGGATAGATCTGAATGACCACTCATGCCATACTTGTGTAGGAAGCTCAAATAGACCTATACCATTGCAACATTTACTCCTAAGTCGTTTCACAAAATGACTTCATGAAAAACAAGGTATATGAGCTTAGAAATTAGTTCATATCTACATTTGATGGTTAGCCGACCTTGCACGTGGACTTGACCTTGCCACAGGACCTTGTTCAGTGGTCTAACATTTATAGACTCTACTGTTATCATGTTATACCTCTAGCATGGACATGAGATGACCCCTCCACATTAACTTTGCATGAAGATACCCAACATAAATGATGGACTAGCATTAACGGATCAACACCCCAATCTATTCAAGGAATCGAAAATCAGCTCAACTCAGTGAGATAACATCAGATCCATTCTCGGTCAACCAGTAACCTAGGTCATTGTAACCCAAATAGTCAACTCACCGATGAATGATGCTGCGCAATGCTAGGTCACCCCAAAGAAATAGTTTTCTCTCCATGACGATTAGACGAGAAAGATTTTTCTTAATTAGAAGGAATCTAAAATGTTTGAAACATTGATTATCTAGATTCCTAATTAAGCAGGAACAATAATTTCATAGCTAGGAAAAATTATGACTCTTTCTGGGCATTGAATATCAGGCTCGATGGACCCTTATTTTGACCCCATTACCTATTATGATAATCATGATGGGTTTATTCTAAAATGGTTAGCTTTCTTTAGAATCAGGATCCTAGGAGTATGCTCCCTTGATTTTCTGTCATGGATCCTAATTGATTAAGGCTAAATATGGAAATAATATGCATAATCTGATTATCATTGCATAGCAACAAATAAATGAATAATTAAGTACAAAAATCACACCCAAGAAAACTAAGTAATAAAATAATGAAACCCTAGTTACAAAGAGAGAGTAAGAAAAGCCTTAGCTGGTTTGCATTGTAAATTTATGGACTATGCCAAAGTGCTTTGACCGGATGAACAAAGAGAGGAAGATGTTTCATAGAGAAGCCCTCAGAAAAGTGTGCAGAGATGAAAAGATATCTTGGACTGGGGCGCCTGAGAGAGGGACAAGGGTGCACTTGTGGGAACCCTAGATTTGTTTCTAGTGCACCTATGTCTTTGGAAATTCTCAAGAAAACCTCCTCTGTGGTAGTCACAAGGTATTCACCTTATATGGTCACCTTTGGTCACTATGAGGCCAGCACCAATGATCTTTGAAGGTTGATGGAAGCCTGCAATGAAATAATGAACCAAAAAAACCCTCAGAAGAGAAATCAAATCCTTAAAAAAAAGAAATACGTAGAATGACGGTTTCAGAATTTTCTTAGCTGTCACAATGGTGAAATTACTGACCTGAGAACTGCAATACATATCATGACCTAATTTAGTTCTATGTGTGTGTAGAATCTGTGCCCTAGGTAGCTCTTGTGCGTGTCGCACTTGGATAACAAGAAAGTAGCTAGATGTAAAATGTAATAAATGTCTGCATGGAATATAATGAAATTCCCTCCAATGAAGTGTGATGTAGAAAAACAACCCTTATGTCCCTTGTGAGGGAGCTAGATGGATGCAATGGAGATCTTAGATGCCTTGATGGATGCAACCTTAGGCGATGATAGTTAATGCTTAGTTCTTGGTCATTTTTTATGATCACATAACTTTATATTAATATGATTCCTTCACTTGAATTTCATAACTAACCCCAAAAAGGATGGCTACCAAAAATATAAGATGCTCAAATGGCTAGAAAGGACCCAAAAAGTGTGAGTAAAGTACAAAGAGGATAGGGGCGATTAGAGGGGAAAAGGGTGCCTGATGCTGGCATCCTGGTTGGGTGTTGTTGTCTAAGATGTAAAATGCCAAAGAGTAAAAAGGAAGACTGAGCAAGTAAGGGTGCAAGATTGAAAGCAACAACGGAAAAAAAAAAGGTGGCCAAAGACATGGGTTAATTAGTACTTTTCTTACTAAGGAATCATATGAATAGTAGTATGTAATCGGGACTAGATAGTTACCCAAAGTGTGTGATTTTGTGTCTACAATCGACACTCCTTAATGAATCCACTGTTGATGTTAACATAAGGAATTCACATAGGTAAATTCGGTCAATCCTTAGATCCACACGAGTTAAATGACTTTACCACCTTCCTATCCAAGTATTATCAAGCCTTTGCTTGGTTATACAATGATATTTCAAGTATCTATCCCAATATCATCATCCACAATATTGTTACTTATCCTAATGCCAAACCTGTCAAAAAAATCTATGTGGGATTCACCCTCGCATAACTATTCTCATTAAAGAAGAGTTATAATGCTTTCTCTCTGATAAATTTATAATACCCATTGACGATCCACAATGGGTCTCTAATATTGTACCAGTAACCAAATCTTCAGGAAAGTTATGCATCTATATTGAATTTCAAGATCTTAATCTCACTTTCCCTAAAGATAAATTTCCTCTTCAAAATATCAACCAACTCGTCGATCTAATAGCTAGTCACGAGATTCTCTACCTTATGGATGGCTTCTCCGGTTACAACCAAATCCTCATCACTACCAATGACTAAAAAAAACATCCTTCATCACTCTTTGAGGCACTTTTTGCTACCATGTTATTCCCTTCAGACTTAAGAAAGTGGGGGCCACTTATCAACACACTATGAGATATATATTTTGTGAACTTATCCACAAAACCCTAGAAGACTACGTAGATGATATTTTAGGAAAATCAAAACAATGTAAGGATCATCTCACCATCCTCGATGCTATGTTTACTCATCTTATTCAATACTTTCTCCATCTTAACCCCACTAAATGTGTATTTGGTGTTCTCACCAGTAAACTCCTAGGGTTCATTGTATCTATTTGGGACATTGAATTATACCCCGCTAAGATCAAAGCTATCATCAAAATTCCTCCTTCGTCAAACCTCAAATAAATACGTACCTCTAAGGTAAAATTTAGTCCATTTGTCACTTTATATCACAACTTTCAAATCATTGTCAACCCTTCCACCATATTCTTCGAAAATATGTTAACTTCATATGGGATCACAATTGTCAAAAGGCCTTCGATGACCTCAAACAATACCTCTTATTGCTACCTATGCTCACACCTCCTTACCAGAGGGATCCTTTCTACCTTTGTATATCTGCTATGGATCATGCCTTGGGTACCATACTCACTCACCGAGATGAGCAGGGTTGTGAACATGTCATTTACTATATAATTTACACGCTCCATGAATACAAAAATCGTTATACCAAAGATAAAAATTTGTGTTATGCCTTGTACTTTACAACATCTAAAGTACGCCACTATGTACTCAATCATAATACTTACGTCATTACCATCTTTAACTCGCTTAAAATCATGCACTCTAAACCATATCACAGTGACCGCATTACTCGGTGGCTTATTATGAACGAGTTTGATCTTGAATTTATCCCACATAAATATATCAAAGGAAAATCCATCGGGGATTAACTCACCGAGGCTCCTATTCCAAACAATCAACCACCTCATGAACAATTTCCTAATAAATCTATCAAAACTATTATCGATCAAAAATTCACCCCTCTAAAAATGACCATCTTCTTTGATGGATCTAAATGCCAACAAGGAGGAGGGGCCAGTATCGTCATTATACCTCTCTGGGGGGACTCTTATCCCTCTATCATTCAAACTAAACTTTGAATGGACTAACATTAAGGCCGAATATGAAGCTTTAATCATGGGTCTCCAAACCGCCATCATGCTCAGTGTTCAAATAGTAGACATCTATGGAGACTCATAACTTTTCATCATCGAAGGAATTTATCAATATAAAAATGAAATGCTACAAAAAAATATAAAACCCATTGTTGAATTCCTCTTAGAAGCCTTCAAACATTATGCTATCCAAATAGTTCCATGATCTTCTAACAAATTTGTGAACACCATGGCTTCTCTAGCATATCTTATCCCCTTATCAACTGAACATTAAACTGATGATTCTAAATTGTTCGTTGTTATTCATAGACTAGATCAACCATCACACAACAATGAACTCACCTCTATCAATATCATTGAAAACAATCTAAATGACCTTTGGTACACTTAGACATTTAAATATATTTTGGAATCCAAAATTTCTCCTTTATCTATTTAGAAATGCTAAATGATATTTCCTCAAATGCGCTACTTGCTATGTCATTTTTAGGGGGTGTCTTGTATAAATGTGGATTTGATGGCCTCTTATTAAGAGGCCTTAAATCTCATGAGTCTACTAAAGCCATCAAAGAAGTCGACAACGATATATGTGGTGGACATTTTAATGACATCATTATCGCTAAGCGTGTCCTCTGGATTGGGCTATTATTGGCCTACCATCAATCAAGATTGTTGTACATATGTTACCAAAATGCATCAAATCTCAAAAAAATTTGAATCTCACTCACATACCCACTCAAGCCTTACAACCTACTCAATACTTATGGCCTTTCTCACAATGGGGGTTATACCTCATCAGCACAATCAATCCTCACTCATCACAACAACATCATTCTATTATACCATCCACTAAATATTTCACTAAATGGGTAGAATCCATCCCCTTGACTTCTATAAAAGTAAATAAGATCGTTGATTTCATCTATCAACATATCATATGTTGCTTTGGTATCCCTCATAAACTCGTCACTGATATTGGAAAATCTTTAAAAAACGAGGATGTTAAGAAACTTTGTGACAAATTCAACATCAAACTTGAATTTTTCATCATCATACTATCCCTAAGAGAATGGACAAGATGAAGCTTCTAATAAGACTCTTAACAAAATCCTCATGAAAACCATTGAAAAAGCAAGTAGGAATTGGCATCTCCAAATCCCGTTTACTCTTTGGGCTTATCAAACCAACATCCATACTCATATAGGTGCTACGCACTTTTCTCTCGTCTATGGCTCTGAGGAGGGTTTACCCCTTGAAGTTCAAATACCATCACTCCACTTATTCCTCAGATATTTCATCCCTAATGAGAGCTATTGACAAGATCGTCTAGCACAATTATAATTATTGGATGAAAAAATGCTTAACATCTCTCAAACATCATCATGTCTATCAAGAGCACATGAAACACACATATAAAAAAACATGTAAAATAATGTGAATTTAATATAGGCAATCTTGGTCCTCAAGGTGAATCAAAATGTCACTACTTTTGAAAGGAGTAAACTATTAGAAGTGATAATAGACTGAGGCGGCGGGGGGGTTGAATTAGTCCCTAATAAAACCTTTACTCTTTATACTTCAAATATCAAACACACATCCACATGAAACACATACATTAATGCTTGATTACAATCAAATATAATTTATCAAAGAACATATCACAAGATATACACAAAACCTTTCATTATTGATATTCAAATTAGATCAAAACAATTGTTTCCTTTAGCAATATGAAAACAAGATATAATCAAGAGATACTAATACAATCAACTACACCTCTTGAATACACAAGAGTATATTCCTATTTTCCAAAATAATTTAACTCATTATCAAACCTGAAAATACTTTAGAGACCTAGTAAAAACATCAACATGCTTTGATATTAACACTCATACACATGACACCAACTCTTCCCTCCTTCATCAAATTGTCATTAAGGAAACTTCACTATCCTTTGCTTTTCTCAAATACACCTCACAAAAAATACCAACACCTACTAACCTAAAATGTAATTATAGGGGTGTTGGGCTAGGCCATAAGGGGTTTTCTTTGTAGCAAGGGTTTCTTCAAAGAAAATAAAAGGGATTCCAAAATATTAGCAACTTTACACCCAAGACATCACTTTTATAGGCTCTCCTTCATTAAAATTCAAAAGAGGTTACGTTCTCTTATTTATATCGACCATAAAAACTTAAAAAATCTCATAATCATCACCACAAGAGTCACATATGGCCCAAGTAGGTCAGAAAATCCATAAACTACTCACCATGCACCAAAAATTCTCAAAAACCCCATCATTAGGATGAGAAAAATTCCCTCATGCCAAAAATATTTTTATTCAAGATATAAAAATCACCACACATGATTAATATTACATTTAAACATCATACATGGTCACAATTTATATGAACCAATCAAATTATTTCATTTAATGGACCCAATGGCTCATAACCTTCTCAAAACACATGTTTCCAACACCATGTCTTTACCTTTTGGCCTCAAGACCATCCAATATGATCTCAAATATGGCATGTGACTAATAAATTTGGAATTACCAATAACATTTATAACACTTATAAACAAGTTATCTCATGAAACATCTATATGTTCAAACCACATCAACTTTTGTCTTCACCAAAACAAGCTGCTCCAAAAAGTAGTTTTACAAATCCAACTGGTTAAAAACATTTTTGACACTTTAAAGACCTAAAAATGGATTAAATGGATTGAAAATTCATCCTTATTCACATTCCAGGTGATAAAAATCATCAACCAATCCATTTCATGCACTAACCAACTCAATTTTTAGTAAAAAAAGTTCATGTCCTGAAAATCCAAGAAATCTTCTTGCTCACAAACTAACGTGGAAACCACATCAAACTCAAATCATCATGAACCAAAATTATATGCCACTAGAAATATATCTGAATTATATTTCCATAACATATTGTAATCTACTTCCAAATCCTCCAAGTGGAATGCCTTCAACCAATTTTAACTGAAGACTGCTTCAAACTACCCTTTGACTAGTCAACATAATTGAAGCATACTTGACCATATAATGTATCACCATGACCTAAAATCATCATTTAAAATCAATAAAAATCACATGCATTTCCATATAATGGTCCATTTAGTTTGCAACACCTTTAGATAACCTTGTCCAAAACTGAACTTCTTCAGAAACTAACCTGTTTGAGTGGGGTCCACTCATCACCATAACCTCTACCATACCTCCCTGGAAACATGGAGGATTCATCTACATGTTCCAATCATCATCCAATGCACTATAAATAAAATTATTCCACTTAGGAGCAATTTCTCTCCTACCACTTTTGAGTTAGGGTTTCAAACACATAATGAGTTGTTTATCTTCTTAAAATTCGTTCATAAAAAGTGTGATGATAAAAAGATTCATTATTTTTTTGAAACCTTCTATAATAAATTTAAAAACATCCATGAAATTCCAAAAGGTCCCATGCAAATCACAAAATTCAGGGTGAGCATCAAAAGATGCAATTTGAGCTGGAAATGACCTTGTTCTTGACCCGTTTCACCAAAAACTAACATAACATGCAAAATTATCATCATGACAACCTAAAATTTTTCTGAGATCACCAAGGACACACCCTCAATACATATTTAATCATCACCATGTCACAAAAAACTCTCCATCTCTATTAGCTTATCCCATTTGCATAGTTACCCCCTTAGGATTTTACACTGTAAAAGCTAGGGTCAACTAAAATAACACTATAACTCATCATAGAAAACTCTCCAAAAGGTCATAAAATACCTATTAAAGCATAAATACAACTACCTATATATGCATCCATGAGCTCATATAGTACCAAAACTCAATCTCATGCATCTAACAGTCATACCTGGTCCAAATGAGCACCTGAAAACATAGTCACCAACTTGTATCTGCACCCTGAAACTCATGTGAGTGCCCAAGCACTCTCCAAATCATTCTCTCCATCATGCTAAAATGCTTCTCAAGTCACCAAGAAGCTCCAACCTCCATGCACCATCACCTAGGCTAGCTAGGTCACCTGAATAGGCTTGCAAGAACAAGCCATTCTCACTCAATCAACCTGATATCACCATGAGCACCTCTGAATACTCTCATGTCATCATCATCCTCAGCATGCTTTGACCCTAATCCAACATCCAATTTTTCATTAATGATGGTTTTGCATCAATGACAACACCTATGATCACAACATGCCAACAATCTCCCCCTTTGTCATTGATGGAAAACCACCACCTAAACTTCTCCCCCTTTTTACATTAATGAAAAATCCATACTTGTACCAACATTTTCTTCATCTTCCTGAGCTTCATAGAGATCATGTTTTGGTTGGAAACATCAACCAAATGTCTCATTCTAGCTCAAACACTTGAAATTCACTCAAAAATCTGATTTTTGGCCTCATTTTCAAGCATGGAAACATTATGCTCCCCCTAGGAATATCACATACAACATCTAATCATTAAACAAATCCATAAATAAAGACAAATCATTTTACCTCTTGCTCTTGGATCTAATTTACACCATCATCCACCTTTTAAGCATGCAAAACTAGACATTTCACTCCAAAAGTTTGTTTTTGCCTTCATTTTCACTAAGAGGCCACTATACCCAGACCTATGTACCTGAAGCATACACCTCAAGAACATGCCAACAATGATGTCCTTTAGAACAAAAATCCCCTACTTACCTTCATTCTTGGACTTATCATAACTTGTCAAGGTACTAATCTTGGCTTGACACTACCAACTCTTGCTCTTCTATATCACATTAGAACTGAGATCCCTAAAGAGTTCCTTCAGTGAAAACTATAAAAAATTTGTCAAGCTCTCAAGTACACCATCACACTCATACCATACATGCCACAACTCCCCCTAGACTCAAGACTTCCTTCTCTAAAGGAAATTACACAAAACTTAAGCATCTTTACCTTGATAACTTGACTCAAGAAACAACTCACCCACTTTGGCCTGCCCTAAACCATCTTCTCAGTGATTTATAGTCATATTAGGATAATATTTCAATGTGTTCATGAGACATACCTTACTTTAACCCTTGGAAGGGAAACACTCAAAACATACCTGTATACCTTGAAATCACTCAATGTCACCTTCTAGAAGCACAAACTCATGCTCCCCTATCACTGATTGGTCTTTTACATACATAAGCCTCTTTCTTGCTCTTCATACAAGCATCTCATAACAATTTGTGTAAGACCCACCATCGAAGTCTTAGATATATCATTTTGGTCCAATATAGCTTCAAATGTGTCGAGTCAAGTTCATCTTCACAATCATACACATCTTAATCAACCTTTAAAACTAGATTCTTGAAAGAAGTAAATGATTTACTCCCCTGATAGTTAGCCCTCACATGCATTCATATAGCAACTTTGTAGCTCTTCATATTGTACTGCAACTGATCATATCTTTACCTACTGAGAACATTCTTCATCTTGAAATTTGTTTCAAACTATTAGCTTCATGAGCATAATAACAACCATACTTACCTGACACCATGGATCATCTTGACTGAGACATCATACCTCTTAAGAACTTCCCTTGTTTCACTATGAAGTCTTCAAAATAACATGTATGTTATCATTTGCCAAATAAAGTCACTTACATGCCTGTGGAATGTGATGATGGAACACCTAACCATCTTCTCATTCAAGACATACCAAGGTCTTCATGGTTCATATCAAAATTCTCACAAGATCATGTAAACAAGGTTATCTAGAATTTTTAGGAACTACTTCAATGATGAGCTTTTCAGAAGACTAGGTAGACCTTCTTCACTGGAACCTTCATCATACATCTGAATGTGTAAACTTAGACTGCACCTGTAGCAAACCATTATTGTATTTGAATCACAATGTAGTCCTACTAGCCAGACTTCACCAAATTTTGAGGTGATACATATCCCCTTTTAATACATCATTAGATACCAAGGCTCAAACACCTCTTACATGCATAGAAACTCACTTAGCCTAAGCACTCTCAAAAATAAATTTAAATCAACTCTCCAGTCTTGTAGATGCAAATATAGGACCCAACCACCTTATCTTCACTGTGATATGAAGATTTTACTATCTACTTTCAATACCCATTATGACATCTCCACAAGACATGTGGATATACCTAGGGGTCTTATAACTTTCAAGAACATTTCAAATTAATCTTTATACCTATGCACATGTTCACCAACTGCATAGAGCCATGTGTACTCTTGATTCTTAGACACAATTCATGCAAGTGATTGTACCATGTAACTAAAACCATGACCTACTAGATGCACAATACTTCACCTGTAGCAGTATCAGTTGAATCTCTAGGTCACCCTTCCACTTGAATAATCATTTTGAAGAAACACCTCATACATGAAGACAAATCTCATGTCATGCCTGAGTGATTCAAATCCAAATCCATTAAGCATAATGTTCCTTTAGCACAAGAACACTTTCTTGTAATGGGTGACCTACAGTCATTTGCATGACCTATGAAGTATGAACATCAATTTCCTTCCATAGGATAATAGTACAAGATGTTATAAGACATGCACAAGAATTGAACTTTTCATCTATTATACCTTCATTCACATGTAACTACACATCTTGTACAAGGAGCAATAAATAAACCAATTAAAAAAATCCTGAGAATACCTTTTTGAATCTTAAAACCTCATAACACACTTCACACACAAAGTACCAATGATCCTTGGATGGCTCACATTAATTAAGAATGATGCAGATTCTTTCATGAATATATGCTCTTGATAACCACTGATAGCCCACTTTTACTATAAAACCTTCTACACCTTCGTTGTGACACATAATTTGAATGAGAGGACTCATGAAGACCACTCTTTACATAGATTAGGATATCTTCTTGAGTTCATTAGGCCAATTCACACTCTTAAGAAGATCTTACTCTATTGTCAAAGGAGTTACCTAGACATTTTATCCTGTGATTTTAGATACATGATCCAACATTCTTGAAGTACCAAAATTACATTGTAGTGTCAAGGTGATCACACTTTTAACCTTTTCCATATCTTTGAACTCATTCAATTTAGACCTTCAAACTATCATGCATTCTTCATAACTCAATAGAGTCATCATTGTTTCAAGACACCATTCTTCACCTCTTTAAAATGCACACATTTTTGATTTCACTAGCCCTCAAAACAATGACCAAATCATATGTATCTACCTTTAAATATCATTCACTTTCACAAGACAATTTACTTGATTTGGATATGTATTTTACCAAACTATTTCCTTCAAGAACCTTAACACTATCTCAAATTGGAAACATACACACATTTTGCAAATCACACATTGGATAATTAGGTCTTTGTGCACTTACACTTTTATGACAACTCTATCAGACATTCCAATTAATTTGGAATTTTACAGGTATCTGGAACCACTTGAAATCATGAATTTCACATTGTGTAGATGATTTTTTTACTAAGGATTTATACCATGAAACCTAATTTTGTACCTTAAACCCCACTTTGACTCATACCGCTTACAAGAATCACTTTGAAATATTAAGATAGAGATACCTCATCAATTGAAATATTTTGATTTTCAAAGGTTCAAGCTCAGACCATCATAATATGTAATCAGACAATATTAATGTTTTGATAAGATTTTGAGATGACACTAAAGGAATACATTACTAATTTGCTTGGATCCACATAGACCAATTGCACAAGAACTTCCCTTGATTTGACAAACCACTGCCAGTAACACTTTTCAAGTGATGGTTGATAAATTCATCACCTTGATGACACATTCCATCTTTAAACCATCTTCAAAAGCAATAGAACTGTTATGGCATCATGATGAGAAAATCACTTACACGACACAGAGACAACAGCAACATTTGGACTTGACACACAAAAAATGACTACCCTTTAAAGACACAATGAATGATCAACATGAATGCTTAGAGACATGAATCACACTTTGATTTACCTTTGAGACCACTACTGGGAAAATAATCTCATCACACTATATGACACAATTTAATCACACTTAATAACAATGACAAACTCAGATACTCCATTTATGACTCGGAATTGACCTTGTAGACACCAGATACCATAATAGTTATGCTTAGACTTGTTCATTACTAGTCACCAATTCAACAACAAAAGAAGACCTTCAGATGATTTTCATGACTCAAAAAACATACTTTGAGACACAGAACTTGCAACTTCATATAGCAACTATTATATCATCTTCAAACCTATAACTACATGAAGATAAAACCTACCAGACTTTAAAGAACCCAAACATGATATACAACCTTGAAGAACAACAAGACTTGAATCTTGACATACACAACATGACCAACCATTATAAACCATAGACAACATGCTATAATGACAAGAACGTGACATACCTTAACATCATGGAGAAGACACACACATACCTATTGAACCATGGTCATTGGTGTTGTCATTGATATCAAGTGGACATTGATGGAAAAGGAGTGAGTGGTGAAGTGAGGCTCTGTAAGGGACATGAATTTTGATTGGTAGTGCCTTTTAATGATGTGTGAATCTCATAAAGAGGTTTCAAGTTGATTCAGGATGCTACAAACTTGGTTTTTGAGGCAAGATTCCACTGGAAGCATGTACATAGTTGGTATGTTTGTATCAGATGTTATTTAGGTCAGAAATGATAGTGTCAGCATGGGCAAGAGCTCTTAGATTGAGTTTCATGTCATCTTTTAGAAGTCAATAGTTTAAATTGGCTCATTTAGGCTTAGTTCTAGAGCCTAATGAGGTGTGAAAGATTAATACATGTCATGAAAATACTATGTAATAATGGAGGATCCTATGGATGTTTTTTAGAGGCATGTATGAGCAACAAAAGGTTTATTTCAGATTTTGGAGACAAAACTCGAAAGTTGCACCAAAACTGCCTTTGAGGACTGGTAGTGTATGTTGAGGTAAATGAGATAGGTCTGAATAGTAAAGGAAAATTTATGGAAAAATAAATATGGAGTGTGTAGAGGGGTGTCTTTTGGTTCTTCATGTCAAATTTCATCAAGTTTTCTAATAGTTATGTGAAAGTTATGTAGGTTTTCTAAAATTGGACACTAAAGGAAGGCAAATTGAGCACCCTGTCTTCTTAGCATCCAAGAAAAAATATGGAGACCAATCTAGATAAATCATAGAATGAATTTTTGGAAGATGATTCCAATCCTGAAATTTCAAAGTTTTTAGGGAATTTATAAGAAACAAATAAGTTATGAATTTTTCTAGCCATGTTTTTCTCTTCCCAAGCCTTCTTGAAGCAGTGATTACAGAAGATCGGTTTAACTAAATCACTTGTAGAAATGAGTGAAAATCCTTGTGATTGAAATCACTATTAAGATGTTCATGTTACTTTCTTTCAAAATCTTCAATTATGGAGGTTGCAACTCTAGGTATGTTGAGTTGAAGATCAACCATGAGGATCAATGAACATACATTGGGCAATTGTATTTTAAACAATGTTTTGCTTTCAGAAGTGGTTTTTTTCTAGTTGGGTGATTCCCACATCAAATTATGAGCCCCATTATGTATGGTGAAGGTGTCTTTAATTTCTCATTTGTCCCTTTCTTGTGTTCAAGTCATGAAGTAATGATTAAGGCAAATGGAAATATCTTTTAAATTTCAGGGTTGATAAGACACTAAATGGTCACCCTCTCCTCTTAGTTTCCTATAAGTTTCCAACAAGATTGTGACCAGTGGTGAAAGGACAAACACAATCTTCTAGATTTCAATTGGTCACTTGTGTTATTAAGTGAAAATTCTCATTCAAATAATATTGAAACAGTGTAATAGTGTGATCATTTGAATCTAATAAGTATGTTGTAATTAATCTAAGGTTGTTATCAGAAATTTATATTAGATTCTCATTGCAGAGTTAAGAATCTCTAAAGCTATGTACTGCATGTTTGAAGTGTTGAACCTTGTTTTTTTGGAATTCTTGAGAAGAATAGATAACCTTGCTCAAATTTCATGGATGAAGTTCAAGAGTTTGAAAGTTGGTCAAACTCATAGAGTTATTCTTCCTCTAGAAAATAAGAATATGAAGATCATGTCATAGTCAAAAATACATTAGTCCCTCTATAGAAGATGTGATAAAACCTCTGAACAGTTTGGTTTGAGTGAATTGGGCTCAAGCAAGTTAATAGATTGAAAATTAAGTAAAAGAAAAATCTCTTAATGTATACATATCACTTGGTGTGCAAAAATCATTAAAGCATAGAGACAAGACTATGAAAACAGCTTTTTTCTCTTCTCCAATTGTAATAAAGTAGAATAGTGAGTTTTTTCAATATACAAGGTATAAGACAAAGAACATAGGATAATGCTTGATGAATAAAAATATTTAGAGGAATGTATGAAAAAGTGCAATTGGTCATGAGGTGTATATATAGAGTTTTGCACTCAGTGAGTAAAAAAGGTCTTAAAAGCATTGTGAAGTATGAATGCTAGAGCTAAAGTATTGAAGGATAGTGAAAGTATTAAGAAGAATTTGAAAATGTTATTGAAATTTTCTTGATTCGATGATAGTGATAATCACAAAACATCTTGAAATGTTTGTTACATCAAGTGTTGCTAGAGATGCTTGTCAAAAATGTCTTAGAAGTGTGAAATGAAAACCAGTTTCTAATTGATAGAGTGAAATTACAAAGAGAGTGAACATGTCAGTGAGTTGGTAAGACCAAAAGAGTAAGTGAGTGCTTAAAAATATGTAGTTCCTAGGTAAAATATGGATAGGTGAATTTGAAATGAGATATAGGTGAGATAAGAAGGATTAGATTAGTTTAGTGAATATAGGGAATCACAATCAGATTCATACCTTTGCAGCAAGTTCAAAATCTAAGATATGAAATTCAAGAGAAAATTTGCAGTTATAAAAGAGCCTTTTATAGATAAAATAGAATAGATGTGATGTTGAAGATTATCATATGAAAAGGGAATTGGGATTGAAATGAGAACTCAAAAAATGTAAAGGTCCATCATGTAGTTGTGAGTGCATACAATAAATAAAGTGTGAGTAAAACTCAAGAACAAGTTTAAGATGAAGCTTAGCATTAGAGGGAGTTGTAAGATTCCCTGTGCAAAGCATGAAGCTCACTGAGAATATTAGTTGTATCTGGTTAGAATTATTGGGGGTTGAAGCCTGAAGAATAAGTTATTGATCTTACTAAAGTTCAGTTATAGATAAACCAAACTAGGGAGTTGAATATGAGACAAGTTGAAGCTTATAAATGAATAAATGAAGCTTGGTCAAATCTTAATGATTTGAGCTCCAGGTTGAGTTGAAGTTCAACCATGAAGTCAATGTAACAGAATAAAGGACAATTTGATCCTAAACTATAGTTCTTGTTTCATTGGGATTTTTCCCAATTTGGTACCTTGAAGATGAAGACTTTATCTTTGAATGTGTGATTTCTTCATATTACTACTATTGTTGAGAAGAAAATTGAAAGTAGATTAAGTCAATCAAAATTTATGAATGGTAAAAATTGTACATATAACCTCAACCCCCTTCTCAGTGTCCTAATTTCCAATAATTGGTATCAGAATGATCCTCCTGAAGCTAATACTAGTTGTCATATCAGTTGTCCTGAGACAACAAGTCATTGGTGTGATCAAGAATTATTGTTAAAGTATAAGTAGCTTAGCAAGTGGGGAGTTGAAGCTTCCTTATGAGTTGAAGCTTACTAAAGGTCAGTTGTAGCTGAACCAAACTTGGGAGTTGAAGCTTCCAGATAAGTTGAAGCTTGTCAAAGACTAAGTGGAAGCTTGGTCAAATTTTTGGAGTTGCAGCTCCAGGTTGAGTTGAAGCTCAACCATGAAATCAATGTAACAGATATAGGACAATTTTATCATAAGCATAGTTCTTGGTTTCATTGGGTTTTTTCCTAGTTTGGTTTCCCACATTAAATTTATCTCTGTGTGTTATCTCTTCTTTTTACTTGTTTTGGTTGTTAGTTTAATCTTGATTAAGTAAATTAAGTGAATAAATTTATGAGGTAAAAATTGCACAGACACTGATTCAACCCCCTTCTCAGTGTCCTAATTTCCAATAATTGGTATCAGAGCATGATCCTTCTGAATCAAAAATAACATCTTGGAGGTGATCCTAAAGACATAATAATTGGTTCATTAGTAGATTTAGTGTTAAAAAAGTAGTATGAAATTGCTCAATCTCTTATAAATGAGTTAAAGATAGAAATCAAGCTCAAGGAATTTAATCATTGTCAAGAACTTAATGAGATGGATTCATTTGTTGATAAATTGTCAAAGAATTTGAGAGACAAATAAAATTCTTTCCTTTAATTTGAAGAATAACTGAGGATCTTGAAGATTGATTTGGAACAATTTACTAACCAAATTGATGGATTTCAAAGAAAACAAAGACATTCTGGTGAAGCAGAACATGAGATATATCAGGAAACTATACAAGTCAAGAGTGAATAATGTGAGAGATTAGATGCAAATCTAAATACCCTTAGAGAGGAACTAGAACAAGTAAGGAAAAGGGAATTGAAGTTTGAATCAAGTCATGTATGCTTAGAGACCAAGAAGGACAAAAAAATAAACAAGAAGACCATTTGCAGCCAAATGCAAGAAGATTATTTGGTAAATTTCATGGAATTTTTTTTATGAAATGTGTTTGGGCATAAAGATAGAAATTGTAGAAGAAGTGTAGATGAATAATATCCATGGAGGGATTGTATGATTGAATATGAGAAGAATATAGTATGTTTTAATTTTAAAGAAAAAGGACACATATCCAAGTACTTCCTAAAAGAATCCATAATTCAATTTTAGGAAGAAAAGGACTCAAGAGACAAGAACCAAGTTGTATGCTTCAAGTGTTATGGGAAAGGGAATTTTTCCAAAAATTGTTATGATTTTCGTAGATACAACGACAAGTTGAATGCACCTGAGAGGCAGGACAAAAATATATTCATAGGAAAGACAAACCCCTTGAGTGAGACCAAGTCAGCCATGGTTGAGAGTGATATTGGGAAGAAGAAAGAAAATGGATATACAAGGTCAAGGAAGAAAAGACATAAGTTGAGACACCAAAGAATGATAAGAAGATAGAAAGGGCAGATGTTGAAGATACATAGAAATATAATATAGTCATAGGAGAAGCAAGAAAAAATAAGACATTGGTAGGTGGTAGAAAAGGAAAGAAGAAGGAAGACAATACTAGTACAAAGGATAAAGAACTTCTTCCTCAAGTAGTATTAGAGCAGGTGTATGAATTGCAACAAGTATGTCTATCAGGCACTCAAACAGAAGATTAGAGCTTAGGTGATGTGATGATCACACCAAGGAATGCATTTAAGAAGATTAAGAAGAAAAGCAAGGACAAGTTAGGAAAGAATTGAGTCATCATGCTATTTTGTTGACTTTCTCTTGTTCTAGGGTGATATGACTAGATGGTATGCCTTCTCTAGGATTCTAGAAGGTATACACTAATTGGAAGAAGCATACTCTTCTCTTCACTTGTCTACTAATCAAGTGTTCTTCATGATGAAGTTGAGTGAGTAAGTCAAGGTTGTTGTAAAATGAAGGTAGGTTCTAGTTATTGTTGTTTTCTACCCCTATCAAGTTGCCAATGTATGTCATATGTATTTTTTCTCCATGTTGAATTCCCAACACATGTTGAATTATTTGAGTGTCTCTTTGTGCACTCATGAATTTCCAACACATGTTGAAATCTTTAATTGCCTCTTTGATTTTCCCTTTTAATGTTGTCAATAATGTCCTCAAGTAAGAAAAGGATCCAAGGTATTTATTTACATCATTTTTGTTGCCATAGTGTCAATCTGAGTTGTAGTCATAGGTGTTCTCAAGAAAAGATAAAACTATGAAAAGTGAATCCTGATGTGTATCTTCACTAATGCCATGTTAGTTGAGTCTATAATTTCACAGTTTTTGTATAGAAAATACACTATAATTTTGCAATTTTTTGCTGACCTCAACCTTAAATCAATAAAGAGTTTAAGGAAATGTCTGATGTGCATTCAAGTAATGATAGGCTACCCAAAGGTTTTGATAAATGAATGATGGGTAATGGAAAGCTGCTAGAATAAATTAGAGTTTTTAATCATATTCTCAATCCACAATTTTTTGAGCAAGACTGTAACAGTCATGTTTATGAAGAGAAATATAGTTGACATTCAAAGGAATTATAAGTTGGTGAATACAATTTCTTGAAGCTAAGGAGATCAGTGAGCAAGATCATAAAGGCAACAAGCTCTAGAAAATATAAAATGAAGTTAATACAGGTCAAATATTAGGTTCGCAAGCCTTGATGTAATGATATCAAGGAAGACCTTATGATTTGGAATGCTCTGTTGGAAAGAGTTAATAATAAACTCTCATCTTGGAAGGGTCTCTTGCTCTCTCAAGTTGGTAAGATTCAACTGCTGCAAAGCTCCCTTCAAGGCATTCCCATTTATGTGATGTCTCTTTTTATGCTCCTTGCTAGAATTAAGGAAGCCTTAGAGAAAATACAAAAGAGGTTCCTCTGGATGGGAGCTGGTAATAAATTAAAATTTCCTCTTGTGGCCTGGGATAAGGTTACTAAACCTAAGCTATGTGGCGGATTGGGGCTAAAAAAAAATGGTCTTATGAATAAGGCTTTAATAGCCAAGGATGGTTAGAGGATTGCTAGAGAGGAAGGTCTTTGGAAACAAATCATAAAGATGAAATATTTGTGGAATATAAGCAGATTGGAATCCTTTTTTAACCAAACAAACCTCCCTAGAGGGTCATTTTTCTGGAACTCCTTTATGGACTCAAAATAAATTTTATCTAAAGGTATGATTTGGGAAATTAGTAAGGGCTCTAGAATAAGATTTTGGATTGATAATTGGCTTGGGGAGTCCCCTTTAGCTAACTTAAACCTTTGGAAAGACATGACTCAATACTACAAGGATTATAGAAAATTTTGGATCCAGGAATTTTGGATCCAGAAATATCCTATCATATGGGAGATCATTGAGCCTCCCCTAGAATTTGACGGTGACATCCAACCTTTCCAGGCTCTCAACAATCAACTTAAGGCTTTCCAAATCCCCTTGTTCCAAGCCAAGGAGGATTCCATCAAATGGAGAGAAGAAGAATCTAGAAATTTCATGGTTAAATCTTCCTATATGTATAATTTAAAGAATGATATGCTCAAGGACTATTGGGGGAAACTCTGGGTGAAAGATCTTACCCCCAAGATTAATATCTTTTTCTAGTTGGCTACCTAGAATAAAATATTGAATATGGAAAATCTCAGGAAAAGGGGGATGAAAATTCCCAATAGATGTTCCCTCTGTAAGAAAGAGGAGGAAAATGTCAACCATATTCTCCTTTATTGCTCCTTCTCCCACGTTGTCTTTGCTGATATTGTGGATATGTTCAATATCCAATGGATCTTGTCCTCGACGATTGAAGATTTTTTCTTTCAATGGATGAGCCCCTTCCATTTCCCTATCTTAACCTGGGCCTGGAACATTTCCCTTCCACATTTTTTTTGGGGGTTTATGGAAAGCCATAAATGATGGTATATTCTATAATCAGAAAGCTCTTCTATCCTTTGAGTGCCATTAAGGAAAAAAATAAATTCTTTAAAGGTAAAGTCAAGAAACCTTGTCTGAATAGTAAGCAGAAAGTTCTTGACAAGTTTGCCCTTGGTCCAGTGGATTACCACACTCTTAAAAATAACTCCAGTTAGAAAAATCCTGGAGGAGATGTTGTAAAGATAAACTTTGATGGAGCCTCAAAATTGAATCTGGGTCCTACTGGGGGAGGAAGAATTCTAAGGAACAATGATGGAGACAAGCTATTTTCCTACTCAGGTCCTTTAGGTCGCCAAACAAATAACATGGTGAAAGCCAGAGCTCTTCTTTGGGGGGTTCTACTTGCTAAAGAAAAATACTTCAAGGACATCCAGATCAAAGGTTATTCTCTCCTCGTCATTAATGCCCTTAATAAAAAAGGTTCCATTAATTGGGCCATAAGTAATATCCTCAATGTTGTTAAGGAAACCTCAAAATTTTTTGATAGCATTTCTTATAATCATACCCTTCATCAAGGGAAACAAATGTGTGGATAAGATGTCCAATTACAAAATCCATTGTAATGATTATAAGTTATGGTGTAAAGTTGATATATTTCCCACAGATATTAATGAGACCATCAATAGAGATAGAGGGCACTAATTTTTATAATGTTGGCACGAGTGAGAACGATGGTGGTGACAACTTACTTAATATCTTGTTTTCTAAGATTTCTGCCAGTGTGAAAGAAGGTCTCTTGTTGAGTTTTTGTAGCAATAAGAAGAAGCTCAGTCTAGTGAATATGGGGCATGATAGGATTCATGTTGAACCTACTAGCCATAGCATTGATGTGTGTAATCAGCCTGTGTGGAACATGTTTAGGATTGAGGGTTTCAAAAATTTCATTTCCAAATTACATGGTCATGATCCCTCTCTGTCTAAGGATTTCAAAAAAGCTTGGAAAAATATATACTCACCATTTGACCCTTCTGAACATGTTCTGCCATAAGGTCATGGTGAGCATCCCCTTCTTTCTATATATGTCACTGACTAACTCCTTAGTGGCTTTCTAGTAGGAGAAAGTGGAATCGCATCTGCATGAAGGGCTCATTCTTCTGATGTATGAAAATGGGAAACCTACTCTATGTCCTCCCCTGAAAGATCATGCGGATGAGGATGAACTCACTCTTGTTGATTACCTTAGTAAGATGAAGGCAGGGAATTTTAAATTTGTCAAGGAGGATTCTGGTAAAGATATGGGTGAGGCTGGTCGTGGGGAAGTGAGCACTTTGAGAAAATGGGACAGGGATGGAAATTTAAAGGGTTTAGAGGACTTAAGTAGTAATGTTAAATACTTAGAAGGGGTGCTCCATGCGATGGAAGAAACCAATGCTGGCCAAAGAGATACAATAATGGATGTCATCAATGCTTCCAAGTAAATTTTCACTGCACAGGTGAAGTCCAGGCAAAAACTTCTTGAGTTGGAGGACCAGGTCAAAAATATCGGCGAAAAGTTGGAAAGGATGGAGGAGGGCACCAAAAGAAGGATTTTCAACTTGCTGCATCAGTAGCTCCGAGGATGAGCTGGAGGATGATATTAATGATAAAGGTGATGAGAGTGGTGAGAACAAAGATATCCATGATAGTAATAGTGGGGGGTCCCCAAAAAATTAACGTTTGTTTCTAGTTTGTTGGCAGAATTTTGGTGAACTTTTGCTATTTTGCCATTTTAGAGACTGTTTCTCCTTCTCTCTAGTTTCTCCACCTTGCTATAAAGTCTGGTCCTTCTTTGTAAGAGTTAAGCATGTTTAACTCCTTTCTGGGAATTTTTTCGTTTCCTTCTTGCTGGTTGTTTTTTTATTCTCTTTTTGTAATGGCCCTTGGGAGCCGATCCATGTTTTTATTCCCTCGAGGCGCATCCTGCGCAGTATGAAAAGGGCTGAACTTCAGGTGGCTCAAGACCTCCTCACCATGCACCATGAGTCTCCTGCCTTGGACTCTTCTCCTCCTGATGCCCCTGTTCACTCCCCTGTGATAGCTAGCTCCACTGGTCCCTCCCTGGATGATCTCTCCAAGGATGTTGCTGCGCTTAAGACTCTCACTGCAAATTTTTCCAAGTCGACCGGCAAGCGCAAAGTGCGGGATCAGGAAGACTTACAGGCCAACCAGGTGGAAGATATTTACAAGAAACTCTTCTCCTTGGATAGCAGAATTCAGGCCTCTCATCTCAGGCACAGCACGACAATGAGGGCGATTCTCACCTTTCACGAAACACAAATCAAAAATATATGCAATCTGTGCAACCTCCCTCCAACTGGCTGGATACATGGCATTAAAAAAGACATTGTGTTCAAAGAGGCAGACAAGAATGATCCTGCGTAAATCTCAGCTCTTGGCCTCATCTCGGCCTTTCTCGCTTTGAAGGCGGCTGTGGAGAAAACCATAACCAATTGACTTTTTCTGTTTAGTTGCTGCTCCTTCACTGTTTCGTTGTTGTTTCCTGGCTGTTCCTTTGCTGGTTTTTTCCGTTTCTGTGCTCTTTTTGTTTTGGCAGTTATGGGCTGGGCCCATTTGGTGTTCATCTTTTCTATGCTGGTTTTTGGCTCCTTTTGTGCTGACTACTTTCCATCTGGCTTTTTGAAGCCTTTTTGTTCGAGGGTATAGGCCCCTCTCAAAAAACTATTTACCATTAATAAAAAAAGTTAGAATGATGGAAGGAGCTCAATGAATACTAAGATCACATGCTATATTGAGTGTACACATATTGAAGATCTAGTGGAACACCAAGTATGGAAAAATCAGGCTCAAGACTTACAAGATACTTGAATGAAACTTCATGAACCTTGTGTGATGAGTCAAGATCAATGCATAGACTCATTGAAGACCTAATAAGGTATGTTGAATAGGTAATTCAGAAAGATCCTAGTTGAACTGGACTCTGTATGCTCAAATACATGTAGTGGAGGTAATGAAAATCTCAGGCCCGTACATGTTTGGTAGTTGAAAGAGAGATAATTTGCACATTTAATTGAAACTTAGACACTCACTGGTAAGAAAATAAGATGGAGTGCATGATGACATACCTCTATGTGAAAATTTGAGTCTTGAATAATTAAATACAATAATCTCTTGCAAAAATTGTGTTCTCTAGTTTCATTGTGTTGTAGAGTCAGATTTGAACTATGACATGAGATTTGAAACCTCAAACTAAAAAATTATTACATGAAAATTTGAATTAATGATAATGGGGAGATGTTTAGAGTGATTCAAGTGGAGGATTGTTGTTTCACTGGTTAAAGATTAATATTTTCTTGAAATTCCTTCTATGATAGTATTACTATAGGCTAGACCTAATTCAATAGTGCTCCTCAAACATGGAAGTTGTCTTTAGGTGTTGCCTCAATGTCTAAGACTTCATAATCAAGGAGAACTTGAAAATGGGTGTTTAAAAATATGTATTGTACCTTAAAACCCCTTGTAGAGAAAGATAAAGCTGAAAAAATCTAGCTCCAAAGCTAGTGGAAGTTACTAGATAAGAAAAAGAAATTTCAAGGATGAAGAAGGATGAGTCAGTATTGTTGACTATTAAAGTGAGTAGAAAAAGAAGTTTCATTAGTTGTGATCATCATCAGAGTTGTAATGAATCCAAGTGCATGCCATGAGGTTTGGAACAAGTGATAACTAAATGAGGATTCTAAACTAAGAAAATAGAGCCATGATTTGTCCTTGACCAAGATGATAAAAAGACAGGTTGTGTATGACGGATTCATGATGAATAGAAGAATCTTAAAGCACATAATCTTGTAAGAAGGATATTGTTGTTGGCCCCAAAATTCCCCTCTTTTGAAGTCAAGTTTCAAAATATTTTGAGTCTGTACCTTAGAGTATTGAATCACGTCGAGCCTAGCATTGTTTGCAGTTTTCTTGTTCATGGAGAACAATTTGAAAGTTGGGATTATGGTGAAAGTTCCTTTCCTTCTTTTTTATTTTCTTCCCATAGTCAGGAATGACAAGCGTATTTTCCTCGTTAAATTTTTCTCCAACATCTGCGGGTAATACATGGATATATTTGATTGGATGTGGTTTGGTCATATTTCAAGGTTTAGCAGAAGCCTCCACATGTCCAAATGATGCAACTCTAGGGGTAGGGTCCAAGGGACAGTCCTCAAATAGTGTAGGATTTCTGCGTGTCCCTAGTACAAAATGAAGAAAAAACAAGCTAAAATTGGCTAAGTATGGAAGGTTCAGCAGACGGCAAAACATGCCTCATCGACGCAACTTCAAGAGTCAAAGACAAGGGGCAATTCTCAAACTTGCGATAGTCCTCCACATGTCCTAGGTCTTAAAAAGGGACATGAATGATCATTAAAATTGACTAAGTATGGGCGGGTTGGTGGAAGCTGCCATGTGTCTTAACAGTGCCATTTCAGAAGTGAAATCAAAGGGTCAGTCTCCAAGTAGTTCCAGCTCGCCATGTGGTTAAATTCAATGAGGAGATAGAGTTGGCCATTGAAAAATCCAAGACTGATGGAAGGAGACACGTGTTAGCTCAACAAAATTTTAAGGGGTGCTTCCAAAATGGAAACTCAAATGAGTGCCAGCCCTCCACCTGTCTAGGGGTCAACATAGGTCAAGCAGGAAATAGACCCAAATCGACAAAGTATAAAGGAACTAGAGGAGCTCTCCACATGTCAGCCTGACACAACTTCAAAGGAAAAAAAAATGCAGAAGGTGTCCACAAGGCCCACTCTAATTAATTTGTCCCACATGGGTGGCCCAAATTTGAAGTTGTAAAAGAAAATTGAATGACCCATGTTTTAATTGGTAAAATAATGTAACAACCGTATATTTAAAAAACTATTTTTTCCACCATTAATGTTTCTTTGCAAATCAAGAATTTGAAAGGGCGTGGATGATTGGAATAAGTTGTAACTATTTCTTTCTTTCTTGAGGAAGTTGTAACCGTCTCTTGTGAGCTATATCATGAGATTTCAAAGCCATTGTAAAGGGTTGGAATTTTGATTATTCTGGAACTGTAATTTTGAATTGGAAGAAATCAATACAAAGGTTTTTCCCTTTTTCTTCTACTTTCTCTTTCCTTCTAGTTCTGATCTGTGAATCATCTAATCCTTGCGTGCTTGGAAACTTTGTGTTATAGTTTGTACAATCTCTAGAACTTTGAGTCTGTGAATTATGTCTGTTATAAATGTGGATGGTTCTACTCTGTATCTCATTTGCACAATACATATAAGGGTTTTCTCTACCATATCTTTTCCCTAAAAGTATTGTCTTCTTATGCCTCCCTCCTCTCTTCAAATTCTTCTATCCTCATGTATTATAACTTTCTAGGCTTAAAACACATTTAGGATATTGGGAAACCACCATTGAATGAAAGCATGTGCATTTGTACATAGGTTTTTCCCATGCTTTCAATAAGGGAACCTCTCCCATTAAAGAGGAGGGACTTTCTTATCCCCTGATTGTGGTTTCATTCCAAGTGCAAATCTGAAACCCAACATTTTTTGGCGACTCCACTGGGGAGGAATTTGTTCAAAAAAATTTCCTTTCTAAAAAGAATAACTAATTTGATCATTTCTTTGATCTTACGACTCTAAGATATACTCATGGTAGAAGGGCTCTTGGAATTGAGGATCCCCAATTTCGAACTCTTAGATCAACAAGGTTTTCAACTTCCTCTAACACAAAGAAATAGAAGAGCTCGTTCCATAAGCACACCTCCTATTGAAGATAGAGCTTCTGGTAGTAACATTCCTCAAGCCCAACTTAGCCCTAATCTATGTACCCTAATCCTTACTGGTGTCTCAGTTCCACTTCAAAAAATCTTTCCAAGGATGGCAGCACCTTAGCCTTGGGGACAAAGAGTTGGGCCTCTGGCTCTTCCTCAACCATTGCATGAGTTACCTAGGGGTAACAGGAAGAATTTTCCCAAATTTAGAGGTGATGGAAAAGTACACCCTGATGAACACATTACATCCTTCATTGTTACATGTGGGGTCCTTGGAGTTGAACATGAGGATGTCTCTGTGAGGCTATTTGTGGAAACCTTGCAAGATAATGTTGTAGATTGGTTTTACCATCTTCCTACTGGGACCATCATCGATTGGACTACTATGAGGACAGAATTTGAGCAGTGTTTCAAACCTACTGAAGATGTGCATGCTTTGCTAGCTCATATTTCTCAAATCAAGAAGGAGCCACATGATCCTATGAGAGAATTTGTGGCCAAGTTTAACAAGTTGATTAACAATATTCCAGTAAATACTAGGCCTATTGATCTGATTCAGAAGTGTTTCTTCTTGAATGCTCAATTTCTAGAAGTAAGTTATGCCCTGAGGAGAGAAAATCTTACAAATTTGGATGTCGATTAGAGATTGGCTGTCAGTGTGGAAGATGACTTGATCATGTCTGGCAAGCTGAAAAGGGAGTCTTTCAAATCCAAAGCATCTTCTTCTTCCCCTTCTCCTGGAGGTAATGTAGATCAGTTGGTGTAAAATCTGGCTAATGACCTCATTTCCATTAAGAAACAATTGGCTCAGCATGCTCCATATCAAGATGTTCCAAGGAATAACTTTCAGCCTAGGAACCACTTGCCCCCTTCCCAAACTAGGTTGGCTATTGAAGGTCCACCCCTCAAGGTGCCTGTTAATGCTACTTGTGAAGTTTTTGAGCCTGATGATGAGGAAGAAAATGAGCTCTATGATGAACAAGAAGAGGAAGCTGATGAAGAACTGGAGGATCCTGGTGGTTCTCGAGTTCATTTCCTCACCACTGAAGGTGTGGATGATAAATTTGACTATGATGATGTAGTGGATGAGATGAACAGTGAATCATATGTTGTTATGACCCAGGAGCAGACCAAAAAAAAGGAAAAAGTGGTGTAACCTGCAAAAAATATCCAAGGAGTACCCCATCACCATCCCGGTGATTACAAGAAGAGGAGCTCCTATTCCTACTACTTCCACCTGAAAGGTAAGCTCTGCTAGTCCTTCTTACTCTACTTCTACTTCTGAGAATTCTTGTCCAACAAATGATAAAACTGATAGATCAAAATCTCCTCCTACTCCTAGTAGTGATTCCCCATCCACATCTAGATCTTTTGACATTATAGACCATCTTAAAAATACCAAGATTCAGATTTATGAGGTAGAGTTCTATCAAACCCATCCTAAAGCCTTTGCCAAAATGGTTAACTTTGTAAATTCTAAATCTAAAACCCCAGTCCATTCTTCTAAAGGCCTTTTGCCCACTCCTTCTCCACCTCAACTTGGCCTTGTGGCTGTAGTCACTTCACCCAATGAGAAGATCAAACCCTTTTATGTGGCTCTCCTCATAGTTGGCCACAAGCTTAGCAATTATGTCATTGATTTTGGTGCATCTGATAATGTAATGCCTACAAAAGTGGATCATGCTTTGGGTCTAACATTAACCTACACTTATGGTTCTTGCTATTCCATGGAAAGTAGAGAAGTGCCTTTGGTTGGGAGAATCAAGGATGCACAAGTAGATTTTGCTGCTTTACTAAAGAATAAGGTCTTGGTTGTTGATATATCCCTCCTTCCTATGGCATGTTGCTAAGTAGGAAATTTTGCAAAGATGTTGGAGGTGAGATCAAAATGGATTGGTCACATGCCTTGATCCCTGTCAATGGGAAGATGAAGAAGTTGCTTCCTGAGAAACAAGCAGAGTATATTGTGCAAAAGATAGATGATCCTAAAGCACAAATACTGTATGAAGACATTGGGCATGGGAACTACATGATCATGTCACAAGAGGAGAAAAGTCTTCCAAAGGAAGTGTTGCTTGATCCTAATGGTGTGTGGACTTTGGAGTTTGATGGAAGTTGTTCCTCAGCTGGTTCTAGAGATGGTGTAGTGCTCATTTCTCCTGGGGGTAAGGTTCATCCTTTCTCTTTCAAATTTTAGTTTGAAAATACCAACAATACTACTGAGTATGAGGCCCTTATTCTTGGGTTGAGCATGGTGAAGGAAATGGGAGTGAAGAACCTTCTTGCTCATGGAGATGCAGAGCTAATTGTAAAACAAGTTAGAGACCTTTATCAGGTAAAGAACAGAAGGTTGAAACACTATAGGAATCTGGTCTGGGATTCCATTGAATTCCTTGATTCTTTTTCTATTAAAGTTGTGCCAAGGGAAAGGAACACTAGGGCTGACTCTCTAGCTATTTCGGGGTCCTTGTTGATTCCTCATCCTGATTTCCCTCAAGAGAAATTCACCATTGAGATGATCCATAGACCCAGTGTGCCTGACAATGCAAATAATTGGCAAGTTTTTAATGATGACCAGAATTTTCTTTCTTTCTTGGAGCTCTGAGACAACTTTGATCAGTTGTACTTTGAAGGAAGTGACAATCTACCTAGAGAGTGTGTGTCATCAAATGAAGAGGGTGTCAAAGAAGAGATGGATCAAGATGGATGCATCAAACTGAAAGGCAATAAAATTCCTAAAGGGCTGGTGAGTTTGGAGGATATTTTTGATAAATATGATAGATATATGAAGTCTAAAGTTTCCCAAGGAGCCCGAAAATCTACAGAGACCGAGAAAGTGACTATTGGGAGTCTTGATGATCCCAAAATGGTTAACATTGGAAAATGTTGCACTCAGGAAGAGAAAAAGAAGGTGGTGAATTTTTTGAAGAGGTATGTTGATGTTCTGGCTTACTCTTATGATGATCTTAAGGCTTTTCAGCCTAAAGAAATGTAACATTTCATTCCTCTTAAGCCTAGGATCAAACCCTTCAAATAGAAGCAAAGGCAGTATAATCCAAAGATAACTGATACAATTTTCCAAGAAATACAGAAGCTTCTGAAGGCTAGTATCATCTTCCCCATCCACCATTTAATGTGGATTGATAATATAGTGCATGTTAGGAAGAACAATGGTGAGATCTGGATCTGTGTGGACTTTAGAAATCTAATCAGGGTTCTTTGAAGGACAATTATCCTCTCCCCATGATGGACCAAGTATTGCAAGATGTTACTGGCTTAGAGATGTTATCTATGTTAGATGGATTCTCAGGGTACAATCAAGTAAAGGTGAATACTGCAAATCAACATAAGACTACCTTTACTACTCCTTGGGGCACCTTTGCATACAAGAGGATGCCATTTGGTCTCATTAATGCTAGTGCTACTTTCCAGGGGGCCATGGACTTGGCTTTTGGTAGTTTGAAAGGGAAATGCATTGTTGTGTATTTGGATGACTTGACCATTTTTTCTAAAGCAAGAAAAGATCACTTCCAGCACCTTAAAATAGTATTGGAGAAGTGTAGAGAGCGTGGAATTTCTTTAAACCCTAAGAAGTCTATGTTTTGTGTCACATAAGGAAAGCTGTTGGGACAGATTGTTTCAAAGGAAGGGATCAAGATTGATCCAGAGAGAGTTTAGGCCATCCAACAAATTATTTTTCCATCAAGTAAGAAGGGTGTCCATTCTTTCTTTGGTAAGATCAATTTCCTAAGGAGGCCAAGGAACCACAGATGTTTCCTTCATAGTGTATCATGTACTTGTCTAGACACAGGAAGAATTTTAGGCCCTTTATGATGCTGATATGATCTGGACTCGCGCTGTGGATACGTGGTTTTGTGGTCTTCTAAATAGTTATATTATGGAATATTCAATTTAGACGTACTCTTTCCCAAAGGTATCTAAATTATAGTTTTTGCAGTATCCAAGAGGAACATATTTGCAAGGTATTCTGCTGGTGATCAAGATCTTGATGGTAACTTCGAACCTAGAGAGTAAACCGATGGCTAACTAAACTTCACCACACCCGAGGGTAGGAATAGGTTTGGTTTAAGATGACAGACCTAGTAGTAGAGAGGCAGAGAGAGGAAAGGTGGCTTAAGTATAATGAGGCGTGCAAAAGGTAGATAGAGAAGCAACGTTCTATTACATAAAGTATGGCGTTGAGGAGAGAGATGGCTTGTGAAGGATTTACAGCTCACGTAGAAGACGTGGAGCCAGAGCATCATGAAATCCCCCATCTTGAAAAGCATGATAGAGATCCCACCTCAGCCTCACACAGAAGTGTACTAGCAGAGACTACCTGGACCACGATCATGCATCTTAATCCATATGGTGACCTAGCTCTTGCGCTTGGTTTTTTAGTATCTAGTATGACAAGTAACCAACAAACTAACTTGGGAAGTAGGAGAGAAGGAGTAAGTCAGGGATTAAGTACATCAATGGGAGGATAGACGACTTCAATTTTATTTGGAGGAACATTCTTAGGAACATCATCCACACAAAATTTGAGCACATAGAATGTTGGATTCACCTCTGGAAGTGGAAATACCTCATAGACTGTAGGGGTTCAGTAGAGTACTACTGCCGGAGCACAGGGGAGTACATCTACATGTCATGTTCCAAGTATAGGTGGCGGATTAGGAGGTATAAGTGGTTCTAGTTCTGATGGATCTGGTGGTTCTGGAGGAAAAGGGAACACATGAGGTTCTGGATCAGGTGGTTAAGGTCCGCATCAACCACATAATATCTATATGGAGATGTCTCTTCATCTCCTAGAATATAGAGGTATAGAAGATACTGCTGAACATGTGCATATGTGTGAAATCTTGTGGTGCACTAAAGGGATCATGGCTACTGAGCGTAAGGCAAGTCAATTCATGACTACATTACAGGGGCGTGCACACAGCTGGTATAAGAAGTTTGACCCTGATCAAACTTGCGTGGATTATATAGTATTGAGGGATGCTTTCTTGAAAGAGTTCCATATCCCCGAGTTTGATTAGAAGAGTATAAGTGCGCTCAAGGATATCAAGAAAGGAACTACTAAGAGTGTACGTGAGTATGATGCTCACTTTAAGACACTTCTCTCTAAGCTATCTTATGATATTCACACTAGCCAACATGCACAATGGTTCATTGGAGGATTAATTACACCTTTTAGAAGGTGATGACATACACATACACTGATCCACGTGAAGCACTGGAAGTAGATTTACATGTTGAGGTAGTTGGGAGCATTGACACTAGTGTTAGTCCATTTGTAGAGGAACAAATTTCCGCTATGGAAAAGTAGTTAGAGAAGCTATCAACAAATTCAGCCCATGAAACGCGCTCAAGAATTTGGTGTACAGATTGTGAAGTGGAAGGTCACACCAAGGATAGTTTCCTTCACAGATCTGTATGCTCATTACTATTGGACAGTGACATTTTCCATTTGAATCATGATGCTAGTCACTATCCTTTATTACAGTATGCACGTGATAAGGAATAATGTATCTTGCTTTTGCAAGATTTACAGGTCCACGACCCATGATACTGAGGATTTTTAGTTGATTGGTCAGATCCAGGATGCTATAGACATTGGGGTACGACAGAAAAGTATAACAGATAATTCTAAGGGTAAGAATGAGCACCAGGATCAGGATCATAATCAAATGTGCTATGACAGGAATGGGGAGCATTTTGAAGGAGGTCATGGAAGGGGACGTGGATATCATGGTGGATATGGAGGACGAGGCCGTGGTGGAGGAAGAGGTGAGTTCCCTCGTGGAACATGTTATACATGTGGATATCCTGACCACTATAGGTGTGAATGTCCTTAGAATATTGCATGTTCTTTCTGCGGAAAGAACCATAGCTATGAAGAGTGCCCAGGACTTATATGAGCATCTGAGTAAGCAACATAAGCAAGAAAACAAAGGCGTCGGGATGGTTAGAATCCAGCATGGTAGAAGATCATTGGATGCCCAAGATAGTAGAAGGACCTGAGGAATTGACAGTGAAGATTACTACACGTGCTGAAGTGGCGCACGCAAGAGAGGTATTGCACCAAAATCCTATGATCACTAAGGAGGAGGTTTTGCATGCAAGGCACCCAGATCCTGCTCATCAGAAGGAAGTTTACTAGGATACCATGGAAGTGCTAAGGAATCTTTAGGGTGAGATATAATACCTAAAGGAATAGAAGAAAGCATCAGAGATAGTCCAAACTGATATTGATGATCTGTGAGAGGTGTGCAAGATGTTGCGCCAGGAGAACATTATTCCACTATTAGGAAATTTGTTAAAAGGGAACACTCTACGCACAAGTCTTGAGACTGGATGATAGATTCTGCATGCAAATCTTCCCCCTAATAACATTGACTATGACAAATAAATTACTATGAATGTTGTTGTAGATGGGTGGCTGTTGAGCAACATATTACTTGATACATGTGTGGAAGTAAATGTGCTTACATTAGATGCATGGGTACAAATTGTGAGGCCTCAATTGCAGCCATCATCTAATGTGTTATTTATGGAAAACTGGACTAAGGCCACTCCCATAGAAGTTTTGAAAGATGCATCTATAACTATACAAGGGGCCAAGTTCACTGGGGATTTTGAGGTATTAGCACTTGTAGAAGCAGACAATTTTCTAGCCCTGCTTGGACGCCCTTGGTGTTATGTGAATAATGCTGACTTGAGATTCAATAAGGGTTATATTAGCTTTGAAAACAAGGAGGAAAGGGTTGTGATACCTTTGACAGATGGGAAGTCTACACCATATGTTGAGCCTCTAAGTGAGGAGGACTTAAACAAAGTTTATGTACGTGCTATTCAGGCCCAGAGGTCAATGAGCCATCAAAAGAAGGCATCCTATAGTGGGAGGATTCTCATTCTATTAGTGATACTACAAGTATTTCTTGTAAAAATTTGGCTCATGGTACATATGAATTAGTAGGACGTGAGGTGAAAAGCGTGGTTGCACGCAAGAATGGACTTCATTTGATTTGACGGATAGGAAACACAGTACCTTGGTATACAGGGGTAGAAGATCTTCCTACATTTTTTAAGGCCATGGAAACACAGTGGATAGATTAAATTAAGAGAAGAGATATGTTAGTATATACCTTACATGGGACAACAACGTGCTGGTGGGTAGTCCATAGAGATAATCTTATAAACTGGGAAGAGATTGGAGTTTTGTCTACTAGGTTTATAAGGAATAATGCACCTAAGAAGATATGCACTTATCATGGTGATCAACTTGTTTAACATCACATTCAACAGTGTGAGAGACTCTGGATAGTAGGATAGGAAGCATTACCACCTTCACTCTGGGTGCATAGACTGTATTCTATGCTATAAGGATGCGCACGTGCTTGGTATGTATATGTAGAACTACATCGAGAGACTGGAAACTAGAAAGATTTGACTACAGGAATGATCTAGACCTTTGACTACTTCTTGACTAAACCTCCTGTAGAAGAGGCATTAAAATTTGTCAAGTGCTTAACTATGGGAGATAGTGTAAAATTCGGTAGAAAGAGCATATCCAGGAATTATTTGGTGAGGTAGTCAAAGTGTGCACATATTTTAGGTCATACATGATATTATAGAAAATTCATCAAAGGGTATGCCAAAATTGCTGCACCCTTAGAAGAGTTACTAAAGGGAAAAGGTTACATTTTATTGGGGAGAACCGCAACAACGTGCGTTTGAGATATTAAAAAAGAAACTTACTACCGCATGCGCATTCTATGATTTCCCTCATGGGATAAACCATTTCATGTGCATGTGGATGCTTCTAGCATGGCCATTGGTGCTGTGTTAGCTCAACCTAGTGAAGGTATTGTAGATCATTAATTTTTTTTGCTAGTAGGAAGCTGACTCCTGCTGAATGGAATTATACAACTACAGAGTGCAAAGCTTTGTCAATGATCTATGCATTACACAAGTTTTGCCAGTACTTGTTAGCAACACCATTTGTGTTTTATACAGATCACATGGCATTGAAGTACTTGGTAAACAAGCCCATCTTACAGGGGCACATATGCTAGATGGGTGCTCCTATTTCAAGAGTTTGACTTCACAGTTGTGGTGAAGCCAGGGAAAAGCAATTCTGGACCAGACCATTTATCTAGAATCAATTCAGGAGAGGATGCATAGAAAATTGAAGAAACCATGCCAGATGCATAGTTATATAGGTTACAATGTGCACCCATGGATTTAGAAGACATTGTTGTCTTTCTACGAACATAGGTATGGCACCAGAAGGAATGAAAGCATTAGAAAAGAAGCAGCTTGCTATATGCGCGACACCATTTATGTTAATCAGTGGTGACCTTTACAAGCAAGGTAGAGATGAAGTATTATGCCATTGTGTATTAGAGCATGAGCATAAGGATATCATGGAATAAGCTCATGGTGGTATTACAGGAGGCCATTATGTAGGTGATGCGACTACCCAGAAGATCCTACTTGCTTGATTATGGTGGGAGACATTGTATAAGGACTGTAAAGAATATTATAAGGTGTGTGATCATTGTCAGCACCTAGGAAAACTAGGGCAAAGAGATGAGATGCCTTTGAGACTAATTACTAGTGCTGAACTTTCGAGAAATGGGCCATTGACTTTGTAGGACCTATTTCACCGGCACGCGTAAGACTGGATTGATCTGGCATGCTATATCATTACTTACACAAATTATCTCACATGGTGGGTAGAAGCAACACCTACCAAGGACTGTATAATAGCTAGGTTTCTATGGGAGAATGTTCTTACAAGATATGGATGTCCCTTAAGCTTGACAAGTGATAGAGGTACACACTTTTTAAATGAGACAATCAGGATCCTATTAGATGAGTTTATGGTTACACACCATAAAACTACACCCTACCATCCTAAGGAAAATGGAACTGCTGAGGCCTTCAATAAGATTTTGAGCCAGACTTTGACATAAATTTGTGATGCTAGAAGAAAGGATTGGATGACAAAGTGTCAGCTATTCTTTGGGTATATAGAACAACTTACAAGAGATTGAACAAAGCCACACCATTTCAGTTGGTGTTTGGCATGCGGAAGTTGTTCTCCCTATAGAATTTATGTTACCTTCTTTGCGCATTACGTGCATGCTAGAGGTCTAGCTGATGAACAGGATTTAGAAGAGTGTATCGAAAAGATGATTCAACTGGATGAGTGCTGAGCCATAGCACGATGGAGTCAGAAGCAGGAAAAGGCCAGGAAGAAGGCATGGCATGACAGAAACATAAGGGATAAGAAGTTTGAGATTGGAAAAATGGTACTTCTTTATGACTCAAAGTTCTTGCACCATCCAGGAAAGCTCAAAGTACATTGGTTGGGGTCGTATGTCATCACTTCTATACTTGAATCAGGTGCTTTCCAATTAGAAGCACTTGATGGAAACACATCTACCCAGTTACTTTAACGGAAGTAAGCTGAAGCCCTACTATAAATAAGTCTTCTTGGTGTTTGTAATAAGGCAGTATTTCCATTTAGATTAGGTTTTCAATTATGTATTTCCTTAATGTATTTCCTTCATTATCACTATGCTTTGTCAATTTAGTTGTTTTTTTGTGTAATAAGCATGCTTGTGCGCATGAAGCTAATTACTATATGAAGAATGTTTATGCACAGAGGACTGCACATACCTTTAGTGTGGGGTGGTTGTAGTTATCCAAGTAAAAGACTATGGGAATTGAAAGGTGAAAGGAATAAGCTGCTACGGGTGTGCTTTAAGTCAAAAGAAGATTGCTTCTCAAAAGTGACCAAGGATGGAGATGAATGAAAGGACAATATAATGCGAGGTAAGCAGAGGCCATGATAGCTACCAGGAGAAGGTATAGTGATTGAGGTACTTAGGTGCAAGAGGCACATGCTGAAGAGAAGTCTGTGACCAGAGGGTAGGAAGGCACGCTAGAAGGTTATAGCTGGGGCACGAAGATGTACCATGTGTGAAACAAATGAATTTGGTCAATGAATGAGGGGATATTTGGTAGGTGAAGGAGCAATAAATGCATCAAAATTTGAAAAAACTTATATAAGGATGGAATGTGGATTCATTTTTACCAGTTGCAACTAAGAGTATTTGAGGAAAGAGCCAAGTGTGAAGAGCCGAGTGATTAGGTTAAGGTGTGAAGGGTGTGAAACCAAGCGTGACAACCAGATCTATGTGACAAGAAGCTTGCATCCCCGGTGGTGAAGGGTTTGAGTGAAGCAGGGAGACAGAAAAGAGTTAGGTTACAAAGTTTCCACCTAGGGCATGATTGAATCAAGCTAGGGTTTGATTCGCAAAGTTACAGAGTTAAAGAGGAGACATTTACAAGGTAAAAATGACACCTAAGAAGGCATCTGCAGTAGTAGTAAAAGGAAAGAAGAAGGTGGTCGTCGAGGAGGAAGAGATGGCACCCAAAAGCCATTTTTCAGAAATGTAATATCCAGAAGGAGTCATCATTGGCCAGGAATGGGATTCACCCATCAGAAAGAGAAAAGTAAGTGAATACAATCACAAGACTTTAGAGAAAAAGAAGGAGCTCGATTCCTTGCTCACTGCTAGGACGAACAAGCGCATGATGGATGACATGTCAGTTTATGCTGATGTAGGTGAGAAGCTTTTAAAGAGAATTGGGGTCTACCAATTATATGAGCTTCCTTATTTTGAGAAGTACGCCCTTGTATCCAGTGGCTCATGAAAAGGGTGCACGAGGACTTCTTCTACTTTGCAGGATGTAGAGTTAGAATCTCATTTGCACTTATCTCATCAGTTACAGGTTTGAAGGCCACATGAGAGGACATAAAGAGTGATCTCACAGATAAATCTCACAATTTTAAAGACCAGACAAGAGTTGGGGTACTTGAAGGGTCCACGCATGGAATGGATATAGAAAAATTGAAGAACTGTCTAGTTGTACAAGCTGCAGCACACCTTGTTACAAAGTTAAATGATTAGGAGTGGTGGTCACAGGTAAATACTATGTGGTTACATGTGGCACGTAAGATGTCAGAAGGGGAAATCTACAACATTGCAAGCTATATTGTAGAAAAATAGTCAAAGAAGCACACAAGAGGGAATATCAGATTTGGGGCTGTTTTACTATCACTGGTATTCATGGAGATTGGAGTACCAGAAGGACCGAAGGAAAAAGTATGGGAATACCCCATGGAGAACAAGTCACCAATTGAAAGATTCAGCAAGTATCTATGTAAAGAGGCCATGATAGACGACGTAAAGCAAAGGGTAGAGAAATGGTATGACAGGCTCTACGTGGCATTTGGGGAAGAGTGGCACATCCCAAAGGACCTACCAGCAGTGGTAGGGAAACAAGTCCAGTTTGTTGTATATCAACATTTCTGCATTGTGCTTCCCAATGAAAGATGGAGTCTAAAGCCCTTGGTGTAAATTGCCTTACGCATTCACTGCAAGGTATTTCCAAGCATCTATTCATATATTTATAGACATGCACTGACTGGTATTCAATGCAGATAAGGTAGACTGCGACTACCATATGTTGAGGAAGAAGTATGTGTATCCTAGCAGAAGTGCTTATACAGAGAGGATCATTTCGGAGGTGCTGAATATTAAGCCAATAAGTCTGGCTGTAGCAGATGTGGGGGAAGCATTGGTGTATCTCCAGCTGAAGCCAAAGATGGAGAATAACAATTATGTGGAAGGTGAGTTCACACTTCCAGAACCACCAAAGGGAAAGCATACAATGGAGAACATCCCAGTGCCTAAGCCCATAGAGCCAATTGAAGTGGAGGATGAGGAGGAGGAGCGCGAAGATAGTGGTGGTTTAGAGCATAGAGGTAGGAGACATCCTACAAATAAGGGTGAAGCTGAGTGCATGCCATTACACCACCTCAGCCACAAGAGGGGGATGATGAGGACTTGAATGTAGTCCAAGGGGAGCACAAGTTTAAGAGGGTCATTTAGGAGAACAAGGACCCAAGGTGCTACTCCAACCACTATGTGAAAATCACCCAGAATCTCTCCACAAAAGGAGGAAACCATGCAAAGAAGGAGGAAACTGAAGTTAAATGAGGAGGCGTAAGAGTCAGAGGAAAGTGTGCCTAATTATCCTACACTCCTAGAGAACATAGAAGAACAGGGTGAGGAATCAAAGGAAAAAGAAGAGGATGAGAAAATACCAGAGGAGACAGCTACAGAGAATGTTCAGGACATGGAGACACAAGTCCCAAATTTGGAAGCTAAAGTCCCTAAGCAACAATGGTCTAGAAGAACAAGTGGAGAGCACATTCCACTAGCCATGGGGTATGCAGAGGATGCAGCCATGCCCACTTCCAAAGCACAATAGCACAAAAGGATTTATTTGCCTAGGAGCTAATGGATGAGGATATGGTGATTATGCACACTCGAAATAAACTATCGTGGTCAATGCACACCCACATGGATGAGCCTGACTTTGATGTGTATGAAGAGTCATGCATTTTGAGATGACTGAAGAAGGCACCCCAAGCTAGACACATGACGGTAAATCCTACTGTCATGTCAGATGAGCAGGTCAACAACGCATTGGTGAAGGTTTCTGTTGAAGTTCTAGAAGAAACATGGACAAAGCTGCAACAATTAGAGCACTGTGTGAGGAGTTGAAGACAAAGGATACATAGATAGCACACATAACACAGGAGAGGACTTCACGCAGAAGAAAAATGAGGTATTTATCAGCATCACAAAGGAGATTGGGGACAATGTCATCAGAGCAAGGCCACACTTGGAGGCCAAGGTACCATAAATGTTTCCTTCAGCGATACACTATGTAGGAAAGTTGGTGGACTTGGTACTTGAAGATGAACCTTTGCACATGCCAGTGCCAAAAAGCTCAAAACAATATTTCGAATGAGATAAAACATCAGTGACACAAAAGATTACATCTTATGAAGGGCTGTTGCAAGCATTATAGGAAGTATTGAAGAAAATAGACCAAGCTGTAAACATATGCACAGACTCCAGAGGTGCTTATCAACATAAAGAACCTAGAAGAAAACAATGAGGTCCAGAGAGAGATGAAGGATGAGACATTGGGCCACACAGAAAGATTGTCAATGGTTAAGCAGAAGCATGAGGCCCTGACAGTAGCACAAGAGCCACACAAGACTCAACTAGAAGAGCTTGGGAAGCTAATTGTGTAGAAGATGAATCTTTTAGAAGGGAGAATGACATCAATGTCACACATTGTGTTAGTTCTATAAAATGAGAAAGGAGATATTGCAAGGGATGAGTTGGAATCCATTGTTGTGGACATCCCAGAAAAAGTAGAATAAGCACTCACTGAATGGCAGGTTTTGGAGGCTAAAATAAAGGAGTACCTAGAGTTAATACTTCAAACTGATATAGAGGAGGTTGCCTCATAACCTCATAGAAATTATTTATTTATCTACATTCTTTCATTCTTATTCATTTCCATTCTTCTATTCTTTACTTCAATTTTTGGAGATACCCATTGTAGGATGACAATGAGATTAGTGTAGGGTAATGTTGATCGAAGACTACTTGTCAAAGATCACACAAGGAGTCCGCGTGGGATAGAAGGCCAAGAACCAAGGGTGCGGAAGAACAGGGAGGACCTATGCGTGGAAGGCAAGTTTAACTTTCAGGACTTAGCCGATTTTGAGCATGAAGACCTATTTTTAGAAGAATGGCGTGCATAACACACCAATGATGCAGAGATGTGCACGCCATGCATTGTCTATCTTTAAGGAGTGGATTGAATCATTTTTCATGGAGATGAGCTAAGAATAGGATTGACACTTCAGTTAACTACAAGAGGACTATAGATAGCACACTTGCATGTGTGGCTATGCCTGTAAACGATGTGTGGCTATCAATAACATGCGGCCTATTTCTGGAATAGATAAGCGGTGAAGGGAAAGTCCCCACCATATATATATGATGTTAGGTACATAATAGATGTGTGTAACAGAGACTATATAGAGAGTGTGTATGTATGTGTGATGGATGTATGGAGGTATAGAGATATACACATATGACTGAATTACTATATCATATCCATACGCACATTGGTATAGATTGACAATACTGTAAGGAACTTCTATATTTATTAATATATGGAAGATATTGGCTAAATCAAAGTGTCATTCTGTGTGTAATTGAGTAGTGCATGTTATTAATTCAATCATGATTATTGTTTAAGCTTGTTCTTTTATAGATTTGAATGTAGCATGCATTGTATAATGATGGATTAGTTATGAATCTATATGTTTCTTCCTTCATCATGCTAACATCCTGCTACCACAACCCTAAAGAGGGACCTGGTACCTTTGTGCACTTCAGGCGAGCACTCAGTCTAGGCTGAGTGATGTTCCAGCTTGACTAGGATGTTATCTGGTAAATTCTTGGCTACATCATCTAGGCTGCATCATTGGTTCCGTTGTCGGGACTTGCCCTTCACCACTTATCTATTCTAGAAATAGGCTGCAAGCTATTGATAGCCACATGCCATTTACAGGCATAGCCACACATGCAAGTGTGGTATCTATAGTCCTCTTGTAGTTAACTAAAGTTTCAATTAGGTTGTCTCCATCCAAAATGCTTTGATCTACTCCTCCAAAGATAGATAATGCATGGTGTGCACATCTCTGCATCATTTGTGTTTTCCGCATGCCATCTTCTAAAAATAGGTCTTCATGCTCAAAATCAGCTGAGTCCTGAAAGCTAAACTTTCCTTCTATGTGTGGGTCATTCATTTTCTTCCATGCCCTTGGTTTCAGGCCTTCTATCCCACGTGGACTCCTTGTGTGATCTTTGACAAGTAGTCTTCAATCAAAAATCAAGTAATAAGGGTGTCTATTGTTTCTTTGGTAAGATCAATTTCCTAAGGAGATTCATCCCCGATTTTATAGAACTTACTATGAGCATTGCTCACATGATGCAAGGGAAGAAAAATTTTGGTTGGCCCTCTGAAGGGAAGAAATCATTTGAGGACATTAAACAGGCTATTGCAAAGACTCCAATCTTGGCGTGCCTAGACTTTAGCAAAGATTTCATTATCTATTTTTATACCACTGAAAATACCTTAGCTACTGTGCTAGCCTAGAAGAACACTGAAGATCATGAGCTCCCAATTGCATTCATGGGTTATGTCTTGAAAAATCATGAGCTGAAGTACACTATGATGGAGAAACATGCTTTTGTAGTTGTCAAATCTATCAAGTAGTTCAAGTTTTACATTCTTAATTCTCATTCTATGGTGCTGGTGCCTGATACAACAATCAAATCCATTCTTACTCATCAATAATTTGGAACCAACAGAGGTAGTTGGGTAGCAAAGGTGCAAGAGTATGATCTTGATATCAGGCCAACAAAGCTAGTTCAGGGTAAGGGCTTATGGGAACTCATTGTTGAGGGAGCTACCAAGGAGTTGTCCAAAGATGAAGTTGATGTACCTGTTGTTTTGTTCCTCATCTTGACTGATGTATGGTATGCTGACATTGCTCACTCTTTGACCTATGGAGAGTGTCCTTCTCACTTGAGTGCCAAATAGAAGAGAGCTATCAAACTGAGGTATGCACAATATGTGCTATGGGAGAATGCTTTATTCAAATGAGGCATAGATGGAAGATTTTTGAAGTGTGTAGATAAGGAGCAACAAAAGAATTTGTTATTTAATTTTCATGACTAGGCTTGTGGAGGTCATTTCTCCTCTATTGTAACATCTCATAAAATACTTCGTGCTAGATATTATTGACCCACTCTGTTTAGAGATGCATCAAAATGGGTTGGTAAATGTGAAGCATGCCACATGTTTGTTGGAAGACCTAAGTTGGCTGCTTTGCCACTAAAGCCAGTAGTGATTGATGAGCCCTTTCAATAGTGGGGATTGGATTTCATTAGAACTCTTAACCCATCTTCTAGTTCTGGACATACCCATGTGTTGAATGCCACATATTACTTCACCAAGTGGTTAGAAGCCATCCCAGTCAAGAGCACTACTTCCGAGGTAGTTTGCAACTTCATTAAGGAGAACATATTGATTAGGTTTGAGATCCCAAACAAAATTGTGACTGATAATGCTTCCAACTTTTATTCTACTAAGATGATGGAATTATGCTATGGGTATGGGATCTCCCTTGCTCATTCTTCATACTACTACCCCCAAGGGAATGGACAAGCAGAAGTAATAAAAAATAACTTGGTGAGAATAGTTAGAAAGCTTGTAAATGATTCTCAAAGGAATTGGTATAAAAAGCCATATGGGGCACTTTGGGCTGATATAATTACACCTAAGAGAGTAATTGGAATTTCCCCTTTCCAAGTTGTGTATGGTGTGGAAGCTCAACTTCCAGTCATAGTGGAATTTCCAGCCTTGCATATGATGAAAACCATTGAAGATTCAAGTTTCAATAGCTCTTTGGATAAGAGAATTTTGTAGCTTCAGAAGCTTGATGAAGAAAAATTGCAAGTGGTGGAAAGGATAATAGATCATCAGTTGAAATTGAAGTCTTTGTTTGACTAAAAAACCAAACCCAGAGTTTTCCAAGTGGGAGACATTGTGCTGCTTTAGGACAAAAGACATGAGCCATGAGGAAGCCATGGTAATTTTGATTCTCTTTAGCTTGGTCCTTTTAGAATCTGACATTTGGTTGGAGAGAACTCTTTTTATCTGGATTACATGGATGGTTCTCCTCTCCCACTTTCTTATAGTGGGAAGTATCTGAAGTTGTTCAAGTCCTAGGTGACTAGGTGGTCCTTCTGTATATTATGTACAATGTTTTGGTTTTGGGTCATTCCTTTGTTTTCCATTTATGTTCTTCCATTTTGGTTTGTTTTGTTTCTTTTTCGGTCTTGTGTGTGTTTCCTTGTATTCATTTTTCCTTCAACTCCTTTTCCCAATGGATAAAGCACTGGTCCTCTTTTCCCTAGAGTTATCTATAGTTCTTGATCTTGCCTTGTGTCTTTATTCCAAGCCAAGTCATCTCCAGAAAGAGCCAGCTGTTGTCAGCCCCAAAATTCCCCTCTTTTGAAGTCAAGATTAAAAAAGTTTTGAGTCTGTACCTTGGAGTATTGAATTGTGTTGAGCTTGGCATTGTTTGCAGTTTTCCTTTTCATGGAGAACAATTTGAAAGTTGGGTGTATGGTGAAATTCCTTTCCTTCTTTTGTAATTTCTTCCCACAGTCAAGAATGACAGGCGTATTTTCCCCGTTAAATTTTACCCCAGCATATGTGGGTAATACGTGGATATATTTGATTGGATGCAGTTTGGTCATATTTCAAGGTTCATTGGAAGCCTCCACGTGTCCAAATAGTGTAACTCTAGGGGCAGAGTCCAAGGGATAGTCCTTAAATAAACACAGGCTTTCCGTGTATCTGAGGTACAAAATGAAGAAAAAACAAGCTAAAATTGGCTAAGTATGGAAGGTTCAGTAGACAGCGACACGTGCCTCATCAGAGAAACTTCAAGAGTCAAAGTTGGGGGCAATTCTCAAACTTACGCCAGTCCTCCATGTGTCCTAGGTCCCAAAAAGGGATAGGGCCGATTGTTAAAATTGACTAAGTATGGGTGGGTTGGTGGAAGCTCCCACGTGCCTTAACGGTGCCATTTTAGAAGTGAAATCAAAGGTTTAGTATCCAAGTAGTGCCAAATTGCCATGTGGTTAAATTCAATGAGGAGACAGAGTTGGCCGTTGAAAAGTCCAAGACCGACAGAAGGAGATATGCGTTAGCTCGACAAAAATTTAAGGGGCACTTCCAAAATGGAAAATCAAATGAGCACCATCCCTCCACATGTCTAGGGGTCAACATAGGTCAAGAAGGAAATAGACTTGAATTGGCAAAGTATAAAGGAGCTAGTGGTGCTCTTCACGTGTCATCCTGGCGCAACTTCAAAGGTGAAAAATGTAGAAGGCATCCGCAGCCCCGCTCCAATTAATTTCTCCCACGTGGGTAGCCCAAATTTGAAGTTGTAAAAGAAAATTGAATGGCCCATGTTTTAACTGGTAAAATAATGTAACAAATGTATATTTAAAAACTATTTTTTCCACCATTAACATTTCTTTCCAAATCAAGAATTCAAAAGGGCTTGGATGATTGGAATAAGTTGTAACTATTTCTTGCTTGCTCGAGGAAGTTGTAACCATCTCTTGTGAGCTATATCATGAGCTTTCAAAGACATTGTAAAGGGTTGGAATTTTGATTATTTTGGAACTGTAATTTTGAATTGGAAGAAATCAATAAAAAGTATTTTCCCTTTTTCTTCTGCTTTCTCTTTCCTTTTGGTTCTAATCTGTTAATCATCTAATCCTTGTGTGCTTGGAAACTTTGTGTTCTAGTTTGTACAATCTTCAGAACTTTGATTCAGCAAATTGTGTCTATTATAAACGTGGATGGTTCTACTCTGTATCTCATTTGCACAATACATATAAGGGTTTTCTCTTCCATCTCTTTTCCCTGAAAGTATTTTCTTTTTCTGCCTCCCTCCTCTCTTCAAAGTCTTCTATCCTCATTTATTGATAACTTTCCAGGATTAAAACACATTTTAGGATTTTGAGAATCCACCATTGAATGAGAGACTGTGCATTTGTACATAGGTTTTCCCCCTGCTTATAATAAGGGAACCTCTCCCATTAAAGAGGAGGGAATTGCTTGTCCCATGATTTTGGTTTCATTCCAAGTGCAAATCTGAATCCCAACAGATATCAAAGAGTTAGAGTAGATGGAAGTTTCACTTTTCATTCTAAATTTTATGATAGTATCAAATGTTATACAGGCCATAAATGATAGTGTCAACATGGGAAAGATCTCTTGGAGTGAGTCAACTTTTGATAGTCTCAGTTGAAACTGGCTCATTTACACCTAGATCTAGAGCCTAATAAGGTGTGAAAGCTTAATAAAGGTCATGATTGTACTATTTAAGAATGGGATGAGCCTGGGTGTGTTTAATATTTCATGTATGAGTAATAACAAGGTTTATTTCAGATCTTGGAGGAAAAACTTGAAAGTGTACCAAAACCGCCTTTGAGGATTAGTAGTGAATGTTGAGGTAAATGAGATAGGTATGAGATATACAGGAAAATTTATGGCTAATAAAACTATGGTTTGTGTATAGGGGTGTATTTTAGTGCTTCATGTTAAATTTCATCAAGTTCTGAAGAGGTATGTGAAAGTTATGCAAGATTTTCTAAAACCAATTTAATAAGGAATGCAAATTGAGCACCCTATCTTCTTAGCATCCAAGAAAAAATATCGATCCTTCTTTAGATAAATCATAAAATTAATTTTTTGAGATAATTCTAAGCTTGAAAATTTTCAAAAGCTTTGAGGGACTTTGTACAAGTAACAAAAAATTTATGATCATTTTTCTAGCCATGTTTTTCTCTCTCCCAAGCACCTTCTTGAATAAGTGATAGCAAAAGTTGTCTGTTTAAATAAAATTACTTGCATGAGAATATTTAAAGATTTTCATGTTCCTTGGTTTGTTAATAATCTTCAAGTTGGTCGGGTTCAGTACAAGCCCTCACAACGTGTACAAGTTAAGTAGCTATATTTAGGATGTATGATGGTACATTCCTGAAGTTACTGTTTGGTATCAATGTTGAGCTTGAAAAATAAGTTGTCTTCTTATAAAAGTCCAAGGTAATTGTTCAAGGCTCAAGATGACCCTGGTATAGTAGAAGGATGTCCTATTTCTCTTTTTTCCTTAAACTACCTTGTAGAATCAAGTCATGAAGTATGAGGTTTGGAGTGCAAATGTGGTTTCTACCTCATTGTGCATATTCTCAGGGTGTGAAAGAGAGTAAAGTGGTATTCATCTCATGTTTCTTTCTCTCAAGTTGTTTGGAATAAGATAGAGATCTAGGTAAAGGTTGCAAAGCTTAATATTTCCCAAAACATGGTTGGTGCTCCTTTGTGCTAGAACTAAATGTCAATTAAAGATGAAGTATTGGTGTTTAGAGAGAAGTTTTAGCTCAAATAAGGTTGTGGGACCCCAAATATTTTCCCTAAACCATGACATGTATCAAAGAAAACTCAAAGAAAATTATAACTAGCTCAAATAGATCCTTCACTGTTATCACCAAGATGGGCACTATGTTTTTTAGTTGCAATGAGAAAAATCAAATGTTTTAGGAAGAAGTAAAAGTTTGGAAAGTTTCCTGATGAGTGTACAAGTCTCAAAATGATCTAGAGGAAATTTTGGAACATTCAAGATTTACCTAAATCTCCCTAAACCATGACCAAGTGAAATAGTGTTTCGAGAGATTTACAACGATGGTTGGAATGTGGAAAACGAAGCTCTTATACTCATGTATGGCCAGTCAAAGGTTTGGTGTAAAATGGGGTCAAACTGGTCAACGGTCCAATTCAGACGTGACACTTGGCATATTGGAAAAACGTGGAAAGGTTGAAAGTTCATGTTTTGATCACCTCCGGTCTTCGATGAATGAAAAATTAGTTGGCCCCGCTATTTGCTGGCCAGGGACCCTCAACAAGGTTCAACACACTCTTTTGTAGGAGGGGTGCCTTTGCCACTTATATTATATTTCCATTATCAAATTTTTGATATTATATGTCATATATCTCTCTAACATTTCCCATGTGGGATTATTGTATTAGAGAGTTGATTTGTGTATTGTAGGGTTGGAATTGAGCTCAGATGAGATATTTTATTAGCTCGGTTGGGTGATCAAATTCTCATCAAGTCGAGTTGATCACATTGTATTTCCACATTATTTGGGTTTCTTTGTGATATGCCAAAATGAACGAGTTGGGACTCATCCCATATTACCTTGGTAATACATATCTCGAGCTGATGGATAGCTTGGCTCATATACCCGACACCACACAATAGGTGATTGGTTATCCTAGCTCGGCCCTATCCATGAGGGAAAGTTCAAACAATGCATGGTTTTCACATTGGATGACTCGATCAACAACCTTAAACACATCTCGCCACATTATGTGGCATTTCAAACATTCATGCACAATGATAAAAAAACACACCCCAGTAACATTGTGAGACCCAACAAAAGGGGTGATACATAGCCCAAGCCATAGATAGAATTGGTTGGCCATACCTTTGAAAAGGCTTGTGCACTTTAGCCGCCCACACATGTGGGACAAAGAAACAGTTCCCCACCAAACCATAGGAGGTCATGTAGGGATTTGGGTGACACGTCCCAACAAAGAAAATGTTTCCCCATGCTAGCATGGAGTTCCATGGGGACCGTGAGCAGCGTATAAGGGGAAGCCAAGTGGAGTAGCACAGTAAAGGAAAAGCATTAAAGAAATGAAAAGTGGGTGTTATAGCCTTAGGGCTATTTGATTTGTTAAGATCCATAGAGATTTGGATAAAAAGGTGGAGTCAGTGGGGAGATTTGAACCTCCACTACTCATGTTAAAACAAACATACCCCGCCAACACACCATAGGAGCTCAACAAAGATATAAGGGAGTTCATTGTATTTGAATAGTACCTTTTGGCCTAAGCAAAGCCATAGAGCTTAAGAGGGAAGTTATGGAAATCCTTCATTTTGGAGCACCAAGAGGTAGAATGAGGCCCAACTGTAAAAATGAAAATGTTCATTTTTACAAGAGGAATCCAGCCATGGGATATTTTTCCATGTAATGCTTATGATTCTCCATTTTTAGGTGATTTTCGAGTACCGTTGTAGGGAGATTGCATTACGAAGACATTGTAGGGGACACTAATTGAATTCGAAATGTTTTCTAATAGATTGTAGAGTTCCATTAAGGTCTAGTATAAACCCATTTACAGGTTTTGTGATCTATTTGTCATTATTGAAGGGTTATTATACTTCATTGGACATTAAATAGATCGATTATCTTTTTGCAAATATGGAGACGTAGCCCATTTAGGTGAACTATGTTATCAATTTTATTTTTGTGGACCGATTATTTATGTTTTGATGAAGCTTTTGATAAGATAAATTCAGTAATGGATTTGTATTAATTTGTTAAGTATTCATTTAAAATGGGAAACTGGACTTAGGTATCCATAATCCACAATGAAATCAGGTATGAACATTTCAATGTTGTGATTGAAAATTAGGCTGAGGTGCATGTTTTAAAGGGAATTAATCAGTTTTGGGGTAATTGAAGTCCATAAAATTAATGTTGAGTTCTTAGATCCTTGTGAACGATTCAAGTTTGAAAATTATAACTTGCATTTTTGGATCACCAAAAAAGAAAAACTTTGAAATTCATCTTCAAATGACCAAGCATTTCATTTTTGAATCCCCTCAAGCTTGCTTAGTGTGTAAATCCCTCTACCTAGGGTTTGGAGAAACAAATGCTCGAAACACAAGCTTTAACCAATGAAAAGTCCTAAAACCTTGAAGATATATGTAGAAAGGTCACAATCACATTGCAAAAATAATTAGACACATTCATTTCAAATCAAAGGAGAATTTCATGAAAATTTCATTACACAGTTGTGTCAGGACAATAAAATTGAGTTTTTATCAAATTAAAATCTTTATCTATCTTTAAAGAGATCTGTCTTATTTTGGTTGACTCCAAGGAGGTTAAAGGAAGGTTGAAAATCCTCTAAATTATTTGGAAGGTGTAATCCAATGTATTTATCTGTGACAATTGATGAACAAGTCTTCAAAATTGAGCTTAGTCTGCCAAGTTTTTCACAGTACAAGATTAAAAATATCCAAATTGGATCAATATGACACTAAAGAGAGTATTGAATTTTTTATCTAGTGTTTCAAATGCATGTCAGTGATTGTATTATCCATGTTGTAGCTCAAAAACGTTGTAATACTTTTCAAGTTGCTAAGTTCTTAGTTGGTCTTCTTGTGAAGTTGTGAACCTCAAAGGTCATGAAACTTGAAACTATGTTTCTTGTTCGAAGTGAAGGAGAATTTCAAAGAGCATGGTCAATTACAAGGTTGGTGACTCTTCATTCTCATCTCGAGTCACAAGAGACAATAAAATGAAGAGTCTTGTCTTGTTCAAGGAAAATGAAAGGTTCAAAAGGTACATAAACAAAAAGACAAATGTTATTAAAATTCATTTTATTAAGAGTGAAAGCTCATGTAATAGATATGTATGAAGGGGAATAGTCTTGAATATAAGATGTATGTGAAAGGTCCATAGTGTGGTTTTTGTTGTGCATATAAAAATAGGACCGTGAGATATGAATGGTATATACAAAGTTGAAGGGATGATAAAGTATTAGAGCCCAGAGATAGTGAAAAGTCCACAAGGGCCAAGATTTAGGTTGAGAGAGTGTTAGCTATGTAATATCAAGATAGAATTTTGAATGGTTATCTAATCAACTCATGATCTAGGGAAAGTGTGTAGAGTTTAAATTAGTATGAGCTAAGAATGGAGATGACTTTGCTAAAAATGCAGGAAAATGAAGAATCTTATGATGTTGTAAGCATTAGGTAGAGTGAGCATCAAAGTAGTGCATTCAAGAGACCAGAGGGAGTGAACTGAAACTTTTCAAACCTTGATACATGAATATTTTATAGATATTGGTGCCTTGAAGATGAAGAAGTTAAGATGAATGTGTGAGTCTCATATAGAAGAGTGTGTGAGAAGAAAATTCAAAGTGAGAATCAAATCAAAATATCATGAATGTTAAAATACTTGTACTAGAATACTTGAAGCAAATTTAAGAAAGAAGAATTAGGAGTGGAGCAGGAGAAGTAAGCTAATTTAGAGGTCATTATCAGTTTTTTGAGACAACATGTCAGGGATGAACAATAATTCTTGTTTAAGTCTAAGTTGTAGCTTAACAGTTGGGGAGTTATAGCTTCCCTGTGAGCTTAAGCTCATTAAAGGTTAGTTGTTACTAAACCAAACTTGGGAGTTAAAGCTTCCAGACATATTGAAGCTTGTCAAAGACTAAGTGGCTGCTTGGTCAATTTTTTGGAGTTACAGATCCATGTTGAGTTGAAGCTCAACCATGAAATAAATGTAATAGATATAGGACAATTTTTTCCTAAGCATAATTTTTGCTTTCAATGGTTTTTTTCTTAGTTTGGGTTTCCCACATTAACTCTATATCTGTGTGTTATTTCTCCTTTCAACTGATTGTGGATGTTAGTTTGATATTGATGATGCAAATTAAGTGAATTAACTTATGAGTTAAAAATTGTACAGACACTGATTCACCCCCTCTTAGTGTCCTAATTTCCAAAAAGAACTAGATTTCTCCCCCTCAATCTAATGATTCATTTGAGCCAATACACCTCTAATAAACCTAGTAGAGGCATATGTCATCATGGAGGATCTTGAAGAGATACCTAAGAATGTCCTAAGCCTTATATGGGTTCCTTGATTGACTTATTCTTTACTGATTCTTTATCTAATACAACAAAATCCTTTTCTTGATCAATAATACCTTTGAGATCCTCTTGAACACTTTTCCTAGCCTCCTTCTCCTTTTTACACTCTTATAATTTCAGATTGTATCTTTGAATCCATTTCTAACTGTCATGATAATTCATGGTTCTAGATGATTTCTTCAACTTTCCTACATCATAGAACCTTGTAATGTGCCCTATCTTGTGGCACCTAAAACATTCCATCTATGTTATCTTGCAATCAGTTTCCTTATGTCCAAAACCATTGCAAGAAAAATAGTATCCATTGAACTTTTTTACATACCTTCTAGTGTTTTATTTTCCATTATTACAATACTTTGCAAGATTTCCCTTTACATGAAAAAGGTAACATTTTGCACCATATCTATGACCTACCTTTTTGTCATTCTTTCTTTGACATTCCTCTTCATTCTTTCCTTCACACTGATGCCTTTGAACTTGTCCATTACAGTTATCCTTCTTCTCAAACTTAAGACTACACATACTATCTCTATGTCCATAAAAACCACACTTATAGTAGTTACTGTTATCACTGAATCATTGCACCCTATGGTTTTCACAAGTGTGTGTGCTTGAGCTCATAGTGTGATTAGATAACATGGGTACTATCTCCAAGTTGTGGGACTTGTTACTTGAGATAGAGCTCCAGAGAAAGCTAGTTCTTGCTCCTAAACTACCTGCCAAAATCTACTCTAATAAAAGCATAACTATCTGTCCTAATCTAACCTTCCAAGGGACCAGAGAGAGAGAGAGAGAGAGTGCATGAAAATAAAACCTACACTAAAGTAGTGATACACCGGAAAAGGATGGTGTGAGAGTAGCCTTCTAATGTGTGGAAAGTAGAAGCAAAGTGCACACTAGAAGTGGTGATAACAATTCTCCACATTCCAAAGATTGCATTCACAACAATATTCCATACATGCACAATGAGAATGAATCCCTATAGAGTATAAGGTAGAAACAATATAATTATAATAAGTTTGAAAGGGAAAGAAGAATGCAAACAAACACAATAGGGGAAGAAGTATCCACAAACTCGTATCTATTGCTTCATTGATGTGCACAATCTAATATATTATAAAATAAGGGCCTGGATCACCATGCAAGGAGTCCACTATAAGGGCCTACAACACATTAGCTTCACAAAACAATTTTGATAGATTTTTTCTACTCCAAACCTATCTCCTTTTACAATGAGCCCAACACTCCAATTCATAGAAATCTGAGAAGAGAGAGAGAGAGAGAGAGAGAGAGAGAGAGAGAGAGAGAGAGAGGGAAAATGAAAATCATGAAATCTGTCCTTCAACCACTTGTAAAAGGTAAAAAATGGAGTGAAATGATGTTCTGTTTCTTGTAAAAGTCTCCCCATATTTCCCATATTTCCCCATAACTTACAACAGCGAGATATGTCAAGCCATGCTTCATTAATGCATCCCAACTACCAAATAAAATAATTGTTCTGAACTGGGAATGATTTCTTTAAAATCACCATCTATTCCTCATAAAATTCTTGATTTATTGATTTTTTTGCATTGGTCTTGGAAACATGATTCCAAAGGTACTAATTTTGTGAGTTTTCATTGAGAAATGCAAAAGTTATGGCCTTTTGAGTGTAGACAGCTATTTTGGGTCTACCAGACATTTCTGTCATTTAACGGGACTAGGTAATTAATTTACTAGAGCTGAAGATGTTTCTTTTATTTTCATATACCTACCCTCATTAAAAATAATAAATCTAGTTTTTGTGGTGTAGAGGACATTGTGCTTGTTCTGAAAAGTCAAATTTAATGAAAATCAGAGCTCAGGGTCAAGAGTTATGGCCGTTTGAAGTTTGGGATCTGATTTACATTATTTTTCTTTGCATGCGGGCATTTAAGCTATTTCGGACCCTTGTGTCCCAGATGTCCCTTGTGTGACTTGGGCTGAAAAACCTCTACTTTTGCTTATTCCCTCTTTGTGTGGTGATTTCAGATTTTGATGTCCTGTCTGTCCCTCGTTGATCGGGTCATGAGGGCGGTTGACCTCCGCATTACCTATACTACTTTGTGATCAGATTTTTTAGCTTTACGGGTCCTGATTGTCCCATGTGAACCTGTATGATTTGGATCAAAAATATCTGACTTAATCGATTTGATATTGGTGTGGTGATTTTGGATTTTTTGGTCTCGACTGTCCCGACGTCCCGTGGACCGTCTGGGACAAAAATACGTGATTTTGCTGCAATACACTAGCTGAAGCCAATTTTTTGGATTTTTTTTTAATTTTATCTATCTCCTTGAATTTTTTCCTTGGATAAGGGGGTTAGAAAAGATCCAAAGGGAGCTCCAAAACCTGAATTTTTCCCTCGAGCCATTTCTACTTGCTCAGCCTGAAGAAATCATGTGAGGTATCCAATTTCCCTCAAGGGGTGAATTTGGGATAATAGTTACCTTGAAAAAATCCATACATATATGCATTTGGTTATCTGATAGGTGATATTCCATGGGATTAAAGTTTTTAGTTATCTCCCATGCTTGGCTATCTTCTATCATTATATCCCTGACTTGGTTCTTCCTCATTTTTCTCTGATTTGACTGAACCCTCCTTGAAGCCTAGACCTTTTCTACCACCATACGCCTTTTGTTTTCCTATCATCTTATACAAACTATTTAAACTTTCATGAAAATACGATACCTTTCTTGTAATGGTAGTTAACTCTTTCTTCAGATCCTCTTTCTAAACCTCATGTTTGAGACACTCTTCCCTCTTTATCTTCAACTCAGCTAGGGCCTCCTTAAGTTGATTCTTTAAAACCTTGATTAATTCCTCATGAGATACACACAATATCTTGAACTTCTCTTTAAAACCTTAAAAATAATACCTTAAGTGACAAAGATCCATCACCACTATCACCAAAAATCTCCCTTTAGATTGTTAGGATGCTTCCAAGAGCCTGCTCTAATACCAATTATTGGAAGTGATAATGGACTGAGAGTAGGGGGTGAATCAGTCCCCAATAAAACCTTTACTCTTTATACGTCAAATATCAAACACACATCCACATGCAACACATACATCAGTTCTTGATTACAATCAAATATACTTTATCAAAGCAATTATCACAAGATATACAAAAAACCTTTCTTTATTTATATTCAAATAAAATCACAACAATTGTTTCCTTCAGCAATATGACAAAAAGATACAATCAAGAGATATCAATACAATAAACTATGCCTCTTGAATACACAAGAGTATATTCCTATTTTTCAAAAGATTTCAAGTCATTATCAGACCTAAAAATACTTTAGAGACCTTGTAAGGACATCAACATACTCTGATATTAACACTCAAGCACATGACACCAACTCTTCCCTCCTTCATCAACTCGCCATCAAGGAAACTTAACCATCCTTTTCTTCACTCAAATAAACCTCATGAAAATACCACCACCTACTAACCTATAATGTAATTCTAGGGGTGTTGGTCTAGTCCTAAGGGTTTTTTTTTTTACAGCAAGGGGTTCTTCAAAGAAGACAAAAGGGATTCGAAAAGATTAGCAACTTTGCACCCAAAACATCACTTTTATAGGCTCTCCTTCTTTAAAATTCAAAATAGGCTGGGTTCCATCCTTAATATCTACCATAAAAAATTAAAAAACATCCCATTTAAGAATCACCACAACAATCACATATGACCCAAGTATGTCGATCAATCCAAAAACTACTCCCCATGCACCAAAAATCCTCAAAACCACATCATTAGGATGAGTAATATGAGTAATTCCCTCATTCCAAAACTATTTTTAGTAAATCTCTAAACATCACCACACATGATTAATATGAAATTTAAACATCATAAATGGTCACAATTTACATGAACCAATCAGATTATTTCATTTAATGCTCCCACTGGTTCATAACCTTCTCAAAACACCCATTTCCAACACATCGTCTTTACCTTTTTGCCTCAAGAAAATCTAAGATGATCTCAAATATGCCATGTGACCACTAAATGGAATTAATAGAACCTTTATAATACTTCTAAACAAGTTATACACCATGAAACATTCATATGCTCAAACCACGTCAGCTTTTGTCTTCACCAAAACAAGCTATCCAAAAATTAGTTTTACAAATCCAACTAGTTAACACCATTTCTGCCATTTTCAAGACCTAAAAATTAATTAAATGGATGAAAAATTATTCCTTATTCACATTCCATGTGATATCAATCATCACCAGTCCATTTCATGCACTAACTAACTGAATCTTTCAGTAAAAGCAGTTCTATCCTGAAAAACATGAAACCTTCTTACTCACAAACTGACATGTAAACCCAATCAAATCAACTCATCATGAAATCAAAACTATACCAATGTAAATATATCTGAATTACCTTTCCATAACATATTGGAACTCCTTCCAACTCCAAGTGGAAGGCCTTAAACCAAGCCAATCTCTACAAACTTCCTAAAACGACCCCAAAATTACCCTTTGACTTGTCAACATAAATGAAGCATACTAAACCATATAACCACATCACCATGACCTAAAATCATCATGTAAATCAATTAAAACTCACATACTTTCCATAATGTCCATTTAGTTTGCAACTCCTTTTGACAACCTTGTCCCAAACTGAATGTTTTTAGAAACTAACTTGTTTGAGTGGGGTCCACTCATTACCACAACCTCTATCATACCTTACTAGAAACTTGGAGGATTAATATATGTGTTACAATCATCATATATTTACTATAAAGTAACTTTTTCCACTTAGGAGAAATTTATCTCCTACCACTTTTGAGTTAGGGTTTCAAACTCATAAAAGGTTGTTTACCTTCTTAACATTCATTCATAAAGATGTGACAATGAAAATGCCTCACTATTTTTTTGAAACCTTAAAGAATAAATTTATAAACATACCTAAAATCCACAAGGTCCCATGCAAAGTACACAAATCAGGGTGAGCATCAGAAGATCCAATTCGAGTTGTAAATGACCTTGTTCTTGACCCTGTTTCACCAAAACTGACATAACATGAAAAACACTCATCAGGGAAACCTATAATTTTTCCCATAACATGATGACACACCCTTCATACATCACTAATGATTACCATGTCACATAAAACACTTCATCTCTCTAGACATTGAGACTTGCATAACTAGCCCTTAGGGTTTTACTCTATAAAGGCTAGGGTCAACTGAAATAACACTATAAATCATCAAAGAAACTCTCTATTAGGTCCTAACATACACGATAAAACTACATACATGAATCCATGATCTAATAAAGCACCATAACTCAATCTCATGCCTTCTAACAACCATATCTGGTCCAAATGAGCACCTGAAACATGGTCACCAACTTGTATCTACACCCTAAGACTCACATGAGTGCCCAAGCATTCCAAAAACATGTTCTCTATCATGCCAACATGATTCTCAAGCCACCAAGAAGCTCCAACCTCCATGCACCATTACCTAGGCTAGAAAGGTCACCTGAATAGGCTTGCAAGAAGAAGTCATTCTCACTGATACACTTGATATCACCATGAACACCTATGAATATTCTTTTCAGCATCATCCTCAACATGATATGACTGTAGTCCAACGTCCAATTTGTCATTAATGAGGTTTTGCATCAATGACAACACCTATACCACAACATGCCAACATAAACATGGAAAATTTTCCCCTAATTGGATCGGTCCATACGTTATCACTAATAAGTATGGTTTGAGATCTTATCTTCTAGCCTCCCTTAATGGTACACCTGAAAAGGAAGCTCTAAATGCCTTGCAGCTGCATCCTTTCTACTGTCAACACCTTTACTATTATGATGGTAGTCACATTAAAGATCTCTTTTCATCACCAACCAACCATTTTATCATCGTAATGATTTGAAAGAATGTGGTTCTCCATCACTATCCTAAAAACCTTAAATATGAACACCATGACTCTATTCATCACATCTTTCACATGGAAAAGTTCCTCCTTTTTAGGAACCCCACAATAATGATATCCATCCAATTTTTTTACCAAATAAAGACATGTCTTGGGGCAAACATGTGTAGTTTATGTTCACATCTTCTTCCCCTTCTTGAATGGTCTATTAGGGTTTTCCCTAGGATCATAAGAAAGTAAAAAATATTTATGGATGCATCGTATCAAAATAAATAGATTGATACCTCAAAGGAAAGTTATCAAAAATCAAAAGTCATATTATCAAAAGAAAAGAGTGGACTCATCCCTCGAAGGATGACTACTTGTTAAAAATCATAGACTGATCCCTCAAAGGATGACTATCCAGAAAGAAATGTAAGTTGTATACCACTCCCTCGAAGGATCTCTACTCATGTAAAAAGGCTTTCCCAATTGATCAACCTTCAAAAAATCAAAAGGCAAATAGCATCCTAGGAAAGCTTCCCTCATTTATCACCTTTCCCATCAAATAAAACTTCCCGCATCGATCAATTTGTGTCAAAAATAAAAATCAAATGGTGGGACATCTCTCTATGAAACCATTGAAATGAGAATCTACTTATCCTTCACAACCAACATATGTTAACCCTTCTCATGTCTTAAGAAGGAACACTTTTCAATTCCATCCATATCCAAGATCCTACATGTAACTACCCATTGTTAGTCATATGTTAACATTTGAAAAGGCTAAAAGTGCAAGCGCCTTCACCATATTTATTCCCATCACGTATGTATCAAATCCATTATAAAGTAATCATTCCAAATTTTTACTCTTATTTAAGAAGAAAAATACATGTTTGATACACATTTTGATCACGTCAAAGTCACAATATTCCTAATACATAACATATGACACCATCACTTATTAAATATCAATGTTTATCTAAACATCCACACATACATCAATATCAAAATATAATTATATCAAAATGTCTTTGTACATCATCTAGAGTCTCAAAAGCTCAGTATAACAAAATATATACATCAAATATATATAGGTTTCACAAAGAGCCATATATGTTAAAATACACCATAGCTACTGGGTGAACTGAACACCCAAAAAGAATTCTAGTTCACTCCAAGACCTGGTTTTGCCTTTAAGTGCTTCAAAAATGGCGGATTTCCAGCAACTTGAGCTATGTTTAAGCTCAATACCACCATCTCCTTCATTTGATCATCTAACTGGTCCTCCTCCATCTAATACCTCGAGGTGGCTGAGCCATTACTCGTAGTGCTTGACATTAAGGACCTATGGTCTACTCAGTGGACCTAGATATGTTTTGGAATGAAGTTTGGTTAGCATGGTCTAAGTCACTATATCCTCATAATACACCAACTCATATGCTTGTACCTGAATGGTAGTTGGGATATAGATCCCACATACCATAGGTGAGTTGGGAAAGTGAATTGTTTAAGTCCTATGGAAAAGCGGGTTAAGCTCAACACCTGGCTTCAGGACGTCCATTTTGAATACTAAGATTTTCCAATGTAGGGTCTATGACGATGCTATATATGTCTATGTTTGATGGGGATGTAGCTATATATAGCTCAGTTGTTGACTAAGGCTATCATGGGCTCGAACCTGCGGATGGCCAATGTGGTCTGTGGCCATCAGTTATCCATCAGAGCTCCGTCCTAAGAAGTTATCTGATGTAATGCCTAGAATTGTTAGTTAACACCTAGTCAAGCTGGCACATCACTTAGCCTAGGATGAGCGCTCACCCAAAGCGTGCAAAGGTACCACAGCTCCATCTTAATATGTTGCAGTAGATACAAAATGGTGGTATGATAAAATAGTAAACATATATTTTAGGAACTAATCCATCCATTCACCATTTATATCCAACCAGATCTATAAGTGCTAAAGGTAAATCATCATGAAAGTAATAACATGTATTGATTAAAACACATCACACACTTTGTCAGCCAATTTCCTTTATCTATTCATTGAACCAACAATACAGTAGCTTCATACAATACCAGGCATGCACACATGGATCTGTTACAATTGTTCCAGTCGCATGTACTCATGTTTTTCCATTCCTCTAAACATGTGGTTCCATGACGTATCTCTATGTATGTCTCTCTATTCTCTAAGTAATTCATATATGATCTTATATATATATAGGGTGGGGAGCTAACCCTTCACCACTTAATTAATCTACCAGAAATAGGTTATCATGCTAATAATACCACGCTCCTTTTTACAATTATAGCCATACATGCAAGTATGTTATCTATAGATTGCTGATAGTTAACTGAAGTGATGGATCTATTCTTAACTTATGCCCATGCAAGAGTGAGTTTACATGTCCTTCCAAAATCTCCACGAAGAGTGGTTTGCAAATCTTGGCATCGCTTTGTGTACTCCACACGCCAATAGTTCTAAGAATAGACCTGATCTCCAAAATCATTTCTAAGTCCTTGAGATTCTTACTCTACACTCTGTGCATTTTCTTTGACTACCTTCCTATACCTTCGTGCATTTTACTCCTGTGCCATTCTTGATGGACTCTATGTGTAATTTCAACTAAGTGTTTTCTCTGATCAACATTACCCCACACTAATCTCATTGGTTTTATCACCCAACAATGGCAATGCTCAAAACTTATACATAGAATGGATAAATAAGGAATAGTTGAATAAAGAATTTTGAAGAAGAATCTTGAACAAGAATTTTGCAAGAAGATATACACAGCTAACAAAATTACTTAGGCCTCAGGCCCCTCCGTCTCATCCTGAAGCACGCAACTCCGGATATTCTTCTTTGATACAGACCTCCAGGTTCTCATGACAAAGTAGTAAACATATATTTTCAGAAACTAATCCAATCCATGGACTATCATTATACTTAACCAGATGGATAAGTTTCCCTTGGTCGTCATCATGAAAATAATTACAAGCATTAACGCTTGACATCAATACACTATTTGTTTGGCTAATTTCCTTTCATACATTCATCGTTCTAGCAGTACAAAGCTTCATACAATACCAGGCATCCTCGCATGGATCTGTTATGATGGTATCTGCGCCGCATAGTGTACTCACACTTGTTCTTACCTCACTAAGCTTCAAAGCAATATATCTAGGGAAGCATCCTTATATGTCACCTTAATTTCATTTACATTCCTCCAAGGGTGGGGAACTAGCCCTTCACCACTTAACTCTACGCAGATCTAGGGCTGTGCATATGCTAATAACATGATCGGCACCTTTTTACAACTATCGCGGCCATGGCATGCAAGTATGACCTATCTAGTAGATCTTCCGATAGCTAACTGCAGCCTGCGGATCTATTCTGTAGCTTTTCCCATGCAAGAGTCCTTCATGCTCTTCAAAGATACATGAAAACCTTTTCATCATCAAATACTCGGCATTGCATTTTTTGCTCCATACGTGCAATCACTAAGAATATACCTGATCCTCTTTTGTACCTGGGATTCCAGATTTGGAGTCTGGACTCTTACACCTCCGCATGTGACACCTTCCTATACCCGCGCTTTTGCTCTTTGTTGTTCTTCCGTGTAGACTACTGTGCAACAACTAAGTGTTTTCTCTTTTACCCCACACTAAGTCCATCGTCACCCTGACTATGGTGCACTATCTCCCAAACTATACTTAAAGAATCTCTCTGTCAGTTCCTTAAAGAATGGATACAGATTTATGAATATGGTATACAATTACTACTTAACGGAATACTGTTCACTAGAGCCTTAGGCTCACCTACGTCTCATTCTGAAACAATAAATTAGTTGGTTCTTTTCATGTATTTGCATTTCAGGTGTTCTCCCATGCCTAGTTAGCACCACTCTTCACTATCTTCAAAGGCACGTCTGCAATGATGGACTGCAACTCTTCCATGGAGAGTTTCCCTTGCTCATTTTGTATCACAAGCATACATGCTTGACATAAAGGTTTGTAACCCCTTCCAATACATCCATGGTTTCTGAGTGCGAATGAGCTTTCCAAGCTCTTCCAACCTCTCCTTATGCACGTGCCTGCGCCGCAGCTAGTGCCTCACACTTTTTCTTTACTAGGAATAAGCATTCAGCTTGGCCTAGGGAAGCATCCTTCATCACCTTGTGGACTTCATTTTATCCCTCCAAGGTTTTCATCGTGATCAATGCATCTAGGGTTGTGCATATTGTTAGTGCATGATTGGCCTTCTTTGAAGCTCTTCTCGTGGGTGGCTTGATAGTAGGCCTTCATAAGTAGCAATCTTCCTAGCCTACTGCAGCCTGCACATTTTCTATTTTTTCCTCTAGAGTCCTTGGGCTATGAGGATCCTGTGCACCTTTTCATCTTCCAACACTATTGTTATTATTGTCTTTCACATAATGCATTGCAGAAGGAAATTCTTTTGGTACCTGGGATTCCAGATGTGGGTGTACCTTTAGAACATCATCTCCAATTTCCTCTGGCCATACTAACAAAAGTGTCATATTTCCTTTTGATTAAGTCCTTTTCCTATACTACGCGCGCTATCTCCACATCCTTGGCTTTTAATCTTCTTGTCAGGGCCTTGATGGTAGCCAGATTTATCTATGTTTCTTCTTGCTACTTCAGAGGATACTTTCACCAGAGCATTGCTCACCTACTCATCTGACATCATTGTTGGTTTGATTGTCATGTGGTGCATTTCAAGTGCCTTCTTCAATAACCTTGACATGCACACGATTCTTCACCGACATCAAAGTCGGGCTCATCCATATGCATGTGCATAGACCATGAGAGCTGCTTCCTTGTGTGTAGAGTCACCTTGTCCTCATCCATGAGTGCCCATCCAAATAAATCCTTCTACGTGATGGTACTCTGGAACCGAGTGTGAAATGATCAGCTTTGGGTCTTCTGCATACCCCATGGTATGTGCCTTGGCATCCTCCCCCGTTCGACGGGATCGGGGTCCTCTTGGAATGGCTGCATCAAGGTTGGGAATACTATATGTATCCCCACCCTTGTCCTATGTAGACTCTGATTGACCCCCTTCTTCTCCTTCCATCTTCTCCTCCTCATGTTGAGGCTCTTCTCCAGTTGGAGATGAAGGTGCCTTCTCCTTAGTTTCCTCTGTTTCCTCACTCTGAGTTTTCTCTGTTTCTCCTCCTCTGGCTCCTTCACCTGTGGGTTTCCTCCTTGAATCCCTTGTGCACTTAAACACCTTCTTAAATATTTGTGTCACCCTTCTCCTCCCCTGTAGCTCCTTCTCCCTGGGGAGTTGTCGCACGCTCCCCCTCCTGGCCAGATGGTTGCTTCCTCCTTCACACCAGGCTGCCACTATCTTCAGGTTCTTCATCCTCTTCCTCATCATCTTGCTTGGGCACAGAGGGCCTAGGTGCCAGAATGTTCTCCATAGTATGCTTTCCCTTTGGTGGCCCTGGAAGTGTGAATTCATTCTCCACGTACTTGTTATTCTCCATTTTAGGTTTAGTTGGAGGTATATTAGCTGCGACCCCAATATCCACAATGGCCACTATTTTGGCTTAATTCTTAAGATTTCTGAGATGTTATTCTCATTGTATGCATTCCTCCTTGGATATCCATAAGTATTTCTTAGGGTGTGATACTCACAGTCCACCTTGTCTACATTAAATACCAACCTTCATGTGTTGGTGAACCGATGAACTATAGCTTGGAAGTACTGTGCGGGAAATGCATATGGCAGTTTACACCAGGGGCTCCACGACCCATCTACCATTGGAAGCACGTAATACAGAAATGCTGGCAGACTGCAAATTGTACCTATTTCCCCAAGGACCGAGGGTAAATCCTTGGGTATCTTGCCATTCTTCTCCAAATGCCGCATGGAGCCTATCATACCACATCTCAGTGTGCTCCTTAACCTCCTCCTGTCATTGACCCTTTGCAAAGATATTTGCTGAATCGCTCAGCTGGAGACTTATGATTCATGGGGTATTCCCATATGTTCTCTTTTGGGCCATCTGGTACCCCAATCTCCATGAAGACTAAACTTAGTAAGATACAACCAAAACTTATCTTACTCCCTTTGCGTGCTTCCTCTACTATCCACTCTGCCAATGAATCCAGTGATGTTATAAGTGGTTCCTTCTGACATGCGCTTGGCCACATGCAACCACATAGAATTAACTTGTGACCAACGTTCTTGGTCATTCAACTTTTTGGTTAGATGTGCTACTACCTGTACTACTAGACATCTTTTCAAATTTTCAATGTCCATCCCACACGGTCCTTTCTGATAGCCCAGCACCTTCTGTGTCTCCAAAATGGCACTTTTTTCAGCTAAGTCGGTCTTAATGTCTTCACCCGTTGCCCGTAATCTAGTAACTATGGCAATGAGGATGGGTGTCAGTCTTACCCTCCATCCTACGAAGTAGAAGAAGTCCTCATGGACTCGACTCATCAGCCATCTATACAAGGGTGCATACTTTCCAAAGTATGGAAGCTCATAAAGCTGGTAGACACCATTTCCCTTGAGTAGCTTTTCCCTGGCATCATCATATATCGGCATGCCATCCTCAGTGCGCCTGTTCATTCGAGAGGTGAGCAGGTCATCTAACTTCTTCTGGTTTTCACTGGTTCGGTGATTGTATTCACTTATCTTACTCTGTCTTATGTGGGTATTCCATTCTAGCCCCACAATAACTTCTTCAGGGTACTGCATTTTAGAGAAATTGCTCTCCGGGGCCATCTCCTCCTCTTCTTCCACCACCACCTTCTTCTTTTCTTTTATCGGTGATTCTTTCTTCTTTGGTGCCATTCTCTTTCAGGGTTTTGTTTTGTAGGTCAGTTTTTGTGTGTTTTGACGTAATTTACTTTGAACCCTAACCTGGTTCTTCTGTGCCCTAATTTGTAATCACGAACTTGCACACCCTAACTCTGTTGTATTACTCTGCTTCGTCAAACCCTTTTTCTAGGGGATCCAAGCCCTTCTAATAAACAAATCTCTTCTCAGTGCCTGGTTCGCTTGCTTCATACCTTGAATTAGTTAGCTTTATGCTCTTCGCATATCGGACTCTCTATCGAATTCTCATAGTCGTAAGGGTAAAAATGAAATTGCATCCCGTCCTTATATAGATTTCTACTTTTTGTTGCATTAATTGCTCCTCCACCTACCAAGTTCTCCTCATTTATGACCCATTTTTATCATTTCCGTGAGGTATATTTTTGCGCCAAAGCTATAACCTTCTAGCGCACCTCTTTACCCTTTGTCATAGACTTCTCTTCAGCGCACACCTTCACACCCAAGTACCTCATTACTGCATGATCTCCTGGTAATTACCATGGCCACCGCTTACCTCACATTATACTTTCCCTTATCCATATTCATCCTTTCTTATCTTGAGAAGCAATCTTTTGTCAGTTACCCTTAGCAACCTTCTTTCAACACCCACAGCATGACATCTTCACAGCATATCCCTGAGAGTCACCAACAATCCACCCCACATGAAAAGGATGTGCAGTCCTCTGTGCATCAACATGCTTCATATTGTAGTTAGTTTCATGCACGCAAGCGTGCTTATTACACAAACAAGAGCTAAAATTGACAAAGCATAGCGACGATGAAAGAAATACATTAAGGAAATGCATAAAGGGAAACCTAATGTATCTAGCAATACTACCTTATTACAAACACCAAGAAGACTTATTTATAGTAGGGCTTCAACCTACTCCCGTTAAAGTAACCAGGAAACCGTGTGCCATCAATTGTTTCCAACTGGAAAGCACCTAACTCAAGTATATGAGTGATAACATATGGCCCCAACCAATGCACCTTGAGCTTTCCTGGATGGTGCAAAAAACTTGGAGTCATATAGAAGTACCATTTGTCCCACCACAAGTTTCTTATCCCTGATGTGCCGATCATGCCATGCCTTTTGTCGTGCTTTCTCCTGTTTCTGACTCCAGCGTGCGATGGCGCAATGCTCATCTAGCTGAACCATCTTCACAATCCATTCTTCCAAGGCCTTCTCATCAGCTAGACCTCCAGTGCACGCAATGCGCAAGGAAGGTAACATAAATTCTAGAGGCAGAACAACTTCCGTGCCAAACACCAATTGAAAAGGTGTGGCTTTGTTCAATCTTTTATATGTTGTTCTATAAGCCCAAAGAACAGCATATATACTTTATCATCCCAATCTTTCCTCCCAACATCACAAATCTTGGTCAATGTGTGGCTCAAGATCTTGTTAAAAGCCTCAACAGTCCCATTTTCCTGAGGGTGATAGGGTGTAGTTTTATGGTGGGCAACCATAAACTCATCTAAAAGAATTCGTATTGTCTCATTTAAAAAATGTGTGCCCCTATCACTTGTTAAACTTAAAGGACAACCATACCTTGTAAGGACATTCTCCCATAAGAATCATGCTGCTGTAGCCACTGTACAGTCCTTTGTAGGTGCTGCTTCTGCCCATCGGGTAAGATAATCTGTACAAGTGATGATATAATGCGATCCAGTCCTGCGCGCGGCTGGGGAGATAGGCCTGACAAAGTCAATTGCCCATTTCTCAAAGGGTTCTACACTTGTTATTGGTCGTAGGGGCATCTCATCCCTTTGTCCTGGTCGACTGAGACATTGACAATGGTCACATGTCTTACAATACTCTTTACAATCCTTGTACAATGTTTCCCACCACAACCCAACAAGTAGGATCTTTGCGCTATTGCATCACCCACATAATGGCCACCTGCAATACCACCATGTGCTTCTTCCATTATGTCCTTTCATTCATGCTCCAAGACACAATGATGTAACACCTCATCTCTACCTAGCTTGTACAAATCACCACTAATTAACATGAATGGTGTCGTGCGAATATCAAGTTGCTTCTTCTCTAAAGCTTTCATGCCTTCGGGCGCCATACCAGTTCTCAGAAAGACAACAATGTCCTCTAATTCTGATGGCATGCATTGTAACCTATATAGCTGTGCATCAGGCATGGTCTCTTCTATTGTTTGTGCCTCTTCCCCTGATTGAATTCTAGACAAGTGATCTGGTCCAGAATTGCTTTTTCCTAGTTTTACCACAACTGTAAAGTCAAACTCTTGAAATAAGAGTACCCATCGGCATATATGCCCCTGTAAAATGAGCTTGTTCACCAAATATTTTAATGCCATGTGATCTGTATAAAACAAAAATGGTGTAGCCAACAAATACTGATGAAATTTGTGCAAGGCATAGATCATGGATAAGGCCTCGCGCTCTGTAGTGGTATAATTTTGTTCTACAGGGGTCAACTTCCTACTAGCAAAGAAAATGGGATGATTAACGATACCTGTACTTGGTTGAGCTAAGACAACACCAATGGCTGTGCCGGAAGCGTCCACATGAACATGAAAAGGTTTATCCCATGAAGGAAAATGCAAGATAGGCGCGGTAGTAAGTTTCTGCTTCAATATCTCAAATGCGCGCTGCTGTGACTCCCCCAGTAGAATGTACCTTTTTCTTGGAGAAATTCTTCCAAGGGCGTGGAAAATTTTACATACCCTTTTATAAACTTCTGATAATACCCTGTATGACCCAAAAATCTGTGCACCTCACGACTGGCCAGTGCTTTCAAGCCAATGATGACTGCAACTTTAGCTGGATCAACCAACAACCCTTCCTTATAGATGATATGTCCTAAAAGTGTGCCAAAGGGAGTATCAAAGATGCACTTCTTGATATTTAATGAGATACTCAACTGTCGACATCTTTCAAACATTAAGCATAGATTGTCACAATGATCCTTAATCAACCCATAAACGGTCCAATCATCAAGATAGACCTGTAAAAAGTTATGAATAAAATCCTTGAAGGCTTGTACCACTATCCTTGAAAATACAGCAGGTGCATTCTTCAATCCAAAGGGCATCACAGTATAAGCAAAGCTTCCCCATTCAGTAGTGAAGGTGGTCTTCTCTTGATCTTCTGGGGCAATCCTAACCTGATGATACCCTGAAAACCCATCTGTAAATGAATATATTTCACACCCAGCCACCCCTTCTAATATTTCCTCTGTGAATGGCATAGGAAAGGGATCTGTAACACATGCTGCATTCAACTCCCTATAATCAACACAAATTCAAATCCTACCATCCTTTTTGATGCTTATCACCATAGGACTGACCCATTCTGATTCATCCAGTGGTCGAATGATCCCGGATTTCAGCATCTTGTCAATCTCCTCCTTTACTTTCTCGTGCAAATTGGGATTCATCTGATATGGTCACTTCCTAACAGGGCACGCACCTTCCTTGAGCTTTATCTTCATGTCTCTGAGTGATATATGCATGCCTTTAAGTTCATGGTATCCTCTTGGGAATAAGTCCTCATAATCACGAAGTAACTCTATGATCTTTGCTACCTCTGATTCTGACTAGTAATCCCCAATTATCACCTCCTTAGGTTCAGCTTCTGTGCCTATATTGACCTTTGTTGTCTTCATAGGTTCGTGATATGCACGCGCATCTACATCCGCACTAGATAACACTTCACGTGTTCCATGTGAATGATCCACGTCCAAGTGCTCAACTTCCTCCTCATCAATTATGTATACCATCTTCCCCTCATCTTTTTCCAAAGAAGCACGCTCAAGTAATATGATATCATCTTCTTCATCCACAAAGTGCGCCCCTGTCTCTGTCTCACCAAATAATTCTTGAACAAGTTCTTCTGCTTTCCCTCTGTCTCCCATAGTTAATTGCTCGATAAAGCTTAAAGTTGTGTTCACTGGTGGTGTAGATGAAAAGAAGTCAAACGTTTGGATCATCCCTGCAGTCAAAGTTTGCCAGTTGCCAGTGTCGCGATGTAATTCAGCATAGACATACCAAGCACGCGCGTAACCTTTTAGAGTAGAATAAAACTGATGCACCCAAAGTGAAGGCGATAATGCTTCCTGGCCTACTGTCTAGAGTCTCTCACACTATTGGATATGATGTTGAGCAGGTTGATCACCATGATAAGGGCTTATGGTTGTAGGTGCATTACTTCTTGAAAACCTGGTTGATAAGGTGGTCCCAATCATTTCCCATTCTAAGAGATTATCCCTGTGGACAACCCACTAGCGCGTGGTCGTCCCACCTAAAGTATATGACAACATAGTGCATCATTTAAGTTCGTCAGCCCAATTTATTTCTATGGCCTGTAAGAACCCAACCAAATCTTCAGATCTAGTATAGCGGGGTATTGTGTGACCTATACATTGAACAGAGTGAAAACCCATCTTGCCAGTAACCGTGCACGCTTAACTTAGTGCCCCACCAGTTCATAAGTGCCATGAGCCCAATTATCACAAGCAATACTAGTAGTATCACTGATTGAATGAGAATCTTCCCAATGAAGGATTCCTTCCTTAGATGGATCATTGACCTCTGGGTCCCGAATAGTGCGTACATAGATTCTGTTCAAGTCCTCTTTGCTTAAAGGTTCCACATATGGCACAGATTTCCCATCTGTCAATGGTATTATGACCCTTTCCTCCTTGTTCTCGAAGCTGATATACCCTTTGTTAAACCTCAAATCAGCATTGTTCGCATAACACCAAGGGCACCCAAGTAAAGCTGGGAAACTATCTGCTTCTGCAAGCGCTAGCACTTCAAAGTCTCTTGTGAACTTGGCCCCTTGTATAGTGATAGATGCATCCTTCAAAACTCCTATGGGAGTAGCTTTTGTTCTGTTTTCCATGAACAATACATTAGATGATGGCTGCAATGGGGGTCTCCCCATTTGTTCCCATGCATCCAATGTAAGTACATTTACTTCCGCACCTGTGTCAATCAGAATATTGCTCAGCAGCCACCCATCCACAACAACATTCAAAGTGATCTCCTTGTCATAGTCAATGCTATCAGGAGGAAGATTCGCATGAAGTATTTGTCTCCTAGTCTCAGTTCTTGCATGTGGAGTATTCCCTTTCAACCAATTTCCTAATAAAGGAATAATATTCTCCTGGCACAACATTCTACATACCTCTCTGATGTTGTCAATATCCAACGGGGATTGTTCTGTATCCTTGTGCTCCAATTTCTGAGACTACTCTTTTAAACCTTGTATCTCACCTTGAAGGCTCCTAAGGACCTCCATTGTGTCCTGATAGACTTCTTTCTGATGAGCTGGATCTAGATATCTAGCATGCAAAACTTCCTCCCTAGTGATTGTCGGCTTCTGTTGCAACACCTCTCTTACGCGTGCCACCTCAGCTCATGTGGTTATCTTGACTGTTACCACCTCAAGTTCTGGTGTTAACTTTGGCATCCACTGATTCTCTATCACACGCTAGATTCTAACCATCCCCACACCCTTGTTTTCTTGCTTGTGCTGCTTACTGAGATGCTCATACAAGTCTAGGCACTCTTCATAACTATGCCCCTTTCCACAAAATGAATAGAAAATATTCTGTGGGCATTCATGCCTATAATGGTCAAGTGAGCCACATGTATAGCAAGTTCCTTGAGGGAATTCACTCCTTCCTCCACCTCGGCCTCATCCTCCATATCCGCCTCTATATCCTCATCCCCTTTCATGAGCCCCTTCAAACCTTCCGTCATTCCTATCATAGTGGGTTTTATTATAATCCCTATCTTGATGCTCATTCTTCCCTTTAGAATTATCAGCCACACTCGCCTGTCTGACCCCAATATCAATGGCATCATGGATCTAGCCAATCAATCTACAGTTCTCAGTATCATGGGTTGTGGACCTACAAATTTTACAAAAGGAGGATACATTCTTCCTGATCGCGCATTGTAGGAGGGGGCAGTGACTAGCATCATGGTTCAAATGGAAAATCTCACAGTCTAATAACAATGAACGTACAGTTCTGCGAGGGAAACTATCCTTAGTGTGCCCCTCCACTTCACAATCTGTACACCAGATCCCAAAGCATGTTTCATGAGCTGAGTTTACTGATAATTTCTCTAACTATTTTGCCATAGCCGTTATCTGAGCTTCCAAAAATGGACTAACTCCAGTGTCAATACTCCCAACTGCTTCACGCGTAAAGTGGCTTCCAATACTTCACGTGGATCGGTATAAGTCTTATGTGACAGTGCTCTTCGAAATGGGGTAATCAGTCCCCCGACAAACCATTGTGCATGCTGACTTGCATGAATGTCATAAGAGAGTTTGGATAGAAGTGTTTTAAATCGCGCATCATACTCACTTACACTTTCAGTAGTGCCTTGTTTTATATCCTTGAGTGTGCTTATACTCTTCTGCTCAAACTCTGGGATGTGGAACTCTTTTAAGAAAGCATCTTTCAATGCTGCATAGTCAATACAAGTTTGATTGGGGTCAAACTTCCTATACCAGCTGTGTGCACGCACTGCCTACAATGTAGTAGCAAATTGACTTGCCTTGACATTCAGGGGTCGTAATACCTTTTGTGCACCACAATATTTCACACATATGAACATGTTCAGTAGCATCCTCGATACCTCTATATTCTAGGAGATGAAGGGACATCTCCATATAAATGTTCTGGGGTTGCTGCGGGCCTTGACCACCCGACTCCAAAACCTCCTTGGTTTCCTCTTCCTCCAATACCACCTGAACCACCAGAACTAGAACTGCCCATACCACTTGATCCTCCTTCAGAATTTGGAATAGGGCCCATGGATGCACTCCCTTGTGCCCCAACAGTGGTACTATACTGGACCCCTATAGTCTGGGAAGTGGTCCCAACTCCAGAGGTGATTCCCACACTCGGCGTGCTCATATTCTGTGTAGATCGATGAGCCTGATAACGTACCCCCAAAGAATAACGAAGCTGCCTGTGCTGCCATTGGTGTACTTGCTGTCTGACCTATTTCTGTGCTTTCACTTCCTGAATTAAAACTACTTTTACCTATTGTACTAGATACTGGAAAACCAAGCACAAGGGCTAGGTCAACAGGTTGGCTTAGATGCACACCCGCGGCCCAGGTCATATCTACTGGCGTGCTTCCATGTGAGGCCGAAGAGGGTTCTCTGTCATGCTTCCTTAGATGGGGGAGTTCCTGATGCTCTTGCTCTTCTTCCTCCCCATGAGCCTCAAATCCTTCACGATGAAAATCTAACATGCATCCATAAAACACATCCGTTCTGCAATTTCTTTCCTCTTGCCAATTTCCTTTATCTATTCATTAAACCAACAATACAGCAGCTTCATACAATACCAGGCATGCGCACATGGATCTCTTACAATTATCCAGTCACATGTACTCGTGTTTTTCCATTCCTTCAAACATATGTTTCCATCCGTATCTCTATGTATGTCTCTATATTCTCTAAGTAATTCATTACATATATATATATATATATATAGGGTGGGGAACTAACCCTTCACCACTTAACTCTACCAAGAAATAGGTCACATGCTAATAACAACCACACACCTTTTTACAATTATAGCCATACATGCAAGTATGCTATCTATAGATTGCTGATAGTTAACTGAAGTGATGGATCTATTCTTAACTTATGACCATGCAAGAGTGAGTTGACATGTCCTTCCAAAATCTCCATGAAGAGTGGTGCGCAAATCTCGGCATCACTTTGTGTACTCCGCATGCCAATCTCTAAGAATAGACTTGATCTCTAAAAATCGGCTAAGTCCTTGAGAGTCTTACTCTACACCTCTGTGCACGTGATGCCTTCCTATACCTTCGCACTTTTTCTCCTGTGACATTCTTCGGCGCGGACTCTGTGTGTAAGTTCAACTAAGTGTTTTCTCTTATCAATGCTATCCCTCTAGGTGGTCACTGTGGCTTACTCTGCCTCCTCTATGACACTCTCAACCATAAACCATGTAATAATATCCTATAGAGATTCTCTATTCCCATATCCATCTCCCTCACCATCACCTCCATCATCCTCCTGGTGTTCCCCCTCCACTCGGGGCCACACCTACCTATCTCCTTGAATTAGTTGGGGTCTCCCCATACAAAACTTTCCCTCTCCACCATGCAGTAAATCCCACAGTCACACCTGCATCATCTATAGGAACCTAATTTCCTTATTCATCAATACCCATAGCCCCCTCCTAATCAACTATAGAATAATGTAATCCATGCACTGGTAATGGAGTATCCATATCGCCATCATTACATCTATACAAAACTAGAACTTTTAGGACATCTTGTATCAAACCAAACTTCACTTGACATGAATGAATATAATGATCTACCATTCTCCTCCTCACCGCCCTTGTATCTATAAGTCTTGATGAGTGGAATTCAGATCCCTCTCCTGTCCCGCCCATACTAGAAATCCAATATAGGGCCTCCATAACACATCCCCCATCTGTAACCCTGAAAGGAACTATCTATAGTACTCTTCACTCCATACTCCTCCATCATCCCCTGTGTCAGAATGCCATCTCATGAAATCAGTTGATCTCCCAATAATATCCACACCTCCCCATGGAAAACCACGAGGATAAGCCACAAAAATATTCTCAAAGGCCCAAAAATGTAGTAGAAAAGCAATATCAATTTTGAAACTCTTATAGATCCTCCAAGACCATATCTCCCTATAAGTCTATGCTAGAAAAGTAGAGGCCCATGCAGAGATTATCTAATGCTCCATCATCTATGCTACTATACCCTTCATCATCTAAGGAAACCGACCACCACCAGAGTCGAGAAAATAAAAACATGTAATTCCCATCATCATCATAATCATACGAGCATGACCCTCTCTCTCTGAAGAATATAAAGTCTGATAATAAAATCCACCAACTGTAAATCCCACATCATTGGAATCAACCCCATATAGTCTCCACATAACATCCCCCCTCTCAGTATCATCAATAAAATATATGACCTCTCCATGTACGGGAAATCTAGTAATCCTATGAACATCCTCTAGGGTGATGGTCATCTTACCCGTAGGTAGCCAAAAAGTACACGTGGCAGGATCCCACCTCTCCATCAATTTTAATAGAAATCATTGATGTCTATGGATGCATCTATAATAAATCATCCCCACAAAATGCACACCCTCTAAATTCAACCAATCATCATCTAAAATATCTTCTCTCACCTCCCCTAGAATTACTATAATCATATTTCTGATAGTCAATTTGGCCCTCACCTGCATCTACAAAACACAAAAACATGGATTAAAATAAATCCCCATCAAAATTTTATCAAAGTTCTACCAAAAACATTGATAACCAATGATCTAGTATAAATCATTAGCTATGCATGCAAATTGCCAACAATCCATCAAAATTGTTGGCGATTCTGGCAATTTCAAAAAAATGACATCGTACGGTCCTAAAAAAACAAAAAACAAATTAAAACACACATAATGAAAAAAAGAAGCACATACCTCTACCTGGGTGAGCCTCCTCTGTCATCTAGATGGTCTTGTAAATACCATTGGTCAATTATCACTCTTTAATCACTCACTTAGCTCTCTAAATTCATAAATCACAAATGAACAAATTTCTAAGGATATCGACTATTTATATGCACCACGTAGAAATCACCGACGATTCTTGTAATCACCAATGATTACCTATAATCACTGACGATTCTTATTAATCACCAGTGATTTATCTAAATTGCTAGCGATCCCACATTTTCTATCACAAACCATCATTTTTCAATACTAACAATTATTTTCAATCACATTATTGCATCTTTCAACAATGTGCCTCATTTTGAGGACCCCAAAAATTTTCATCCTTCCCAAGAATCATTTTATGACCTTGACACCAATAATCCATACATCTATAGGACACGAACCCTTTGGTTCCCCCTATCAATTTTCTTCGTCATATTTTATCTATCCCTATGAATCATACGTCTATACGGCATGAAACCTTTGGTTCCCCTACCACTTGATTCCATGGCGATACCCACATTGTCTTGGGGAAGCTAAAAAAGCACACATGTCAAACCTATCCAATAAACTTAATAAAACTAGTGATACTTTCACTGCATCATAATCACCCCAAATTTGAGGGGGATGACCCATCCAAACACAAAGTAAGCTATCTCACACCATTTTTGTCCAGCAGTTGGTTGTCATGAAGTACTCAACAAAAAGGGGAAAATGTAGACACTGGGTTTTTGCTAACTTGCCTACTTCATATTATACACACATTATTTAATCTTAAACCTATCTAAATTTCATTATCCTAAGCCCCCCTCCCTTCATCTATTAATATAAATTTTACACTCTCATAAATTAATTTACCCATCCTAAACCACCTTAACCACTTCAAATTTACCTTAACCATCTTAAAACCACTCAAACCTATTTTATTCTCACATCTTAATCTTCAAAACTCAACAATAACTGCCCCCCAACCATTTCCCCTCATCATTTACCCAAAAAACCTATTTAGGAAGTGGTTTTAACCATTTTATAAACATTTTTTTTTCTAAAAAACTCGGATCGCCGGCGATCCTAACCGATCACTAGTGATTATAAATAAGTTTTTTTCTCCTTTCTTAGGGATTTTTAGAAACATTTTTCTCGTAATTGCTCTTTTTTTATTCAATTACAAATCTACATCATTTCCAGAGATCATCAAGGGCCTTTATCAACTCCAAGCTCTCACAAATTTAATCAATCATCTTTGAATAGCTACTCAACAACTTAAATGAGCTCCATCTAACATTTGGAGACATCTCTCAGCATACTTCTGCATCAAAAGGTATTCCTCCATGTCATTTTATCATTCATATTTCCTCTAAACATAAAAAAACCAAAAAATATCATTTAAATATTTATTTATCATTTTTATCAAATTTGTTCATTTTTATAGTAATCCCAGCGATTCTGTCTAATCGCCAGTGATTCCCCTGAATCGGTAGTGATCCCTATCAATTTACACCTTTTAATTAATTTATCAATTTAATTTCAATTTTTATCAATATTTTGGATTTTACTCATCCTCTGCAAGCATGGATTTACTTTAGATGGTAGTACCTGGCCGGTCCCATCCTATCACTAGGATTTACGACCTTCCAATAGTCTAACAACCCTTCTTCTAGGAGCAATATAACATCCTTCATGAGCTCACATTACGTGCAATATGATTTTCCACAGACATCAAAGATATTGATGATCATATTGAGTTCCTCCATGACATCCAATAGGAAATTGAAGACTTCTAATATGATTAATTCAAGTCTGTTCAGATACCATCCACCCTTGCTTTGGTCACATTTGAAGTTGCATAGTACTTACCCTTTAATCTTGAGTTCTTAGGCTTCTTATCAATTATTTTCTCACCCTTTTCATTTATATATCTCTATCATTGTTATCAATCTACTTAATTGTCTTATAATGAGCTGAAATCATCTAAGGAAGACCCTTTGGGTTCCTAGAATCAACTTCTCACCGTGCATCTAATTATCATATTTATCTCACCTATTTTGTTTAGTGTCTCTTATTTGAAGGTTTCTTCGGTGGTGAAATAAGGAGATTTATCACACCATATCAGCATCCACAATTGCGGCTATCGGTAAATTCCATCGTATTCCATGGTCGGTTTGTTTTTGTTATTTCATTTTATTAATTTAAATTTGGAAAGCAAAAACTCTCTGGTACAATGACTTAGCTAGTTGAAATATGATCAGGTTTTCTTGTTCAAGACAATAGAATACAAATGAAAAATACTCCCCTAGGGGAATGTTTGTATTTTCTTGAATTCCTATTTGGGAGGTCCACATAAAATAATTATTAGAGATGTAATTTAGATAGATTTACATGCCTAGAATTTGTGACACCTTCTCTAATCAAGTTCTTATTCTTATTGAAAAATTTGGATTTTATTACAATTTTTTCTTGATTGTTTTATTGTTTATCTTGATCACACATTTTGCAATAAGATCCTTCTTAATTTTTGTCCCTTTCTCTATGCACTCTTCAAAGGAGGTCACACAATGAATTTTTAGGTGGATTTTGTTTTTAGATTTAGTTTGGGGACAAAAATGCTAACCAATTATTTCTCAAGGATTGTACAAGGACAATGGCTTGGTAGACCTCTCCAACTTTGCTGAAAATGAAGAGAAGATTTCATTGTTTCTTGTTTTTACGTTTCATAAGTCTATAATAGTAATTTATGAATCCACATTGAAATATAAATGATGCATAAACTTTTCAAACAAATTGAGGAACGTAATGATGGAACCCTTGGGTATGTGGAAGAACAAATTCAGAGCTTATCCTCTTAGTTGTCATTATAGGATACCCCTTTGCAGTCCATGTAAAACTCCTCAACATGTTCTTATGGATAGCCTTTTACCTTATATATTTCAAAATTTTATTGTTCAAAGTAAGGTGAGAAGGAAACTCATGGCATATCTAGATCAAGAGGTTATGAACATAGTCATTCAACCTCATACCATTTGTGGTGCCTTCTTATTTCTACATGTATTCCCTGAAAGGAATCCTTTATGGCCTACATTCTTAAGAAAATGGCATTTTGTGGGTTGATGATAAAGGAGGTAGATAAAATTTATATATTTTTTCATCTCAAGGGATCGATTGGAGTTTCAAGGATTGTGTTGTTAGGATTTGGATTCTTTAAGTTAAACTTGGGAAGTAACATTGGTCAATTATAAGATTATTTGTTGTATTTACTCATGTAAGATTCAATTATGGCTGTGTGGAGCAAGTTGTTCACCCTCAACTGATTGTTTTTGTATCAATAGTGATGATGTAGAATATGGGGATTTTCATTGGTTGATTAGGGATTGGTTTTAGATTCAAGAGTCTAGCTTGTAGAAGAAAGTTGTTCCTATTTTCTTCTGATGTTGTGTAGGTGTTCAAGGTTGAATTCATGGGGAATTTTATATTTTACATCTACAACATGTAGAGGATTTTATTTCAATTTTAGTATATAAAGTGGTCAATTTTGGCATGGCGTATTCTAGTGAGCAACTCATGGTCACTATAGTCACTTTAGATAGTAAGGTTATCACCATCATTGTAATTTTTTTTAATGTTATGGTGATAAAATAGATTATTGAAAGTGTGTCCCCATTCTTCATCTCACCTTTAGTGGCATATTTTTATGGGTGTCGTGTAATTTTTTACTAAGTTCTATTTAGTTTTAACACACAAGATAATTGAACAAGATTTTTTTTATTAGATTAGGCAAAAAACAGGGATCAGCTCCGAGGGGCCATAAGAAAAGATAGGAACACAACCAAAAACAAAATAGGAAAAAAACTAGAAATTGGTTCCAGAAAGATGAGTTAAATAGGCTTAAATCATACATTGCAGGATCTAGACCCCAGAGAGGACAAAAAATACCAAAAAACAATAGGACACCACAGTTCGCCAGCAGTCCGCACACAGTTCAGAGAATTAAAAAAACCTCTGCAACAAACCCACCAGAGGCCCTAGGCCAGCAGCAGCCATCCTGGAGTCTAGAACCATCCATCTCCTACTCCTCCTCTAAGCTACTTATGCGAAGGTTGAATCTCCTCCTTTTCTTTCCCCCTTCAATCCCCTCCACTCTGTCAAGTAGAACTTTAACCTGGATCTCCAGCTTCTTCATTCTGTGTTTTATCTGGACCTGATCCATGACCATCTTCTTTGAAATGTTGATGATGTTCAGAATGGACTCCCTTTTCCCCTCGTTCATGTCCTCCTTGGCTTTTAGGACCCCTTCTAAATACAACATCTTCTTGCTCCATTATTCAAATACATTGGGATCTCCCACACATTCATTCTTCCTCGAAGCGCTAGCTTCCCCAACACCACCCTCATTTTTGTCTTTATCTTTCTCATTCCCCTAGAGGATACTCTTACCCGCTTTCATTTTAGTTAGACACTCCGCAAGAGTAATATCATCTTCCTTGGCTTCCTCCTCCAGGACCGTAGTCAAAGGATAATCCAAAACGGGCTTCCCATTCTCAACTAGAAGAAGAATCAGACCCTCATGGAGGGGTAGCTCAACTTTCTCATTCTGGAAATCCATCAGTGAGTTTGAAAGAGAGGTGGCAAGAAAAAAGGGAATACTAGCCATAAAATTGTGACAGAACATGTTGAGGAAGGTCATGTGATGGGTATAGATTTTTCTATACTTACCCTATAGTATAATATATTTCATAACTTGAAGGTAAACATCCTTCCAGACCCCAGGAATGAATGAACGTGCATTGCCATCCGTGAAAAAGTAAAAATTATCCTTACCAACAAAAAATTGATCAATCTTGAGGTCTCTACGGGTTCTTTCCTTGTAGATCTTTAACCCTTCCATCTTCATATCAGTCACCCTGGAAATATTAGACTCCGAGACCTCAACCTCCACACCGTAGACAATAAAAACTCCCTTTTTCCAGGCATTTCTGAAGTCCTTTGACAAAGATGGATCGTGACCATGTAGTTTAGCTATATAATTGCTAAATCCACCAACTTTAAGCTTGTTCCAAAGATCCCGGTTACTCTCCTCGATGTTCTGACTGGCAAGTTCCACTCAAATCCTGTCTCCACCCATCTACACGTAGCCAAAGTTTCCATCCAAACAAAATATTTTCATAACTAACAAATTGTTCGCCGTATCAAAGATCAAACAGAAATAATGATATTTGTAAAAGCTAGCATGGTACCTGGGATACTTTCCTCCGCTCGTGCCGGCTTCATTTATCCTAGTGCTTGTTATCCTTAAAGATTTTGTCATTAATATTAGAGGGTAATCTCTCTCCTTTGCACCAATTTTTGTACTCATTACTAAGGAATCCCACATTGGCCATCTTGTCCACACATTTATTTCACTATCTCAAGGTATGATTGATAGATATCTTATCAAAATACTTTAGCAATTCCTTGATATCTTGAATGATTTTTTTTAATGACCAATTGATCTTACTCCTATTGAGGAGCATTTATAATAATTAAGGAGTCACCTTCAATCTGGATGTCCTTATGGCCTTTTTCCTTAGCAACCAAAATACCCCATAGGAGGGCTCTAACTTCAACCATGTTATTAGTCTGCTTTCCCAAGGGACCTGCATAGGCGAACAACCAATCACCCTCACTATTCCTTAAGATACCCCCTCCCCTAGCTTGACCAGGATTCCCCTTTGAAGCCCCATCAAAATTGATCTTGATCATATTTCATATAGGTCTAATCAAGTAAACATTCTTACTAGGGCTTTTGATCTTGACCGGACTATAGGCAAACTTATCCAACACTATGTTAATCAACTATGTGCACAATTTGATGGGAGGTGCATTGGTTTTATTTCGATATAGAATTTTTTGAAATACAAATGTGAATGTTGTAAGTCATATTATTTGGCTCTTATCACTCAAAAAAATGGCCTTTCTATATACTGATAGGATGATATGCCTAACCTCTCAATATATCTGCCCTTCCAATATATTTTAAGTATGTGAAAGAAGCTCACCCTCTTGATATATGCATCCATACATGAGGGAAATATTAACCTACATGATAACATGATGGTGTGTTATAATTAAGTAGTACATGAAAAGGAATTATTCAATCAATGACAACTCATTCAGATGAAATTCTTCATAACATAATATGATGTTATTCCACCTCTTCAAGGATTATGCCTAACAATATTAATAATAGGGATATGGGGGATGAATGTGATATGTTGTCCTTACAAATCCCTGACAACTTATAGGGTTGATGTCACATATGAAATTATTATAGTTGTGTTAGGTAATAGATGTAGTAGTCTAATGCAACATATTTACCCATAATTTTGTCCTAGAGGCATCGTAGATATCGAACACCATGATGAATTGTAAGCTTCATGATGTGGAAAACAAAAAAATTAAATGCATGATATAAAATAGCAAGTTTTGACCTATAACAAAATATGAAATTAATGATGAAAAAAGTTACAATACTCAAATTAAATAAAATTACTTAAGGTGTGAATTTATCTTAGTGGTTTTTTAAGCGAATTCGAAAAGTAGACTTGCAAGAAAGAGATTAGTAGTTGAGTCTTTTGAGTCTTAGATACATACTTGAGAGATACAAAATAGGTTAGCACAATAAAAATTAGAAAAATATCTTACAAGATGATGAGTTAACAATAAAAAATTAATTAAACATAATTAAAAATGCAGAAACGTCTACGAAAAAGTATACAAATCACTAAAAATGCATTAATGTCACTAAAAATGTAAAAGCACTAGAAATGCACAGATGTTAAGTTGATGTAAAAAATATCACTCAAAATGTAAAAACACCATTTATAAAATTGTAAATGACACTTGAAAATGTAAAAATGTCACTAAAAACTAGAAACATCACTTGAAACTGTAGAAATAACGTTGATAATGAGAAAAAATCACTAAAGAAAAAATAGATATGAAAATGCAGAAATGTCACTTGAAAATGCATAAATTTCACTAAAATGTAGAAATGACACTTGAAAATGTAGTCACTGAAAATATAGAAACATTATTGATGCAAAACAACTCTAAAAATGTAGAAACATGTCTAAAAATGCAGAAATAACATTGATGCAAATAAAATGGCTATGAAAATGGAACAAGCTTCTCAAGAAAAGCACAAATGGATTGACTTGAGAACAAATGGTTTGACCTACAAAAGGGTATTAGAAAAGTGTAAACATCTCTAAAACATTATAAATATCTCACAAAAAGTGAAAATGGTATTGCATGCATGTAAACGTATCAATCAAAGTACAAACAGCTTGATGAATGTGGAATTAACATAACCTACAAAAAGGAATTCCATGTTAAAAATACAATAAGTGAAAATTGTCCTCGCTGAAGTGAAAATGTCATTTTCATGATGGAAATGGTGTTGCACTGAGCATAACGTCATTTTCTAATAGGTGATTCTTTTCACAAAAGTTTGTCGAAAACGACCAATTTTTTGGTTGAAATATGGGTTTTAAGCTTATGTTAATGTACTTGCACCTATAAACTAGAAACAACAAGAAAAATCTTGCATAATAATAAAAAACATTAGAAAAGGGACAAGTAGGTGGGTGTGCAATTGGGAAGTTAAAATACTATTATATAGTGAACAACTCGGTGTTGCATTATTATTTTGATGATGTAGATGGAGAGAAAATTATGCATTGTGATCCCAATCTCTACTATACTCCCAAAAAATTCAGAGAGTCTCCAAACAAAAACAAAAACTGATTTCAAACACCAGATATGCATGTGTACAATGGTATCATCAACCTCCAAAATGAATAATAGAATACATAAACAATAATGATTCATTATACCTTTTTTAATATTCAAGTGATTATACAGATGCACTACTATTTTAGAAATATAATAATGAAAATCCAATAAATCATATAATAGAGAAAACAAACCAAGAGAAACATGATCCATATGCATAGATTATAACCATTCTCCCTTTTTAAAATCTATTCTTGAAACCATGTGAATTATAAAGCAAGAAAAAATGCACCACCATAAATCACTACTTAAAAGGCCGAAACAATATGGAGAGACTATAACCATTCTCCAATCTCTGTATGTATAATGGTCAACTTAATTCATGGGGGGTTTTAATTAAGCATACTAATCTCTCTCAAAAGGCATTCACGATACAAATTTTCAAACATAAAGGTCATCAAAGTACTTCAACCCAAAAATTTCCCTTTTACTTCTCCCTTATTTTGTGAATTTCATTGGCAATAACATGAATTGTATGTCATCCAAAAACATAGTACGAAGCATTTTTATACTGTGAATATGCTAAAAATATTCTACATAAAAGATGCAAGGGAAAAATGTTTTGATAAAATTCAACACTGTGATGTTAACCTTTGTGTACAGTTACTTATTTGGGATTATCTAGTTTTATCTACTAGTAAATCCAAATTTTACAAAGAGGGTGAATGGGAACATTACTCAAACTGCAGTGATCTCAACCTCCCCCTCTACAACAGAGACTAGCATTCAAAGCTTCTTAATAGTATCTACATTTACACATTCATAACATGACATCTTCTCAATAGCTAACAATGCAGAAGTAAAATCAAGCTTCTCATAGGCTATTGCATATGTCGTGTAGGTGGATGTCATTAATGGGATTGTGTTTGATGTGTACTTGAGAATGCCATGTTACTGACCCAAATTGTAAAATCCCATCCCTGATCAATTGTTCTTAAGCTATAGGCAGACATGCTTGATGTGGAACTGGTGTAGTATGACTAATACCATTATCATTCACTAAGATGCAATTTTAGTTTTCCTCAATCCTATGAGGACTATAGTTACTCTGGACACAATTGTGTTAAAAATTAAGAGAAAAATAATGTCCTCTAACACACCTTCCATTATTATCTGAAATAACGCCTAGCTCTAATCTCTTCAAAATCACCAAGCCAAAACCCTAAACCTGTTGAACTCTTTGAAAGGCCTTAGAGGTTGACCTCATCTTTTTGCAACTGCCAAGCATCCCCGCTGTAAATAATTTCTCTGTCAATTCTACCCATATGACCATAATAATGAGGCCTTCCCTCCACCCCACCACACATCAAAGGAGAATAATGAGGAGGTATACTCGAATGGTCATGCCCATTTCCCCCAGGGCATAGAAATGCTCAGCTGTAGGTCCAACTCATGTTCATGTTCCTGTTCAGAACACGGTGGGGTTTGATTAAATATATGGGTTTCTCAAAGCTCATCTACCCATATTCCTGAATTGGTCTGACATTAAGAAGTAGGCATCAACACAATGCTATGGAGATATTGGAAAAATAGTTAGCCTCAAGCCCCGGGAACATAATCCCAAGAAAAAAACAAACTATGACAACTAATTTTTTTGGATTGTTCTGAATAAAGGCCTTAACCAATAGAATTCATTGAAAAAATAAATTTTCACTCCTAGACTTTAATGGAATGTTATTCAAATGAGCATGGCTTTATTTGATTGGTTTTTGTCAGACCAAGTATTTGTTAAGGCAGAGACTACATTACAGCCTTCAGCAGTATAATAAAATCAATGAAATGCAAAAGATAATCCCACAAGTGACCTTTGATTGGGATATTAAGCATATTTTTCCCATGTATATATTCAATACTAGATGTGTGTTGGATGGTTTACATATTTTGGCTTCAGGGAAAAGGACCTTTATATATTTATCTTGAATATTTTGATTGGCCTAAGAATCCTTGCAGACTAAAAGAAAGGCCTCGCAGGTGGAGGTGTTGAGAAGGTTCTTCTTAGTGGAGAGGAGACCTATGAATTATTCTTGGTGTAGATGGAGACCTCTGAATTATTCTTCCTCTCCTTTATTTTCCTGGGGATAGACACAAGTATTCAAATATACCTTCTTTCCTTGCTCTAGACTGGGTTTTTCTCATGAATCTTCCAAGCTTGGGCTGCTAAAACCAGTAGTTTTATTTCTTTAGGAGTCGTCAGATGTACCCTTTAAGGCTTCTTAAAAGCCAGAATCACAGCAATTGTACATCAATTCCTACTGTAATAATATGGAGACTTCTTAGTCCCACAGGGCGTGTCAAAACTGTTAATGAAAAATCATAGCATGCCCAAATGAGTTCTAAAAATATACTTTTCTAAGGCAGACTCATTTGGTGTGATTGCATAACATTGAACTTTCCCCAAGGTGTGGGACCTTATAAAATGGAAAATCTCTCCATATTAAAGGTTGGTTCCTTATTCCTTTGTTTAGGTGCATACGTAGAAACTTGCAGAGGATCTATTCTTAATCCTAATCTAAAATTTACCAAGGAGATAGAGATAGAAAGAATACAAAAATTAAAACAAAGCTAAACTATGAGGTGATGCACCAAAGGAATGATGAACACTTTTTTTACTAATAAACACAAACCAACAAAATGCATACAATAAACCAACACAGATAGCCAGATATATAATGGAAGGCCAGATGAAAGCAAAAGAGGCAAGAGAGGATCTAAAATTGATCACAGACATGTTTTATTGCTCTGTAGATTGATACAGTCCATTACAAAGTAGCCAAGAGGTAGAAACGTATTACAATTTTAGTGGAAGGTCTGAACCCCACAGATCCCTCTTCTAGAAGGAAGAGGGAGCCTACAAAACAAAGAATGTCCAACCCTTTACAATGAATCCTACACCCAGATTTATAGATTGAACCTGAAAGAAGGAAAGAGAGAGAAGCAAGAAAACAGGTTGAAGCTTAACCACCACTGTTAATGCCTCTAATGAAATCTCTTCCCAAATCCATCTTTACTGCATCAATCCTTGGTTTGGTGCCTTGAAGGAAGATGAAACGGTGGAAACAAATCCACATGATATTGTGGATTCAGCACACCTACAAAGTCCAAACCCCAATACTAGAAAGGTTTTTCAATGAGCATATGACGGAGTGGAAAAGAAGCTAGCATTAGCTTTCCTATAAATTTTTGACATGGATCACATTTCTCTACCCATGTTTTGGAATCCTAGAAGAGATTATAATAATAATAAACACCTCTCAATATCTTGTATGCAGTAACCAATGTTGAGAAATTCCCTCCGCATGCATGATCATGGTATGCTTTAAAAATATGTTTCTATTATTCCTCTTCAACATACCTTAAGATAGTGCCATGAAATCCTTTCTTATATAACACATTCTCCCAAATAACATACTTTAATTCATTCAAACAAATATTAACATATTATTGTAATCCAAACCTGATGCACAATCATCGTAAGTCAGGAACTATACAATATCCCAAATCCATCGATTGGTAGTACTCAAGAAGAGGACAAGAGGGAGGTATTTAATTAAAAATTCAAAGAACTTAGAATAATCTTCCCACTTTTCTTTAGCAAGGAGTTCACACAAACCATTACCTTTCACTAATTTAGATGACCTAATATAAAGATCACAATCTTGAGTCTTTGATACCCACTTCTCTCTTTTTACATCAGGATCTTGTTGTATCATAATGGAATTGAAAATAGGGCTATGAACAATAACAATGGTATGTAAGTGCAAGAGATAAACCTAATATTTTAAAAATCCTTGACTACCACATATATATTGTTATCATGCTACAAATATTTTAGGTCATATGATTTGAATGGTGCACTCATAAATGCAATAGGTGATTGAAATTTTTCATCATTCTCTTGAAGAAGGAAAGGTTAGATGGAATGTTTAGAAGCATACCAGTAAAACATAAACTTCTTGTTAAATTTTATATCGACCAATGTAGGTTCCTTTACAATAGAAGCTTTGATTGATTTAAAAAATTCATTTCCTTATTTTTTCCATTTGAAGAAGTCCTTCGGATTCATCACATTGAAAATGTTCTTAGTCAGCTCAGTAAAATCAGTAACAAACCTTCTTAATAGATTTACCTTTCCAAAGAATGAGAGCACGCCATATTTTATTGTGGGAAGAGATAATCGTTGACTATATTAAACTATCTCTAGCTCAATTTTTGTACCTTCCTTGCTCACAATGTGTCCAAGGATAATTCATGTTGTTACACTAAAATTGACTTCTTTGGATTAAGAGAGATATTGTGTTTTTTGTACCGGATCAGTACCTACTCAAGTTGATCTAAATGATCTTCTATCATATTAGAATACATGGTAATTTCATCGAAGTATTCCACTATACACTTTCCTATCATGTCATTTCAATCTAAATCCACGTATCTTTGAAAAGTGGTACCTACATTAATTAATTTGAAAGGTATACAATGGTATGAAAAATAAATTTTCTCTCCTAGACTTTAGTGGAATGTTATTCAAATGAGCATGGCTTTATTTGATTGGTTTTTGTCAGACCAAGTATTTGTTAAGGTAGAGACTACATTACAGCCTTCAGTAGTATAATAAAATCGATGAAATGCAAAAGATAATCCCACAAGTGACCTTTGATTGGGATATTAAGCATATTTTTCCCATGTATATATTCAATACTAGATGTGTGTTGGATGGTTTACATATTATGGCTTCAGGAAAAAGGACCTTTATATATTTATCTTGAATATTTTGATTTGCCTAAGAATCCTTGTAGACTAAAAGAAAGGCCTCACAAGTGGAGGTGTTGACAAGGTTCTTCTTAGTGGAGATGGAGACCTATGAATTCTTCTTGGTGTAGATGGTGACCTCTGAATTCTTCTTCCTCTCCTTTCTTTTCCTCGAGGATAGACACAAGTATTCAAATATACCTTCTTTCCTTACTCTAGACTGGGTTTTTCTCACGAATCTTCCAAGCTTGGGCTGCTGAAACCAGTAGATTTGTTTCTTTTGGAGTCGTCAGATGTACCCTTTAAGGCTTCTTAAAAGCCAGAATCACAGCAAGTGTACATCAATTCCTACTGTAATAATATGGAGACTTCTTAGTCCCACAGGGCGTGCCAAAACTATTAATACAAAATCACAACACGCCCAAATGAGTTCTAAAAATCTATTTTTCTAAGGCAGACTCATTTAGTGTGATTGCATAACATTGAACTTTCCCCAAGGTGTGGGACCTTACAAAATGGAAAATCTCTCCATATTAAAGGTTGGTTCCTTATTCTTTAGTTTAGGTGCACACGTAGAAACTTGTAGAGGATCTATCCTTAATCCTAATCTAAAATTTACCAAGGAGATAGAGATAGAAAGAATACAAAAATTAAAACAAAGCTAAACTATGAGGTGATGCACCAAAGGAATGATGAACACTTTTTTTTCTAATAGACACAAACCAAAAAAATGCATAAAATAAACCAACACAGATAGCTAGATATATAATGGAAGGCCAGATGAAAGCAAAAGAGATAAGAGAGGATCTAAAATTGATCACATACGTGTTTTATTGCTCTATAGATTGATACAGTCCATTACAAAGTAGCCAAGAGGCAGAAACATATTACAATTTTAGTGGAAGGTCTGAACCCCATAGATCCCTCTTCTAGAAGGAAGAGGGAGCCTACAAAACAAAGAATGTCCAACCCTTTACAAAGAATCCTACACCCAGATTTATAGATTGAACCTGAAAGAAGGAAAGAGAGAGAAGCGAGAAAACAGGTTGAAGCTTAACCACCACTGTTAATGCCTCTAATGAAATCTCTTCCCAAATCCACCTTTACTGCATCAATCCTTGGTTCAGTGCCTTGAAGGAAGCTGAAATGGTGGAAACAGATCAAATCCGATTTGGTTGTTGAGACAAATGGATCCCACATTGAAGGTTCAAAGACGTTTCCTCCATTTTCTTCACCTAACCTCCTCAAAATTAAATTTTCATACCCCATGGCATGCATGAGGCCGAGATATTTCCAACGACATTAGATTTGCACTATCTCGAGCCATGAGTCAAAAGATATGCCCCTTGAAGTGTGTATCGGGTCTGTATAGGAGGGTGGGAAAACAACTCAAAAATGGATCCCCTTTCTTTTGATTCCCACCTTGGCTTTAACTTGGGCCTAGATGCTGAATTTTTCCTTGGGCGGAGTTGCGGGCCATTTTGTAACTTTTACCCCCTTTGAGATAACAAGGGGTAAAGAACTAACTTTTTCCCCGATGGTCGGCTTTTGATTCTATTTCCTCTTATGTTGGATTGTGGTTGATCCAATATTTGGCACGGGGTGAAATATGGATAACAATTTGGTGACTCACGGAGACATCTACCTGCTAGATGAAAAGACCAATTGCCTTGTCATATCTATTAGGCATGGAGTCATGGGTGATAGCCTGCTACTGATATGAACTTAGAAAGCTGACCCTTGGGCCACTTGGAAACCCATTAAAACCAAAACTGATCTTGACCAAATGTTGAGTCCAAACACTGTATGAGAGAAAAAAACAACACCACACTATATACAAAATTTGAAATCATACATGCTCCAAATGGAACATCTAGAGCATGCAAAGCACTTAGGAGAAAAGAAATCCACACTACAACAAGACAATTTTCATAAGCACTTAGAGGAAAGAGAAAACTAAACTAATATGTACAGGGTGATAACTCCCCTTTTCATAATAATGCTTAAGATAGATCCCATTTACTAGTATCTGCAACTCTTTTCCCTCCAATGTAGAAAATTGGAAAGCATTGCTACTTTTGCATCCTATGATCATATAGGGTCCACTCCAGATGGCATCAAATTTGGAATGCCTTCCTGGTTTTTCTCGATCAACAGCCCATTTCAAAACTAGGTCTCCTTCCTCGAAGGTCCTTGCCTTTGTCTTCTTGTCAAATAATTTCTTGATTGAATCCTGATTCTTCTCTATTGCTTGGAGAGCATGCTCTCTGGTTTCGTCTAACTCCATCAGCTCAACATACCTGGCCTCCATTGGTCCAAATTCAAACATCTCTAGTTGCTTCACAAGCTCCAATGCTAGCAACTCAAGTGATATAGGCAACACCACCTCTTTCCCATATACAAGATTGAATGGAGAGCTAAATGTAGATCCTTTGGGTGTTATTCTATCAACCCAGAAGGCCGTTTTGAGATTTGTGTGTCAGGACTCTTTAGTAGGTTCTTGTTTGTGGACTTAGCTTGGCCATTACCTTGAGGGTAATAATTTGATGAAGTACTCAAATAAGTCCCATTCTTGATGGCCCATCTTGTGATCTTGGAACCTATAAATGCTAATGCATTGTTTGATATGATGGTGGCTGACACTCCAAATCTGGTCACTATCCCTTCTTAGAATTCCATGATACTAGACTCGTTTGCTTCCTTAAGTGCCACTGCCTCGGTCCATTTGGTGAAATAAGCTGTCACTGTCAGGATCCATTTGTGACCTTGGCTTGAGTTTGGATTGATGACTCCAATGAAGTCTAATCCCCATTACATGAAAGGTTGGTCGACTGAGATTGGGTGTAGAGGAAGTGCTGCTAGCCTTTCCTTGCCTTTGAAGAATGCACAATTCTCGCACCTTTTGATCCATGTGTAGCAGTCACTAAACACTATGGGCCAATAATATACTTCTTTCATGATTTTGAGTGCTGTCACTCTTGGAGTAAAATGGCCTCGAGCTGCTTCAACATGGAATTCTTGTAGCACTCTCTCTACCTGATCTGCCCTAATGCATCTCAACAGAATGCCATTGATGTCCCTCTTGAACAAGACACCATCAATAAGAACATATGGGATGGCCCGTAGCCTAAAATTCCTTCTTGTTGCTTTACTCATCCCATGAGGACACAAGCCCATTCGAAGGAAGTGCACCATGTCTTGGGTCCAACAAGGAGCATATACATCATCTCTCCCTTCTTCTTGATCATCTTGTAGAACAAAAACAACCTCCTTTTCACTGTCTGTTTCATCTTGTTGACTTGAGGCTAGTTGTTCACATAACCCCTTCCCACGGACCAGCTTGATGACCTTGATCTCAATGTCATATTCCATGACACGAGTGATCCATCTTGCATGCTTCTCATTCAGGTCATTGCTGAGAAGGAATTATTTAACTCCCACATAGGAGACCAATAGTTGGATTTTGTTATTTGAAACCAAATGCTTAAACTTCTTCAGTCCTCTAATTACCACCAGGACCTGCCTCTCAATGAAGGAGTACCTCACCTCATAATCTTCCAGACTCTGACTGAAAAAAGTAATTGGTTGTTCTATACTTTCTTTGTTTCAGCTGCACTAAGATTGTAGAAATTATGCCACTGCCACCAAAGACAGTATGAAGTATTTGGAAAAATATGGGTTCACAAGAGTTGGGGCTTGTGATATGGCTTCTTTGATAGCATAAAAACTTAATTTTCCTTGAATTGTCCACTTGAATGTTAAGCTCTTCTTCAACATCAGCGTTATTGGCTTAACAAGGGTAGAAAAGTTTGGAACAAACCTGTGGAAAAAATTGATTTTTCCCAAGAATCTTTGAAGAGCCTTCTTGTGACTTCGCAATGGCAATGCTCTTATTACTTGAACTCTTTCCAAGTCAATTGCCAATCCTTCCTTTGATACGATATGGCCTAGAATCTTACCTTCATGGGCCAAGAATATGCATTTTTTGGGGTTCAGTGACACCCCAAATCTCCTACATCTCTGAAAAACTTACCTCAAATGGAAGAGATGATCTACTACATTCTTGGAAAAAATAGTGATGTCATCCAAATAGATCAACACTATTTGATCAATCAGCCCCTTGAATGCTAGATCCATTTCCCTTTGAAAATTGGCTCTGGTGTTGGATAATCCAAATGGAATTTTCTTGTATGCATAGGTGCCCCACTTGGTGGTGAAAGTTGTTTTGAATTGAACATCTTCTTTCACCATGATCTGGTTGTACCCTGAGTAGCCATCAAGGAGGGAGAACCTTTCTGACCCAGAAACTACTTGCAATATCAGCTCTATTGAAGGGAGTGGGTAGTGGTCTTTGAGGGAGGATTTGTTCAAATCCTTGAAGTCAACACACAACCTGATTTATCCATTTTTCTTCCTGATTGGGACCAGATTTGTAACCCAACTTGAGTGTTTAATTATAAATATGATGCTTGCCTCTATCAGCTTGTTCAGCTCCTTCTTCATCAGAGGCTTAATACGTGGGTTGACTAGTATCTGCTTTTTCCTGATGGGCCGAGTAGCTAGATCCAGTTCAATTGTGTGTTGTGCTAGTTTTGGATTGAATCCTCTTAGGTCCTCATAAAACCAAGAAAACACATCAGGGACTTCTTGGAAAAGTTATATGAATTCATACCTTTCTTTTTTGGCAGCCACTTTGCCAATTTTAATTGTTCTATCCTCTCCAACTGGGATTGACTCTTAATCTTCTCCTTTGATCTGCATGTTAGCCTTCTCTTTTCTGAACCAATCAGTAGGATTGAAAATAGATTCCAGTGTCACTAATCCTTTAGGAAGCTTGTTTATATGCAGCTATACTATCTGATTCCCATACTATTGCTCTAGTCTACTCTAGTTTATAGCTAAGACTTCAACTTCTTCTTGTAGAAAGTTAATGATCTACTGATCATTCTCAAACATCTTCCAGCATCTATTATTATCTGGCACTATTGGTGTCATAACCACATGGATATGTGGCTGTTCTCTATCCCTCTTGATGTTGTTAACCACATTAAACGCTGCTCCAACCCTTGCAAGTCTATCAACAAATTCATTCTCCTTCCTAGGTATGGACACAATACTGAAGGCCTCAAAATCCTCCATGAGATCCCATACCCTACTCTTGTAGTTTTTGAGCAGGTCATTTTTGAAAGCATTAAGTCATCTAACCTGATTGGCAACTAGTTCACTATCACCGAATACTTGCAAGTTCTTAATTTCTAGCTTCCTTACCCAATGAAGACCTTAGACTAAAGCCTCATATTCAACAGTGTTATTTGAGAAAGTGAACTAGAATCTGAAGGCTGAATAATATCTCATACCTCTGGGGGACACAATCATGGCTTCTTCTCTAGCTCCTTGTCTACTCCTTGAACCATCAAAGAACAATTTCCATACCTCATTGTCGTCCTTGTATTCTGGCTTTATTAGGTCAGGAAGAGGCTAGTTCTCTTCATGTAGGTAGTAAACACCTAGCTCAAATTCTTCCATCTCCCTATAAAGGTCAAAAGCATGGATTTTGTTGGCCCAATCATCGAGAGTCAAGTCTGGGATATATCCCACCTTGGTATTTGCTTCGGAAGTACTTAGGAGGTCCTGTTGATCAAAAGTTGAGCAGTTGGCGTTGATAAGGATAGGCATATAGGATTTAGTATGATATTCAACAATAGGTTTAGATATGATTGTGGCCTTCACTCCATACCTTGTCCTAAAGAGCATATGTGACCAATAAACATACATGTAGCCTCCAATTTTGGCAGTGAAGTCTCTGGAAAAACACAAAGAAAAATGTGGTGGCAGGTCTATGATTGACACATTTTGCAAAACAGTCACATTAGGGCAAGCATGTAGAGTGAGACTTAAATCCTTGATGATTCCCACAGTAGTCACTACTATCCCATCTAATTAGACTACTCCTCTAGAGATGACCTCATATTGGAGACCCAACTGATCAACTATTTGTTTGGGCATCACAGAACTACTGGCCCTGGAATCAATCATACAATTATGCACCAACTTGTCTCTAATAATCAATGAGACATATAAGGGAGGAGGTCTCAGGTTTTTACCTTATTGTTCTCCATGGTCCTCCCAGGTTGAACTGCATTGGTAAACACCCTTTCTTGTTGGTTGGGGGGGGTGATTTGAACTTGACCAATTCTAAATGGTAGTCTACAATAGATCCCTCTACCCTAGAATGGCAAGTGACTCCCATAGTGAAATGTTCACACTTGTCCTTTTCATCTACTCAATAATATTGAATGAGCCATCTTTTTTCTACCCCTCCCCAGACACATTTCTTTCTTGCACATGGGTTGTTACAACCGGTGCAAGACTAGGTTTAGGAGGTGCTCTAGATTGGTTCAACATGTTGGGAGTTGAACCTGGAGCACCAGGACCTTGTGGAGCGATGGAAGGTTGAGGGTCACCTGAGCTCAGTGGTTGGTCCTCTCCAATATTTCTCCCTTTGGACCGTGTGTCAGAAGCCACACCTTGAGGGGGGGACTGATTCATCCCACAAAAGTCTTTGGCCTACCAGTTGACAAGAATAGTCTCATTTGGAGGGCCACCTTGTTGAAAATATTCCTCTTAGTCAGATTCTTGTGGCACCACACTGGTTTGCACCATCAAGGCTTGATTTAGAGCACCATTAAAGCACATTGATTGGTTATGTGGTTGTCTACATGGAAAACACCAATCATATTCTTATGCCATATTGTTCTGTGTAGGAACCAATTCCTTAGATGTTGAAGTTGTGTTAGGATCATATGGCCTGAAAGGTCTAGCAGCTTGGGGATGTCCTTGGTTCTGGCTTTGGTTTACAGTTTGAGGTGGTGGTCTATTCTGCTAATACTGGGGTCTGGCTTGATATTGAGCCTAGGGATGGTATGGCCTGAAACTCTGAGCTTATTGTCTTTTGATGGTTACTAGCTCATTCCCAAAGTTTTGAAATTGCTTCATTACTACTTCCTGAAACTCTTTATCGGTATTAGATGATGAAGTGGAAGATTAGGCTGAGATTTGACTTATAGGGGTGGGTATAGGAGATAATGTAGGCACTTGGCTAGTATCTGGGCTTCCTAACTCAAGGGACAGAGGCATGGATGGTCTAGGAGTAATTTTACCAGCTTAAATCAAATGGTTCTCAACCCCTATGGAGAGGCTATAGGCTACAGGTAATGTAGTGCCCCCCATTGACTAAATCATCAGAGAAATATCAGAATTCAAAGCCCTAAGAAAGTATAAGAAGGAACCTTCATTAGTGGGTTTTACTACTGTTGGAATCCTATCCCAAGTTCGCTAGAATATGAGGTTGAAGTCCATCAGCTTCTCGTTTAGTGCTCTCTTGATCATTGTTAATTGCTCCAACAAAGACAAGTTATCACCTTTTTCCCCAAACTGATCATGAAGAGCCATGCACAGCTAGTTCCAGTTCTGAATAGAACCTGTTGTAAGACTCTTGAACCATTGTGAAGCTTTCCCTTTGAATGAAGAGGCAAGCAGCTTGACTGCAATGTCCATCTCATGGATCTTGTGGATTGTATAGACATTTGCAATATCTTGGACATAGTCATCGAGAGAAGTTTGATTTTCCCTAGTGAAATATGGGATGCTTTTTAATGTTGCAATCAGAACTAGGTTTTATACAATCAAGGTGAGTGGACTACTACTCGTGAAGTTGACATATGGATTTGGTTGTGCCATTCTGATTGGCCTAAGAATCCTTACAAACTAAAAGAAAGGCCTCGCAGGTGGAGGTGTTGATAAGGTTCTTCTTGGTGGAGATGGAGACCTCTGAATTCTTCTTGGTGTAGATGGAGACCTCTGAATTATTATTCCTCTCCTTTCTCTACCTGGGGATAGATGTAACTATTCAAATATACCTTCTTTCCTTGCTCTAGACTGGGTTTTTCTCATGAATCTTCCAAGCTTGGGCTGCTGAAACTAGTAGATTTGTTTCTTTTGGAGTTTCCAGATGTATAATTTTAAGGCTTCTTAAAAGCTAGAATCACATCAAGTCTACATCAATTCCTACTATAATAAGATGGAGACTTCTTAGTCCCACTTGGTGTGCCAAAATTGTTAATGCAAAATCACAACAGCCCCAAATGAGTTCTAAAAATCTACTTTTCTAAGGCAGACTCAATTGGTGTGATTACATAACATTGAACTCTCCCCAAGGTATGGGACCTTAGAAAAAGGAAAAGCTCTCTAGAATAAAGGTTTGTTCCTTATTCCCCTAAGGTGCATACATAGAAACTTGCAAAGGATCTGTTCTTAATCCTAATCTAAACTTTACCAAGGAGACATGGATAGAAGGAATACATATATTAAAACAAAGCTAATCTACAAGGTGATACACCAAAGGAATGATGAACACTTTTTTTTCTAATAGACACAAACTAACAAAATGCATACAATAAACTAGCACAGATAACCAGATATATAATGGAAGGCTAGATGAAAGTAAAAGAGACAAGAGAGGATCTAAAATCAATCACAGACGTGTTTTATTTCTCTATAGATTGATACAATCCATTACAAAGTAGCCAAGAGGTAGAAACATATTACAATTTTAGTGGAAGGCCTAAACCCCACAGATCCCTTTTCTAGATGAAAGAGGGATCCTGCAAAACAAAGAATGTCTAACCCTTTACAACAAATCCTGCCCCCGTATTTATAGATTCAACCTGAAAGAAGGAAAAAGAGAGAAGCAAGAAAATAGGTTGAAGCTTAACCACCATTGTTAATGCCTCTAATGAAATCTCTTCCCAAATCCATCTTTACTGCATCAATCCTTGGTTCGGCGCCTTGAACGAAGACAAAATGGTGGAAACAGATCAAATCCGATCTGGTTGTTGAGACAAATGGATCCCACATTGAAGGTCCGAAGATGTTTCCTCCATTTTCTTCACCTAACCTCCTCCAAATTAAAGTTTCAAACCCTATGGCATGCATGAGGCTGAGATCTTTCCAACGACATCAGATTTGTAATATCTCAAGCCATGAGTCGAAATATACGCCTCTTGAAGTTTGTATCAGGTCTGTATAGGAGGGCGGGAAAATAGCTCGAAAATGGATCCCCTTTCTTTTGATTCCCACCTTGGCTTTGACTCGGGCCTAGATGCTAACTTTTTCCTTAGGCGGAGTTGAGGGCCATTTTGCAACTTTTACCCCCTTTGAGATAACAAGGGGCAAAGAACCAAAATTATCCTCGACGGTCTGCTTTTCATTTTGTTTCCTTTTATGCGGGATTGTGGTTGATCCAATATTTGGCACGAAGCAAAATATGGATACCAATTAGTATAAGAATTCATAAGGACCAAAGAGAGAGGGAGATGCATGAAAATTAAAATCCTAAGATAAACAGAGGTGATATCACCAATAAAATATGGAAAGACACTCTCAATGAGGAAAAATGCAAAGAAAATGAAGGAGGAGAGGGTAAACAACTATGCCACAAACCAAAACAACACTAAATCTTCCCTTTTCACACAAAGTACAACAAATCTAGAAATTGTAAAGGATAAAAGGCATGAACAACACACCAAAATAGTAATAGAGAGGAAAGATTGCAAATAAAACCAATTCAAGGCAGATAAACAACCACAAAACCATATTTTATTGCTTGAAGTATGCAAAAACCATTACAATGGAGTGGAAGAAGGAACAAGATAACTTTTAGAGACCAAATATGAGGCTTGTAACTCAAAAATACTTCTTCAATCACTTTGACATGGTGCACTTATATTATGAGAGGGTCTAACCACTACAAATGACCAAAATTGGCCAATATATATAGAGAGAGGAAAAAAAATCAATGTTTTGGCTTCAACCACCAACAACATGCATTAATTCACTGAAAACATGCATGGTCAACTTTACAATACCATTCCCCATGCCATTTTTTTGTAGGAGGAAGTATGGGCATCATTCACCATTAATTATGGTGTTTGTGCTACCTAGAACTACACTTTTATTATCGAGACTATTTTTTGAATTTTTCACCCTCCTAACTCCATCAGTTTCTTCATTTTTTAATGTCAAACTAGAGTTCATGATGATACCTTTCCAACGAGACCAAGTTTTGTAAAAAATGGAGCACTAGGGAAGAATTTATTACAAGGTAGATCCAAGAGGAGAGGGAGGAAATAGAGTTGTTCCATGTGGGTCATGACAGACCACTTTAATGTTTTGTTCCCCTATGAGGGAAAGAGGGAAAAGTTCCTTATGTGCTGGTTGTGCTCGACCTTACCAACCCGGCCAAAGCTATGCCCTAACAACAATGTTTCCTATTAGGTAATCAAAGAATTAGAGAAGGATGATAATAGAAGAATCATTCCATATGTGCTCCAAAGGACCAATTTGTCCAATTATCACTTGTTATTGGTCTTCGAGGAGTTACAGGGAATGAAGAGAACAATAGAATTGTTCTTTTTGTTCCATGAAAGGCCAAATTTCCCTACATTTCCCCAATTGTACCCTTTTCTTTTAAAATAGAAAATTCTCTCACATGACGGCTTGGTAAGGTAGAGAGTAAGGCCCTAAACCATTGGAACCTACCCCAAAATAATATTTTACCCTTTTTTGATCAATTCTGATCAATTTACACTTCCTAAGTCCAAAAATGAATTTGTAAGTTGTCAAAATATCTTGGGGGGTTATTTTGGATTACATTTTGGTGACTTAATGGGGTTATCTGCCTATTAGATAGGAGACCAGTGGCATTGAAGCATCTATTGGGTATGGATTCAACCTAAAAAATTGATCTAAAACTTGAAATTCTTACCCCTAAATCTGCATAAAGCACTATTTGGACTTAACATTGATCTGAAAACTAGGTTTTTGTTCTTGAGAACTAATTTCTTGGGAGCTATAAATAAATCCTGCAGACTGTCCCAAAATTCTTGTTTTCACCATGTAACCTACCTTGAAATAAAAAAAATGTACCATGTGATCAGGTGTGCAACAAATATGGTTTTTAGTGAGAGTGGAAAATTGTCTTGAAATTGATTTTCCACCACATTTTCTTGAGAATCCATGAATAAAGTGGTCAGACGGGCCTCTCTCATTATCTTGAATGCTTGCAAGCTGGTCTGAACTCTGATTTTTTGCTAAGGAGCATGGATAACTTGATTTGTAACTGATCTTTTGGGACTGAGTGATCGAACTTTGAAAATTTCCCCAAAAATTGATTTCCACCATCGAACTTGATCTCAAATGGACTATGCAACAACAACAAATACCCACAAAAACTATGTATAAATATGAAGAACCATACATGTTCCAAGAGGAAATATGCATAGTTTGCACAAGCACTTTTTTTGTAATAAACAACCTAATCTACTCCTACTCTAACTAAAATGGAAGAAAGCTAAACAAAACCAAAAATTTGCTCGGATAAATAGCTTCCCTTATAAAGTTATACTATGTGATCAATTTTTCAATGAACATGGTCTTTAATGAGAATGGAAAACTGTCTAGAAATCCTTTTCCCTTCTTACCATCATAAGAAAAGAGAAAAATTACCTATGTCTTATCTTCATTGAGGTTCGAGAGGTATATTTGCTAATCTTTGTCATTTTGAAGCTCATCCTCATGCTTTGAATTGGGCATGATTGGTTGTAATTCTCATTTTCCCTCTAAACTAGCCAAGTATTTGATTGGGCATATGCTGATCCTTTTGATTTTCCCATTTCTTTGAAGCTCTTCCCCATGAATGGGGGTCATCATGCATAATTTATTCCTTATGAGAGATGTTTGCAAGATGATTTAAACTTTCTTATTCTTCTCTTGCAAACAAATATACCTCCTACACAAAGTTTTAAAGATCAAACTTATCCTGCATCATGAAGCTCTAGTGGATCAACTGGTCTAATTTTTATTTTACAAGCTCTTCTTCATGATTATCCTCCAAACATGATCTTGTGGGAAGAAGAAAGGAAAAAACTATATTTATTGGCATTTATTTCTCTTTCTTAGGTTCATGGAAGACTTCAGTAGTAAGAGGCTCTTCGTGGTGGAAGATAGATGATGAGAATGCAAAACTAGTGAGTTCAATAGGTTCTTCCTCACCAATGTAATATTCCAAATTTGATTAAAATTCATCCTCTTCATGGTATAACTTTGTAGAAAACTCCCCCTAGATATCATCTTCCTTGTTCTCCTCCTCTAATTCATTAGATGCAAGGAAATATTGAACAATATACTCATTTTCAACTAAGGGAAAGAAGCTCTCAGTGATGTCTTCTACATCCAAGCCTTCTGAAGTTGATTTCTCCTCCTCCAATGTTGATTTAGCAAGCTGTGATAAATAAATAACCTCTAGAATCATGGTGTCGACATGCACACTACATTCGGAAAAAAGATATTTTTTATCATCTTCCTCTTTTTTTTCTTCTGCAAGCTCAATTTCCCTACATTTTTTTCTCAATTATAGCCTCTGCTGCAAGTTTGAACAGTTGTGGGAATTTTTTGGACTTAAAATTTGAGGTCTAATCCTTCAGGTTTTACATCTAATATCATCTACATGGCGCCTCCAAAGAATTCCTCTCAAAGGATACATGTGCATATTATTTCTCAAAAGAATGAAGAGCATTACCACTTGCTAAAAAAAATTGGCTTCATCTTTAGAGAGTCCTGGGCAATGGGATAACCAACTGATTATCCATCTATATTATTGGTTGGTCTAAAATTATTCATGGTTTGAGTATTGTTTTTTATGAAGTTTAGGGTCCATGAAGTGAGGGAATTATTTATCCTTTGGCTAGGTTTGTAAAGGTTCAGATGATGAAGGAGGTGCAAGATCTTATTGTGGAGGAGAAGGGATAGCAGGAGGTTCCTTAAGAAAGCTAGAAATATGTTATTTTATTTGAGTATGTGCATGTTGAAAAGGAGGAATAAGATGGATAAAATATGGTAGTGAGGAATTTTCACATTGATAAGGTTCCCTACAACTAGATGTTTCATCTTTCCTTTTTTCAACTTCCAAAAACATTATGTTCAAAGTTTCAACCATTATATTTGGAGTTTTAGTTAATACCTCTAGCTTTTACTATAGGTTTTACCAACTTGTCAAAGGTCTACCCCATTGACAGAGCTCTCCAAAACTAGGTATTTTAGCTACCATGATTTTGTATATCTCTTATCCCTGATGGTTGTGGAAATTAACTTACAACAATTAATATGTTGTTCATTAATTCACATTCATTTAATCGTCAAACCAAGGGACATAAAATTTCAATAATGCCAGTGTTGTATGTACAATTACAAATAATTTAGGATGTATGAAAATAAATAGTTGTCACTATAATACTTAAAATAAAAATTCTTGAAAGTAAAATTCTTGAAACAAAAATCAGAACTGAAAGCAAATGGCTTATAAACACTGTGTCTTAAAAAAAAGCTTGTAAATTCAGAATGCAGATAAGGAGATAAATTACTTCCTAGTCTAATCATGTAATGAAACAGAGTAACAAAACTATGAAGGGGTTTAATAGACCACAAGTGGGCCCTTCCGTGGGTGCTAATCCCTTCTAATGCTTGTAAAAAAATACCACAAAATAAATATATTTAGATATAACTATATTAATTAGTATTTATACTAATAAGTTTAAGTTATGATGATAGTGTTCAACAATATCTGGGAAATACAAGGACATAGCTTCAATCGATTAACAAAAGTAAAGATGATGACTTGTTTATAAAGGGGATTTTCGTAACTCATCACACCCCGAGGCTTAATTCCTTGGATGTCCTCATGCAAGTGATTCAATCCCATGTTGCCTGATGTTGCATTCACATTTGAAATCAACTGGAGTATCTATCCCTTCCATTTCTGTGAAGAAGTAACCATTGTTTATCCTTAACATGTTTGTAACTCTTCTTTATATCATTTCATTTAATGGTATGTCACATGTCCATAGTGTTATTAGAAAGTGGAAGATTAGGGGATGATAGCTAATTGGAAGCCAGGTATCTGCACATTCAGTAGAAAATGTCAATGTATGCATTCACTTTTCTTAGAGTTGGCATGATATTAGGATAAGAATGCATCTCTTTCTTCTATAGTTCAGGAGACATCTCATTCTAGGGAATCCTGCATGCTTGCACCACCTATATTCCATGGTCCTTAATCATTTCCTTGACTTCCTCATGATTTTTTTTCCTCTTTTTCCATACTATTCTTCTAATCACCTTGTTCTTCATATACTTTGCATATTGTTCTACAACTTCTCTAGTTTTTTTAGCTTCAACCATGACCATTAGTGGTTGTACCTTCTCCAAATACATGTATTCCACCATTTTTTCTCTATCCAAATCATTCAAAAAATAATAACAAATTAATCTAACCTGAACATCTCCAATGCATAAGATTGGAATCCAATTCCTATCATACTCAAGAGCATAGTGTACATGTATAGTTCACATAATAGGAGATGAATTTCATGAGTACTGTTTAGATATAACCTAAAGAAGCTTCTAGCTGAGCTGATATCAAAAGGCATGCCAAAATTAATAAAGGTGAGTTTGAGTTACAACATATTTTATTTTAAGAAAATAACATAGAACTTGAAGGAGGCCTGCACTTAAATATCTCATGGGCCACCTAAAATGTCTCTTCTTACTTCTACTTTAACTTTTTAATTTCTTTATCCTTTTCTTCAAGTTTTTGCTTGTGTTGGAAGATGAGTTCTTCCTTATATCTTTCCCACTTTCCCTTTAACCTATTAACATAGATCTTAAATTGATTTATCAAGTAATCAATATCATGCAACATTGTTTGTTTGGACATTTCCTTACAAGGTGGTTTTACAGGCTCCCTTATAACTTCTTGAATGACGATTTGGGGCTGAACTGGGGATACATGTACTTGTTGCACTTAAAAACATAATGCTTGCTCAAATACCTAATCAATTACTCACTCAATATATTTTGGCACTTATTCAATTTCTTTTTCCTATGGTTGTATGACCTTTTCTACAACTTGTGGCACTTGTTCATGTTAACTTTTTTATTCCATGGTTTGTTCAACAATTTCTAGCATTGTTCAGTCTCTACTTCTACTTCCTCATTCCATTTTGTCTCTCCCTGACCTTTCATAACAGAAATTTTCCCCTCATTCATAGTTGGACCCTTATACTCCTCCATGGGCTATTTCAGGTATTATTTTCTAGTTTCTACTCCAACTTTGTCTTCCTTTTTCTCCACATGACCCTCCATTACATGTATTGTCTCCTCATCAAGAGTTTCTTGGTCAATTTCCTTTCTAATTTCTTCTACCTTGTTCTCTTTATGACCTTCCATGGGATCTTTAGGGCACGCTTTCTCATGAACATGGGGTATTAATATCTCCCTATTGTGTTTCAATTTTTTCTATAGTTTCCACATCACTTTCTAGTGATATAGGATTTGTATGTTTTGGTTTAGAGGTCCTTGGCCTTTTGGTTTTTAGCCTATGAGAGCACCTTGGTGGTGTAGGATTGTATTTGGAATAATTACATTTACCTTTGGAGGTGGAGGATTGAGGATTGGGTAATTATAGGTGGGTTTCAACAATGAAAATTCTCTCAAGGTAGGTTGGTTCAGTATTTTCCTCATCACATGGAAAGTTTTTAGAAGCAGGGTGTTGTTATGGTTGGGAGGAAGATGTTGCAATCTCAGTATATATGTGTAGATGATATTTCGTTACTTTCTTCTCCTATTCCACCGACTTCCCAACAAAAAATCTATATACTCCTTGGCCCCTGCAAACTATTCCTTGCATTATCTCAAGACAATCCCTTTGTAGTGTGTGATTTACTAATCAAGTTGATGAGACAATGGTGTGATAATAAAAAACCTACCTTCTTTGTGCTTACCTACTCATCCTATTTAATATATCATTCAAAAAATTGGGTATATTCAATTTTCATTTTATTCTTTAAGATAATTTAACAGTTTGAAGTGAAATGTATTTTCAACCTAGAATACCGTACCTCACATGTAAAATAATTAATTATATAATTGGTAACGTCAGCCCATAAGGGTTCAAGGGAATTTATTTATGTACCTTATTTATCCAGTGATGAATTCGTCATGCATCATCTGTAAATTATCTTCTCACTACTCTTTCGGGTTATTTTTCTCTATATTAATGGTTCTCCCTTGGGCAGGTAGGACAGTTACCTCCACTAAGATTTCATCACTGATCTCTGATTTATAAACCCATTCACTTTTTAGTCCTCCATCAGTCATTGTGTAGGAAAAATCTTCACCCATTGCTTCATTAAATCCATAAGTTTTTTTTATGTAATCTATCTAACCATTGTCTTGAAAATACTGTAAAATTTAACGGTTAGAGAAGAAGCCGATAACGCTCTATGAGGTTCATGTTGTATCAAATCTCCTCTAATTGTGAATCTGCGGCCTGTGCTCTGGTCTCAAAATGCACCCAATCACATAGATATTTTCTTTAAATAAACGATGAAAAATTGAGTTTTGATAAAAAAATTTTGAGTGTTTTTTAACTTTAAGACCAAAAGCAAATGCACCATGGCTATGAGAGATATCATTGATTTGACATGTCCATATGAAGCAGTGCAAATTGAATTCGATTTGATAACATGGGATTATGTGGATGGGCACATCATGGATTTAAAGGTGAGGTGATGTTTTAAATGTAGTAAATACATAGTGACTTCGCAGTAAGTGCTAATTAATAATAATAATTCTAATTATACTTTAATATACTGATAGTGGAGTGCAATTATCTTGCCATGTCCATTTGGAAAGGTTATTGTGCATCCTTACTTACAGTTACGTCTTGGCTTCTTGTAAAATTTTTATAATGTTGTGTAGATGTATCTACGATGTTGTATATAAGTTTGTCCAACTAATATATGGTTGGTCGTTACTAAAACCAGATAACTCCTAGGAGAGGGAATGTTGACCTGTTGGGGTGGTCAGTTGTCTCTTTTCCATCCTCTCACACGTGTATATATCGTTGATATTCAATCATGTAATCAGGAGTTACAGACCAAACACAAAAGAATAAAACAAGGATTTTTTTTTGTGATGCTTGCAAGTTGAACCTTCAATAATTGTATTCTCTCCTTCTGGTTGTACATTTTGAACTCTTGCAATTACCTTACATTAAAAATCTACAAAATACAAAAACTCTAAGAAGTAAAATATGTTAGCAAAGTGTTTGTTAATAACCAAAATGGTTGATCAAAACGCTTTTATTTTTACAGGGAATAGTCAGCAAGCTGAATATACCAAAGCTAATGAAATTTCTTAAGCCTCCAAAAAATCTTAGAAGATGATCCAGAAGGCTCAAATATTGATTTTAATTTTTATTTCCTTACTTCCATCTCATCCTCTTGACCTCGTTTAAAATGTTACATGAATGTATTTTTGTCAACTATTTTCTTGTACAATCTCAACCTGTGACCATTGAACAATAGCTTTAAACCTCACAGGGTCTATGGTGGTCATTTTTACATCCCCATTAGGGAATATTTTTTCAATCTCATAGTAGGCCTAGCCACCTTGTCCTAATTTTTCCCATATGATCCTTTTATTTTGAATCAAACAAGAGTGCCTGAGTCACCTTCTTGAAATTTTCTTATCTTGATGTACCCGATCATGCCATTTAACTCTTTTCTTTCTGCACTAATTATGTTGTTATGTAATTGCTTGTCTTCTCAATTCATCCAACTCATTGAGTTAGATAATTTTCTACCTTTGAGCTTCAGAATAAATCTATGCCTATCTAAAGTGCAGTCTTCGGTGTTTTGTGCTCAAATTCAATTGGAAAAACAACAGTCTTACCATACAAGAGTTCAAATACTATGAAGCCTATTTTTGTTTTTCACATTGTGTTGAATTCCCTATACTGCCTTTGGAATTTGGCTATAACCAATATTTCATTTGAAGTGCAATGGTCTTTTCAAGATGACCTTTATCTCCTAATTTGTAACTTCTAATTGGCCATTAGATTGGGGATGGTATGGTGTAGATTTCCTATGACTAATTTCATACTCTTTAACTAGATTAGAAATTACATTAGCAGTAAAATGTGTACCTTGATCAGTAACAATTATCCCTTGGAACTCCATATCTGGTGAAGATGTGATCATAGAGAAACTTGGTATACTTTTTCACTTTTCTAATTTGGTAATGCCTTCACCTATTTCCACCTAGTTAGATAATTTGTGCATACCAAGATGTACTCATTCTACTAAGATTTAGGATCTATGGGGCCAATGAATTCTAAGCCCCATTTGTCAAAAGTTTTTACAAGGCCAATTGAGGTTGCAATGACATTTCATCAGATCTGGTGGGGTTACCCATTCTTTGACACCTATCACATATCCTGGTGTATAATGATTTGCATCCTTATGCAATGTTGGCCAATAATAACTAGTTATCAACACCTTATGCATTGTTATTTTTATAGCAAAATTCCCTCCACAAGGTTCACTGTGGCAGGCTCTGAGGACATCAAATATATCATTCATCATATATACACCTTCTCATGATCTGATCTTTTCCTGTATGAAATAGAAATCTTGCTATCCGAGAAAAATGTACACTCTTTTCAACTATATATTTCTTCTCGAAGTATAAGTAACGTGGAGATTTGTTTTACCTTGAGACCAAATAGTTGGTTATGTCTGCATACCAAGGTGTATTTGGTAGAAATGATAAAATAAGTGCTCATTTTGAAATAAGTCATCAAATACTTATTTTTCATCATTAGTCCCCATCCTCAAGAGAAAATTTGTTACTATGTTGTCCTTCCCAAGCTTTTCCAATATGGTGACATCAAACTCTTGTAGAAGGAGCAACCACATTATGATTTGCTATTGCTTACTTACTAGTTTGTTTATCAAATATTTGATTACAACATGATCAGTGTGAATGAACACTAGATAACCTATGATGTTATTATCTATAATTTATTGATAGCATACACAACTACCAAGAACTCCTTATTCTGTTACTGTGTAGTTTTTAGATCTTATGCATGCTGTAAGTTCTTACTAACATAATAAATTCCATAATTAAAAACTCCATCTTTTTTTCCTAAGACAGCTCAATAATAGCATGGTTATTATGCATCGGTGTGGATGTGAAAGGAAGGTTCCAATCAGGTCCTCTCAAGATAGGAGTGGTAGTTAACATTTGTTTCAAAGTTTGGAATGTAGTTTCACATATTTTAGTCCACTCAAAAGAACATATCCTTTCCTAATAATATAAAAATTGTGTACTGCAATCTTGCTAAAATATTGTATGAACCTTTTGTAATATCCAACATGTCCTAGAAATATCCTAACATCCTTTTATTTCTTTGGTGTTGGAAAGTTGATTATAACAGATACCTTTTCTAGGATCAACCTGAATTCCATCAGAAGAAATATAGTGTCCCAAAACTATACCTTCAGACATCATCATGTAGCATTTTTCATTTCTTTAGGACAAATTGTGCTCTTTGCATCTCTTCAAAACTTTTTCCATATTTTGCATAGCTTCTTCAAAATTTTTTCCATGTACAATGAAGTCATCCATGTATACTTCCATGCAATCATTTTTTAAATCTAAAAAGATGCTCAAGACTTCCCTTTGGAATGTAGCAGGTGCATTACACAAGCCAAATGGAAGAACCGAATAAGAAAATGTTCCCCATGGGCATGTGAAGGTATTTTTTGTCTTGATCCTCTAGTGCAATATGAATTTGATTATAGCCATTATATCCATCAAGAAAAGAGAAATACTTTTTACTAGCCAAAGTATCAAGTACCTGATAATGAAAGGAAATGGAAAATGATATTTCTTTATTGTTGCATTTAGCTCCCTGTAATCTATGCATAATCCTCCATTTTCCATTCTTCTTTGGAACAATGACAAGGGGTGACACCCATTGACTATCTGATATTGGGATATATAAATCCAGCATCTAGTAATTTCTTCAATTATCCTTTTACAATCTCTCTCACTGTTGGGTTCATTCTCCTTTGTGGCTGCTCCTGATTGGTTTACAAATTTACTTGATATAAATCTTATGTGTATATATCTTAGGATGAATCCCATGTATCACCATAATCCCATGTAAACGTTTGTTTTATGTTTTTGTAGAAGATTAATTAAAAATTTCTCTTATTGTCTATACTTAGTAGCTTGTTTACATTAAGTGATTTTCCTGAATGTTATCTCCACTTGTTTGGAGAGATCAATCATTGAATATACAGTGTTGCTGCTAACAAAATTCAATATGCAGTCATGGGGAAGAAGTTGATGAAGAATATAATTCTTACCTGTAATATCCATGGTGCTTTTCTGTGGTAGAACTTGGTTCAATGGGAAGTTTAAACACCTTAATTTGTCATCCACTTCTTCATTTCTTCCATAGTTATTCTGTAAGACATTAGATAGAACAACATATTCTTCTTGTCCTTCAATTATACAAGACTTCTCTAGCATCATGAGCTGTTACTATAGAGCTCTGATTTGATTTTGGTTCTTCAACCCAAATTCTCTAATCTTCATCATTCAATGGTTGGGAAGGAGGATAGAGCATAAGCTTCTTAGTACCACTTCACATTGGAAATAATCATATTTCCAGACCTGCAACCTATGAATGCATCTACAATGGCAACCATGGCCTTCCTACAATAATAGGATAACCTCCTAAACTCACTTTTGGTTAAAGGACAATAAATTCAGTAGGGTGTTCCCAAGATTCTACCACCACAACTATGTCCTCAAGGACTCCTTCAGATCTCACTGTTGATCTATCTATAAGTTATAAGACTGTAGTTGTTGGCCTTAGTCCTTCCAATTTCAGATTCATCCATAATTTTATTGGTCATGATGTTAATGACTTGCCCCTAAGTCAATCAGAGTGTTCTTTATTATTGTGTCATTGATTGTAACATTCACTAAGGGACTTCATTGAATCTATGTACTTGGGTAAAACTAAATTTCCAAGCATAATATCAGCCAACTGTCCAATAACTTGTACAATGGATGGATTATTTTTATTCCTATTTTTTTATGCATAGATCCTTAACCAACTTGTTGTAGATGGGAAATCCTTGATGGCTTGAATAAGTGGAATTTTGACACAAAGGTTAGTCCTTCATGTTGATTGAAAAAATAAGAATCATAATCATGATTTGAGGTCAGTCAATTATTTTCTTGTAATTCTCTCTAAGGGACTTCCTAGAAATGGTGGTTGAATTTAGCTTAGCTATTTTACCCTTGTACAATGAAAAGTATCCTTTTAGGATCCTTAACCAACTTTTTGATGTGGATCATTTTACAAATATCCTTCAGTTGTTTTCAGAATCAGATTTGATTTGCTGGATGATTCTATAATGGTGGTTATTATGGTTCATCTGAAATCTCTAATATCTAGTAATGGTTCATCTGGTTTTAATTGGTTTACGGAGGAAGTGCTCTTCCTAAGTGAAAGATGGATGTTATTAACATCAATTGAATAAGTAGGGTTATTGAGTTGATTCAGTGGTATAGGATGGCTGAGTATCTTTATTGTTAGGGTTAGGTGTTGTTTGACATGGTAACTAAGTGGTTTTTGGTTGAGTGCTAGATTGGGGGTTTGTCATCAGATATTTTTTCTATGGATAAGGAGGTTGCTGGATAAGATTGTTAGTAATTAGGTGGTGCATTATTCCATAACTTCCTTCCTCTCCAAGGTTGTTACCATGATTTAGGGGGTTGTTTCCATTGTTGTTGGCCTAAAAATTGAGGTTGCCATTATTGTTGGTATTAGATAGGGTATGGATTCCAACCTTTCTGATTATTAGCCCAAGGTGGGGGTTGCATATATGGATTACTAGACCAATTTTGAAAAGATGGACATAGAATCTTGTGACATACCTCCTTGTCTTGGCGTCCATGGATTTCTTTGAGCAACATATAAGACTTGTCCATCCTCTATTTCTATTATTTTGAATTCTGGTGAAGCCTCCTTTTCTTCTACAATGTTGGCCAATCCCCTGCATCTGCAATCATCTTTCTTTCTTTTACATGCATGGAATAACTCTATAATTTTTACCCTCCAAATCTTCTCTTTTCTTCTTAGCATGTAAAGCATTAAGTTGGGTGGCCATGTCATTGACTATCTCTTGTTTTATGTTCTTGAACATGTTCACAATATCTGATTTGGATATCTCCCCAATTCCTTTGGTAGTTGATCCACCCTTTGATCTAGCACTTCTTATTCTCTTCATAGTTTCTTTGAAGTAATTCCTATTGGCTTCAAAAACTTACTCAAAGGTATATTTTGAGATATCTCTAGCTCCTATCAGGTCCAAAGCATCCATATCCTCCTCACTGAGTCCATTTAAGAAAAGTAGCTTGAGGGACTCATTAGGTAATCTTGTGTTTTTTTACTTCTGAACATTGAATAAGAATCTTTTCCAAGTAATCTTCCAATGGCTCATCTTCCTTTTGTGCCATCCTGAAGAGTTCATCACCTCCTCTTCTACTTGGCCTGCAATAATCTTGATATTTTACTAGAAATTTTTCCTTCATTTCCGACAAGGTTGTCACAACATCTCTTCCTAAACCCATGAACCATCTCAAGGCTACATCCTTTCAGTGTAGCAAGGAATAGCTTTAGCTTATGTGCATCTGTGGTATATTCATAGCTCCTACATAAAACATCAAAATCAAACCAAAAGTGTTTGGGTCTTCAGTTATGGATCCATGAAAGTTAGGAAGGGTTGAGGGAGAAATGTTATTCATTACAACAAGATGATTATTGTTGGAGATTTGAGAACTCAAAGGTAGTTTCCATGTCTTCAAAATTTTTATTTACTTCTTCTATCCATGATTGGTTGATCAGGAGACACTTCATAAACTTTCACTTGGAGGGGGATCTTCTAACATCTGTGTTAAAGCCTTGTACAATGGAAAGTATGTCTTCTTCAGAATATTCATAATCATATGAAGAGATTTGTGTTATTTGAGGATTGGGTAAGAATCTACCATGGGCATATCTTGGATGGTGCATGCATCAACTTAACTGTAACTCAATCAACATACATTAGTGGGGGGTTTGGAGGTGGAATTTTCTAAACCTAAATTGTTTCTAAGAAATGTAAAACCTCTCAAAAAACCTTATAAATTGGTAATATCCCCAACAATGGCACCAAAAATGGTGGTGAAAATTAACTTGCAACAATTAATATGTTGTTCACTAATTCATAATCATTTAATCATCAAACCAAGGGACATAAACTTTCAATAATGTTAGTGTTATATGCATAGTTACAAAGAATTTAGGAGGTATGGAAAGAAATAGTTATCACTACAATACTTGAAAAATAAAAATGCTTCAAAAAAAATTCAGAACTGAAAGCAAATGGCTTCTAAACACTATGACTAAAATAAAGATTGTAAATTCAAAATGTAGATAAGGAGATAAATTTCTTCCTAGTCTAATCATGCAATGAAACAACAAAACTATGGAGGGGTTTAGCAGACCACAAGTGGGCCCTACCTTGGGTGTTAATCCCTCCTAAGGCTTGTAACTAAAAGCTACTAAACATAACTCAGATTCTTTATTGAATTGGCATGAATATTACATCTAGGAACAAAGTAACTTCAGTATCTATGTATCCTCTATTCTCTAATTTCTCTATTCTCTATATTCTCCATCTAGATCTCTATTTCCAACATTAACCCTTTTCTTTTATACTCCTCAATTACAACAAAATGTGAGAAGAAAAGTTCAACTAGGATTTAAAATAGACTAAGTAAAATATCTTCGATGGAACAAGTGGAAGATCTCAAACAGAAATAACAAGATTTTAAACAAATGCAATAGAACTAATTAATAGGTGTCTAGATATCAAACACATAACTCAAGTAACTAAACAAGTTCCTAAAATCACATGTTTAACTAATCAATCAGTTCTTCCATGAGTTGTAATGAATAATTAAATTCATAGTTGAGTTATCTTCCTATTTCTTCATGTTCCAGTTGTAACTGCCTCTTCAACGACACGTAAAAACTTGGAGTGTCATTATTCAAATTCCAAGAGATATTCATAATCATGGATTATTTGTTGTAGGTGATATCCTTTGGCTTCAGACAAGTTACTGCGGATAGGTCCTTTGGCTACAGATGACGATTCCTTGAGCTACAGAGATGGTTCCTTAGCTATAGGTGAGTCCCTTTGCTGCATACAAGTTTATTGCATATAACAAGTTTCTTCACAAACAAGAGTGGCATCACACAAATCATCATTCAAATAACTTATTGAAATCAAGAGAATAAATGCACATACAAAATACCACAAAATAAAGATAATTAGTTATAACTATATTAATCAGTATTTATGCCAATAAGTTCAAGTTATGATGATAGTGTTCAATAGTATCTAGGAAATACAAGGACATAACTTCAATGGATTAAAAAATTATAGATGATGAGTTGTTTATAAAGGGGATTTCCATAACTCATCACCTAAAGAAAGGTTTCCTCCATCTCTTGCACGTGTATTTGGATATCAACAACATGCATGCAAATTCCTTCAAAATTTTCATATCCATGTTCTTAGACAACACCCGTGGTTGATATGATAACCATGAATATCAGTAGGGTTTGATTCATATGCATATTCCTCATGATAAGGGTCATAAAACTGATCTAGAGGAGGATTTTGAAGTTATGGAGGTTGAGGGGAATGGTATTTCTCTTGAATATAAGGATTCTAGTGAGAAAATGAATTCATGATTCCACAACTTCATGGAAAAGAGAGTAAATGATGGAAACATGGTTTTTTTGAATGAGAAAATAGGTTGCTTGAATCAGTGGAGTTTCCATATGTGATAATTTGAAACCTTAAAAGGTTGGATATCACTAAATAAGCATCAAAATTGGTGAATTGAATTCAAATTTGTCTCACCGAGCATACCATAATTGTTGTCACTAAAAATTGCACCCTCTAAATTATCATGTATGAAGATCAGAACTTTTGGGAAACATGGGAATGTATCTGAGTATGGGACCTTGTTGCTTGAGAAAAACCTCCAGAGAAGGCAGGTTCCTCTACTTATTCTTGATGCTAAATTACTCCTCCTACAACTATATAATCATAATTTAACAATTCACATGGACTAGGAAAAGAGGGAGATGCATGAAAATAAAAATCTTAAGCTAAATAAAGGCGATAATACTAAGAAAAGGGGAAATGCACTCTTAATAAGGGAATATGGGAAGAAAATGAAGGAGGAGAGGGAAAATAACTATGCCAAAGACCAAAACAATAATTAATCTTCCCTTTTCACACAATGCACAATAAATTTGAAACATGAAAAGGAGAAAGGGGCATGCATAACACACCACATTAGCAACAAAGAGGCAAGATTGTAAATAAAAATAAGTCAGGGTAGAGAAAACAACCACAAAACAAGATTTTATTGCTTAAAGTATGCACAAATCATTACAATGGAGTGGAAGAATGCATAAATCACCTTGTAGAGCCCAAATCTGAGGCCTGCATCTCACAAATACTTCTACAACCACTTTGACATTGTGCACTTGTATTCTAAGAGGGTCCAACCACAAATGACCATAATTTTTTCAATATAAAGAAAATGGGGGGAGAGAGAGAGAGAGAGAGAGAGAGAGAGAGAGACTCATATTTATAGCTTTAACCACCAACAACATGCATTAATTCACTAAAAAAATACATGGGTGCTATTACAAGACCATTCCCCCCAAGTTATAGTACTTATAGAAATACGTATGGGCACCATTCACTATTAATTTTGGTAGTTGAGCTACCTCGAACTACACTTTAATTGCGGGGAATATTTTTTCCTTTTTCACCCCTCCTAAATCCATCATTTTTTCATTTTTTGATGTCAAACTAGAGTTCGTGATGAGACATTTCTAATGAGACAAAGTTTTGCAAAAATGGAGCACCATGGAAGAAGTTATTGTAAGGTGGATCTAAGAGGAGAGGGAAAAACTAGAGTTATTCCACGTGGGTCGTGATAGATCTTATTTTAATTTTTTATTCCGCTGGGAGGTGAATTGGGAAATTAGAAGAATAAGGGAAAGATGGAAAATTTCCTTATGTCCTAATTGTGCCCAAACTTGCTGACTTGACTAAAGATATTCCCCAACAACCTTGTGAGCACGAAATAAATTCTAAGAAAAAAATAAGGTTTCCCATTGATTCTTCGCTAAAGCGAGGGGAAGGATGGGAATAGAAGAATTATTCCATATGTGCTCCAAAGGCTCAATTTTGTCGATTATCACTTGTTGTGTGTCTTGGTGGCATGATGAGATAGGTTAGAGGGAGATTATGTGGATAATTATATTAAAGAGTTATGAGGAATGAAGGGAATGATGGAAACATTCCCTTTGTGCCATGAAAGGTTTATATCCACTACATTATGCCCCCAATTATCCCCTTTCTCTTGTGATGAAGGTTCTATCAGGTGTACAAAATGGCTAAGTCCCTAGCCCGAGGGCTTGGTAAGGTAGAGAGTAAGGTCCTAAACCATTAGAACCAGCCCCAAAATATGATTTTTGAGCTATTTCCCTTTGTTCATAAATTCTACCAATTTTTGTCATGTTGTGAGATGGAGTCAACATTTATGAGTGTATTTGAGAAATGATGAGTATTGGAATTTTTTTGCATGTTGATATGAAGGTGTGTTCCAAATTTCATTTCCTTAGTCCAAAAAAGAATTTCTAAGTTGTAAAACTATCCCAGGGCACTGACATAGGAAAGTGCGGAAGAAAGGGGACATGTGGATCATCCTTTGCCCTTCTCCTGCCAGCTATTTAGTTTTAGATTAATTATGAGAGCTAATATACATGTCCCTGTCCTTTTCTCTTTGGACTTTGTCTCCTTACACTTTATGGATTTTCTTCCTTGAGTTTTTTTGAATTTTTTTTCCTCTAGAGTATTCCATTTTTGGTGATTTAGGGCATCTTGAGTCCTAATGGAGGTGTATATGGTTCTATTATTTTTTTGGTGATCTGTATGGTATTATGGGCATTAGTTTTATGATGGTATTATTATTTGGTGATGTATTTTACTCTATCATGTGTTATAATGATGAGAAAGGTATAAAATCAAATTAGAAAGCTCATTTGAGCTAGTTGTAAGTATGAAAGAAAAATGTGAGCTAGGGGGAATTTTGAGAAGGTGAAAGCGGTATTTGTGACCATGATGAGAGGGAAATGAAGATTTGATGATGTTTTAGAGAGATATCAGATGTTTGTGAGCTATATCAGATGTTGAAATCATCTTGGAGGAGGAAGTTCTTGGGCATGAAGGCTAGAAGGTAGTTTTGAGGAAGATAAAGAGAAGAGTGAGCTTCATTGAGACATCATAAGTTGTTGTAGCAAAATTTTAGAGATGGAAAACATATCATATAAATTTGGTTGGTGTTGAGTCATCTAGGGGGTTGGTTCCTCCTTATAGGGTTGGTGATCTACTAAACTAGGGGTTCATGCTCCTTGTGGGGTTTGTGCCTCACTAAACTTAGGGGTTGGTGCTCCTTGTTGAGTTGGTGTTTAGCTAAATTTGAAACATGTCTATAATAAATTTTGTTTCAGTGGTTTTTATTCCCCATGAGTTTTTACCACTTACATCTTGTTTCCATACGTTGATGTGTTCTCCTTTGCTCATGTTTTGTTATGGTTATTAAATGAATGATTAAAGGTTAACGGTTAAGATGATGAATGGTTAATGAATGGATAAATTTTAAGTGATTGAATGTTTTAATGCCCATTGATTTATCCCCCCCCCTCAATGGTCATCCTTCCAATAGTTGGTATCAGAATGGGGCCTTTGAAGCAAGCTTAACAATCTTAAGGTGCTCTTTTGAAGCAAAAAATGGGAAAGTTGGATAAATATTATGAGAAGTCATCTAAGGTTGAATTAGAACTAATGTGTCAAAGACAAACTAACCTAATTTTGGAGTCCTTGGTCAAGGGATATGAAGAAAAAATCACTTTTATGAATGTTGAGTATGATCATATCCTACTATTATTATACCGCCAAGTATGTTGTTTTATATATGGATCTTGCGTAAGAAAAGTATTCACTAATGACCCATTCCATAGTCTAGTCATCTATCTTGTTGGTCTTTTTTGTTGTCTATCTTGCAAATTTGTCACTCACTCACACAATTCTGGTCAGGTCTCAGGGAGCTCCTATCTGTCATTGTACTCACTCAGTTTTGTCACTAGTCTTGACTAGGGTGCCTAGAGAGGGATTAGGGCACCTGGGGTACCATGGTCCTAATTTTTAGGTGCCCTAGTCCCCTTCACACTTGGTTTTGTTTTAGACTTTCGAAGGTTGGTCTTTTTGTTTTCCCTCTCATCTCCCTAGGTACTAGTCGGCATGTCGGGTCATTAGTGTCAAAATTTGAGCAAGAGATCCCTATATAAACACAACATACATACTACCTTATGGGGGGACTATTTTATACTAAGGGATAACTATCTACATAGAGAAAGGGACTACATTTGGGCATTATTCTACATCACACACTACATAAGAAGGGGAGTTCATTCTATTCCATCCACCATTTTACATTTTATCTAGCTACTGCCCATTATCTCTGCGATCATTGGCACTAGGGAAACCTAGGCACATTATTACACACACAATACACAAAACTATATTGGGTCTGAGATGTAGTGCAATGCTTAGTTGTAAGTCCACCATTGTGGTTGCTAAGGATAGTCTGACCCCTTCATATGCATCTTTATTTTTTTAGGGTTTGATGCTTTGTGTGGGGTTTTGTAGGTGATTCATCATTGTAGGTTTACAGTGACATCAACAAATTAAGTGTGACATTAACACTTGACCAAAGGCAAAGTATTGTGAAGACCTAGTGACCATACCAGGATCAGATTCCAAGTTGTTCCACAAACCAGGGCACCCAGATTTCAGACCAGGGTACCCCAAGTGCCCTCATCCTTCCCAGGTGCCCCAGTCTGGCCAGATATGCCTCCACTGTAATTTTTATAAGGTTAGTTGTGACACTCTGTTCCACCATTTCATCACTCTATTCAGTCCTAGATCACTATGTGAGGTAAGTCAATTCAGGTAAGTACCTTTCCCTTTTCATTTCATTTCATTTGAAATATCAAATAAATTACTTAGCATTTATATTTTAGTATATTCCATTTATTACATTGTTGTACTCTTAGATTCATAATAAAATTCAAATTTTATAGAATCATTTTGGTGAACCCATAGATTAGAACATTTTCCCCTAGGATCCACTAAAACCCTAATGGCTAAGGATAGCTATTCTTCTCCTTCTCAGCTCATCATGCCTCATGTTAGTGTTAATCCAATCTATGATGAGGCCACTATAGTTGAGCTCATGGACTCTCTATAGCAATGTTACTATGTCAAATGAGATTAACCAAACAAATCTTAGCCGTGAATGCCATGTACCTACTAGCTTTGAAAATTCTACTATTGGCCTTGTTTCTGATGTGATGAGCTTCACTCGTTGTACACCATGTTATACGATTTAGCCATGATCCTCCTTCTGACATTTCCAAATAAATTCTAGATGATTCTCTTATTGATTTCATGCTTGGTCTTGATGATAGTACACGTGCATATTGATTCTCCTCCTAGTCAGACCACTACTATAGCTACATCTCATGCTTCTCCTATTTCTGATATTGCTTCTCATGATCCATCGCATACTAGTTCACATACTCCTTCATACTATGTTGATGATCCAATTGATGATACACTTAATGACATTTTCATATCTGAGTCTCTATCTGATTTTGATGAAACAATTGATAGTCATGATTCTACTACTTTACATACTGCTGAGTGTGAATCTCCTGCTCCATTATCATCTTCTCCTGAGGTTATATCTAACACCTTGCATGAGTCATCTCCATCTATTAGTTCATCTTGTTCACTTCTCCTCTACTCCATCTCCATCATAGTTTGTCTCCTCCTCCATCACATGTCCATCTGTATCAATTCATCTCCTAGGGATGTTTCTGATGCTATTCCTACCACTTCTATGGATGTTCCATGTCCTTCATCTCCTATAGTTTCTTTGACACCTACACCTAGTGTTCCTTTAGCATCAAATCTCCTTTGTCTCCTCTCGATGTCCTTATGATTACTCATAATGGCAAGTTACAACTGCTTAACACATTATTGCCATCTCTACTATTCCTTCACAGGACATCTTGTCTCTCATGCATGTTATGGGTCACTTACAATCTCAAGGTTCAATCACTCACATTAGAAAGCAAGGCCTACTATGCTTCCATTGATAACAATTCATTGCATGACAACCCTATTCCTAAGAAAATTCATAACTTAGCATTTCCTAAGGATTTTATCATGCCTACCTTTTCATGTTTTCGATGGTACTAGAAACCCTTACTTGCATCTCAAACATTACCACATGGCTATGGCTTCATATTCTAATGATAGATTATTGCTTAAGGCTTTTAGACATAGTCTTACCGATGATGCTTTACAATGGTATACTCATCTCCCATTTTGGATCTATTAGCACTTATTATGAGATGGAAGAGGCTTTTCTCCATCACTTTATCATCAATAATGGCCCTAGAGTTACCTATGATCATCTACCTACTTTACATCAAGGCACAACAGAACCAATCATGGATTATATTTAGGATTCAATGCTTGTATGCACCAATTAGTCTTCCAACCTATCGACTTAGAGACTCAATTTATCTTCTGTCGTGGTTTGATTCCCATGCTAAAAAAAGGTTGCAATATGACACATGTGAATCATTCACACTTCTATGTTATAGAGTCATTGATCTAGAACAAGACCTCATTGCCACACATGTTATAGATCCTCCACCTATTATTACTACTGCTACATCATCTAGTTCTTCTCCATTTCCATCAGTTGAGCATCCTACATGATCTCCATCTCCTCCTTGTAAGAAAATTCAACCTACTACATCACAAAAGCATCCTTCTTCTCCTACTCTGCGGTAGGCTACACCTCAATCTTCTACACCTGTTTCACGTGAGCCATTACATTTCTCTCATCACACTCAACCACATGATGTGTTGCGTGCTTTTCTTGACAATAATTTAATTCACTTACCCTCTAACCAACATCATCCACAACATCGTCTTACAACGTCAGCATGATCAACCCTATTGTAATTATCATCATATCAATGGCCATAGGGATAATGATTGTTTTTCCCTTCATGATCAAATTGCAACAGTTAGAGGATAAGGGCATCATTTCCTTTGGCTCTCGCTCATGTGAGAGGTCCATATCTCCTCCTACCTCACCAAGTGAGCTACTACTCTGGTTGAGTTATCTCCTCCATCTAGTGCTAAGGTCATTATTCATCCATCGCCACAGGTTGTCACTCATGTGCACTCTCCATCGCATCCATCCATCACTACACCATCTCATCCACCATCATCCATCTCATCCATCACATCATGTTACTACTTCACATTGGCTTCCACATCCCTTGGCATTCACACCTCCCACCACCTGCTCCACATGACATTCAATTTGGTTCATATGCTCATGTTGCCTTCATTCCACATGCTTCCACTACTTTGCCACCTCGGTATTTGGTAGGTGATTATTATCACCTTACCCCCCGATGATGCACTCATGTTCTTATGGTTCTTACATGACTGTTGATGGATCTTTATAATAAGAACCTCTCTTCATGTGCTTTGTTGATTCATCTAGCACACTCTATCAAATCATTTCCCAATGATGCACTCTTGTTTTAGGTGGTTCATTCTTGATTGCTGAGGGGTCTTATCTAAATGAACCTCATCATCTATACGCTTGGGGGGCATTTCTAATATTCTCCCCCTATCCTCATCATACTAACATATGCTTATATACTATTACGACACATCACACTTTTAAACATCACCAACATTCATCACAAAATGTTAATTTTCAATACATACATTATTTATCATCACATATATTATACACATTATCATCACAATAACTATGCATTACAAGTCAACTCAATAAACATACGACACAATAGATTTCAATCATCAAAACATCATACAAACAACAATCATCATCAATCATATATCATTAATACATGGACAACATCAATCACATCAATATAAACATATATAATCATCATATGCTAATAAATGTCTATATATATATGATTACAATCATAGTTACAAAACATCTCATCACTGGGGGAAACTCCCCTACATCAAATACAACAATACAAATCATATCTCATCATCACTATCACTCTCTGGTACTGCAAGAGCTCTAGAACTCGACGCCTCACCACTAACTCTACCGTTGATCATGACCTCGATATCTCTCCACCTGCCTCTCCATAGTAGTGTAACCTTTGTAGACTGCTCACAAAGTAACTCTATAACACGATGAAATATGCAAACACATCCTGCGCTAAAGGACCACCACCCACCACCTCTCTAGCTCATCGTGTCTCCTCACGTGCCTCGTCCCTCTCACTCAGTAACACGGTACATGTTGCTATGTGCTATGGCCACTAGCTCAAACAAATGGGCATGCTCACCCACAATGTTGTCCACATGCTCTAACATCCCTCCACCCACAAGTATGTCGGTGGGCACATTCTGTATGTCAATGTGTAGATAGATGTGTCCATAATCAAGGACCAATACAAATCACCTATAACCAATAAAACAACACATTAGACAACCATAACCATCACATAAGTAAAGTAACAATCATACAACATAACTATACAGATACTCATGCTCTGCTATCGCCACCTGCTACATTATTGGGGGCATGTGCTTACCCCTCCACTCCTCCTCCCTATGGTAATCCCACCACATCCACAAAAAATGGAAAAAAAAACCCATTGATGTGTCACCCACCATGCACAATATGCCTCTGTACACCTTGCATCATCTACGTCTATCAACTCTATCACCGCATCGGCCTCGTCTAGCCTGGGAGGTACTAATTACTCTCCTATGGGCCCTGGTCTAGCTCTGTCCCTCCTCAGTGATCTAACAGCTCTAACCCACACATATGGCTCTGGGGCATATCTTGGGCCATACCAAACTATCAAGATACCCTCTCCAGAATAAATTGGTCACCCCTGGAAACTGATCCTCCAACCACATAGTCCTCCATATGCATCGTAGCTCTACCACATCCTCTGGCCATCCTCCATAGTCTCAGTATGGCCTCAATATCACTTCCTCGAGCCCCATCCAATCTATCAATGCTCTATAGGTGTCAGTATCCATCTTCTCCCATGCACACCAATCCATCTCCTAGAAAATATGTCTAGCCTAGCCCACTCTACTCGTGGACCACCAACTAGCCTCAATACTGCTATATGCTCATAGGCCCATACATGTAATAAAATAGTAGCTCCAATCCCACCTCCATGCTCCTCCTGTGTAAATCTGTAGAGATCTCTATATAGGTGGGCCAACACACATCGTGCCCAATGCATACCTAGTACTCTCCTCCTCTATCCGGTGAAAAATATCATGCATCTTATATAAGATGCCCACACCACCTCCCTCTACTGCAATAGATGATGCAATAACCACAACTATAAATTCCACAAAGCATGGAACCCCTGATCTCAAAATCACATCCAAACTAATATGGGCCTCAGTAGGTACTCGAGTCCCCACAAAATACCACCTAATGGCCCTCATCTGTCTCTCCATATTCTCCACATCCATGAACTGTACCCTCTCACCAATAATGGTAATCATAGTATGTGATATACATCCTCTAATGTGACTGTCATCTCACATGTAGGTAGCCAAAATGTACAAGTGTCCACACACCATCTCTTCACACAACATTGTCAACATAGGCATATTATGGGGCACATCCCCCATCCTTCACTATGTGTCACAAGCCGACATAGTCCATAACCTCCCAATCATCATCTGATAAACCAACCCAAGAAATGTACTCAAGTGGCGACCACCACGGAACTCCCTTGAATGGATATCCCTCTACATAACACCAAAACAACACCAAACACAATGTTAGAACACCATACAAATACACACATGATTACTTACGACATCACTACACATCAAATTTCACATTTACACTCCTCTGGACTGAATTCACACTTTCTAGACATGGGCACCCAGAAGCAGGATTGGGGCACCCAGGAGCAGGACACCAACACCCATGTCTGGGTGCTCCTATCCAAAAGGCCACTAGTGCCTTCACTGCTCTTGTCCAGGTCCAAAATGCGCCAAAATACAATTTTGTAAAAATTCACCAAAAATGACTACTACAACATGTTTTTCAAAAAAAATCACACTTACCAACTCCACCATCGTACACGATGCCACTAAGGTCACTACCATCTTCAAATGGCTAGGTCATGGTGCTCTAACTTGTGACATCCTTACACACTCAGAGCTCACTCTCACACTCACACAAAAGAAAAATGAGTTGACTAATCACTTTTTCACATTACTATTTATAGTCACTTTTCATTATTCACTCTACTATGGTCATATTTCACATTCATTACTCAACTAATACACGTCACATGATTTTGCTCATATCTTGAGCATTTTTACTCTGATTTCTATCCTGTTTATGGAATTCTCTTCATAATTCCACCTACCATCATATCATACACACACACACACATGATTTTTCTCCTTGACATTGTCTTTCACTCAATCTACATATATTTTTGCGATATCCATCATACATTGTCTACTTATGTGCTTACTTTTGGCTTAATGTTCATTCTCATCATCACTTCCCCTTTCACCAAAAGGGGGGCATACAATTGGGGTCATCCTATAATTCCCCTTACACCACTACGTGATCATTCAACACTTCTAATTTTTCATTTTCAAACATTTACTAATACACCATGTGACATTTCATCATTTTCTATCGATTCCCCCTAATGACCTAACCTAGGGGAAACAAGCGTAAAATCTCTCTATGAGTAAAATTCAATAAAAACAAACAATCAATCAACCAATAAATATGTTCAAGTCTCTAACAATAAAAATCATACCATTTAATCGATATAATACAACACATTTTGGCCTCCCAGATGACCTAACTTGGGAGTTACATGAGGCCTCCTAGATGACCTAACTTGGATTTACATCATTCTTTCCCAGATGACCTAACATGGGAAGTTATTCTACATTTTTGTTTCTTCTAGATGACCTAACTTGGAATCCATCATACACATGTTTGTTTCCATATGGCCTAACTTGGAACATCAGACACACTTTGGACCCTCAGAATGGGGGAAATGAGACGTCATTTCCTTTCCTATACTGCTCCTATATGGGTCAACACATTTGATTGAAATATTTGGATCCAAAATCACTGAAAATTTGATCTGTGTCCATCTAAAGTGGCTAGATCTTTTGAGGATGTAGTTAAAGGTTGGAGAATAACACACCTTTCTCCCTACACTCTTCCTCTGGCACTAGGATGCCCAAATCCTCCAAGTTTTCATACACATGCAATCGGGTTGGGAACTGATCACTCCCTACCCCATCACATCGTCATCATACAACATTGGAAAATCATCAATCATTCATCATTACAATCATCACTCTCATTTAGTGCACTTCATCATGATTCTTACATCTCTCACTATGTTGCATGGATCAACATGTTGATCCATGGTTCATCACACTATATGTTCTCATTTGCAACACTCTTCTACCACATCTATGCATTCTTCTACAACATGGGATTCTCCGTGATTTCTCTCAGGTATGCATCTCTAACTACTTTATGTTACCAAGATTTCACTCACCAACATAAAGTGGGGGAAAATGTAGTCACAAAATCACACACTTACTACTATTATTATACTGCCAAGTATGTTGTTTTATATATGGATCTTGCATAAGAAAAGTATTCATTGATGACCCATTCCATAGTCCAGTCATCTGTCTTGTTGGTATTTTTCACTTTCTTGCCTTACACATTTATCACTCACTCACACAGTTCTTGGTTAGGACTCAGGGATCCCTATCTATCAGTACTCACTCAGTTGTCGTCACTAGTCTCTGACTAGGGAACCTAGAGAGGGATTAGGGTTCCTAGGGCACCCTAGTCCTCATTTCTAGGTTCCTTGGTCCCCGTCACACTTGGTTTTATTTTAGACATTCAAGGTTCAGTATTTTTCAGTTTTCCCTCTCATCTCCTTAGATACTAGTCAACATGTCGGGTCATTAGTGTCAAAATTTGAGCAAGAGATCCCTATATAAAAACAACATACATACTACCTTATGGGCAGACTATTTCTATCAAGGGCTAGTATATCTACATAGAGCAAGGGACTACATTTGGGAACTATTATGCATCACACACTACATAGGAAGGGGATTTCATTCTATTCCATCCACCATTTTACATTTTATCTAGCTACTGCCATCTATCTCTGCGTCATTGGTACTAGGGAAACCTAGGCACATTATTGCACACACAAGCACACATAACTACATTGGGTCTGAGATGTAGTGCAATTCTTAGTTATAAGTCCACCATTATGGCTTCTTGAGGACATTCTGACCCCTTCATATACATCTTTATTTTTTAGGGTTTTGATGCTTTGTGTGGGGTTTTACATGTGATTCTTCATTATAGGTTTACGTTGAAATCATCGAACCAAGTGTGACATTCACACAACTAAACAAAGGTGAAGTATTGCAATACCTAACAACCATACCAGGATCATAATTCTGAGTTGTTTCCATAGACCAGGGTGCCAGATTTCATATGCGGGCACCCCAGGCACCCTAATCCTTCCCCAGGTGCACCCCAGTCTAGCCAGATTTTCCTCCACTGCAATTTTTATGGTTCGTTACGACTAAACTCTTTTCTTCCATCATCACTTTGAGTCCTAGATCACTGCAAGGTAGGCCAAATTCAAGTAAGTCCTCTCCCTTCTCATTTCATTTCATTTATAATATCAAATAAATTACTTAGCATTTATATTTCATTGTATGTCATTTATTGCATTTATGTACGCTTATATTCATAATAAAATTTAGATTTTATAGAATCAGTCAAGATATATGCATAATGTTGTTAGATAGAGTTGTCACTAAGAAGGTCATATTGCAAGATATTGTCATCATGTCACTCCAAGTCAAGGTAAGAAGATTGTTGTTCCCAAAATAAATGAAGTATAGTTACTAAAGTATGATCATACAAATAAGGTTAAAAAATATGGACCTAAGTCATTCATGCACTGCAATTAATATTATCATATTAATACAATAAAAAAGCCATTTGTTTTAAACAAGGCTTAGAAGGAGTCAGTAAAGAATTCAGATCTAGTAGAAAGAAAATAAGTTATTATTCACATGATTAAGCATTCTCCAAAGGTTGAAGAATGGCATATGTCCTTGATAGCCATTTATTCAATAGAGAAGAAGGATTGTCAACCCAATTTATGCAAGTATGTTGAGAAAGCTATGGATATTTGGGAATCTCTTGAGTTCACACTATTCTAAATGCCCTAAGAAACATGGGAGTGTTTTGAATTGAATCATGAAGTTGCAAGGTATTAAGGTCTAATATAATATCATGTGCTCCTAGAAGATGTTTTAAGGTCTATAGGTAGATTTGGTTCAGTCATGTCAAGGTATGTTTTGATTTTCTCTTGATTTGTTAAAAATAAGTCATGTTAGTGTTGTTCAAGCTATGAGAAGGACTAAGTGTGTAGTCAAAAGGTATATGATGCCTATAAAGGTATACTTGAAGTTATGGATAAGATATAAGTATATTCACAAAGATATAAGAAAATTATGCTTGAAAAAGGACAGTTGACAAAATTATGGATCTATTGGTGTAGATTTTGTGATTTTAAGAGATGTTGACTGACGTGAGAGGCCATAAGAAGAGGTTTGAATAATTTAAAGGATTTTTGACAGCTTGAACGGATTAAATGTGCTTGATTGAGCTATACAAGTGATTGTGTTATTGAGACCTTGTATAGGTCTGCGCTACCTGAAAATAGGGTAGTAATTTCAAAACCTGGGTTTATACAACCAATGTTATGATAAATCAGTGAAAGCATAAGGTAAGGTGTCCTTTGAGGATCAACATAAATTTTTCAGCATGGAAGTATCATCATGAAGCAATGAATGTCATGATTGAGGAGGCAAAGTAGAGTGTTATATGTTTGAAGATCCTGAAGTGTATCAATATTCATGAAGATCTAACAAGTTGACGAAATACTTAAAAGTATTAAGGATATCAAAGAACATGATTGTATACATAATAGTGGAAAAATTTATATTTTTGAGCCTATATAAGTAATATGAATAATTGTAATTCATGAAGATCAGGATGGAAATTTGGAAATGTTGTTAAGAAGTTTAACGGTCAATAATAAGTACAATCAAAATGTAATGCCCCATTCAGCGGTTACCCTAGTTCTTGTCGCAGTGACCCTTTTTGCTAAGCGTCGAACGACTGTGTGTAATTATGTTGTCTTAGACCATGTCTCAGTGATGTTTTAGCACCTTCCCTCTCCTTCTTGCTTTCTCGATTCATTATCAACACCTCTGTATGTGGACTGCGTAATGTCATGTGCGTTATCCTATTTACAGGAGGATCTTGTTGTCTCATGGTTAAGCTGGATCGTTGGTCATTATTAATGTGAATAGTGATTATATATATTTATAATATATAATGATAATAATGTTATTTTAATTTAATTGTCGATTGGCCTTTATATTATAGTATTATTGTCTTACCTTATTGTCGAGTATCATCGATATTTTTATATTAATTGTCTCTATAGTATTTTTTCTGGTTGTTTCATTCTGATTGTGTTGAAGAACGAACCCTCGTCCCGCGTTGAAGAAGGGGCTACCCGTCTTGGCACCATGGTCGTTCTTTGCTCTGTGTTCATCTTCGAACATTAACCTCTAATTCCCCCCCCTTCGTGTCGTTGTAGATGCTTCCTGTGCTGGCCTCCGCAATGACCATTACTTTTCCCTATTTAATGAAAATTATGTCTTCAAAGCCTGGTAGGTAGCTGGAATGGCATTTGGGTATTGATAGGGCGTGTCCTGTTAAGATGAATATCCATGATAATAATAATAAATTTTTTTTTAATTTTGTCAACCCCGACTACTGACCATCGTGACTATAATTGATAATTATTTTGTAAGCTGTAAAATAATAATAATAATAATAATAATAATAATGCTAATAATAATAGTAGTCGTCGTATGTAATATATATATATGATGGAAACCTAGTGACCACTAGGTTCTCAATATACCCATATGTCTTTTCATTGTTACCATTGTAATTCTTCCCTAAGATTACATTTATTTCAAAACAATAACATCAATGATATCAACTACAAGTTATAGAAAGCATTTTTTTTCAATGGAATATTCACAAATAACATAGACAATGTTAATATTAATAGAAAGCATTATATTTAAAGAACAATGTTGGGAACATAGGCTAGGTTCCCACTAACCTTTATATCTAAATAACAACAATTGGAATCTATCGAATCTTAGGTTCCCAACATATGATTGTATTTTCATTGTTATAATTGTATTTGTGTCTTAATATTACGCCTCATTTAAGACAAAGATATCTATAAAGTTCAACATTAGAAAGCTAATGGATGTTATGTTTAAAGGGGGTAATATATTGTGGCACAATAGATACATCTAAACATGAAAACATCTCAAATTGGAACATTAAAAATATAGTACTATGAAGAGAGATATTGGTTGTATAACCATCATAAAATCATTTCAGAAAGTGTCAACCATCAAATTTAGTCCGTGTAATACATACATAAATATTTTATATGTTCCCATACAGTACAGGGTGTAGATTTATTGTCTTATTTCAACGTGGAATAAATGAAACATGATATGGAATTTACAAGGAACACGAAAATTATAAATACAACAAAAAAATTTGATTTGCATGGAATTTACGCTAAATCTTTTCTATGAATTATCCATTATGGAGGTGGGTGGATTTAATAGCCACCTGTCATTTAATTAAAACTCCTTATGTTTGGCGTGTTGAAACCTTCCTTGTAGGTGGCCACTCTTCCCTGCATTTATTAATGTTGATTTGCAAATCTTTTATGTCTTTTGTTGTCCGCCCACAATATTTTGTTCTGGCCGCATGAGCAGGGAGGAGAGTCTGTTGTTTGGATTCGGTGAAGAAGGGTGTTGAAACCCCAATCTAATGGAGTCACAGGTTTTAGGAGCTCCTCCTTTGCAGCATTCTCTCCTTGCCATGGTCGCAAAACTCCCTGCCTGTGCCAAACGTGGCCACTAGATGAGTATGGTCATCCAAAAAGCTAAAGCAAATGGATTTCACCTGAGTGTGTTGTTCCAGAGTTCAAGTTGATGTGGTTACAGGTTGGAATGTGTTTAAAATAGGCATGTTATGCCTACCCTTGCAATAATTTTCTACCTGTGTTATTATTCCATGAAATACTTGTTCTTTCATGCAAATGGTGCCTTGGATGGATCATTTTTTTTGTTAATGTTTAGTTATGGCCGTGAGTGCGCTAGTTATCTCCCTTAGATCTCCTTCTGAATCGTTTATGTTACTGGGCTATACTTTCCCTTGCTTACCCTTTTATGGCAAGGTAATTATATATATATATATATATATATATATATATATATATATATATATATATATATATATATATAGTTCTATGCGAGCAGTTAAATGTGGCCTTGTATTGTGGAATCCTGAAACAGTTCTCACTTTTTATTGTTTGAAATGCAAATGATTTAATAAGATTGTTTAAAACTTGGTTCATGTATTTACTATGAATTTAATCAAAAAGTATGAAATGGGTAATGGTATTTCCGATGTTCCTCAATGTGGTTGAGGTTTACCTTTTGGGGGTTATGTAAGCTGGTCATTATAGAGTATTCAAAATGAGTTTTGTTGTGTCCAAGTATTTGGGATCTCCTAATGATTATACGCTGGCATGCTTTCAGGACAATGCATACTGATTTTTTTTACCCCCCCCCCCCAAGTTAAAATAATGAGGTGAATACTCATTTCGAGTTTCTGTGTTAGTGTTGGTTTGGGAATTTGGGTCTATCTTCTCCTCCTCTTTTAACCATTCAAAGGAAGTAATGTTACACGTGTGTGCCATACGTTTTGCAACAGATTTCTGGTATTTGTTTTATTGGCCTGAACAAGTTCCTGGTGGCGGAGTTCAAAATGAATAATTTATTATTCATGTCTTAAGATAACCCAGTTTGGGTATAGGTAGAATACCAAAAATTTAGCTAAGGGTGAAAAAATTCCACTATTGTTTTCTGTTGGAGCCTTTGGGGTTTTAAAATATCAACACATTATGATTGTAGTAAATCATTATTTTGTTCTATGTTGAAATTACTTGAATTTTATAATGGAACTTTCTTACTTGGTTGGATGAAAATAATCTATTATTTATCCATCTATTGTGGATAATGATCATATTGTTAAAAAAAAATTTACGTCTATGTGGGTTTCCTTGTGAGCAGCTATAACGGTTATGAAGTATGAATTGTGGCCTATTAAATATGATTATGATTGTATATATATAAATGATTTCCTAAACAAAATAAAAATGGTTGAAAATATATTCTCCAGGAAGAAGAAAGAAAAAAAAAAAAGGGAAGAAATTTTGGGATCATTATTGCATATTATAAGGGTGTGACTTTTATTTGTAAATAAAAGGTCACTTGTTGATAGACCTTTGATAATCGTAACCTAGTTGACGTTCATGATGAGGTTTGTTGGTAGAATAATTGGCCTTGTCCTTGCTGGCTGGTGTAATTCTCTACCACTTGTGAAAATGTTGATTAGTGGTTTGTTTTGATCATTTCCAACATGGAACATTCCTTTCATGGCATTGTAAAATGTTAGCTTATAGTTGTGATGGGTAGTCTTAACATGCTCAGTTCTCGTGAACTGACTTGACGTAATATTTGTGCAGGTGGTTTACGCGAGTAGATAAAAGGGAAGAGTTGTAAAAGTTTCATCAGTTTAATTTATGAAGTTCCTTGTGAAAATGTCCAATGTGTTGTAAATTTTGTAATAGTGCTTGTAAAGGAGCTTAGAAGGCCTCTTGCCTTGGATTGTTCAGAAATTGTGAGATGAAGTTGTCTTGTTCCTTTGTAGTTAAACTTGTAACTTATCCTTGTGAGAAATAATAATGTTTAATCTTTGCATTGATATGATTATTCTTGTAGTAATATTAGTTATTAATCATGAAAATGTTGTAACATAGCTTGGCCCATTTGGTTACCTTCTTGTTCTTAACCAAAGTGAAATCCGATCTCTTGACTCCTTGGATTCATGTACCATGTTGAATGGAAATGTTATAACCGTGTTCGTGTTCTCGTTAAAAAAAAAGGGTAATTTCTCCTTTCGGGTCATAAATTTTTTTTTGTGTTAATAACCCTCCATTGAATTGGCATCTATGTGAATTACATGTGTATTTTAATGGGTTGCCAATCCTTCTTCTAAAGATAACCAACAATAAAATAAGACGAATACATAGATAAAAATAAAAATAAAGAAGATAATAATGATGTTGTTCTTGGTTGATAAAATTAAAAGTCTTTAATTGGAAAGAAAGTGCTACTCTACCATTGTAAAAGAAATTACCCTTGCTAACCGTAAGCTACGAATTTAAACGTTTTGCCTTGGTTGTGAAACGATAAGTATTCTATAAAAAGTGAAATCATTGTTGCCTTGCGGTTATAGTTATGTCTTAGTTAGTCGAGGAGTTTGAACAAGAACACCTTAAGTATAATTCTTCCATCTTGGGAACCCCTTGTGTATCCTTTGGTGAACTTAACCAAGATAATACTAAATGAAGCTCCTACCCTAATCCAGTCTAACTCTTAAGTTCCTTTGGATGTCCGGTTGATAGCTAATTAGACCTTAATGAAATAAATTAATGTAGAGGTGATCTACCTGAGACCAAACAATTCCTTAAGTAATGGAAGGTGAAACTATCCTTGTAAAGTAAAATTCTATAATTTATTAACCCTAGCTAAGTTAGCAAACATTATCCTTATACAGTGACTTCTTAAACGAGTTTAAAGGAAATCAATGGTTAGTTGTTAGAAGATAATAAGATTTATTAAGTAGGAGGATACAATTTAGAAATCACGAAATTTATTTCTCAACCTTTTGGAAAGTAAATAGTTTCCTTTTGTAAAGCTCTTTCAGTGAATCCTAAGTAAAATCTTTAATATTCTTGGATAAAACCTCAAGCTCCAGTTTTTCCTTGGTAAAAATTAATAACGTCGTAAGGATGAATTCAATTGACCTTCTTCCTTTAACTTTATCCAAGGTGCCTTGTAATTTTCTCTTAAGTTTGTTGAATGCAAACCAATGTTTTCATAAGGGCATGGACAAGTTCTAATAACGTAAGTGTGATTAGATGGCCTTGTGAAATTAAATTACCATCTTTATCAAATAAATAAATAAGACAAATAATTGTCGAAAAGGAGAAGACTTTAAGTGAACTACTCTATAGTGTATAAGAAAATAACTCAGTTGGTAAGAGGAATTTGTACGAATCATATCTTGAATCTCTCTGAAAACATAAGTTAAGAGTTAAAGGGTGTTTTATCAAATAAATAACCTTTAATCATTTCTTACTGTGGCTTGCCTTAGCTGTAAGAGTGTCATGTCGTTGGAATTCTATGTTGTCCTGTCAAAAGAAAAGTGTACTATCATTTTGGGTGTGAACGTCCTTGTGGTCATCCTCGTAACAAGTGGTTCCTAGAGTTGGTTGTAACCTTGGTGACAACATGTTGTGTCGTGTTATGTGTCAAGCAAGTCAAAAAAAAAATTATCCTGTGTTTTTCTATGTAGTCTTGTGTGTCTCTTTTAGTGGGCGTCACACTTGGTATCAGAGCATAGGTTCATGCTCTCGAACCTATGGGCCAGATTGGAGTTATGATGGTGTTACATGATTGTGATGTTGTTACATGATGGTGATGGCGTGATATGATATTGTTACATGGAGATGATGGTATTGCATGATGATGGTTATATTGGAAGAGTAATGTGGTGTAAGCATGATGTGATTGATGTTGTAATTGTGATATTGTGAACACACATGATGTGTATGTCACTTAGTGCGTATTTGTTATCATGTTGATGTGTTGGGGATGGGAGTGTTCTCTCTCCTTCTTGTGGATTCTATGAAGAGTTCGCATGTGAATTACTACTTGAGATGTGTGAAAATAATTCTAATGTGGATGATGGAGTCTTGGAGCATTGTGGCATATTGTAAGATGTAGGGTATCGATGTGTTGTATGACTGGATTGATGTAAAATGAAATGAGTTGTATCATGATGCTTTACTATGTTTTTTAATAAATGTGTGTATCACCTTGTTATGTAGCAATTAATGTTATGTTGTGATGTTACTATGTTCCTCATATGTATGATTGTGTAATATGTAATGATTCATGTCATGATTTAGGGTCATACGGTGTGTGTATGAACCATATCATATAGTGATTGCACTTTGGGTGTAGAATGTGGTAAAGTGATGTGTACGCCTGGTGAATGTATGTTTGTGATCTACCCTGTATACATACCATACATGATACGTTATGGTAGCTATGTGTGCACCAACCATTGTGTGAGTAATGTAGTTATATGTTATGTTTTGAACCTTACACTAACCGACCCCGAGAGAAATCAGTAAACTGTGTATGTTTGGAGTGAGAAAATTTTTACCGTTGGCCAATCACTTGAGCTGAGTACGAGATAGGAAGTGGATCCTTACATAGGCTGAAAACCCACTTTTGTTCATTTGGTATGTGTGGCACTTGTTCAACGGGTGTCATGCATATTTTGTTTCACGGACACCTTAGGCTCAATAGATGGTGACTTGTACTCTTTTCTCTCTCTCGATATGGATGTCGTATGGGTTCAACCTATGTGATTTTGATTATGTAGAACCTTGTTGAAGTGGTGTCGAGATGATTCAGATTGAGATGATGACAGTTGTATTATGGATATGTATTTATTTTACAAGCTGAGGCTCGATGATCCAAGTGCTAGCAACTCGTTGAGTACCCCTTTGGTGGCTAGAGAAGGCCACATAGTTATCGTAATGTGACATTATTATAAGTGTATTTTATTCGTAAATTGAGCTTTTTACTTTATTTTTGCAAGGAACAACAGTTTTCTTGATTGCCATGCATTACATTTTAGGCATTTCCTTGGTTTGTGGTACTAACACTCAAATTTTTACAATAACTATGGCCATTTGGTCAGTTGTTTTGCTTGGTTTTGAATCTTCTTCTAAATTTTAAGATTTTACCACCTTGCCCAAGGCTTTGTACTTTGCTAGTTGGCATTTTGATTGGATTGATATGTTGGTTCTATTGTCGTGATGTGTGGAATAGGGTCATGGGATGCACCATGGAATGGATGGACCTATGGACCTGCTTCGTTGTATGGGGGTACGCCCCAAAGAGTTACAGATAACTAGCGGGTTGTTGAACCACGCGTTATTATGTCACTTGGGTTAGGAGTGTCCAAACCCTATGTCTCTTGGGCCATGGGGACAACCGGCCTCCTTGTGGGGAGGCATAAGGGAATGCCAATGGCATCAATTTTTATTGTGAAAGAAACTTGAGGGGAGGCGTAAGAGTTTGAGGGAGGCATAAGGACTTGAGGGACGCATAAGATATTTACATGTATGGGTGACTGATGCTTCAGGAGGTATGCTGATGTATTATGGTGTTTTGGTTATGTTGTTATGATATATGTGTTACTCATTTTAGAGGGACATATTTTGTGATGTTGTGGATATGGCATTGATGCCCTTGTGGACACTATGTACCTGTAGCTTTTGTTTGGTGTTATGTGAATTTTTTTTTGTTTCATTTGTGGAAATTGAGGAAATGTCTGGTGGATTGTAGTACGCTTTTGTTTGAGTATTTTGTATGTCAATCATAGATGTGTGAAGAGTACTAAGTTATGTGGATCGTGCCTATTACCTTCCATAATTGAGTAATCTTTTGTGGTGTAATACAATCATGAAGTATATACTTGTGTGTTTGTGAATCTGTAGTGTCTTGTTTGACCCCCAATAGGGTGTTGTGTTAGCAGTTCATGTTGGGCACCCACAATAAGGAATAAACTAAAACTCTTCAACAATGAAATTATTTTAAGAAATTAAACTAAGACAAATGTTAATGGAAAGAGACTAATGAAAATAATGAATAAGAGGGAACTGCCAATCTTCACATAACCTTTAAAGTTAAAATTATGCCACATGTTCGTAAGGCTAACCTGTGGCTGTGCTTTAATCAGCTAAAATTTTAAACCATAGTGTGTACTTTCTCCTTTATTTGTTCTTGGTTTCATACCATTCCTTTTCCTCTGTGTTATGTCGCATCGAGGATGATGCTTTCTTAAGGGGAGGAGAATGTAATGCCTCGTTCAGCGGTTACCTCGGTTCTTGTCGCAGTGACCCTTTTTGCTAAGCATCGAACGACTGTGTGTAATTCTATTGTCTTAGACCATGTCTCAGTGATGTTTTAACACCTTCCCACTCCTTCTTGCTTTCTCGAGTCATTATCGACACCTCTGTATGTGGACTGTGTAATGTCATGTGCGTTATCCTATTTACAGGAGGATCTTGTTGTCGCATGGTTAAGCTGGATCGTTGGTCATTATTAATGTGAATAGTGATTATATATATTTATAATATATAATGATAATAATGTTATTTTAATTTAATTGTCGATTGGCCTTTATATTATAGTATTATTGTCTTACCTTATTGTCGAGTATCATCGATATTTTTATATTAATTGTCTCTATACTATTTCTTCTGGTTGTTTCATTATGATTGTGTTGAAGAATGAACCCCCGTCCCATGTTGAATAAGGGGCTACCCACCTTGGTGCCATGGTCGTTCTTTGCTCTGTGTTCATCTTCAAACATTAACCTCTAATTTCCCCCCCCCCTCGTGTCGTTGTAGACGCTTCCTGTGCTGGCCTTCGCAATGACCGTTACTTTTCCCTATTTAATGAAAATTATGTCTTCGAAGCCTTGTAGGTAGCTGGAATGGCATTTGGGTATTGATAGGGCGTGTCCAGTTAAGATGAATATCCATGATAATTATAATAATAATTTTTTTTTTAATTTTGTCAACCCTGACTACTGACCATGGTGACTATAATTGATAATTATTTTGTAAGCTGTAAAATAATAATAATAATAATGCTAATAATAATAGTAATAATTGTATGTAATATATGTATATATATATATATATATATATATATATATATATATATATATATATATATATATATATATATATGATGGAAACCTAGTGACCACAAGGTTCTCAATATACCCATATGTCTTTTCATTATTACCATTGTAATTCTTCCCTAAGATTACATCTATTTCAAAACAATAACATCAATGATATCAACTACAAGTTATAGAAAACATTTTTTTTCAATGGAATATTCGCAAATAACATAGTCAATGTTAATATTAATAGAAAGCATTATATTTAAAGAACAATGTTGGGAACATAGGCTAGGTTCCCACTAACCTTTATATCTAAATAACAACAATTGGAATCTATCGAATCTTAGGTTCCCAACATATGATTGTATTTTCATTGTTATAATTGTATTTGTGTCTTAATATTACGCCTCATTTAAGACAAAGATATCTATAAAGTTCAACATTGGAAAGCTAATGGATGTTAGGTTTAAAGGGGGTAATATATTGTAGTGCAATATATACATCTAAACATGAAAACCTCTCAAATTGGAACATTAAAAATATAGTACTATGAAGGGAGATATTGGTTGTATAACCATCATAAAATCATTTCATAAAGTGTTAACCATCAAATTTAGTCCGTGTAATACATACATAAATATTTTATATGTTCCCATACAGTACATGGTGTAGATTTATTGTCTTATTTCAATGTGGAATAAATGAAACATGATATGGAATTTACAAGGAACACGAAAATTATAAATACAACAAAAAAAATTGATTTGCATGGAATTTACGCTAAATCTTTTCTACGAATTATCCATTATGGAGATGGGTGGCTTTAATAGCCACCTATCATTTCATTAAAACTCCTTATGCTTGGCATGTTGAAACCTTCCTTGTAGGTGGCCACTCTTCCTTGCATTTATTAATGTTGATTTGCAAATCTTTTATGTCTTTTTCTGTCCGCCCACAATATTCTGTTCTGGCTGCGTGAGCAGGGAGGAGAGTTTGTTGTTTGGATTTGGTGAAGAAGGGTGTTGAAACCCCAATCTAATGGAGTCACAGGTTTTAGGAGCTCCTCCTTTGCTGCATTCTCTCCTTGCCATGGTCGCAAAACTCCCTGCCTGTGCAAAATGTAGCCACTAGATGAGTATGGTCATCCAAAAAGCTAAAGCAAATGGATTTCACCTAAGTGTGTTGTTCCAGAGTTCAGGTTGACGTGGTTGTAGGTTGGAATGCATTTAAAATAGGCATGTTATGCCTACCCTTGCAATACTTTGCTACCTATGTTATTATTCCATGAAATACTTGTTCTTTCCTACAAATGGTGCCTTGGATGGATCATTTTTTTTGTTATTGTTTAGTTATGGCCGTGAGTGCGCTGGTTATCTCCCTTGGATCTCCTTCTGAATCGTTTGTGTTACTAGGCTATACTTTCCCTTGCTTACCATTTCATGGCAAGGTAATTATATATATATATATATATATATTATATATATATATATATATATTGTTCTATGCAAGCAGTTAAATGTGGCCTTGTATTGTGGAACCCTGAAACAGTTCTCACTTTTTATTGTTTCAAATGCGAATGATTTAATAAGATTGTTTAAAAACTTGGTTCGTGTATTTACTATGAATTTAATAAAAAAGTATGAAATGGGTAATGGTATTTCCGATGTTCCTCAATGTGGTTGAGGTTCTCCTTTTGGGGGGTTACGTAAGTTGGTCATTATAAAGTATTCAGAATGAGTTTTTTTTGTGTCCAAGTATTTGGGCTCTCCTAACGATTATATGTTGGCATGCTCTCAGGACAACGCATACTGATTTTTTTTACCCCCCCCCCAAGTTAAAATAATGAGGTGAATACTCATTTTGAGTTTCTGTGTTATTGTTGGTTTGGGAATTTGGGTCTATCTTCTCCTCCTCTTTTAACCATTCAAAGGAAGTAATGATATACGTGTGTGCCATACGTTTTGCAACAGATTTCTGGTATTTGTTTTATTGACCTGAACAAGTTCCTAGTGGCCATGTTTCTGTTTTATTGGATTTCAATTATGTTCAATAATTCATCAAAAACACAAAAATAGAGAAGTTATATATGTTGTAGATATACTTTACAGAGTTAATTTTACTTTGTTGCAGTTAGATTTACATTGTTTCTTTTGTATGACAATCACGGGACCTAGAGATCCCAGAGAATATGTATTCAAGCCAATAGTGCCTCAGCCCAATCTTGTTGCAGCAATAACTAATATAGACCAGAATCTTAGAATTCAGGTCTTCCAAGTAACAACAGACCTACAAGAAATCAGCTCACAGCTAAGAGGACTACACATAGAAGATGACAAAGCACATACGTTTTGGTCAAACCAGCCAAACTACAAATTACCCTAGATAGATATTCACATGACTGTAGAAGGGCTTAAAAGAGAGCAGACGTTTGATTGTGATCCTTTAGTCCCACAGCCAGACGTAGGAGACACTCTCACTGACATAGACACTAGCTTAAGAATTGAAGTTGCCAGAATGCCTGTAGCATACTCTGAGAAGATTGCATAACTGTTAATTCTAAACATAGAGGCCGAAAATGCGTACAACTACTGGATACTAGGGATTAGAGATTGATTCTTCGTATGACCATAGGAGGTCCATAACAACCATGAATCTACAGTTGTGATCCACAGATCCCACAACCCAACGGGCCCACGGGAAAATCCGACGTTGATGCTAGTTTACACACATTAGGCTAGGAATAGATTGGACCCTCACCCCCTTTTTCAAACCAGTGGAGATAACTGCCTCTCCCATGTATGAAGCCCACTGTGCTATCTGATCTCGTGACCTGCTGTCTCAAGTGTGAGTCATCTCTTGATGATCGAGACTCCCAAAATGTGGTAAACATCCTCTAGGGTGATAGTCCACTCACCCCCTGACTCCTGGAAATCAGAAAGTGTTTCGATCAGCACCCCAATATGAAAACAAGTCACAAAGTATGTGACTAGAAGGTGCGACATGAGGAACTCGTGATATACGCAAATATGCCAGCCCTCTAAAGCATATCCTGCTCAGTCTAAGAAAGTGCATCCAACACTACTGGAAGCCAATCACACACTCTCTCTCTCTCTCGGCTCCATCTGATTTATTCCTCCTTCGCCTACATACACCCAAAAACATGCAAAAAAGAGTAAGTTAGTATTCAAATTGACATTAAAAGAAATCATTAAAACATGTAAGAATACTAAAAATGCAAAATTTAGCTCAAATACACTGATGTTTTTAGCAGTTCTATAAAGGACCGCCTACCCTAAGCAGGGCAGCGGTCTCTGTAACCGCCACCTTAAAGGGCAGCGGTCTTGTAACCGCCACCCTGCATCAGGGTGGCGATCATGTCCTAAATTTTCAAACGGGTCACGTGCCCTAAAAAATGTCTAAAAACATGAAAAAATGACTATTTTTGATTAAAACAAAGCCTTCCCATTAGGCGCCCCCCCTAAGTGACCCTACTAACACTAATATTTTCAAAAATAATCCCCCCATGACAAAAATTTCATCACTTTAACATTTCGGGGGTAAAAACATTAAATCAAAAAGAAGAACTAACATGTGATCTTGCGGGTCGATGATCTGCTCGCGGAGGAATGATCACTATCTCATCATGAAAGTTTTGACTATAATCTCGTCAAAAACCGTCACCGTGGGTCCCAGAGCTCAAAATCAATCAAATCAACATGCATAAATAAATAGGAAAATGGGCCCGTTTTTATATATATAGCATCTTGACTCGTTTTGAATCCCCTTTTCACAGGTTTGGAGCATTGACGACGGTAAGTTCTTATCCCCATGCATGAATGGTAAGTCCTCATTTCACATTATTTTAGTATTTATTTTTTGATTTGTTTTATCTATCTGCACTTGAGTCCTCTTTTCATTTTGTAGGTAGTGGGGATTTTAGATGGCGTCATTTCGACACACAGACGTGTTAGGTATAATTTCTAACTTCCCATTTCGGGACTGCCATACTCGGACCCACCGTTTTACACCTCTTCATGGCTAAAACGCTTCTCCAAGGGGGAAATATGTACGTACCCAAAATTGTAGGGTACTGCACCATCAGAACAATGTTACACGTTCCCCAATGATGATACAGGTTTCCTCGCAAGGTGTTCGAGATTCTGGAAAATCTCTCCAAGTATACATTAACATCCCGCATGCCCCACTTAGCCCTATGCGTGCTATTTTTTTTGCTCTTCCCCCCTCTTTTTCCTTACTTTTTGGTCTTTAGTGACGAAACCTGCTGCCCTACCTGGGCGGCGGTCTCGTGACCGCAGCCTAGGCAAGGTGCACGTGTCCTATAACCGCTGCCCTGCTCAGGGCGGGTGGTCCTTCACGAATTTTTCCATAACATTCCTTTTATCGTGACTCACGTAAAATTTCAACGTTTACCAGCTTTTTTCACCACCTTTGCTCGTATTTATGATTTTGGCTCCCTGGAATAGTGTTTCTCCATTGTTTATTGTAAAAGAGTTCAATTTGGTTTTCACCTTTCGGTAAATGGAAATTCTATAAATAGCTGGTTGGATTTACAAACAAATGGCCCCTTAAATTTTGCCTCTCATTCTTCTCATTTCAGAATTTATGGTCTTTCAGTTCTTGCTTAGGAATTGTGTTACTTTTCATTTGTTGTATGCATAGTTAGTATTGTTTTGCTTTTTGGAAGCCACATAATCTTTTTGTGCAAGTGTTGTTACTATTTCATACAATCAATCGAGGTAGGATAGTTCCATTATTTTATGTCTGAAAGCCATTAGAGTTGCAGGTTTTGTTCGTCAAGAAGGATAGATTTCAGGTTCTAGACGTTTTGTGTTGTATGACTCACAATAAATCCTACTAGGAATTGCATAAGCCAAGCTCTGTTCTCTTGCGCTATCCCTCTCCTACTCGCATTGTATTCAGTCTACATCCAAAACTGCCATTGTTCTAATACCTACTTCTATTGACACTAAGCATCACATGCTTTTATGGATTCATGTGAGCATGAAGGAACGAGGAGACCACGCTGAGGGGACAAAGCCACACATAATCTGGATTCACCACTGTTATGTAAAATCCAGGTTCAAGCTTTCAAAGTTCTAGTTAAAACATATCAAATAGAGTAGTGAATCGTTCCATTTCAGTTAAATCTCACTTTTGATATTACCGAGGAAGTTGTGGGGATTGATAGTTTCTGAGAAACTATGATTTATTCCTCACTTCTGAGGTAGGATCGAGAGTCTTTCAAATAGATTAGATTAGTTATTTCGCTATTTAGAATAGATTCACAACTACACAGGCAAGTAGCTATACTCAGATTACTTTGTTTGTTTTTCATTTTGTTATTAGTTTAGTTGTCAATTTATAGATATATTAAATAATTTCTGTTTCAATTATGTTCAATAGTTTAGCGAAAATACAAAAATAGAAGGAAGTTAATATATATTGTAGGATATACTTTACATAATTAAGTTTACCTCGCTGCTAGTTAGATTTATATTATTTCTTTCGTATGAAAATCATGGGACCTAGGGAGCCTAGAGAATACGTATTTGAGCCAATCGTACCTCAACCCAATCTTGCTATGCAGCAATAGTTGACATAGACCAAAATCTTAAAATCCAAGTCTTCCAAGTAAAAACAAACCTACAAGAGATCAGCTCACAGTTAAGGGGATTAAACATAGAAGACAACCAAGCACATACATTTTGGATCAAACCAGCCAAACTATATATTTCCCTAAATAGATATATCGCATGACTATAGAAGGGCTTGAAAGAGAGAAAACATTCGGTTGTGATCCTTTGGTCCCACAACTAGATGCAGGAGATATCTCTCATTGACATAAACACTAGCTTAAGAATTCAGGTTACCAGAAAACTTTTAAGCATACTCTGAGAAGATCTGCATAACTTTTAGTTCTGAATATAGAGGCCAAAAAGGCATACAACTACTAGATATTAGGGATTAGAGACTTAATTCCACGCATGACCATAGGAGGTCCACAATGACCATGAACTCTACGGCTGTGATTCACAGATCCCACAACCCAACGAGTCCACATGGGTCAATCAGACGTAGATGCTGGTTTACGCACATTAGCATTTAGATCTTCTCCACTTCCACCAATTATTATCACATAGTTATCCTTATTAGATATAACAGCTAACAAAGCTAAGGATTTCTGGACTAGACTAGAGAATCATCTTGTAGAATCCACTATATATCCATCATCCATCTTATGACCGTGTCTGGAGATATACACAAAACAATCCCAGGTCATTTTCCACATATCCCACAACCCATAGATCGAATCATGCCAGAGCTCGATATTGATTGGAGCCTTTCGAGCAGTCATCCTCTCCAACCAATATATCACACCAGTTCAAGTTAGGAGGGCCTTCTTCACATTAGATTCATAGATTCCATTAGTACGCATCGAAGACATATGATTACCTAACTAGTTTGCCTATACCCCACATACATTCCTTCCCCACCGGTTGTCTCGGCATGACCTCAGGAGATCGGGTGCGAGGAAGAGTTACTTGTAGATTCCCATGCTCGCTTGTCACTTTTCCATCGTATAAAATTGGTGAACCTGATGTGAACCAAACATTTCTTCCTCTTTTATTTTTCACTTCTTCCATCCACCTTCACTCTTTCCCATTATTCTATGGGTATTCATATACTCCCCGAATATGATAGGATTCGATGCATATGGCGGACCTCTCCTAGGTCTTTAAGCATACTACGATCAACTGAATAGACAGACATCACCCTTGCTCTCAGCATGGGGTGACAACTATTCAACTAACCGATTGTCAACACAAACTCTGCCCCCAAGGGCTAGATATAGTTCTTCTTTCCAAATAGAGGATTTGGATTAACTCGCTCAAACGCAACAACCAGAGCCTTCAAGCTTGAACAACATGACATTTACGGGAGAATCTGGTTCATCTCCTCAGGTTTTACTTAGACCACAAATTAGTAGACAATCGGATCCATATCTATTTTTACATTATGAACATTCAGTGCGTTATGCCAGGAATGAACAACACTCTCAAAGTATGTACCCACCTAAAGGAAGTTTACAAACATGACCCGAGGTCTCATTTCAAGAAAACACCTCCATGCCACTACCTATAGGAAATGCCCTAAGTGAAACTTGGCAGGGCAACGATCAGTTCATAGCAGGGTACCACATGCCTATACACATGCCTATACAAGGAAGAGTTACTTGTAGATTCCCACACTTGCTTGTCATTTTATTTTTACACATTTCCTTGCCCTACCAACCTTTGGTGATGAGCTTGCATCTCTTACTAGTGACGTAGGGTTGGGAAAAGATGGGAATGCCCTTACTCGCCTTTGCCTTGTCCATGGTGATAAGCCCATACTTCTTACTAGTAGCATGGGGCAAGGTGTAGGGGGTCCTCTTGACACAAAACGTTGAAAGTCATAAGAAAATAGTTCAAATAAACCTTTGCAATCTTAAGTCAAAAAGAAATGAATCAGATGCCCAAACTTCCAAGAGAGCTCAAAACCCTGAAAACCAGATTTTGTCTACCATGTGGCCATCTACGGATCTAAGTCTAGATAAACCCCAAAGCAAGTCACATTCTAAACAATGGAGTCACTTGAGTAGAGTAGGTTTGTAGCATCCTAATTTGGTTCCATCAAATCTTTGTCTATCTCTCATCACTATCATTCAACAAATTCCATAGCTTCTGCCCTTTCTAGCTCTCGGTGGTGAGCGCTCGCATCTTACTAGTTGCATGGAGTTAGAAGTGGGGCAAGTTCATCTGCTCATCATACCAGTTTATCATATCATTTTATCAAAACAAATATGAAGTACCGAAGAATTGCTTATAGAAACTAAAGTTCAAGATCACATTGTGTCTACAGTATCATAAATCAGCATTACGAAATACAAAAAGAAAGAAAGAATTTATATCATTTGTCCTCCATTGCATACATTCTGAAAAGCATATAAAAACAACATTATAGTTTACATGTGGAAATGAATCACAAAATCATAGACACCAAGAATCTGATCCAAATAAAAAAAATATATATATATATAATCAAGTTTCCTGTACAATGCCATCATACGCTAGGCATGGTCAAAATGCTCAATGAGCCCAGGAAATATAAAATAAATCGTATAAAAAATATAAGAGAGCCAAGCGGCCTCTCAACCCCTATTAGATCCCTTTGAAGGTGCACGACCATGTCTAGGAATCTGGCTACACTGGCGCTCTGAGTGCACGGAGAGCTCACGATCCTGAACAGTAGTTGTGGCCTCGCTATGAGAGCGGCTCCTCATTAGACGCTCTGTTGTCTTATATCTCGTCCAACTCAGTGCAAAGGGTAGTCACCATCTTGGCCACATGCCAAACAGGGGAAAAAATGTCGGTATGCCTACCGGCTACTAGAGGGCTCCCCTGTATCCACGGATAGCTCAGCGCGAGTCTTCTCTATGGGGATCATCAGGGTATTAGTGCATACCCGGTGAATTAGGTCTTGCCACTCATCAGTAGTCTCTACAAGACAAAAGAGGAAATAAGTTAGAAATAGTCAAAAGATAAAAACAAAAATAAGCAAAAGGAGAGATAGCAACTAAGGCAATCCTAACTAGAAACAAACATTAAGAGAAGGATGATAACTCACTCGGATCTCTGGGCCTCAAAGAGGGATCCCTAGGGTTAGCACCTACCACAAATGTCATTGCTAATTGATGTGCTCCTCCCGTATCTGGAGCAACATAGCATGTCCTGCTATGGACTCATCCTCCCTGCCTAATTCCTAAGAAGGCAGCTCCTCTAAAACTAGATTCACCCTCTCCGCACTCTACTCCACCCTCTCCACCTATAAGATATCCTGAGTTTCATGCCACTCAGGATCGCTATCCTCCTCTCCACCCGACTCACTAACCTCAGCCTCGGTCTCCTCCTCCATCTCTCCCCCTGTGAAATCCTCAGACTCAGAGTCTATATCAATGGGGTTCATTGTTGTTGTGGGCAGGACCAGCGACAATATGAAGTAAGGGTGCTTGAGGAGCACCGGATCTCCCTCGAGTGCGTACTACCCGGCTAGTTGCAATGGGGACACCAGGAGTAACAATGGTCCAACCCCGGCCTCTAGGACCTCCCCAAGCCTCCCAAACTAATCTGAATACTGGAACCACTAGGGGAAGCATACCAATGTAAGGAAGGCCAAACTACTGAGGCACTCGATCAAAGGGGTGTGTCTCCACCTTCCCTGTCCTATCCACAAGCTGCCCTATGTGATAGAGAAAGAGATCAAAGTGAGGGTCTCCTTGCCCCATAACCCTGCCATGGCTTGATAAGGTGTAGCCTCCATATCATCAGTAGTCAAGGAGGTGACTAGCTGGTGGGGTGCTCTAAGCACTGACATATCTGTCCATCTGGCTACCCTCACGGCTCCAGAGATCCGCCACCTCTACACCTCTCCCATAAGGGATGAAACGCTCGTAGAACCAAATCATAACTAGGGTCAGAATGGCTCAATGACTTCCCTTGTAAATGAACCACCCAGTACAAATCATGATAGGTGGTCCCAAGTATGTTAGCTCCCCAGGCATAAATCTGGCCATGTCCCTCAATCTGTGTAATAATGGGGGACCAACAATAAAGTAAAGTGTCTCCTCCCTTGTCCCCAATCAATCTCAAGGCAAGAATCACCATAATGGCCTGACGAATCAAGGGGATAGGCAGGCTAGGAATAGAATGGACCCTCACCCCCTTCTTCAAACCAGTGGAGATAACTGTGTCTCCCATGTATGAAGCCCACTGTGCTATCTGAGCCTGTGACCCTGCTATCTCAAGTGCGAGTCGTCTCCCGATGATCGGGACTCCCAAGATATGGTAGACATCCTCCAGGGTGATATTCCACTCACCCCTAACTCTTGGAAATTGGAAAGTGTTCCAATCAGCATCCCAATATGAAAACAAGTCACAAAGTATGTGACTAGAAGGTGCAACATGCGGGAACTGTGATATACGTAATATGTCGGCCCTCTGAAGCGTACCCTGCTCAGCCTGAGAAATTGCATCCAACACTGCTGGAAGAGAATCACACTATCTCTCTCGGATCCATCTGATATATTCCTCCTTCACTTGCATACACCCAAAAAACATGTAAAAAGCAGTAAGTTAGTATTCAAATGACATTAGAAAAATCATGAAAGCAGGTAAGAATGCTAGAAATGCAAAAATGATTTCAAAAAAGTATGATTTTAGAGTTCTATAAAGGACCACCACCCTGAGCAGGGCAGTGGTTCCATAACCACCGCCTTAAAGGTGGTGGTCCTATAACTGCACTACCCTGATCAAGGAGGCGGTTGTGTAACCACCACTCTGCTCAGGGTGGCGGTTGTGTCCCAAATTTTTGCACGGGTCACATGCCCTAAATGATGCCTAAAAACATGAAAAATGACTATTTTTGACCAAAACAAAGCCTACCCATTAGGTGCCCCCCCTAAATGATCCTATTAAAACTGACATTTTCAAAAATAATCCCCCCATGACAAAGATTTCATCATTTTAACATTTTGGGGATAAAAACATTAAATCAAGAAAAACTAACCTATGATCTCGCAGGTCGATGTTTCACTCGTGGAGGCATGATCACTATCTCGTCATGAATGTTTTGACTATACTCTCGTCAGAAAACCATCATCGTGGGTCCCAGAGCTCAAAATCAATCAAATCAACATGAGAAAATGAATAGGAAAATGGGCCTATTTTTACATATATAACATCTTGACTTGTTTTAAATGCTCTTTTCGCAGGTTTGGAGCACTGACGGAGGTAAGTTCTTATCCTCGTACACGAATGGTAAGTCCTCACTTCGTATTATTTTAGCATTTATTTTTCGATTTATTTTATCTATCTGCACTTGAGTCCTCTTTTCATTTTATAGGTAGCAGGAATCTTGGAGGGTGTCATTTCGACACACGGATGTGTCAGGTATAATTTCTAACTTCCCATTTCGGGACCACCATACTCGGACCCACCGTTTTATGCCTCTTCATGGCTAAAACGCTTCTCTGAGGGGGCAATATGTACGTACCCAAAATTGTAAGGTACTACACCACCAGAATAATGTTACATGTACCCCAATGATGATATAGGTCTCCTCACAAGGTGTTCGAGATCCAGAAAAGCTCTCCAAGTACGTGTTAACATCCTGTATGTCCCGCTTAGCCCCTGTGTGCTTTGTTTTTCTCTTCTCCCCTCTTTTTATTTGTGTTTTGGTCTTCAGTTATGAAACCTGCCACCCTGCCTGGGTGGCGGTCTCGTGATCGCCGCCCAGGGCAGGGTGGCGGTCCTGTATCTGCCGCCCTGCTCAGGGCGGTACAGTCCTTTGCGTGTTTTTCTAGAACTGTTCTTTTTAATGTGACCTCGTGTAAATTTCAATGTTTACCAGATTTTTTCACTGCCTTTGCTCGTATTTATGATTCTGGTTCCCTGGAATAGTGTTTTTGCATTGTTTATGGTTAAAGAGTTCAAATTGGTTTTCACCTTTCGATAAATGGGGATTCTATAAATAGCTGGTTGATCTTACAAGCAAAAGGCCCCTCAAAATTTTCCTCTCATTTTCTCATTTCAATAGTTTTAGTCTTTCAGTTTTGCTTAGGAATTCATAGTTTTCATTTGTTACATGCATTGTTAGTGTTGTTTTGCTATTTAGAAGTCACATAATCTTCTTGTGCTAGTATTATTCACTATTTCATGCAATCAATTGGAGGTAGGATAGTTCAATTTTCATGTCACAAGCCATTATGAGTTGTAGGTTTTTTTTGTCAAAAGGGATAATTTCAGGTTCTGGACGTTTTATGTTATATGAATCGCAATAAATCCCGCTAGGAATTGCATATGCCAAGCTCTGTTCTCTTGCACTATCCCTCTCCTACTCACATTATATTCAGTCTACATCCAAAGCTACCATTATTTTAATACCAAATTCTGTTGATGCTAAGCATCACACGCTTTTCTGGATTCACGTGAGCATGAAGGAACAAGGAGATCACACTAAGGGGACAAAGCCACACACAACCAGATTCATCACTGTTCTGCAAAATACTAGGTTCAAGCTATCAACAGTTCTAGTTAAAATATATCAAATAGAATAGTGAATCATTTCATTTCAATTAATCTCACTTTCGATATTGCCGGTGAAGTTGTGGGGATCGATAGTTTCCGAGAAACTATGATTCATTCCTCACTTCTGAGGTAGGATCGACAGTCTTTCAAATAGCTTAGATCAGTTATTTCGGTTATTTAGAATAGATTTACAACTGCACAGGCAAGTAGCTATACTTGACTACTTTTGTTTGTTTTAATTTCGTTATTAGTTTAGTTGTCAATTCCTAGATATAATAAATAATTGCTCTTTCAATTCTGTTCAATAGTTTATCAAAAATACAAAAATAGAGGAAGTTATACATGTTGTAGATATATCTTGACGTAGTTAATTTTACTTATGTCATGCAGTTAGACTTATATCTGTTTCCTTTTACATGACAATCACAGTGACTTAGAGAGCTCAGAGAATATGTATTCGAGCCAATAGTGCCTCAAACCAATTTTGTTGCAGCAATAACTGATATAGACCAGAATCTCATAATTCAGGTCTTCCAAGTAACAACAGACCTACAAGAAATCATCTCACAGCTAAGAGGACTAAACATAGAAGACGACAAAGCACATACGTTTTGGTCAAACCAACCAAACTACAGATTACCCTGGATAAATGTATCCGCATGAATGTAGAAGGGCTTGAAAGAGAGAAAATGTTCAGTTGTGATCCTTTGGTCCCACAACTAGACGTAGGAGACACTCTCACTAACATATACACTAGCTTAAGAATTTAGGTTATCAAGAACGCCTGTAAGCATACTCTAAGAAGATTACACAACTGTTAATTCTAAACATAGAGGCCGAAAAGGCATACGACTACTAGATACTAGGGATTAGGGATTGATTCTTTGCACATGACCATAGGAGGTCCACAACAACCACCATTTTATGGTTGTGATCCATAAGATCCCATAACCCAATAGACCCACGGGACAATCTCGACATTGATGCTAGTTTATGAACATTAGTATTTAGATCCACTCCACTTCCACCAATCATCATTACACAGTTATCCTTGTTAGACATAGCAGCTAACAAAGCTAAAGACTTCTGTGACTAGACCAGAGAATCGCCCATAGAATCCACTATATATCCATCATCCATCTTATGACCCTGTCTGGAGACATACACAAAACAATCCCAGGTCATTTTCCCCGTATCCCACAACCTATAGATTGGATCACGCCAAAGCTTGATATTGATTGGAGCCTTTGAGTAGTCATCCTTCCCAATCTAATCTATCACACCGGTTCAGGTTAGGAGGGCCTTCTTTGCCTTAGATTCGTAGATTCCATTAGTGCATGTCGAAGATATAAGATTACCTAACTAGTTTTCCTTTACCCCACGTATATTCCATCCCCACCGGCTATCTCGGCACGACCTCGGGAGGTCAGGTGCGAGGAAGAGTTACTTGTAGATTCCTATGCTTGCTTGATACTTTTCCATCATACAGTGTCCTACTCTATTGTTAGAAATACTTGAAGTGTGATAATATGATCTTAAGGTTTAGAATGACTGTCATTTAGTAAGATTATTCAAGGAATATAATTCTCCTTAAAGGGATTTTAAAGGATTATGAGTATCTTGAAGACTCATTTTTTGCCATTAAAGATGTTTGAAAGTTACCATATAGGTACAAACATATTGAGGACTTGAAAAGATGTCTCAAGACCTAGAATGCAGGTTGAGGTGGTTGGAAAATTTTGAAAGAAGAACCAACATGTATGTGAAGGTACGGTAAGGATAATGAGGTAGATTGAGGTATGTTTGTGTACAATATTATTCTATAAGAGTGTATCAAGCATTATTTGAGCATTAAAGGTGTCCTAAGGTTATTAAACAAAGAAATAAGGTAAATCTGTGTAGCTCAGTTAAATAAGTATTTTCATGGAAACCTAATGAATCTGTTTGAGGGTATGTTCAAGGAAGGATAATAGTTTATATCAGGAGACAAAGTGCCATGTGTTTTTGACATGGGGTCTATAAGTACAGGTATGATATTGACTTTGTCAAGATGATAATATTGTTAGTAATTTGAGAAGTCATGATATAGTGATGCAAATAAGGAGTGTCAAGGTAGTGTGCAAAGGCCTTAAAGGATATCAAGTGTGTGAAAATCTAAGTATAAGGTTTGTAAATATTGAAAAAGGATCTAGGTTATTGTATTTGGAGCAAGAGGGATGTCTTGATGAGATTTATTTGTTGGTACTGTACCAAGAGGAGTACTTTTCCTAATGAAGAGTTTCTTATTCCATGATTGAATAAAAATATGCTATGTTGATCTAGATTATTTGTATGATCACTCAATATAGGTTTAAGCTGGAACATTTGTAGAAGTTAAGATGAAATAAGTTCTAGTCTGTTTTGAAGAGATATATATCAATTGAGAGAAAACTAGTATGGTTTCCATCTGTTAGTAAAAGTACGTGACTTAGGGGGAACTATTGAGAAACTTGTTTTTGGCCATAAAGAAGAATCGGGTCTCATAGTTTGTTTGTTGGTCTTGTAATTGTGATCAATATTGTGATAGAGTCTTGGACTCAGGGGGAATAGGTCAGATGGTACAAGTAAGTATGATCATTTTCTTGGTATCTAATAGAATTGTTAAAGGTATCTAGAAGTTAGTAGGAGATGACAGTAGGGATAATATGATAAAGTTAAGCAAGAATATGTTAATACTTATTTCAAGTAGTTAGGTGTTGTGAATTCACATTAGTTATGTGTTACTAGCAAGTTAAGGACTCAGGGGGAGTCATTAAGGTGTGATTCTCAGCTCAAGAAAGTAGTTGATTTTGGTTATTTGGTTTCAAGAATAAGGTAAGTATAAATGTTCATTATTTTTAGCGCTTGGTATCATGTGATGTCTTAAGTCTATTTGGAAAGTATTCATTTGCTAAGGGGGAGAAAATTTGTTCTTATAAGTAAAAAATGAGATTGATTTGGTTGATGTTTCCAACTAAAAGGTGATCCTAATGTAATGAAGAGAAGAAGTTACAAGTATGTTTTCTTTGTCATTAATGTCAAAAGGGGGGAGAATAAGTTGATGGAATGTTTATTTCTTAGGAGGAGAATCAGTTTTGTGTTTCTTGCCATCAATGACAAATGGGGAGATTGTTGGCATTGTGTTTTCATTTATGTCAAAGTATGATGTTGTATGAGTTTTCATTGAGTGCATTAATGTCAAAATCAGAAATAAATATGAAGGTTAATTGTTAGTGTCATGCCAAGTTGTATGTCTTGTTGAGATATATTAGTGTTAAATGGGTTCTTAAGTAGTGTTGTGGCTTGTAGGAGTGTGTTAGTGAATTTTAGAGATATGGATGATTCTATAGTAATGCCACATGGTGTGATAAAGGTCCTAGCAGGTGTGCAAGTGTACCCAAGTGGTGATAAGGTCGGACTCAATGAACCAAACATGTTCAAGAGGCCTAATTTGGAGGCCTAGTCAGCATATATGGTATGGCATGATATAGTACATGTATGTGGAAGCTATGTGATCTTGGTGAGATCATGAAGAGCATCTGTATGAAGTATTGGGACACTCAAAAGTTGGTTTAGGTGTTAGACATGGTTTCTAGGTCTACACTAGACCTATTCTCAACCCTTAGGTGACCTAATGAGGTGTACAAGTATGAATTTAGGTTGGGTATGAAAATGTGAGCTATGTAAGAGTTCTAGCATGTTGGTGAATTTTGCATGGAGAATTGTTTTTATGTCTATTCCTAGACTTAGATCTATAAGAAAACATTCCCTAGTTATATATAGCCATCATTTTTGAGTGCATTTGATCAAAGGTGAGTATTGGATATCTGTTGGCATTTTGATATGAAGGTTTGGTCAAAATTTCATGTCTTAGTGTTTAATATTTTGAAAGATATTGCATTTTTCGCTTACCGAGTTGTTGAAGAGAGAAACCAAGGTCAAATTTATTCTTTTTGATGCTCATTGGAAAGTGTGTTTTTTGCATGGAGTCCCAAGATATTTGGGATAGTTGAATAGGTATACTAAGAAAGATTTCTAAGTGGAATGAGTTCATCTTATCATCAGAGTTTTAAGAATAATCATTAAAAAGCAGAATTGGTTTTAAACCCTCTTAAAACCCTAGTCATATAGTGATGGATAAGAACATGTTGTATCATGCCCACAATTGATTTTTTGATGAAATTTGATGATTGGATGTTGTAGAAGACTCTTCCATATTTATTTTGGTGGCATTTAGAGGTTTTGGCTATGTGGACACCACTCAAAAAGTTAAGTTTCTGAAAAAGTTTAGTTTTTCCTCAAGTTTTCCATTGAGCTTGATGTCTAATTCTATTTTATATGAATTATAATAGATTATCTATGTTTCCATTATTGTTTTTGATCATTTTTTCCCCTTAGGATGTTTGTATAAGCTCAATTTACAAGATTGGTTTTAGGGAAGTTTTGGGTAGTTTCAGGTGACCTAGTTATATAAGCTTCTTGGAGATATTAATTTATTATTTATCGAATCCTATGCACTTTATAATGACCCTGAGGTCAAGATATTTCCATTTGTATATTAAACTTGTATTTTTGATGAGATTTGATGAAGTTATGGCTTGATCTTTTAAGACTAGTTTTGCAGCATGGTAGATATGCTTGTTCTCAAGAGGGATTCATGGCATGAGACGTTGGTGCGGAGTGTTTCATGGTTTCTACAGGATTTTTAAGGCTTAGAGTCTTAGACAATGTTTCTAAGTTATCTTTTAGTTTTGGTGAAGGTTTTTTTCTCTAGAGTATTCCATTTTTTACGAGTAGGTCTTTTTGGTGTTTTAGGGATTCTTGAGTCCTAATGGAAGTCTTGATGGTTCTAGATGTTGTTGGAGACCTATATGGTCTTATGGGTGTTATTTTTATGATGTTATTATTATTTGGTGATTTATTTTACTCTATTTTGTCTGACCTATATGTGTTAGAATGATGATACGTGCATAAAATAAAATTAGAAAGCTCATTTGAGATAGTTGTAAGTATGAAATAAAAAATGTGAGCTAGGGGCAATTTGAGAAGGTGAAGGATGTATTTGTGACCATAATGAGAGGGAAATGAAGATGTGATGATTTTTAAGAGATATATCAGATATTTGTAAGATAGTTAAGATGTTGAAATCAGCTTGGAGAAAGAAGTTCTTAGACATGGAGGCTAGAAGGTCATGTTTAAGGAAGATAGAGAGAAGACTGAGCTTCATTGAGTCATCATCAGTTGTTGCAGAAAAATTTCAGAGATGGAAAAAATATTAGGTGGATTTGGTTTTTGTTGATTTGTCTAGGGGTTTGGTGCCTCCTTGTAGGGTTGGTGCTCTACTAAACTAGGGGTTAGTGCTCCTTATGGGGTTGGTGCCTCACTAAACATAGGGGTTGGTGCTCCTTGTGCTAAATTTGTGATCAAAAAAATTTAAAACATGGCTATAATAAAGTTTTTTTTCAATGGGTTTTCTTCCCCTTGAAAATTTCCGACTTATATCTTATGTTCATGTGTTGATGTGTTATCCTTTGCTCATGATTTTCTATGGTTCTTGAATGCATGATTAATGGTTAAAGGTTAATGAATGTATAAAGTTTAAGTGATTGAATGTTTTAATTCCCACTAATTCACCCCCCTCTCAGTGGCTGTGCTTCCAATAGGGATCATCCATAGAGTTAAGAGAGAGAGAGAGGGAGGGAGAGAGAGAGAGAGAGAACAGAGGTTGGTTTATCCCTTGAGGCACCAATAGTTGTAAAAACCCTTATAGGTAAATATTGTAGATGTTGTAATGTCCTTTTGATTAATGAAACATAAAAAATTTCATTATATTATGTTGGACTCTGAGAAAGGAGGGATCATGGAGTACCTCGGTAGACGCCCCCACCTTTTTCGTTAATGAGGTAGGGGGATTTTAGGTGGTACATGAGGTGGGTCTTTAATTAAGTTTATGAATAGTTGATTTAATAATTTATTACTTCAATATATGATTATCTAATTAATATTGATTGATTAACTATTTAATGTATCATGTGATTATGTGGGATATGAATGGGACTAATAATTCAATTTATTTAATGTGGCAATGCAATTAGGTTGTCTACAAACAAGAACTATAAAATGGATTAGTATTTTTTTGGTTAGGGAATCTACCTCATTGAAATCATTGGCCTTTTCAAGATTGATTAAATAATTGACATGATGGATTAAATTGAAAATATAAAATAAAGTAAATCATGAAATAACTGATATACATGATCTCAAACCTTTAAAGACCCCATAAGTGTTGCAAGACTCATTATTGATGGTTGTAGATGATTTTATTTGATGAGTAAAATCACACTAGAATTGTAGGCCAACCATATAAGTGATTTGGATATGTATAGAAATTTTGTGATTTTGAGATGTCATGGAACCATACCTACTTCCTACAGAAATTTGCCTTTGAAAAACATGTAAGCAAATAGACGTGAAATTATGACCAAAAGTTTTATAAGTGTAATAATGCGAAAAATCTTTTTATTTTTTATAGTATCTTAATGAATGTGGGTGCTTACATGCTTTAAGGATTTAGTTATTTTTAGGTTTGTTTTACTATTTTTATTTTTATTTTATGATTTCTTTTTTGTTTATCTTGTTGTATGTTTTGGGGGATTTTACTAATATTTTATGAATGATAATTTATTTTTATTGTTATTTGTAGTTTTTAATGGGATTTTGTAGGAATTTTTACTGTGTTGTATTTTTTTTATTATTGTGACTAAGGTATTAGTATGACCTTATGTGCAAAGGTGTGTTTTCAAGTGTCTACACTATGATCCTTCAATTTTTCTGTTGTATAAATACTTGGGAAATGTTTTTGTAATGATTAAATGAATTACATGTTATACAATATATCAATTGATTTTTGGCTGGGGATACCTCCATTAGTGGACTCATATGATGACTATATTTATCCCATAATCTACGAATTACACACCATAAGTGGTATTTGAGGATAGGTTGTTGTTAAGGTCGTGTCATTCCAATAGGTTGCACTCTTAATGTGGTTAATCTTCTGGCCCCACCATGGGAACTCTATCTAATTATATATTTTATTGCAGAAAAAATGACACCACATTATTTTCCTACGCATGGATTTTGGTGGTGAATTAATTCTGATGTCCATTTTAATTTTATTTTATTACCTCGGTCTTAACTGGCAAAATCCTGTTGTACTTTTTAGATTTTGGTTCTAATCTTATTTTTCCTCTATCTCCTCCAAGGTTGTGCCTATAGCCTAGTATCCATTTCTCTTGCATCTACAAAAGTCATAAAGTGATGCTTATATGTCTATGTTCTTAGATAAGGTAACAATCGTGGAAAAAACATTCAATCCTTTATTTTTATTAATGGATCATCTAATTTCCTTACTTCTCGTTTAAATATTTGATTGAAATCTTTGACTATCTGTCCTTCCTTATTTATTAAATCTTTTATCTTACTCATAATATCTACTGACGCATCATGATAATGGAAATTTTATGTAAAATAATTTTGCATCTCATCCCATGTTTTATCATACATAGGGGCTAATCTTCATATACCATTTTAAGGTATTGTCCCTTAATGTTCCTGTAAATGCAAACAATTTCACCTATGAAAAAATGTTTTTTCTTCTCAAATACAAATCTAAAATAAAATAATGTTCCTCTACATCCTTAATACATTTTATAAACAAAGGTAACTTTGGTTTTTGTCCCATTTTTTATGTTTGTTTGTACTGGTTTCACATTCTCATTGTGTTTTGTTTTACTATTGGATTATTTTTCTTTTTATTCTTCTGTGTTCTAACTAGTTTTTGATAAAATATAGTCCTTTCCTTATCTCTTTCAGTTTCTCTCTCAAATTTATATTTCCTAGTACCTCATTAAATCCATGTACTATATATTCTCTTCATTTTATCTCATCTTTTTACTTTTACTAGCTAGTCTTCAATTCCTCTCCTATAGCCACCTTATCAAACATTGTCTCCTTCAATTTTTGTACTAACATGGGGGATGAAGTTTGGTCTAAGGGGTTAATTTCCTCAAATGGACTCTTCTAGTTGGGAGTGGAGAGGATGAAGTTTCATTTCCTATTTCCTTACTATATTAACTACTTTCTTCTTTATCATCAAATAACTTCCTACCTTTAATGCATCTTAATTTAGTTTTACCTCCTATGCAATACCTATCCTCTTCATCTTCTACTTATCCTCCCTCATCACTTCTTATTTTCCACTCATTCCCTATAAGTTCATCAACTAACTTATACATCATCTCTAGTTCATTGTTATCCTCTCCTATTACTCCATATTGTGCTTTCTCAGCATTGTATCCCACTTTTGTTTTTGCTAATTTATCTAAGTCATCCATATCCTTAATATTGATTTTGTCTTCCTCAATTTTTGTTGTACTTTCATCTACTTGTCCTTCATATTATTCATATATCTTTCCTTCCTCTATTAAACTAAATCTACTTAAGTACAATTGGCCCCCTTGGTCTTTCACTCCAAAGGTTCGTGGTCTACGTTTTGAAATTTCTACTACTATATCTAGTATTACGGAAACACATTAATCAATTACTTCCTATGAGCTATATGGAATTCTTGCATCCATCCACTATCTATAACTACGTTTCCTAAATTTGGGCTATTCCTATCTATTTTTGGTAGCATAGTCAAAGATAGCTATTGAATATCATCTTAGTGTAGTATGATTGATTTGTTTGATTGCTTTGGATGCCTCCGTTCTCCTACTTTTGGGTCCAATATTTTTGTGAACCGTGTTTCCAAGTCCATGGGAATGTAGCTCATTCCTCATTAAATGCCCATTTATTATATTGATCTTACTATTCTAATTTTTCTTTATTCTCTGCCATGTGGTATATTACTACTCACCATTATTTCTACTTTCCTCTCTCGAACTATTTTTTTCTTCTTCTAACATTTTATTAGAGCCTTAATCACAAATTTAACATTAATCTCTCCAATCTCTTCTAATAATTTTGTTTATTTTGTCCATTTATCTCTCCCCAATCATCAACCAATTTCTCATTTAAATATAACATCTCTTAAGATCACCCTTCTTCCCACCCATCATCACATAGGTGTTTTTACCCTAAATAAACTAGTCATTACTCTTGATCAATTCCTTCTTGACTAAAATAATTTCAGGTGAGAAAAGGATCTTTTATAAAAATTAGCCTCTTTTTCCTTCCAGAAATTAAAGTTTCTTGGCATTAAAAATTTTCCAACCTTAGATTTCTCGTGTGATAATAAATGAGTAAATTGTGGTTTCAAACCAATAGTCCCTAGTGCCTATGAATTTAACATATACAAGATAATGGAAACTAAGAAAAATTAACACAGAGACATGCATTTTTCTACTATAACTCCAATATATATACTTTATATATATATATATATATATATATATATATATATATATATATATATATATATATATAATTGTTTAGATTACAAATACCACTGAATATATATTCTCTCCAACTCTACCTTAACACTTTGTTTCTATTCCACCATACACACACTCTGTTTTATACTCATTACTCACATTTACATGCACATAATGACTCACGCACACTCTACACACTGCACACTCTACATCCCTATTTACTTTATCTTCTCTCATATCTATACAAACTATAACTACTACAAGTCACAAATGTTATTCACATCTACCACATAAATTGAGTGTTTTGTAGGTTCATGTAGTGTTGTGTGGATTTCTCCAACCTATGATATACTATAATGCCCACTTCTCTTAGACCATTTTCATTTCACTAGATTAGTTGTATTGGACATTTTATCTATATCTTAGGATATTTGGTAATTTTACATTTGGATAGTCTTGATTTGACACTCTATGACAAGATCATTTGGATGATATTAATGTGTGTGTGTGTGTGTGCGCGCAGCGCGCACGTGTGTGCGGTGCGTGCGTGCGTGCGTGTGTGCGTGCATGCATTGATAATGACGACTTTTGTGATGTAGGGATTTTAGAATATATGTTGTTATAATTATTTGTGGATGTGTTTATATGATGATGATGATATTTATAACATTTGAATCTTTTTGTGAAATCCTTAGATAATGATCTTTTATGGTAACAAAATTGTGTTAATTATGGATATGGATGTTAGTCGTGATGATGATTTGTTATAGAAGTGATACATTGAGTTTACAATGTTAATTAAATGTTTGAATGCATGGTTTTTCAATATCTTCTTGGATGGATGTAATGTGTGTGTGTGAAGTGTGTAGCGAAGAACATGTTCAACTAAATAAAATCAACAAACATAGGGGACCAAGATACCAACACATGAAGGATGCATGGGCCTAATCCCATGACCACCTTAAGAAACATTGTTTGGGGTTAGAGAAGTGGCTAAGTATTTTTTATTTTTGTGCGTTGTTTGAATTATTTCACTTTTCCTATGTTGTGAGCCCCATTTAGAAAATTTACCCTTAATTTTGTGAATTGTACTTTATTTAAATTATCTCTCTTCACATGGCTTGATTTATTACTAGGTTAGGACACTCTTGGGAAGATGGAAATCATTTTTATTGGTCTCTAAACTCAAGAAAACACCAAGGATTTGGATTTGGGCTTTGGGAAAAATTTTAAAGAGCCAAAGGACCACCAAATCTTTCTCCCACCATTCAAAATGAGCCCAAGACCCAAACCCATCATGGCGTAGTGTGTTTTTGAAGTTCTTATCTTGATTTTGACTTTTTATTGTCCATTTTCTTGATCCTTATTTTCAATTGGTTCTTTGTGATTGGTTTTGGTGAGATGGAAGGAGTCTTGGATGGAATTTGAGTTTTCTTTCTTGACTAAATGTTTTGGAGAATTTATTATCTTGTATATTGTTGTGTACTCCTTGGTTGAGGTGGAGGGAGGAAATCCATTTGGAAATACATGTGGATCCAACTCACCCTAATTTTTGCAAAATCTATAAATATAGGAGTGTGCTTTGGAAAAGGGGTTACACACACAATTTCATTTTTAGGAGATATTTGGGCTTGGAGGAGAGAGCTTGGAGAAGTTTGGGAAATTAGAGAAGGAGAAAATGAAGATTTAGTAATGGTTCCAAGGTAGGGTCTTGATCCTTCTTTGATAAATACATTTTTGATTGTACTATCTTGTCTTTAGGTGAAATGAAATGGTGTTTTGGCTTGTTTTTTTTTGTTTTTTTTTAATCTTGTTGTTTTATTCCTCTTTTAGCTATTTTCTTGTTGTATTATGTTTTTGATTGAAAGGGTAGAAGGCCATAGGATGGGTGTTCGAGGGGAGATTGAAGGTTGGTTTGGTGGAGGGAAAAGGAATTAGGAATCTTTCTTATGAATGTCATTTTGTTATATTAATTTTGTTTGGAGGGAGATAGGGTGGTTGGAATTAGGGACTTTGGTGGAGTGAAAAGAGGGTGGTTGTTGGAGGTATAAGGTATAGTGGAGGAATAAGGAGGATTGTTTTGTGGAGTTTCAAGACCTAATTTCATTACCCATGTGGAGAGAAAAGGAGAAAAACTTTCAACCCTCCCTCTCCCACTTGGCTTGAATCAAGCCATTGTGTTTCCTTTTTGTGTTTGTTGTATGTTTTCTTGTTTGTGATATTTTGGGGCCTATTAGAGAAGGGTAATTTTTATGCTTTTCAAGGGGTTTTGGTGCTTTTATGGTTCATGTGTTGGGGCTTGGGGTCCAATTGGAAATTTTTCCCTTCCCCATTAGTAATGGTTGGGCGGAGATCGTTTTCTTGGCTCCCCTTTTGTGTGTTTGGACAGCTAGTTGAAGATTTCTTGACTCCTTGGAGTAGATATTATTATCCTTGTTGGTGGTGGCTTGTTATAAGATTTGTAATATTGAAAGAGGGATGTTATAGTGAGGCAAATGATATGTAAGAAACTATTTTAAACTTTGAGGATTATTGTTATAAATTTTGTAAAGGGGAGGTTGTATGGAAAATCTAGTTGTAATTATTATAAAGTGGAAACTTGTGTTATATTTAGCAATATAAATCCCTTTTATTCACTATTGTAATGAGTTATTATTGTAAGTTGTTTTTGGGAAATGGTGTATTTGATAATAGTTATTTGAAAAAAATGGAATGGTTATGGTTTTGATTAATTAGTTATTGGGATTTAATTTTGTATTTGGTGCATCTCAGCTAGTATGTGCGCACTTTCATGGTGAAGCAAACTCATACTAGGTAGAATACACATGGGTATGACCATATTTTCGTGCTGAAATGCATGAAAGGGTGAGCATATCCATGATACATCAATTTGGAACTCCATTTCCTTGTTGATAATATATCATAAAGAAATTGTGATATTGGTGTTATGGTAATCACTTGGCATATTAGGAAAATGAAATAAAACTAGATTTAATGAATGTAAATAAATTTTACAGATTGATAATCTTGCATGTTTTTCTAATGTCATTTTAAGTGGATATCAGTTCATGGTTTAAAGAAAAAAATTGATTTATTTTATATATCAAATTGTTTAGTGCTCAAATGACATTTAATTGCATTGTGTAATTATGTATTTTTTGAAATATAACAGTGTAAAAATGAACTTTCTGATGTTTTTGATTTATAACAAAAGCTTCCAAAATATCATATTGTAATTCCTTCATTTTTCTTGTAATACAAATATGTATGTATGTATGTATGTGTGTGTGTGTGTGTGTATGTATGTATGTATGTATATGTGTGTGTGTGTGTGTGTGTGTGTGTGTGTGTGTGTGTGTGTGTGTGTGTGTGTGTTTAAAAACCATAATGGAAACCGGGGCTCTTTCCCACCCTGCGCACTACTCCTCTAATCACCACTTCAAACCCCAAATCTCTCATATGTCAATCAAACCAACCATTTCACCAAACTAACTCGTTTGCTAACTTGCACGAGTTACATGGTAGGTTTTTGGATTTGCCAACAAAACACTTGCAAATGCATGGCCTCTGGCCACTATTGCACCTAGCCACCGTGGCCTCCGGCCACCAATACTATTGCGGCTTCTTCCCCACACTTTTGTTTTACCCTCTCCTCTATTTCATGTCCTTATCACCACCTCCATCTTGTCCCTGCCCCACTCCGTTATCATCCCTTAATGCCCACCCTACCTCCTCACTAATATCCACACCCCTGTCTCCACTCCTATATGTCTCCCCTGCATAAAAAAGCACAAATGAAAACCAAACAAACACAAAAAAAAAAAACCCAAAATCAATAATAAACACAATGCGTATGGATAGTTTTAGGGTTAGGTATTAGGTTAGGGATAGATATAGAATAAATTACATACAACATATACAATAAAATATATACAATTAATATAATATAATATAAGATATGTATAATAAGTTGTGATATTATAAATTATGATTATTAGATCACATTGTTATATAATACAAAATTTATTATTAACAATATATATGATTAGTAAGTTAGGTATATATATTTACTAGGTGAAATATATAATATGTATATATTATACGTAATATAGGGTATTATACAATGTTGTTATAAAGTGATGTATAATCCATTATGAGAGCCATCAGACAAAATTGGAATGATACATAGAAGATTAGGATGGGCCCATGTGCATGGATGTCACACTTAAATTGAGGAATGGTCAAAGACCACTTATATTTGCATGGGAGTAAGGCCACTCCTCTCGGACTTTTTTGGCTGGTCGGTCCACCATGTGACAAGGATACTTTATGACACAAAACAATTGCATGGATTTTGGGTTGGGAATTTTTGGGTTGTGACACTTGTTAAAATTTAAACAAACGATAGCTGAAATTTAATTGTTAAAATTAGTAATCTTAACTTGTTAGTAAACCATTGGATGATTTCCTAATTCATATTCTTATCTGTGTAGGAAGTGTGGACAAGTCGAGGTTACTAGAGCTGGGGCCAAGAGAGGATCCAATGGAGTTAAGACTAGGAGTTTTCATGGAGGACGTACTGGAGTTAGAGCTAGAGGTGGACAAGATGGTGGTAGGAATGGAGAAGGAGTTCAAGGAGGATGATTTAGGAAGTCAGGATTATTTATCAAGGCACAAAAAAAGAGAGCATGGAAAAACACATCACCTGTAGGGGACACTACACCCATAGCCCCATAGATATTACCAGAGGTAGTTTCTGAACTTAGAGAGAGAGAGAGAGAGAGATAAGGATACTATATAGTAGAGTAGTGAGAGGCTTCACATCATGCATCACATGAATAAGTACCACCATATGAGGAGAGATAAGGATCCTCACGTAAAAGGGAAAGATCTAGGATTCCTCCTGCATAGATGCCTACACTAGATTTGAGACCCACAAATCACTCTAGACAGGATGCAGAACACATAATGGAAATCAATAAGTTACACCCACCATCCTCTTTTAGATAAACCACATGTTTTCATGTGGAGGCATGGCTTATGAGATTGGTTGGATGTTTCAAGCTATGCATGTTCTTGAGCAACACCAAGGTACATGTTGTTATTCATTTGCTTAGAGATGGAGTTGGAGTATGGTGAAGATCTGAGGAAAATAAGATCTTACTGGATTCTAAGTCTATTTTGTGGGCCATATGGAGGAGAGATTTAGGGATATATATATATATATATATAAACTTTATGTAGTAGTGCATCAATGATTTTCATGACCCGAGACAAAAAAATATGATAGTGACTGAGTATGAGATCCATTTCTTGGACCTATTAAGTATGTGGATTATAGGTTAGGGTACACTGATTCATTAGGGGCCTAAATTAAGAGATTAGAGGAGCCATCAAGATGGATACTCCACAGACACTAGTTGAGGCTATGGAGAAGGCCTACATTGTCAAAAAAATAGGGGAAAGGTGCAACAAGCTAGGGAGAAGGTGAGATATCGCCTTCAGTAGTTACAAGATATCAAGTCAAGAGGTACACCACCTCCCCCTAATGGTGGATATAAGCCCCCATTTTCTACCTCCTGACCGCCATAGTATCATTAGCAATAGGCATGTCAGCCACAACTGTACCATACACAACAAAGACCCTTAACTTGAGAAGAAACAAAAAGAGGTTGTAGTGTGGGACCACCACCTAGAGCACCAATGAGGATATAATTTCCACCTAGAGAAGAGTCGATAGGAGGACACCCACAACAATCATTCTAGGGAACAACCGAAAATATATTCTACTATGAGTACTATGGGTCCTAGAGGTATATAAGGGTAGTGGAGGACTACTCTGGATTGTTATAGTTATGGTGACCTGGGTCACTTTTGGAACAAATGTCTCCATAATCTAGAAGTAGTTAAGATAAGAAAATCCCCTATATTAGAGGCTACATTTGGTGATGTAGGATGGACACACAAGATTTTTGTGACAATTGAGAACCACCAAATAGAGCATTAGGATACCGTGGTTGAGACAACATGTAGTATCATAGGCACCCCCATTTCTATGTTGTTTGATTCCAAGTCTTCATGGACTCCTTTATATCTCCTTTGATAATGGATCATTGTAGGCTAGTGGTAGTGAGATAGGTCCTAGATGGGATGTTGAGGTAGCATCAAGTGCTATAATTTCCACATACTCCTTAGTTAAGGAGTGTGTACTTGAAATAGGTTCCTTTTGTAATAAAATTGACCTTCACATTTTTCCATTAGGGTCTTACGATGTGATTTTAGGCATGGAATGGTTATCAATTCATCGGGCTAGAGTAGATTTCCATCATAAGGTGACTTAGTGTAGAGATGACACTTGATTGGAGAAGGTAGTGATAGGTATTCAGAGACCCATATCCATCTACACTATATCTACTATTTAGCTTAAACAGAGTATGCAGAAGGGATGTCATTTATTTTCCATCATGGTGAGTGACAGGACAAAGGAGTCTTCAGGACCATCTTTGGATGATCACCCTATCCTATAAGAGTTTGTAGATGTATTTCCTAAGGAGTTTCCAGGTTTACCACCTACACGGGAGATAGATTTCCACATTGACCTTGTATAAGGAGTTAAACCCATATCCCAAACACCCTATAGGATGACTGCTCATGAGATTTGTGAGATCAAGTTACAGCTAGAGGTACTATTGGAGAAGGGCCTCATTCACCCTAGTGTGTCACCGTAGGGAGCACCAATTATATTTTTGAAGAAGAAGGATGGGTCCTTGAGATTATGTATCAAATACATGTAGCTGAACAAGGTGGCAATCAAGAATCATTACCCTCTTCCGTGTATTGATGACCTATTTGATCAGATGAGAGGAGTGACCGTCTTCTCCAATATTGACTTAAAATCATGATACCATTAGTTGAGTATTACAAAGGAAAACATACATAAATAAGCTAACCTTCCATACTAGATATGGACATTATGAGTACACAATGGTTCCTTTTGGACTCACCAATGCCCTACAGTGTTTATGAGTTTGATGAATGGAGTATTCATGACCTTCTTGGATAACTTTGTACTATTATTTCTAGATGACATTATTATTTATTCACAGACTTCGAAGTAGTAGGAGGATCACATGCACAAGGTTTTGCAATGAATTAGAGAGCAACAAGTTGTATGGTAACTTAGAGAAATGTTCCCTTTTCCAGACTAAGGTTCAATATTTAGGGCACATTATTTCAAGGGAGGGGATTATAATTGACCCTTCCAAGATAAAATTTATTCTTGAGTAGATGGCACCCACTAATGTTATAGAGGTTCATAGCTTCATGGGTATAACAAGATATTATAGGAGGTTTTTACAAGACTCATCCCACATTACACACCCCATTACATATTTAAAACACAAAGGGAAGAAGTTTGAGAGGACCAACAAGTGTGGAAAAACCTTTTCAAAGTTTGAAAGAGAATATTACGACTCCCATTATTGTAGTACCTAACCCTCACAAGGAGTTTGTTGTGTGCATAGATACATATTTAGCTGGTTTAGGAGGAGTATTGATGCAAGGATAGATGGGTGATTACATTTAATTATAGGAAGCTCAAGGATTATGAGCTCAATTATCCTACACATGATCTTGAGTTAGCAATAGTTATGCATGATTTTTTCAGATGGATACATTTCCTACTAGGTCAGAGATTCATTTTGAGGATAGATCATATGAGCCTATGACATATTTTTACTCACCCTAACTTGAATTCCTACCAATGGTGTTGGATGGATATTTTGTGTGAGTATGACATGGAGGTGGAGCACATGAAGGGGAAGGAAATGGTTGTGGTTGATGCATTGAGTCACATGAGACACATGGTTATGGCTACCCAAGTAGGCAAATATTTACATCACATGATCCTACAACAATTTCCTCATGACCATATGGTACATATCAAGTCAGAGCCAAGATTGATTCAGGGAGACCCCTTAAGGGAAATTTCACAGGGGTTACACTTGAGGCAGATGAACTTCTTAAGCATAGAAGCAGGATATATGTTCCTAAGGAGGGTGGTATACAAAAAATTATTCTGGTAGAGGCCCATTATGCACCTTACTCAACCCATCTAGGAGTTAAGAAGATACACGCTACTCTGAGACATATATATTATTGGGCAGGATTACGATGACATATCATTGGGTATGTGTCTCAATGTTTAGAGTTTCAAAGAGTGAAGAGCACCAACATCACCTCTACCCACATGATGTTACTAGTGTAGAAATGGGACGTTATATCCATGGATTTCATTGTGGGCCTACCTACATATTCATATCGACATGATGTGATCATGGTAACAGTTGAAAAATTAATCAAGGTCACCCATTTCTCTATAATGAAGACCAAATATATTGTTAGGGATATTACATGAGTTTATTTGGATGAGATAGTAAGATTATATAGAGTTCCTAAGAAGATTATATCTTATCATGACCCACTTTACAGTTCTAATTTCTAGACCACTTTACAATAGGTGTTGGACAGCACAACTTAATTTTAGTACAACTTATCACCCTGAGACAAATGGATAGAATGAGAGGGTGAATTGGGTATTAGAGGACATGATATATATGTTTGTGATGGACCAAAAATCTAGATGGGAGGAATACCTCTACTTGGTTGAATTTTCATACAACAATAGCCACACTTCTATTGGCATGGAACCTTTTTAGGATATTCATGGTAAGGAGTGCAGAACTCCACTCAGTTGGGATAGGCTTGAGGATCAAGTAGTTATTGGAACCTACCTTGGTACATGAGATGGAACAACATGTGACTCTTATTTTTAGTGGATTCTTGAGGCACAAGATAGACAAAATAAGTATGTTGATACAAAGAGGATTGAGAGGATCTTCAAGGTTGGCTCAAAGGTATTTTTGAGTGTCAATCCACAAAAGATCCCTATCTAATATGGAAAAGGCTCTAAGCTATCTCCATAGTTTGGACCATTTGATATTCTTATTGTCTTATCATCTCACCTTCACCTGGCTTATCAAGCATCCACAATGTATTTCATTTATTTATGTTCAGGAGATTTGTTCAGGACCCTTCTCATGTGCTATATTGGAATTATTTGAAGATTTAAGAGGGGGGACATGATGATGGTAGATCCAACATGTATCCTATAATGCATAGGATTGTGGGCCTTCAGGGCTGCGAGCTTGATCATGTTAGAGTGCATTGGGATAGATACGATGAGCATGCAACTACATGGGAGGATGAAACCACTCTTTAAGTGTAGTACCCACACTTATTTGAGTGAATTCCTAGAGGAATTCATGTTTAAGGGGAGGGGATGTAATTACCACTTCCCTTGGACCATTTTCATTTCACTAGATTAGTTTCATTGGAAATTTTATCTATCTCCTAGGATATTTTGACAAGGATTATGATACTTGGAAAATTTGACATTTGGAAATTATTGATTCGATACTTTATGATGTGTGCGCGTGTGCGCGCGTATGATCATTTTGGATGATTTGTGTGTGTGTGTGTGTGTGTGTGTGTGTGTGTGTGTGTGTGTGTGTGTGTGTGTGTGTGTGTGTGTGTGTGTGTGTGTGTGTGTGTGTGTGTGTGTGTGTGTGTGTGTGTTACGTCATGTATAACTAGTTGTGAATGTGCTTGATATGATGATGATATTTAGCATTTCCATTATTATAATTAGTTGTGGATGTGTTTATATATGATGATGATATTTCTAACATTTTAACCTTTTGTGAAATCCTTAGATAGTGATTTTTTATACTAATGATTGTGCTTAATTATGGATATGGATGTTAGTTTTGATGATGGATTGTTATAGAATTGATACATTGATTTTACAATGTTAATTAAATGTGTGAATACATGGTTTTACAATATTTTATTGGATGGATGTAATGTGTGTGTGGAGTGTGTAGCGATGAACATGTTCGACTAATAAAATTAACACACACATGGGGGACCAAGGGACCAAAACACAAAGGATGCATGGGCCTAAACCCATGGACATCTTGAGCAACATTATTTTGGTTAGAAAAGTGGTTAAGTCATTTGATTTTTTTGGGTTGTTTGAATTATTTCACTTTTCCTATGTTGTGAGCCCCATTTAGAAATTAACCCTTAATTTGTGAATTTTAATTTATTTAAATTCTCTCTTTTCACATGTCTTGATTTGGTACTAGGTTAGAACACTTTTTAGGAATATGGACATAATTTTATTGGTCTCTAAACTCAAGAAAATACTAAGGGGTCGGATTTGGGCTTTGGGCAAAATTTTAGAGGACCAAAGGACCACCAAATCTTGCTCCCACCATTCAAAATGAGCCCAAGACCCAAACCAATCAGGAGGTAGTGTGTTTTTGGTGTTCATATCTTGATTTTGACTTTTTATTGTACATTTTATTTATCTTTTTTTTACTTGGTTTTTTGTGATTGGTTTTGGTGAGTTAGAAGGAGTGATGGATGAAACTTGAGTTTTCTTGCTTTGAATAATTTTTTTGGAGAATTTATTACATTGGATATTGTTGTGTAATCCTTAGTTGAGGTGGACAAAGGACATCTAGTTGGACATCTATGTGGAGAAAACTCACCCTCCCTTTTTGTAAAATATATAAATATAGGAGTGTGCTTTAGAAAAGGGTTGGTTACACACACAATTTCATTATTGGTGTTTTTCCCCATGGTTTTGATACCCACGGTTTTGTAAAACTGCTTAAGAAGTTGTCTATTTATATGGTCTTATGCATATGATAGATGTACAAGCAAATGTATTGCAGATGTGTTTTGAATTCAGCTGTGAATTCTGTAGAGTTTGTTGAGCATAGCTCCAAACGGATCTGGGTATTGTATTGGGAGAGCGGTGGCTTGTAATAAAATCTGAGCAAGTGATTCTTGGTCGACGTAGCCCAAATTGGGTGAACCACGTTAAATACTGTCTCTTTGTGTTGTGTTATTTTATTCTGCAATTTTATTTGAGATCTGTAATATTTTCTGCATATTAGTTTCTACTGTTGCGATTCTGTAAGAGATTATTCCGCATATTTTATCTCTTATTTCCTAACAGTAGGGTATTTATCCTTCTTTGATAAGTGCATTGTTGAATTAATTATCTTGTATTCAAGTGAAATAAAATGATGTTTTGGCTTGCTATGTTTATTTTTTTTTATCTTTTTGTTTTAGTCCTCTTCTGGCTATTTTCTTATTGAATTATGCTTTTGATTAAGAAGGGTAGAAGGCCATATGATGGGTGTTAGAGGGGATATTTAAGGTTGGTTTTGTGGAGGGAAAAGGAATTAGGAATCTTGCTTATGAATGTGGTTATGTTATGTTGATTTTGTTTAGAAAGAGATGGGGTGGTTGGAATTAGAGACTTTGGTGGAGTGAAAAGTGGGTGGTGGTTAGAGGTATAAGGTATAGTGGAGGAATAAGGAGGGATGGTTTTGTGGAGGTTTAAGGCCTAATTTCATTACCCATATGGAGAGAAAAGGAGACCAAATATCAACCCTCCCTCTCCCACTTGGTTTGAATCAAGCCATTTTGTTTCCTTTTTGTGTTTGTTGTATTTTGCTTGTTTGTAATCTTTTAGGGTCTATTGGAGTAGGGTCATTTTTATGTTGCTCAAGTTGTTTTAGTTATTGTATGGTTCATTTTTTAGGGATAAGGGGCCAATTGGTAAGTGCTCCATTCCCCATTGATAATGGTTGAGCGGAGAGCGTTGCTTGGCCCCCTTTTATGTGTTTGGATAGATAGTTGAAGATTTCTTGACTCCTTAGAGTAGTTATTATTATCCCTGTTGGTGGTCACTTATACTAAGTTGTGTAATCTTAAAAGAGGGATGTTATATGCAAACAACATTTTCACCTTTGAGGAGTCTTTTTATAAGTTTTGTAAAGGGAAGGTTATATGGAAATATATAGTTATAATTATTGTGAAGTGGAAACCAATGTTATATTAGCAATGTAAATCCCTTTTATGCAGTAATGTAATGAGTTATTATTGTAAGTTGATTTTGGAAAATGGTTATTGTGTTTATTAATTAGTTATTGGGACTTAATTTTGCAGCAGGTGCATCCTAACTAGTGTGTGTGCACTTTCATGGTGAAGTGAAATCATACTTGATGGGATACACATGGGTATGACCATCCTTTCATATAGAAATTCATGAAAGGGTGAGCATATCCATGATGCACTGCTTTAGATCTCCATCTCCTTGTTAATAATATATCATATAAAAATTGTGAGATTGTTGTTATTATAGTCACTTGGCATATTAGGAAAGTTAAATAAAATTATCTTTAATGAATGTAAATAAATTTTACGTATTGATAATCTTGCTTAATGTTGTAATGTCATTTTAAGTGGATATCAGTTTATGGTTTAAAGAAAAAATAATTGATTTCTTTTATATATAAAATTTTTTAGTGCTCAAATGACATTTAGTTGCATTGCGTAACTATTTATTTTTGGAACTATAACAGTGTAAAAATGAACTTTCTCATGTTGTTGACTCATCAGAAGCTTCCAAAATATCATATTGTAATGCCTTCATTTTTCTTATAATACAAATATATATATATATATACACACACACACACACACATATATATACACATATGTATACGTATATATATATATACATATACATACACACACACACACACACACACACACACACACACACACACACACACACACACACACACACACACACACACACACACACACACACACACACACACACACACACACACACACACACACACACACACACACACACACACACACACACACACACACACACACACACATATACACATATGTATACGTATACATACATACATACATACATACATATGTGTGTGTGTGTGTGTGTGTGTTAATTTGGTTACTCTAAATTAATTAAGAGAAATGGGATATTGCTTATAAAATAAATTATACATAAATGTATAAATATACAAATATGTGTGCGTATATATATATATATATATAATTAATATTAAAAAATTCATAATGGAAACCAAGGCTTTGCCCCCTCTGCCTCTCTTCTCACCACCACTTCAAACCCCGACTCTCTAACATGTCAATCAAACCAACCATTTTACCAAACTAACTCACTTTCCAACTCGCGACAAGTCGGCGAGCTAAATGAAGAAAATAACTCGTTTGAGTTACATGGTGGACTATTGGATTTTATAAATAAACACTTGAGAATACACGGCCTTCAACCACCACTGCACCTATTCTCCGTGACATTCATCCTCCACTATCGTCACACACCTCCTCCTCGCACCTTTTCTTTTCCCTCTCCCTTATTTCCCATTCCTTATCATCGCCCCCATCTTATCCCTACCCCACTCTGCCACCATCCCTCACCATTGAGCCTACCTCCTCACCGCTTCCCACACCCCTTGTCTCCACCCTTATTTGCTGCCCCCTCCAAATAAACAAAAATGAAAACCAAACAAACACAGAAAAAAAAAGCAACCCAAAACCAATAACAAATGTAATGCATATGGCTAGTTTTAGGGTTAGGTATTAGGTTAGGGATAAATATAGAATAAAGTATAGTATAATATATATATATATATATATATATATATATATATATATAATAATGAAATAGATATAATATAATGTATAGTAAAATATATACAACATATACAATTAATATAATCTAAAATAATATATGTATAACAAGTTATGATATTATAAATTATGATTATTAGATCACATTTTTAATATGATACACGATTTATTATCAGCAATATATATGAAAAGTTTGTTAGATGTGTGTGTGTGTGTGTGTGTGTGTGTGTGTGTGTGTGTGTGTGTGTGTGTGTGTGTGTGTGTGTGTGTGTGTGTGTGTGTGCGCCACGGTGTGTGTGTGTGTGTGCATGTGTGTGTGTGCGCGTGTGTGTGTGCGCGTGTGTGTGCGTGTTTGTGTGTGTGTGTGTGTGTGTGTGTGTGTGTGTGTGTGTGTGTGTGTGTGTGTGTGTGTGTGTGTGTGTGTGGTGTGTGTGTGTGTGTGTGTGTGTGTGTGTGTGTGTGTGTGTGTGTGTGTGTGTGTGTGTGTGTGTGTGTGTGTGTGTGTATTAGGTGTAATATATAATATGTATATATTATACGTAATAAAGTGTATTATACAATGTTGTTATAAAGTGATTTATAATCCATTTTGTGATCCATCAGAAAAAATTAGAACGATATAGATAATATTGGCATGGCCTCTGTGCAAGGGATGACACATTTAAATTTTGGAATGGTCAAAGACCGCTTATCTTTGCATGGGAGTAAATCCTATCCTCTCAGACTTTGTTTGGATGGTTGGTCCATAATGTGACAAGGAAATTTTACGGAAATTGTTTTTTGCATGGATTGTGACGTATACAATGAAGGCCTATGTGCTCATTTTCAGGTTGATTGACGTATACAATGAAGACCCATGTGCAACATCGTATTATGATAGAGTTTAGATGAAGACCCATAGTTTCATTTCACAAAGTTTCATATAAAAATACAATTGGTGTTATATGTGTTTAAGTAGTTGTTATCACATGACCACAAGGTTGAAAAAGTTATTAATAAGAGAATAAATGATCATATCAACATATAGTTAGCATTACGGGATTTTTTATAACATTTTTTGTCACATGCACAAATTTGATAGGAGTTATTTGGAGAAATAATTATAGTCTCATGATCAAGACATATCTTGTTACACACATGTTTTCACCAATTTTTTATCACATGCATATAGTTAAAAATATTTATTTGAAAAAATATTTACAATCTCACGATCATAACATATCCATCAACATAAATAATTTTACCAATGTTATCACATACACAAAGTTATAATTTTTTTTCCTCAATAACTCGTAAACTTGAATTTGGCCTCAAAGACCCATAAAGTTGATATTGACCTCAACAACCCCAAAAAAAAAATACATTGGCCTCAATAACCACTAAAATTGATCGCATTTGACATGCCACACTCCTAGAAATGATAGAGGGGAAACATCATGGATTTATGTGTTGGTATTTTATTTTTTCCATCAAGATCTTTGTGCTACTAAGAAGGATATCAAGCTAGAACATAAGTTACCAATAAGACTATTAAGTTAGCACGTAAGCTACTGGTAAGGCTATTAAGTTAGCACACAAGTTATAGAAAAGGAAATTAAGTTATAACACAAGCTACAAAAAAAGACTATTTAGTTAGCACACAGGCTACATGTAAGGATATTAAGTTAGACCAATCTCACCACTCACTTAGCATGGGGGAGAAAATCCCATGGTGTTATTTAAAATTAAAAACAAATTGGGGAAATTTTTAGCATAACCAATTGATTGTAGACATTCTTATGTATATTTTATTTCATAGAAAAGTGTTTTAATATATAACTTTATTAAATTCAAATTACAAGTATTTATGCATATTTCTTTAGAATAGACCTATGAATTGTAGTCATATGATTTACAACACCATGTGGATTAGCACAAGAATTCATATACGTCCACTACCCACTCTTATGATTGAAACTCTAAAGTTTACATTTTCTTCTAATCAAGGTATTTGTTAATATTATATTATAAGGGGAGTAATTTCACCACCCAAAATATGGTTCGAGCACTTAGCAATAAAACATTTTATACTTTTCTTATTATATGTACCACTTTACACATAACTAGCAAAATAAAAGCATCTTCTTGTTCTATTTCCACACCCTACATCCCTTAAATGACCATTTTCTCTAATTCAACCTTTCAGAAATGCTATAAGTTTATGGTTGAATATCTTTCAAACACTACAATTTTGTAGTTGAATATCATTTTCTAAGTTAACAACATAAAAGGACATTTTTAGAATTTTATGGTTGAATATCTTTCAAACACTAAAATTTCGTAGTTGAATATTGTTTTTCTAAGTTAACAACATAAGAGGACATTTTTATAAAACATGTACAATATTATTTTTGGTACTATCCACATGCCATAAACCCATCCTCCCAAATTGTAATGGTCATATTATCATTTGGATACTTTGTGTGTGGTCATCTAAGAGAAACGTTTTGGGTCGATTAGGTGGGTGATTCATTAAAATGATCACTTATAGAAACACATCCACCCAAAAGCTATTCAAGGGCATCTGCAGGATCATTTATCACACTCACTCCAAAAAGGTAAAGATAAATCATTGATATGTCAAATTCCTTATATCACTATGACAACAACAAGCTACTAACTTTCTAAAGATGTTTATATCGCTTCCTTAGATCAACCATGAGCCAAAAATTGAAGTATCAAGTGTATATTGTTAAGTGTGATGCCTAGATCAAGGGATCCATATATATTAATTATATCATATGTGTCTCATCATAAGATTCAAGGAAACTACATGGACATGATCCATCTTTACACTAGTGGTATATAGCACAATTCTCACCACATCAAGGTCTAGTGAGGTATTCTATCCCAAATGTCTACTAACCCCCATTTTCAGGTCAAAATCACAAGATTTAGTGTTTTGGGTAAAAACGAAGGCCCTACCTGATCCAAAAATAATCATCACACATATTGAGACATAGAAAGGAGAAGATCATCCATATATGAATATGCATAGGCTATTATGAGCAAGTGAAAAGAAAACTATGACATTCTCGTAAAATAAGGGATAGGTTTCCCAATGGTATAACCTAACCCCCATGAATCCATCCAAATATCTTGGACATCATCCAATATTTCTTATAAGCTCAATGACAGTCTGATCCACCTATGTTCACATTTTGAGATCTTTGTCACACCTTCTAAACATGATAGAATGGTCATCTCTTTAACCCTAGCTATCTTTTGGCACATTTTATTATGTAAGGTCAATTATCAAATATTCATAATAATCTAAGATTGTTTACAATTACTCTTTTATAATTTTGAATTCTTAAACTTTGTAACTAGGCTAGATTAAACCACACCTTAATTTCCATATTAAAATGTTGATGTGAATCCAGCTGCAAGAGGTTGAAATACCTCCAAAACACACATAAACAGCTTTGCAAATAAAACCAGGAGTTTCACAATAGCTTACTTCTCATTCTAGAATTCACACTGATCTATTACATCATTACAATTCTCCTTTTATTTCAAGACTACCCTAAAACCCTAAAGTGCCAAAAAACCCTAAAATGCAAAACAACTCGGATTGACCCCAAAATTTGCGTGCCAAATATGCATTCATAAATTAGGGCTCACGCGAAATTTGGACTTATTCTGACAAGCACAACAAAAGTTATTAAAGTTCTAAGACCTAGAGAAAAGCAGAAAAAACATTCGGAGCCAATTTTAGACCACTAGAATACGGAATCCGAGCCCGAAAACGTGCCAAAATGAGCACAACCTTGGGCAAGCAAAGTTGTCCCTAGCATAGTACTAATGTATATTTACCACCCTGTAAAATTTCAGGACGATCCAACGGTCGGATCAAAAGTTATGGCCTCTGCAAGTTATGCTCCGCATCAAATTTATACTTATAGGCCCCTTGAATGCAAATTAGGACCTTATTGGTGCACAAGACAACATATAATGGGGTGAGAAAGCCAATAAAGTAAACTAAAAACATGGGGAAATCAAGTTAGGGTTAAAAGGGCCTTCAAAGAGTAAATGACCACTTTCATAGAGATGTGACTAGAAACCTATGTACATAACTGGCCACAATCCTATAAAATTGGAAAATTATAAAGGGAGAGAGATAATACATAATAAAATGTATAAACACGGAGAAGAATAAAAATTCAATAAGATAAAGTGAGATCAAACATGTCAATAACAAACATAAAAGGTTAAAAATTTATAATCACAAGAAAAAATGCAATAATAAATGGTTTAACTTGAACCAATAATTACATTGATAGGTGTTTCCAAATTAAATTTTGGGTAGTTACATCATAGACATGATGCAAGTGATATATGGTTAGGATTCCAATGGTTATTGATGGATGGAAGAATCTTAGCCATTATTTCTTAGGAGCACTTTACATCTCTCAATCATGGTTTTGATCCAAACTAACATACCACTACACCACTCATGATTTCTGATTGTAATTATATTTTGCAAGGTGGAATTTATGTAGCACCTAGTGTTTAATTTGCACAGATCTTCAACTAGTATTATTAAAAATTCTCTGAGTGTGCCTGAGAAGGTGCTTGAAATTAATGTATACAATGATAAGAAGCATTGAAAATGGAGTAATTTCTTAGGTAAATTGAATATTTTTTGAAGTAGATTTGTCCCCCAAGAGGAAGATAAGTTGGTTTCTTATCCCATTGACAAGAGGATAATATTTTCATATATCAAAGGGTATCTCAAACTCAATGTATATTATCTGGATGAAGATTTTGTACTGCCGCCCTCATCCTATAGAGTGAAATAATCCTAAGGATGTCCAAAAGGCATAAGAAAATTTAAATGATCAACCCACTAAACTGGAAGAAGAAAAGAAATATAAGGATCATCCTCTTGCTACCAAAGATAATAAATTTTCCACAAAAGTAGGAATAACAAATGAAGAGAGAAAACTAAAAGAAGATGAAATTTTATCAAAAGTCAAAGCTATTGTCCAGGAGTAAGCACCTCCCAAGGAAAATTCATGTGGGTTATCTACCTAAAGTAAAACAACCCATATTTTGCCACCAACAATCCTATAAATAACACTCTTATAGACTTAAACCCCTCATTGGGTAGTCTTAATGGGGATATGTATAATTTGGTCAAACATATGCCTTATCTCTACATGTTTGTTCTCAAAACCAGACCTTGATGAGATCTTTTCTTTGTTTATGAAGATCAATGTAATCAACCACAACATATGCATCTGATGGGAGGACTTACTTTTCATGCTCAAAAATATCTAAGATGAATTCCTCTCTTGTTTTGTTGTGATTGGTTTTCTACTTTCATTATTCTTTGCTAAGAATTCATTCATGTTCATGACTATTTTAACTTTTAATGGTATACACAAAGTGATATTTCAAAGACAACATAGTTGAGAGAGTGGACCAAGGCTAAATTGATGTAGGATTAGTTGGATGTCATGGTGGGTATAATCATGATGGATTTAGACATATACAACCTTCCATATCCATTCAAAAACTACTCAATGCTTATCATGGCTGGATAAAGTTTACCCTAAGTTGTTAATCAATGTCTTCTCTCCACGAGAGCTCATACTCTACGAAGTAGGGTTATCAAAATAATATGAAATTATATGGATGGAATGGTGGGAAGAATTGTGAGGTATTTATACATATGCAGGCTTCCCTATCGATTCAAAAGATGCTTGGTGGATGCCATGGATCAATAAAATTTACCATATGTTTTTAGTGGATGTCTTATCTTCACAAAATATCAAACTCTACTAAGTGGGGTTGTTTACAAATAGGGTTTCCAATATGTTTCTAATTTTTCAATGACTAATGTCCAAAATTTATATTTAATATACCATGTTTTTCTTGTTTCACATTATTTTCTATTTTCGTTGTATTTAGAGATTTTTTTATTATATTAGTTATATTTGTTAACCTTTTTGAATTAAAAAATGTAATTATACAATTGTAGCGATCCCAAAATAAACAAGGTTTGTGACTATTAAGGAATTTAATCATCAATAAACATTGAAATAAGATAATAATTAGTATTAATTATTTGTATCCATGTTTGTAACAACATATTGCTTTTTAATTAGTAAGCATACATATGTCTAAACATCCTCACAACTCATGTTACATGTTTACATGTTATTGTATTCTCTTAAGGAGTATGTGTTTATGTGTTCTTCAAGAGATGCAAGAGGGGATATTTGAGATGACCATATCACTTTCCTTGTCTTGTTAAATTCCCTTCCAATCCACTCATTATATGTTTTCTTCATGTCATGCGTGGAGAGGCTTTGTTAGAAATATAATGGAAGGTACAAATTCTCTAGCCTTTTTTTTATGCTTTTGTCGTCATATGTTAGTAAATTCCCTAAAAAATTACCGCTACTTTCATTTTCAGATTAGACAAAATAGTGACGTCGAAGATTGCTCCCACAGTTTATGTTCTCACATAACCAAAGAAGTCGATAAACCATTATAGTTATTGAATTTCTAGGCAATCAATATTATCCTTAAAATATTTTCCATGTGATTTGAGGTCCCAAATTATAATGGAAGCTCCAAACAATTTCAAATCTCATATCATAAACAAATCCATATGATTTCAAGTCCCATATTTATGTTAATAGGAATTTCTCTGGTGGAAGTAAGGATCTCTCCTTAGACACACAATAGGGTTCGAACGATTAAAATCATGTCTAAGGCATCATTGATGTGCAAATGAATCATTACTATCAATTTCCTTATGCATAAAAACCCTACTTGTTATTTAGAACCATAATCATTAACAAAAAATAGTAAAATGTCATTGGTTTTCAAGCTTTAACATTGTTTTTTTATGAGTTGGTAATTTTGTCACAACTCCCTTTATGTCATGTCGGCCTTTATGCCACACATTTGGTCCTTTATGATACAAAGAGGATAAGGTATATGTAAGGATATTATCTCTATTCTCAAGGCATAAGTGTGAAGGAAGATTCTCTATTTGCAAGCAGTGGAGAAGGAGACTTTGTGAATGCATCGTCGTGATCCATTCTTATCTTGTGTATGCCTTCGTTATTGCTAGGGGTTAAATTTGATTTTGAATTAGACATTTTTCGTAATTTTAGTTGTAAAATACTTACAAATATTTCAAATAACCATCACATGTAACTTGCATATTTAAAAATGTGACTATCAATTTTTATACATACATACATACATACATACATATACATATATATATATATATATATATATATATATATATATATATATATATATAATAGTTAAATAAATATGGATTAGTCTATTATATATTATTAGTAGTCTATCAATATAAATGTTTAGTACTTTTGAATGGTAATATAGGTGGTATTTAAATTTAATCATTAGTCATCGCCATGGGTGCTAAAAAACTTTTTGGCCATGTCAAGCTGGAAACTATGTGTGGTGCCTTCATGGGCAGCCACATCACCCTTTTGAATATAGTTTTTTTAAGGATTATGTAGCTTCTAGATGCCATTATGGCCTCCATGTTTCTCTTCACCACCAATGGAATGGCCAATATCAACCATTTTTCCCTTTTCCTAATTAGGGTTTTGATTATTTTTTTGCCAAGTTTTTTAGTGGAAAGTACATTAACATAACCAATTGGGGAAGTTTTCAACATAACCAATTGAGTGTAGACATTCTTATGTATGTTTTATTTCATATCAAATTGTTTCAATATATAACTTTACTAAATTCAAATTACAAATATTTATGCATATTTCTTTAGAATTAATCTATGTGTTGTAGTCATATGATTTACAACATCATGTGGATTAGCGCAAGCATTCATATATGTCCACTACCTCTCTTATGATTGAAACTCTAAACTTTACATTTTCTTCTAATCAAGTATTTGTTAATATTATATTATAAGAGGAGTAATTTAACCACCCAAACTATGGTTCGAGCACTTAATGCAGCATTTTATACTTTTCTTATTATATGTACCACTTACGCATCACTAGAAATATAAAAACGTCTTCTTTTTCTATTTCCACACCCTACATCCCCTAAATGACCATTTTCTCTAATTCAACCTTTCAAAAATTCTAGAAGTTTATGGTTGAACATCTTTCAAACACTAAAAGTTTGTAGTTGAATATCATTTTTTGAGTTTACCATCATAAGAGGACATTTAAAAAAAACATGTACACTATTATTATTGGTACTATCCACATGTCATAAACCCATCATCCCAAATTATAATGTTCATATTATCATTTGGAAACTTTGTATGGTCATCTAAGGAAAGATTTTTGGGTCGATTAGGTGGGTATTCATTAAAATGACCACCTGTAGAAACACATCCACCCTAAGCTATTCAAGGCATCTAGGGATCATTTATCACACTCACTCTAAGAAGGTCAAGAGAAAGCATTGATATGTTGAATTCCTTATATCACTATGATAACAAACTACTAAATTTCTAAATATGTTTATGTTACTTCCTTAGATCAACCATGAGCCAAAAACTAAAGTATCAAGTGTATATTGTCAAGTGTGATGCCTAGATCAAGGGATCCATATATATTAATTATATCACATGTGTCTCATCATAGGATTCAATGAAACTACATGGACATGATCCATCTTTACACTAGTGGTATATAGCACAATTATCAACACATTAAGGTTCTAGTGAGGCATTCTATCCCAAATGTCTACTAACCCATTTTCAGGTCAAAATCACAAGATTTAGTGTTTGGGTAAAAAAGAGGCCCTACTTGATCCAAAAATAGTCATCACACATATTGAGACATAGAAAGGAGAAAAGCATCCATATATGACTATGCATAGGCTATTATCAACAAGTGAAAAGAAAACTATGACATTCTCATAACACATGGGATAGGTTCCCCAATGGTATAACCTAACCCCCATGAATCCATCCAAATGTCTTGGACATCATCCAATATTTCTGAGCAACTTAATGAATTTCTGATCCAACTATGTGCAAATTTTGAGCCCTCTATCACACCTTCTAAACATGATAGGAATGGTCATCTCTTTAACCCTAGCTATCTTTTGGCACATTTTATTATTGTAAGGTCAATTATCAAATCTTCATAATAATATAAGATTGTTTACGATTACTCTTTTATAATTTTGAATTGTTAAGCTTTTGTAATTAGGCTAGATTAGACCACACCTTAATTTCCATATTACAATGTATACTTATAGGCCCCTTGAATGCAAATTAGGACCTTATTGGTGCACAAGCTGACATATAATGGGTGAGAAAGCCAATAAAGTAAACCAAAAACTTGGTGTAGTCAATTTTACTTCCACTATAAAAGGAAGGAATCCCATGCGTGTCGGCCTATCACCTAGCAGAAGCTGAGCGCTCACCCAAGGCACGCGCGGGTACCGAGTCTCTTTTTTATGTGAGTTTTAGTGGGAAGCATTTATCTATGATTAGTGCAAGAGTATTCAGGAAAGAAGTCTAGACATATAAGAATCACAGGGCTCAGAACGGCCTCCAGATCCTTGTAGCTCCTTCAGATTGGATGTTTTAACAGACTCCATAACATATATTATAACAGAAAGAAAGATACAATCATTCATTCATAGCATGCAAGGAAAGAGAACTCCTATGAAGAAAATACATATTAAAGCTACTGATATCCATGTCTATTTGCAACAGGTAACCTCATTGTATTCATTGTTTCATTACAAAGAGCCATAGAGGGCAAACCGCAGTCATGCACATCACTAGGCTTATATAACCATGCCAAAAGAAAAAGAAATTAGAATACTAAGCCTAGTACATTCCTTTTTGTATCAAAGTTCCACTCATAGCAATCTTGTAGAGCTTCACCCATGTTATCTCTCTCTCTCACTCTATGTATATCTCTTCCTCTATCTCTATATCCCCCATCTGTATGTTATCTCAGTCTCTCTCCTTTCAATATATCTTTTCCCACTGCAGGAACTTGTATTTATCATCTTCCCACACTGCTAACCTACCTTGCCATGCCCTCAGATCCATCGCCAAGTGTCGAATGTGGTCCTTCAAGCAAGCATGTTCCTTCAGGCCTAAGATCTCCACTCCATCTCATGATGATCTTCTAGAAGATCCCATTGCTGGCATGCTCTTTCCTAGGCCACTTGTTGTCAGGCTGACATCTTATCCACATGCAACTGATCACACTTTTCACGTGTTCTGCCTTGGATGCTTAAATCGGCTAAGTCCCGAACCTCCTTTTGCGCACCGCATGAACCATGTGCCTTTTTAACTCTTCCTCCTACGTGCTTTTACCTTGTGCGCCCTTTTATAACTAGGATCTCACACGCCCACACACATTCATACTTAGCCAATTTTCTAGGGGCCCAACACTTGGGGAAATCAAGTTAGGGTTAAAAGGGCCTTCAAAGAGTAAATGACCACTTTCGTAGAGATGTGACTAGAAACCTATGTACGAAATTGGCCACAATCCCACAAAATTGGAAAATTATCAAGGGAGAGAGATAATAGAGAATAAAATGGATAAACAAGGAGAAGAATAAAAATTCGATAAGATAAAGTGAGATCAAACGTGTCAATAACATAAGAAAAAGGTAAAAAATTAATAATTACAAGAAAAATGCAATAATAAATGTTTAAATTGAACCAATAATTACGTTGATAGGTGCTACCAAATTAAATTATGGGTAATTACATCATAGACACGATGCAAGGGATAAAGGTTTAGTATTCCAATGGTTATTGATGGATGGAAGAATCTTAGCCATTATTTCTCAGAAGAACTTTACATCTCCGAGTCATGGTTTTAATCCAAACAACCATACTAGTACACCGCTCATGATTTCTAATTGTAGTTATATTTTATGAGGTGGAATTTATGTAGCACCTAGTGTCTAATTTGCACAGATCATCAAATTGTATTATTAAAAATTCTCTGAGTGTGCCTGAGAAGGTGCTTGAAATTAATGTATACAATGATAAGAAGCATTGAAAATGGAGTGATTTCTTAGGTAAATTGAATATCTTTTGAAGCAGATTTGTCCCCCACGAGGAAGATAAGTTGGTTTCTTATCCCATTGACAAGAGGATAATCTTTTCATATATCAAAGGGTATCTCAACCTCAATGTATATTATCTGGATGAAGATTTTGTCCTGCCACCTCATCCTATAGAGTGAAATAATCCTAAGGATGTCCAAAAGGCATAATAAAATTTAATTGATCAACCCACTAAAGTGGAAGAAGAAAAGAAATATAAGGATCATCCTCTTGCTACCAAAGATAATAAATTTTTCACAGAAGTAGGACTAGCAAATGAAGAGAGAAAACTAAAAGAAGATGATATTTTATCAAAAGACAAAGCTATTGTCTAGGATTAAGCTCCTCCCAAGGAAATTTATGTGGGTTCTCTGACTAAAGTAAAACAATCCATATTCTGCCACCAAAATCCTATAGATAACACTCTTACAGACTTAAACCCCTCATTAGGTGGTTTTAATGGTGATATGTACAATTTGGTCGAACATATGCCTTATCTCTACATGTTTGTTCTCAAAACCAAACCTTGATGAGATATTTTATTTGTTTATGAAGATCAATGTAATCAACCACAACATATGCATATGATGGGAGGACTCAATTTTCATTCTCAACAATATCCAAGATGAATTTCTCTCTTGTTGTGTTGTGATTGGTTTTCTACTTTCATTATTCTTTGTCGAGAATTCATTCATGTTCATGATCGTTTTAACTTTTAATGGTATATACGAAGTGATATTTCAAAGACAACATAGTTGAGAGATTGGAACAAGGCTAAAGTGATGAAGGATTAGTTGGATGTCATGGTGGGTAGAATCATGATGGATTTAGACATATACAACCTTCCATATCCATTCAAAAACTACTCAATGGCTATCATGGTTGGATAAATTGTACCCTAAGTTGTTAATCAATGTCTTCTCTCCATGAGAGCTCATACTTTGCCAAGTAGGGTTATCAAAATAATGTGAAATGATATGGTTGCAAGGGTGGGAAGAATTGTGAGGTATTTATACATATGCAGGCTTCCCTATCGATTCAAAAGATGCTTGGTGGATGTCATGGATTGATAAAATTTACCCTATGTTGATAGTGGATGTCTTATCTTCACAAAACCTCAAACTCTGATAAGTGGGGTTGTTTACAAATAGGGTTTCCAATATGTGTCTAATTTTTCAACAACTAATGTTAAACTTTATATTTAATAAACTATGTTTTACTTGTTTCACATTATTTTCTATTTTCGTTGTATTTAGAGATTTTTTATTGTATTAGTTATATTTGTTAACCTTTTTGAATTAAAAAATGTAATTATACAATTGCAGTGATCCCAAAATAAACAAGTTTGTGACTATTAAGACATTTAATCATCAATAAACATTGAAATAAGATAATAATTAGTATTAATTATTTGTATCCATGTTTGTAACAACATCTTCCTTTTTAATTAGTAAGCATACATATGTCTAAACATCCTCACAACTCATGTTACATGTTTACATGTTATTATATTCTCTCAAGGAGTATATGTTTATGTGGTTTTCAAGAGATGCAAGAGGGTATTTTTGAGATGACCATATCCCATTCCTTTTCTTGTTAAATTCCCTTCCAATCCACTCATTATATGTTTGCTTTATGTCATACATGGAGAGGTTTTGTTAGAAATATAATGGAAGGTACAAATTCTCTAGCCTTTTTTTTAATGCTTTTGTCATCATATGTTATTAAATTCCCTAAAAATTTATCGCTACTTTCATTTTCAGATTAGACAAAATAGTGATGTTGAAGATTGCTCCCACAGTTTGTGTTCTCGGATAACCAAAGAAGTCGACAAACCATTATAGTTATTGAATTTCTAGGCAATCAATATTAGCCTTAAAATATTTTCCATGCGATTTGAGGATCCCAAATTATAATAGAAGCTCCAAACAATTTCAAGTCTCATATCATAAACAAATCCATATGATTTCAAGTCCCATATTTATGTTTATAGGAATTTCTCTGGTGGAAGTAAGGATCTCGCTTTCGACACACAATAGGGTTCAGAAGATTGAAATCATGTCTAAGGAATCGTTGACGTAAAAATGAATCATTACTATCAATTGTCTTATGCATAGAAACCCTAATTGTTATTTAGACCCATAATCATTAACAAAAAATAGCAAAATGTCATTGGTTTTCAAGCTTTAGCATTGTTTTTTGTGAGTTGGTCATTTTGTCACAACTCCCTTTATGTCATGTCGGTCTTTATGCCACACATTTGGTCATTTACGATATAAAGAGGATAAGGTAGATGTAAGGACATTATCTCTATTCTCAAGGCATAAGTGTGAAGGAAGCTTCTCTATTTACAGGCAGTGGAGAAGGAGACTTTGTGAATGCATCATAGTAGTCCATTCTTATCTTATGTATGCCTTCGCTATTTCTAGGGGTTAAATTTGATTTTCAATTAGACATTTTTTTCATAATTTTAGCTGTAAAATACTTAAAAATATTTGAAATAACCATCACATGTGACTTGCATATTTAAAAATGCGACTATCATTTTTTATATACACACACACAGATATATATATATATATATATATATAGAGAGAGAGAGAGAGAGAGAGAGAGAGAGAGAGAGTAGTCTATTATATATTATATGTAGTCTATAGAAATGTTTAGTACTTTTGAATGGAAATATTGGAAAATTACCGTCTCCTCAAAATTGTATCACAGGCATAGGTGGCTTTCAAATTTAATCATTAGTCATCGCCGTGGGTGCTAAAATTTTCGGAAACCACGGGCAGGCACATCACCCTTTTGAATATACTTTTTTTTAAGGATTGTGTAAAGTACATTAACATACTCATTTAGGATTCTTATACGCTTCAAAATATGGTGTGGAGTGTTGTTATAACATATTATTCGTTTTTTTTACTAACAAATTTGGTATCTATTTGAGTAGCTTCAAGAAGAGAGCTACCTTGCTTAACATGTGTCAACATTTGTTCAACCCTTAAATATGTGTCAATTTTGTCTTAATATATTTTTATATGTTTGCGGTTTATTTATTAGATCAATGTTTATGACATTAAGACAACTTGTAAAAAAATATTTATACGATATTTTTTGTTGTATTAATTCAATTCTTATGCTATTAAAATGCATAAAAAAGTAATTGGAGTAATTCCAAAAAGTTACAAATTAACTAAAAAGTATGGCTTTTTAAATCAGTAGTTATTAATACTTATTTTATGCTCAACAAAAATTGCATTAAATACGACAATTGTTTGTATTGATTATTTTAGTTTCTAATGGCATAGACACAATTTAAATTTAATTATGCCAATAAGCTTTCCTTCAACATGACGAGGGGTCCATGTAGAAGTTGTGCATTTCTCATGCATTAGATGGTGGAGCTTCATTGTGATCAAGGTCAGTGGAAGGTGATCTCCATGTAGAATTCATGTATAGCCCATACCATTGGTTGGTGGTCCTTCATTGTGATTACGGTGATGTGGCCACGCCACTTGCATATGGCGTCTTGTAGGACATTCACACCTACTCATTCTTAGGTCATATTGTCACATGTGTCAACATCTCCCTCCTAGAAAAGTCCATCTTATAGATCACCAAAGTGACGGCCTCTAGTTGGTGTTCTTCCTCCATAGATCCTTTGGCTCTATATCCCCCGCTACTTGAGAATTTGTTCTTGTTTGGATATGCGGGACAAGGTAGAGTGTGTGGTGCAAGATGAGGTACAAGAAAAGGGTAAGGGTTTCAGACATCTATAATATTTCCTTTTTACAAGCGATAGTGAAGAAAACGATGCAAATGTATCCATATGGTCTCCTCCTATCATGGGCCACATTTGCACCCAGGATACATGTTTAAAGGTATCCTTTATTTTTTGTTTTTGTGGGTATTTGAGGTCCGACAAATGGAATGCTAGCCCCATATAAATTGAAGTCCCTTGTCAAAAAAAAGTTCTAAAAGATTTCAAGTCTCATATTTAAATAACATTTGGTATCGTGAATAGTTAGCCACAATCATAATGAATTCATTTTTTGTCATTTATGGTTGGAATTAAGAATAACGATATATAGGATATGGATTGTTGATCTCAATGGCAATAGTTTTTGGCATATGTCCTTCACATAGTCCACACCCATTTTCTCTTTCATGTGGTTTGCAAAAATGACACATAATTCATATGTGACTCGCCAGAAAAAAGAAAAGGAGCGTTGCACGATCATTGACGGAAGATGGGGGTTTTTCAGTTGTTGGGACCTTTTAATTGGGCTACCTTCTCCCTCTACTTTAGTGGTTGTTCACCTTTCAAATGCACGTGTGTCATTCTTTAATCACCTTCTTCATCACCTCGCTTCCTCCTTGAACTTTCTTCTTCACTTCTTATCCACATATCAATTACACCAATCGTTTGTGATTATTAGTCTATAAACACATAAATATACTAATACCATTAAAATTAAGTAATTGAACACTTAAGTAAGTGATATAAAACAATATACATGTTCTCATCGATGAGATGAGATTCATTACATAAAAAACCATTTACCAACTACCTTTATAATTGAGATATGTAAAACCGTTCACCAAAGTCCATTCCCACTTGAGTGAATATATGTGGTCCCCTTTATTCACAACAAAAGGTTTAAATTTAAATTTAAAACTAAAGGTCCACTTGAGTGAATATATGTGGTCACGACAAAAGGTTTAAATTTAAAACAAAATATAAAGTCAAGTCTAACAAAAGGTTTAAATTTAAAACAAAAGATAAGGAGCATAAAAGTCTTCGGATTATTTAAATTTAAAACACGAGATAAGGAGCATAAATGGCTTGACGTATCATTTACGTAAAGTGTGACATAAAAATTAACCTTTACTTTATTGCCTTGTCTTTATAAAAAAAAAACACTTTATTAGAAAATGTTGACAATCCAAATTAGGAATTTTATTCCGGCTCTTTACTCTTAAAATACAAAATATTATAGGACCAAGGACACGGTGCCGTAATACTTTGGATTTTATTTTTTTATATATAATTATGTGTTTATTAGTTGCCCATTTTGAATGAAGTATAACAATGAGATAGAGTGCCTTGATTATTATTGTATTTGGCAAGTTTACTTTTTGGCCTTTGGAGTCAATAAATGTTAAGTATCATGGTAGATGTTTTTGTTTTGTTTTATTTTATTATATATGATAATTTGAAGGGATTGTCGCCAATGGGGTTTGGGTGGATTGCTTAAGATGGATGGTTGAGTCCGGATTCACCCAGGTTCAAATCCCGCTGGGTGTGATCCCTTCGGGGTGGTTTACCAGTGGTTACAGCTGGCAGTTATTCTCGGCGGTGGCAGACTTTGCATCGTCGGCATTGGCGTTCGCGGCGCTGGTGGCTCTAAAAATGATGGTGGCAGAAAAATTGCATCGTTGGTGCGGGCTCAGTTGTCGCGGTTTGTGATGGATTAATTGTAATATCTTGTCTAATGACGTTGTTAAGGAAGGGGACCCAAGAAGCCCCCAGTTCTAATGTCCAGTCAAAAGCGTTAAACTATCTAAAAAAAAATTGAAGGGATTGACGAATACCCAGTAATTTAGAATTTCAAAAAGTGAAGTTGTAATACAAGGTGAACGCCACCAATCAATGTCATTTAGAGCAACACATATTGAGTCCTCAACACATGGTAGAACATTTTTATAGCATACCTCTTCACCAAAATGTTGTACATGACTTTTTTACATTACATTAATAATATGTAAATAACGAAAAACATCTTAGCTTGTAATAATTAATATTTGACTATTCTAATTTACAAAGTGTTCACCCATATGTATTACTTACGAACACTTATTTGGAGTGTATATATTCTAAATAGTTTGGAATGAATCAAAACCATTCTTATCCTACTTCTCTTTCTCTAAAAAGGCTAACTTGAATGTAAAACACGAAGTGGTGTGGTTTCCTTAAATATTGGACTACATAAATGTTCAACAATCTAATTCAACAATATTAAAGCTTGATGTTGAAATACTAGTAAATTGACAAAAAACTTAGTTCAACTTGCATGGATAAGCACATAAAATTCATAATTTTATATCAGAGAACATGTTCAAAATGGAGAGATTGAGTTAATATACCATTAGATAGAAGATCAAGTAGCATACATTTTCACAAAAGTACTTAATAAAGAGGTTTAATAAATTCAAAAATATTTTAGGTATAATGGAAATAAACTTTAAGAAGGGTATTAGTATATATTATTTATTTATGTCATAATGTAGTGCCAAGGCATAATGATATATGGTAAAAATGTTAATTGAAATCTAGGCAGCTAAAATTCCTAGCTAAACCCTAAATTAAAATGATGTATTTAGAGCTCAGTTCGAAATTAGAATGCATTGTTTGAGAGTGGGTGAGAGGGTTACCAAATAATTCTTTCACCTCCTTCACTCTGGATAAGCTAATGATAGAATCAAAACTATTAAAGATACCAATGTTATGTTAACCAAGCTCTTGAATATTCTCCAATATTTTGTTTATCACTATCATGGAGTGTTTGTTGCTCAAGCTCCTTCTCTTACTTGAGAAGCAACTCTCTTTTAAATGCCTTCAAGTTACCCCCTACAAGCTTTCTAAAGCTCATAGATTTTCATGTGATAGACCTCTTAGTTTGACTGATATCAAAGAAGTGGTCATACAAATGGCCTCTTATAAAGCCCCTAGAATTGATGGCTTCTCATGTGAATTTTATTAGGCCCTATGGGATACTGTTGCATTGGACCTTCACAAACTATACTCCAAAGCTATTCAAAACCAACACTTTAGGTGCTCTTACGAGCCAAGATACTATCATGTTCATTTTAAAGGCAGGAGAACAAGACCACATTATAAAAAAACACTTTATTAGAAAATGTTGACAATTCAAATTAGGAATTTTATCCCAACTCTTTACTCTTAAAATACAAAATATTATAGGACAAGGAAACACTGCCGTGATACTTGGGAAAAGATTTTTTTATAATTATGTGTTTATTAGTTTCCCATTTTGATGAAGTATAACAATGAGATAGAGTGCCTTGATTATTATTGTATTTGGCAAGTTTACCTGTTGGCCTTTGGAGTTGATAAACGTTAAGTATCATCGTAGATGTTTTTGCTTTGTTTTATTTTATTATATATGATCATTTGAAGGGATTGTTGCCAATGGGGTTTGGGTGGATCGGTTAAGACGGACGGTTGATTCCGGATCCACCCAAGTTCAAATCCCATTGGGCACGATTCTTTCGGGGTGGTTACCAATGGCGGTGGGGTGTTGCATCACCGGTAGTTACGACTGCTGGTTATTCTCGGCAGTGGCAAAATTTGCATCGTCAACATTGGCGTTCGCGGTGGCTGGTGGCTCTAAAAATGACGATAGCGAAAAAATTGCATCGTTGGTGCGGGCTAAGTGTCGCGGTTTATGATGGATTAATTGTAATATCTTGTCGAAGCACGTTGTTAAGGAAGGGGACCTAAGAACCCCCTGGTTCTAAGCTCCAATCAAAAGCGTTAAACTATCTAATTTTTTTGAAGGGATTGACAAATACCTAGTAATTTAGAATTTTGAAAAGTGAAGCTCTAATACAAGGTGAACGCCACCAATCAATATCATTTAGAGCAGCACATATTGAGTCCTCCACACATGGTAGAACATTTTTATAGCATACCTCTTCACCAAAATGTTGTACATGAATTTTTACATTACATTAATAATATGTAATAACGAAAAACATCTTAGCTTGTAATAATTAATATTTGATTATTCTAATCTACAAATTGTTCACCCATATGTATTACTTAGAGACATTTATTTGGAGTGTATATATTCTAAATAGTTTGGAATGAATTAAAACCATTCTTATGTCACTTCTCTTTCTCTGAAAAGACTAACATGAATGTAAAACACGAAGTGGTGTGGTTTCCTTAAATATTGGACTACATAAATTTTCTAACAATCTAATTCAACAACATTAAAGCTTGGTGTCAAAATACTAGTAAATTGACAAAGAACTTAGTTATCAACTTGCATGGATAAGCACATAAAATCCATCATTTTATGAACATGTTCAAAATGGAGAGATTAAGTTAATATACCATTAGATAGAAGATCAAGTAGCATACATTTTCACAAAAGTACTTAATAAAGAGGTTAATAAATTCAAAAATAGTTTAGGTATAATGGAAATAAACTTTAAGAGGGTATTAGTATATATTATTTATTTATGTCATAATGTAGTGCTAGGGCATAATGATATATGGTAAAAATGTTAATTGAAATCTAGGCAGCTAAAATTCCTAGCTAAACCCGAAATTAAATTGATGTATTTAGAGCTCAGTTCAAAATTAGAATGCTTGTTTGAGAGTGGGTGAGAGGGTTACCAAATAATTCTTTCACCTCCTTCGCTCTAGATAAGCTAATGATAGAATCAAAAAACTATTAAAGATACCAATGTTATGTTAACCAAGCTCTTGAATATTCTCCAATATTTTCTTTATCGCTATCATGGAGTGTTTGTTGCTCAAGATTCTTCTCTTATTTGAGAAGCAACTCTCTTTTAATGCCTTCAAAGTGCCCCTACCAGCTTTCTAAAGCCCATAAAGTTCATGCGATAGACCTCTAGTTGAATAATATCAAATAAGAGTTTCATGCAAATGGCTCACTTATAAGCCCTCGATTAATGGCTTCCCATGTGAATTTTATTAGCCCTATGGATAATGTGGCATTGGACCTTCACAACTACTCTCGAGTGATTCAAACCAACACTTTAGGATCTTTACCAAAAGATACTATCATGTTCATTTAAAAGGAAGGATAACCAGACCATTATTTACCGAAGACTTGTCCTTAAATATGTTATATAAAATTATTGCTAAAGATTTTTTCTTAAAGTGAGTGTTCCTCCCTTTCATTTTGTAAGTGAACAAACATGTTTTATTAGGCGCAGATATATTCTAGGCAATCTTATTGTTGTTAGGGATGGATAAGAGGTGGGCTAAAGTCTATCCAAAAATCACTGTTTGTCATGATTGATTTGAAACGGATTGGATAGGATTAAGTGGCAAAAAACTTAGTTCAACTTGCATGGATAAGCACATAAAATTCATAATTTTATCTCAGAGAACATGTTCAACATGGAGAGATTGAGTTAATATACCATTAGATAGAAGATCAAGTAGCATACATTTTCACAAAAGTACTTAATAAAGAGGTTTAATAAATTCAAAAATATTTTAGGTATAATGGAAATAAAACTTTAAGAGGGTATTAGTATATATTATTTATTTATGTCATAATGTAGTTGCCAAGGCATAATGATATATGGTAAAAATGTTAATTGAAATCTAGGCATCTAAAATTCCTAGCTAAACCCTAAATTAAAATGATGGTATTTAGAGCTCAGTTCGAAATTAGAATGCATTGTTTGAGAGTGGGGTGAGAGGGTTACCAAATAATTCTTTCACCTCCTTCACTCTGGATAAGCTAATGATAGAATCAAAACTATTAAAGATACCAATGTTATGTTAACCAAGCTCTTGAATATTCTCCAATATTTTGTTTATCACTATCATGGAGTGTTTGTTGCTCAAGCTCCTTCTCTTACTTGAGAAGCAACTCTCTTTTAATGCCTTCAAGTTACCCCCTACAAGCTTTCTAAAGCTCATAGATTTTCATGTGATAGACCTCTTAGTTTGACTGATATCAAAGAAGTGGTCATACAAATGCCTCTTATAAAGCCCCTAGAATTGATGGCTTCTCATGTGAATTTTATTAGGCCCTATGGGATACTGTTGCATTGGACCTTCACAAACTATACTCCAAAGCTATTCAAACCAACACTTTAGGTGCTCTTACGAGCCAAGATACTATCATGTTCATTTTAAAGGCAGGAGAACAAGACCACATTATAAAAAACACTTTATTAGAAATGTTGACAATTCAAATTAGGAATTTTATCCCAACTCTTTACTCTTAAAATACAAAATATTATAGGACAAGGAAACACTGCCGTGATACTTGGGAAAAGATTTTTTTTATAATTATGTGTTTATTAGTTTCCCATTTTGAATGAAGTATAACAATGAGATAGAGTGCCTTGATTATTATTGTATTTGGCAAGTTTACCTGTTGGCCTTTGGAGTTGATAAACGTTAAGTATCATCGTAGATGTTTTTGCTTTGTTTTATTTTATTATATATGATCATTTGAAGGGATTGTTGCCAATGGGGTTTGGGTGGATCGGTTAAGACGGACGGTTGATTCGGATCCACCCAAGTTCAAATCCCATTGGGCACGATTCTTTCGGGGTGGTTTTACCAATGGCGGTGGGTGTTGCATCACCGGTAGTTACGACTGCTGGTTATTCTCGGCAGTGGCAAAATTTGCATCGTCAACATTGGCGTTCGCGGTGGCTGGTGGCTCTAAAATGACGATAGCGAAAAAATTGCATCGTTGGTGCGGGCTAAGTGGTCGCGGTTTATGATGGATTAATTGTAATATCTTGTCGAAGCACGTTGTTAAGGAAGGGGACCTAAGAACCCCCTGGTTCTAAGCTCCAATCAAAAGCGTTAAACTATCTAATTTTTTTTGAAGGGATTGACAAATACCTAGTAATTTAGAATTTTGAAAAGTGAAGCTCTAATACAAGGTGAACGCCACCAATCAATATCATTTAGAGCAGCACATATTGAGTCCTCCACACATGGTAGAACATTTTTATAGCATACCTCTTCACCAAAATGTTGTACATGAATTTTTTACATTACATTAATAATATGTAAATAACGAAAAACATCTTAGCTTGTAATAATTAATATTTGATTATTCTAATCTACAAATTGTTCACCCATATGTATTACTTAGAGACATTTATTTGGAGTGTATATATTCTAAATAGTTTGGAATGAATTAAAACCATTCTTATGTCACTTCTCTTTCTCTGAAAAGACTAACATGAATGTAAAACACGAAGTGGTGTGGTTTCCTTAAATATTGGACTACATAAATTTTCTAACAATCTAATTCAACAACATTAAAGCTTGGTGTCAAAATACTAGTAAATTGACAAAGAACTTAGTTCAACTTGCATGGATAAGCACATAAAATCCATCATTTTATGAACATGTTCAAAATGGAGAGATTAAGTTAATATACCATTAGATAGAAGATCAAGTAGCATACATTTTCACAAAAGTACTTAATAAAGAGGTTTAATAAATTCAAAAATAGTTTAGGTATAATGGAAATAAACTTTAAGAAGGGTATTAGTATATATTATTTATTTATGTCATAATGTAGTGCTAGGGCATAATGATATATGGTAAAAATGTTAATTGAAATCTAGGCAGCTAAAATTCCTAGCTAAACCCGAAATTAAATGATGTATTTAGAGCTCAGTTCAAAATTAGAATGCATTGTTTGAGAGTGGGTGAGAGGGTTACCAAATAATTCTTTCACCTCCTTCGCTCTAGATAAGCTAATGATAGAATCAAAACTATTAAAGATACCAATGTTATGTTAACCAAGCTCTTGAATATTCTCCAATATTTTCTTTATCGCTATCATGGAGTGTTTGTTGCTCAAGATTCTTCTCTTATTTGAGAAGCAACTCTCTTTTAATGCCTTCAAGTTGTCCCCTACCAGCTTTCTAAAGCCCATAAATTTTCATGCGATAGACCTCTTAGTTTGAATAATATCAAATAAGCAGTCATGCAAATGGTCACTTATAAGCCCCTAGAATTAATGGCTTCCCATGTGAATTTTATTAGGCCCTATGGGATAATGTTGCATTGGACCTTCACAAACTATACTCTAGAGTTATTCAAACCAACACTTTAGGATCTCTTACCAACCAAGATACTATCATGTTCATTTAAAAGGAAGGATAACCAGACCACATTATTTACCGAAGACTTGTCTCTCCTAAATATGTTATATAAAATTATTGCTAAAGATTTTTTTCTTAAATTGAGATGTCTCCTCCCTTTCATTTTTGTAAGTGAACAAACATGTTTTATTAGGCGCATATATATTCTAGGCAATCTTATTGTTGTTTAGGATGGTATAGAGTGGGCTAAAGTCTATCCAAAAATCCATGTTTGTCATGATTGATTTTGAAAAGGCTTGTGATAGGATTAAGTGGCCTTTCATTATTGCCATGGTTCAAGCACTAAGATTTAGTCCTTGATTTGTTCGCAATGTCAACAAGTTGTTTCAAAATGATGGTGTTTGTAGTATCATCAATGTAGTGCAATCACATAGATGTGTGTTATAAAGATCAACTAAGCAAGGTATTCCCTTGGTTACCTCGTTACATGTGATTGTTATAAAGGATTCATCTACATAAAGGTTTAGTTAAAGGCATCTCTCTTCCCCATTATAACTAACTCCCATCAATGGAAATTTTGTTAATGACTCTTTGACTCCTTTCTCACCATTTTGGAAGAAGAATCTTTAGTAGAGAATAACATGAAATGCCTTGACATTTTTGTGTCTTACTTTGAACTCTTTTATTCAATGAAGAGACACTGAATATTATCGATAGTCCCCTCCCCAACACCTCCTTAGTTGGAGGTATATCAATGGAAATAAATCCAACCAATTGTGAAATTCAAATTTCTTTACATCCACTTTAGTTTTTCAGACATCTTCTAATATCTGGTCATATGTGGTTTAGAGGGTGGAGAAGAATATTTCCTATTAGATCACCCAAACCTCTCTCCTTTGCAAGTATATTCCCAATTTTTTGTATTTTTTCTCTTCCACTCATGTGTACTAGTCTTCTTGTTGAACTCCTTCCAAAATTTCCCATGATAAATTAGAGAATTAATTTTTCAATGGCTAATTATAAAGGAAACAAAGAATTCTATAGGGTTTATTTAGATATGTGTTATAGACTAAACGAAGTAGAGGATTGTTGGCTAGATTTTCTGCATAGCATCAAACCTAGGCAGTCATGAGATAAATCTCCCTCATTTAACCGGTGAGGCTCCCGTGTCAGATTTGTCAATATAAATGTGTTTTTATCTATCAGGGGTTTTACTTTAACAACTTAGTTCATGAACCATAACTAAGAAGTTCTGCAGCAAGTAAGCAGCTGTTTAAGAAAGTAAAATTATAGAAGAAGGACGTAAAGGAATTACAGAGAAGAAGTAAGGAAGATGTGCATCCCAATCAGTAGATATCAGAGCTAATTGTATACACATAGAAGAAACTTAATAGATTTGAACACACAGAATTCTAAAGCAAAGGTAGTTATAGATCCAGATCTAAAATAACACAAAGTTTACTTTAAAGATCTAAGATTTAAAAGCAAGAAACACAGTACGCCGTGACACAAAGTTATCCAGAAACCTGCTTCTTTGTATTCCTCTGCAACAAGTGGCTCTCAGGGGTTCAGCACAAAGTCTAGAACACAAGATTGCTTCTTACAAATTCTGATCGATGATTAACCCGTAGGTTCTTCTCCTACTTATAGAATGTAGGAGGGAAAGTACAAATAGAAGACTCAAACTGAACTAAAGTATGAACAACAAGTAAAGATGACATTTGGCAATCATCCTCAACTAACTTCTTCTTAAGTGACACATGTATCACTTAACTAATAGAAAGGTTCCACATGACTTTAAGTAATGGTTGCAAAACCAATAACTTAGAAGTTTACAATTTCATCCGGGAACATAGAAAGTAGAAGAAGAAAGAAATAGAAGAAGTCATGCCAGCTGTAACATCTACATCTTCTTCTTGTTCTGATATCTGATATACTTGTCGAACATATAGTTCAGCATCTTTCCATCTGTTTTAGCTACTGCTTCCTTTTCTGTCCTGAATTGCAGCAATCCTTCATTCAACACTTTGCTGCATGCTTCCACTTCTTCCAAACTTGGCCCAAATCTCGGAATGTCTGCCTGCAGTGTCACCAGCCTACTGATAGAGTTCATCGTGAAAGGCTTGGTGGCTTTATCAATCCTCTTTTGCATCATCAGAAGAGAACCCTCCAGGGAATCATGCACCTCATTAGAAACAATCCGCACGTATGAAGTAATACCTCCCTCCACTCTTTCCTCAGTGAAAGAAATAATACTGTCCGGAAAATCTGATGTTCTACTCTCAAGCGCCTGCATCCTCTTCAGCAAAACTCTGCAAATCTCCAAACGGAAAGATACTGCAAACTCTAGCTGCTTCCCCTTCTCGACTGATCCATCCGGCACAATTTGTTCTGCAACCAATACATCTCCTGGCAGCTTGTTGATCTCGGCCAAAATACTCAGGTTACTCTCTGCAACTGTATTTATTCCTTCTATGCTTTCTATCAGTTGCTTTAGTTGATTTTCTGCATCGTTCATAACCTTTAGGCGGGCTGGTACTTCCCCAAGTTGCACAGAAGCCTGACGAATAATCAGATCCTTCCATTCGTCAATAGCCTTCACTTGATTGCTTGCATCTTCCATTTCCTGCATAAGATGATCACTCACCTGCGCTGAAATGGGCTGAACGGAAGGTTTAGCAACCTTGGCTATGATCTCACATAATTGAGATATTTGCTTCTGTAGCTCTTCTTTCTCCGCGTTTTCACTGTCAAGCCTAAGGAACAAAGCATCCAGCAACGTCTACGTGTCCTGCTTCAATCCTTCAGTGGTAGCTTGACCGAGTGGTATTTTGGTCACCGTCACATCTTCTGCCGTGAGTTCCTCTTCTACCTTTCCTTCCGCCAGGATTAATATCTCAGCAAACTTCTCTCCCGAATCCTCGATGATCAACCTAGAAGTTGCTTTAGCAACTTTAGGCCTTCTGTCTCTTCTGCTCAGATCCTGAAGTAGCTGCAAGTCATGTTCCTCTAAGTTCATCTCTACTCTTGCTTCCGGAACCAACTGCAAAGCTAACCATTCCGAGAAATTACTTCTCGGAGAGTGAGAAGTCGCTGAGTGCACTACCATTTCCCGCTCTGCATCCTCTCCATCAGAAAGTGCCACAGTATCATGGCTGCCATCCTCTGAAACATCCAAGGACAAAGCTCTTTCGAACTCCGTCATCTGCAGCTTCAACATCTCCTCTGGAATGGGTGCTGAACGAAGTGGCTACGGAGAGAAGATGAACGTTGCTGGTTTTAATGAAGGCATGGAAACATCTTATTGCTGTGGTGCAATAGTTGGTGATCCACTAGGTACTGGAGAAGTCGGAGTCAAAGCTATGGTCGTAGAAGTGGTCTTCTCTTTCTCTTGAGATCTTCTGCATACTTTCAACTTCTCGGACCTTCTACTGCTCTCTCCTTCATGCTTTCGCTTGAGGGAATCTCCTGCGCCGAAGTTGCCCGTGATTTGATTCATCAATACTTCATCAAGGCAGTATCCCTTCGTTAGCAGCCAGCTCGAAGTACTTACCAACACAGCTCCGGATCTTTCTTCTATTGTGCTGCAGCCGCCATTGCTATCCTGTAGTAGAGCTTTATCTCCTCCCATTTGATGGTAAGTGTCAAGTACCACGTTCCCATCATCTTTAAGATCCGCAGGTATCCGCGCTAGTCCAAAGTCAAATACTTGCTTTGCCGATAGCCTGCTGAAATCTTTCTTTCTGACCTCGTACTCACTTCTGCACTTCATCCAGAAATCTTCTAACGAAGGCACATGTGCGTACTCCTGGGAGATTGTCTTCCTGGCTATTCCAAATGGATCGAAATTAATCCGTGCCGAGAAGAACTCTTGCTCATACTCAGACAACATTTGCGCTTCCATCCCTCGAGCTCTGTGAATGCTGATGCAACTGTAATATCCCACAGTGAGTGGGAAGAAGCCCGTAGACTTGTGCCACTTCGACTGAAGGTCGTGTAACTCCACAAGTTGCCTGCTCAGCTCCATGGCAATCAATCTGTCACTCGGGTACCTTGGCATCTTTGTTGGTTCACCTGAAAGCTCGTAACCCCGAGGTATGTGAAATCTGCAAACTGGATGAATACACTGCCAATCTTGGACACTGCTTCCCATGCTTCCTTGCTTACCCTGTGAGTCTTCAAGTCTTTGTCTAACCTGCAGATGAAATCGTAGAAGAAACCATCGTTGATCACTTTGAAGTCCTTCTCGCACGCAGGTGCAGTAAGCTGTGGGTAGCACTCGAAAATGGGATCCTTGGAAAGAATACCACATCTATCCAGCTTGGAAAAGACACCCTGTGAAGCTGTAGCATATACCAAGTATGAAGTCATCTTGAAGCTGAAGGTACGCTTTACGTTCCGCAGTTGCTCACCGATGTTGCTGCTAATAATTTCTGACCAACTGATTATAGAATCAACCTTGTTGATTTCAATGGTCCTGATGAAAGCATACATCCATGTCCGGAAAGTGTAGGCATTCACTTCACCATTCAACCTGCATAGCAATTTGACAATATCATCCGCCTCCTGCACCAAATTGGATCGTGGAAGAGTTCTCGGGAACTTGGAAGGGGATCTAGGCTTCTTCATGAACCGGCTATTCATGATGCTCACACAGTCAGCTCTATGCTTTTCCCACCTACTGTCAGCATCCTGAATGCTAATAGAAGTCACCACCTTTCGTACTGGAATCTTCAAACAATAATCGAAGAATTCTGCATCCAAACGAATTATTGTCTTTCCCGCAACATCACGCACTGATCTGGATGAAGGATGATAAGATCTAGCACACTCCATCACAAACTCTGGCAATTGGGCTGTACATGGGAAAGCTGCAGCTCGAATAATTCCACTACTTTTGACCGCACGCATGAGTGAAGTCTTTCCAGCTCTAGATCTGTCAATCAAATCAGAAAGAGGTTCTGGGCCTAGATCCGTGTCTCCTATGTCTGAAAGTTTAGAAGCAATGCATGAATCCATCGTGCTCTCTTTTTCATCTCCTTTTGCCATGGCTTTATCAATCTTTGTCTGAACAATTCTTTTTCTTCTAATTTGGCTGGATTTCTTCAATATTGGTGCAGATCTGGACAATTCTTCAGATTCGGAGGATATTTGCAATGTATTGGACATTGATAAATACTCCTTTTCTTTTATAAAGCACCTGTAATGAGTTCTTGTAATTTATTCAGACAAAAATGGCCACCGGAGCATGAATAGTGAATTTAAATTATAAAAATCTGCACTTTTCAAGCCTGCTGCCCCAAAAATTGGTGTTTAATTTGCACATAAAGAGAGCATGAATCCTTTCAATCAACACCTGAGCTCCTGTTACACCTGTGAAAACAACTATGCCGACGAAGATCAACCTTCTCCAAAGCATGCGCCAAATCTGGAAGCTTTTAGCCTTTGTTAGCACTTTGTCTGTGCAAAATCCTTCCTCTAATGGGGGCACACTTTTTTTTCCTTGTTGCAATTCTTAACCTGTGAATTAAATAATTCATCCATATGGCTGCCCATGCTTATATAACCTTCACAATTCTATAATTAATAATTTCCCTAACAATTAAAGGCAATTAATTAATTAAAAATCATGCTTTTCTCTTTTAAAAATAGCATGTTTAAGGATAGCCATCCAATAAATTAAATTAATCCAATTTAATCCTTCACACAGCACTTCACTCAAGTCTCACAGTGTGCTTTGACCATAGCCACTGAAAATAGAAATTAATTTAATGATTTAATGCTTCAAAAATCATTAAATAATGCCCAAATGGGGCGCACTTTTTGAGAGAAGAGGGCAGCCACTAAATAAATTAAATTTAATTTATTTAATTTATTTCTTTTATTCCTCCTTTGACTTCTTTGACCTCCTCAAGCTTGGGCGCACTTTTTGAAGGAAGAAAGATTATTTAAAATAATCAATTTAATCACTTTAATCCATCACCAAAGGGGGCGCACTTTTTTGCACATGTAATTCTATTTTAAAGAATTTTTCCATAATGGGATTCTTTACCCTGCCAGGCAGGCACCAAAATCCCATGATCCACTTAAGTGATTTGACTTTTACAATGGGATTCTTTACCCTGCAAGGCAGGCACTAAAATCCCATGATTTCACTTAAGTCACTTTCCTTTTATTATATCATGAGAATTTTCACCCTGCAAGGCAGGCAATAAATTCCCGTCTGCCTGCAGCCTCTATTTTTCCCACTGCAGCTTAAGTGACTTTTATAACACGGGAAAAAGTACCCTGCCAGGCAGGTATACAATTCCCACCCTGCATGCGGTTTATATTTTTTCCATCGCAGCTCAAATCCTTTGTTTTCCAAAAATGCGCCCATCCCCGCAGGGGCTTTCCTGTGCACGACTTCGCTTTTTCCCAGTGATCCAGACCTCCGATGATGACTTCCTTCGGGCAAAATGTGCGTGTATGTTTTCCAGCTGCTCCAGGCCAAAAATCGGGCTTACCCGACGAAGGAGTTGTTCCAGAGAAATTTCACAGAAAACAGAACGGGACACCACAAAAACACGAAAAATTGCCAAAAGTTACAAATAAAGCCCAAAACTTAAAATAAGTTAAAATCCTTCTGGTATATAGGAATAATAACATATTCACTTATAACGGAGTTAAAATGGAGCGCAAATAGCCTCATACGGGGCTCAAAATAATTAAATACAAATTTCCCGCAGACAAATCCCGACGACAGAATAAAACAATTTTGGGCATCTGGGTATTTGGCGAAAAGGGCTAATATGGCTCTTTGGGATTATCTTGACGCAATATAGGAACTTTCAGGCAATAAAAACAACAAATGACCCACTATTTTAAAAGTATGAATTTTTTTCGAATTGGGTAGTCACAGATTTCAGGGTGAAATCTGAGTGACACCAAGGATATTAAGTTCATTAACATTAAACTTCAATGTTATGTCATAAGTGTCGAATAGATTAGTAAAGGATTAGAAGTTTCTGAAGCTTGAATAAATCTATTGAGAAATATAATATCTTAGGGAGCTCCTTTTGGAAGAAAATATTGGTGTGGTCTTGAATTCCTAACTCTTCTTCTAACCCCTATCCTATTTAAAATTGGTGGCACTTTAGTTTCCAAAATCATTTGGGAGGCTTGGGAGATGCTCTAACCTAACCTCGTCTAGATTGGAGATGGTTTTGAGAATGGCCTTTGACTTAAATACCATTCGCTTTAGTGGTTTACCATTATTAGCTTTCATAATGTCCCCTTTTCAATGGATCCTTAGATTAAGAACCTTATGCTCTTTAAAAGGGAATCAAGACTATCCGTGACATTTTTAGTAAGGTTTCCTACATTTGGTTTTCTTGAGATGTCCTTAAGGATAAATTATAACTTAAGAGTGGGGATGTTTAATCTATTTCTAAAATTCAAAGCTCCATACTTGGTTATTATTTCCATAGAGTTGGTTTCATCTCTAGAACCCCCTAGTGGAGAGATTGGCATTGACATTTGACTACTCCTTTTTGCAACTACAAAACCCATATTGGCTATCAGGACTTTGATCCTTGGGATATTGTAATGTCCCCAATGGACATACTTTTACCCCTAAACGGATTTTAGGTAATCTCAAACACTAAATGTAAATTGTAAACAAAATTCCAATAAATTATCATGCAGATTTGAATTAAACATGGGAAGTGTGAGTAGGGTATGAAAGGAAACTCACAACAACCATTGCTTAAAATTTGATATTTCCATTCCAATCTGATCCTTCAATTTTATAAAGCCAAAACATGAAGAAAGATTTTGATACATAAGAAGGCTGAAATTAATTTCTTTTGAAACCCCAATCTGCAAAAAATTATGGCAACTTCAAAAATTCATAGCTCACTCAAAATTGCTCCGATTCACACAAATAAGCTATACATGGACTAAAAGAAAGGGAGAATGCAATGATGCTACCCATTCATAGAATTTACCACCATAAGTGCCCTAAACAACCAAAACACCAATTTTCCCTAGGGTTTTGGGTTGGCAATTGTGGCAAAAACATATAGAAAAGAGTGGGAAATATAACAACAAACGTCTCTTCCAAACCCTTGAAAAAAATTGGCAACGTTTATTCCTTCAACTGTTGAAAAGATACTAAAATAAATGGCTAAATCAATGATGCTCAGTGGAATCCCTTATGTAGAGAATCCTCACAAACTAGAGGAAGGGTTTTCATCCTTTTCTAGACTCTAGGAGGGTTTTCGTCCTTAGAGAGAAAATGCAAGCCAAATGCTTTACACACAAATATGAAATTTGATAATAAACAAGTGATGCCTCTTCTAAGCAAGTTGACTTGCTTATATAGAGAAGATTTGTCACCCAATCAGATTTATCCCTTCATTTAATATTTTTTCCACCCACTTTCCTTCCTAGTGCAAGTCACATTTTTCTAGAGTGGATAACTTTGGCTCATATGCTTTTGCTTTTTTTGTTTATTTATTTTTAAGTTACTAATAAATTATTATAAGTGCATATAATGTTTATTTTTAATTTTTTTTTTTTTGTACTTTATAATAAAATATTATAACTTAAGTCACCCTTATTTTCTTCCCTTAGTTGTCAGGTAGAGAAAATAGGGTAAGGGTATTCGATTGGGAAGGGGATATTACAGTCCTCCCTTCCCAAAATTGCTTGCCCTCAAGTAATTCTAATTTTGTTTTGTCCAAGTTCCATGCATAATAGACAAAACATGTTGAAGTGATCCAAAATCCTGGCCCTTGTATCTATCAAGTGGGCTAAAAATTGCCACCATATATCATCCAAAAGGTCCTCATATACATATACTTGGAACAATGGATCAACAAACTCCCCATTAAAGACTTCATCTTCTACATTATAATGTATCTCATGATGGAAATAAATTGGAACATGCAACAATAAATAAGACACATTATTATGTTCTTCATACCTCAAAATATCACTAACATCCTTGTCAATCTTGGTCTTCAAAATGGCTTGACTTTGCTGCATCAAATCCTGAGCATTCTTGTCCACAATGGGCTGAATATTATGAGTCAACTGCTGCAATATTATACCCTTTTCATCTTCAATTATTTCTTGTGAAATCTTCTCTTCTTGGAAAGATATTTCCATGCTCTCGGCTGCCCCAACTTGAGGGATATCATTCCTCATACCTTATTGCCCACTAATTGAAGAAGTCTCTTCCTTGAACTCTTATAGGTGTTGTCTTGCTTGAGTGGCTATCAATCTAGCAGCTCTAGCTCTATTATTCCATTCCACACAATTTCTTAGAGTTTCCATCACATCGTCCTTGCTTTCGTATATCAATTTCTTTTCTTGCCTATTATCAATTTCTCTATCAAGCAAAGTTTCACTAACAAAATTATTTTGCTCAATGGAAATCATACCTTTTGAAGTTTCTTCTTCTTGCATGTTGGAATATACAATGGGCTTATTTTTGTCCAATTGTATGTTTGAATTGGTAGCCTCCATGATTTTGTTTCCTTACTCAACCTGCACATCAAATCTCTCTATAAATTTTTGTGAGAAATATGCAAGTGAATCAACAGATTCGACCCCTTGGGTCTTCAACAAATGACATCACCATTTATGTGCTTCTCCAACCATGTATCTAGAGATGAGCTCGAGGGCATCATCTTGAAACATGGGATTATACCACAAAAATTTCTTAAATTCATTCAACTAACATCTAGAAGATATTTCCTAAGTTCCATCAAAGAAAGGGACTTGGGTCCACTTCATCTTCCCCTTCAATTGCATTCAAATCTAATTATTATTATTTGTATTTCCTTCCTCACAGTCTGGGAGGATTTCATGCTCTAATATCACTGTAATCTCCCCAATAGACATAGTTTTACCCCTAAAAGGATTTTAGGCAATCCCAAACACTAAATACAACTTGTAGAAAAAATTCCAATAAATTATCATGCAGATCTAGATTAAACATGGGAAGTGCAACTAGGGTATGAAAGGAAACTCACAACAACCAGCGCTTAAACTTTGATATTTCCACTCCAATCCGATCCTTCAATTTTATGAAGCCAAAATATGAAGAAAAATACAGATTTTGATGCACAAGAAGGCTGAAAATTTATTTTGAAACCCTAATCTGCAGAAAATTATGACAACTTCAAAAATTCATAACTCACTCAAAATTGTTCCGATTCACACAAATAAACTATGCATGGACTCATAAAAATAGGTAGAATGCAATGCTGTTACCCATTTATACAACTGACTAACACAAATTCCCTAAACATCCACAAAACCAACTCTCGCTAGGGTTTTGGGCTGAATTTTGTAGCAAAAACATATACAAAAGAGTGGGAAATATAACAACAAACTTCTCTTCCAAACCCTTGACAAAAATTTACAACCTTTATTCCTTCAACTGCTGAAAATTACGGCTATCTCAATGATGCTCAATGGAATCCCTTGTGTAGAGAATCCTCACAAACTAGAGGAAGGGTTGTCGTCCTTCTCTAGACTCTAGGAGGGTTTTCGTCCTCAAAGAGAAAATACAAGCCAAAATCTTTGCACACAAATCTGAAATTTGATAATAAACAAGTGATGCCTCTTCTAAGCAATTCAACTTGCTTATATAGAGAAAATGGCCCAACTAACCTCCTTCAACACCCAATTAGATTTGTCCCTTCATTTAATATTTTTCACCCACTTTCCTTCCTAGTTCAAGTTGTATTTTTCTAGAGTGGATAACTTTAGCTCATATGCTTTTGTCTTTTTTATTTATTTATTTTTAAGTTACAAGTAAATTATTATAAGGGCATATAATGTTTCTTTTTATTTTGTATTTTATAATTAAATATCATAACTTAAGTCATCCTTATTTTCTTCCCTTAGCCATTGGGTAGACAAAATAGGCTAAGGGTCTTTGATTGGGAAAGGGATATTACATATATTCAATTAGATATCTTTGACCATTATTAGAAATTAAGATCCATGGAATCTACTTGGGTTAGGTAGTTTTCCAATCTTTGAAAAGGTCATATTGAGCCCAAAAAGACTCATTTTCTCTAGTGTATTCTCTATCAAGGTTTACGATCTAGAGGTATGCTTATGTATATGGGGGTCCAAAATCCCACATACCCATCCTTCCACCAAGTGGAGACCATAAATTTCCTTTTCCTATTTTTCCCTCATGTTCAATTCACGTAGAAGTGGATTCACAACCTTTTTCAACATTTTCTTCCATAGTTGTTTACTTGGAATAAGGTTCTTCTAGGGTACTCAACCTTGTTACCTACAAAATAAATTTTTTAAAAATATATTTTGTGTGGATTATTTTTGTTTATATTTTAAATATAAAAATCGTTCTTTTAAAATAATGTGACAATTAAAAGATGTTTTTCCATGACTAACAAATTTGTTGTTATCTCCACTTTTTCACTTCAAATCTAGGCCTAGGAAGATAATTTTCATTTGGAGGTGGAACACCTTTAATATCTTTTTTACTATTAAGGAATGTTCCTTATGTTATTAGTCATATGCCTTTGCATTCTCCCCACTACCACTCTCATTTTCAAGGTTGTAACCAAGGTTTTATGTGTCACCACTCAAGGAGTAGGCATATTTTATATCCATATTCTCATCTAACTTCACCTAAAAAAGGAATTTTTGGTGTGTTTGAATGCATTGGAGGTAGTAGTGAGATGATTAGGGAACTCCTCAGGAAAAATTCCCATGCTTAGCTCTTTTAATTTCCTTGACTAGGTAGGCTAAGTAAACATGAGAAAAGAAAGAAAATTTATGGGTGAGATCCAAGACCTAACACTAAAGACCCTCCAGATACCATGTTTTTTGTTATTTGTTAGTGTCTTATTTTTTTTTTGTATGGTTGATGTTACTTTGTTTTACGCTCCTTGGTTTTATCACCTTTTTAACAAATAACAATTTGATTAACTATATATAATTATGGAAGTCATCCTTTTGTGTTTTTATGATACTTTCTCAAGGGCCATATAACCCGATGTGACATGCATTATGGGTTGTAATTTTTCCACCCTTTTTATAAAATTAACATTACACTCTTATGTATTAGTGGAAAGGTTGGTATTCTTATGTGAAACCAAAAAAATACATCCAAAATACCTAATCGACAATGGGTGCATACAACTAATAAGAAGATATGGATCCTAGTTTGTTAATCCATAAACGTGACTTCAAATATATCAAATCTCAAAACCTACAAAAATGGGTACCCACTAGTCTCTAGTAAAAACACTAGCTCCTACAATGTTGTTAACTTCCCACATGTTGTACATTAAATGTTTGTAATCTAATAAATTTGAAAGAAACATAAGTCCTATTGCAAAATGATGACATCCATTAATGTTAAGACCACTCAATTGTGGCTCTTTTGTCATTTCAATTCCCTAAAGTTGTTAACTAATAGGTATGTTCATAGTATGAGGAGACTATAGATTAGGGTTCATTTTAAGACACCTCTATAAAATTGTAGGTGGAAAATACCTGGTGAATATCCCTGGAACCAGTTTCAGTGAAAGGTGAATTTGACAGTATTCCAAAATTGAATTTTCACCTGGTTTTTCAAGCCAGAGAAATCAGAGTTCCAGACATCGATGCACCTTTGACGTGACAATACGACATCAATAATCATCCTTGACGTGTGTCAACACGACGTCAACAGATTCCTTTGACGTGCATCAATGGCCTATAAATACCCTCCCGCCGGTCATTTTCTCGTTTACACTTTCCAGCTCTCGATTTTTTTTTGTAGGAATCCCTCATTGTCAAAGATGTAAGCACAACTATAATGTCGACTTAAAATACTTCCCAACCACAAGCTCAAGAAAAAAATCAAGAAGAGAATCCAGTCCAATCCATGGGCAAGATCATCCACAGGAATCCCTTATTCCCCCACATCCATACTATTTTAAAGATATCTTCCGAATATGAAGATTTGATGGATGCGTGTGAGTTTATTGGGCTCATTGACATGCCCCATTTTGAAACAAATCCGATATATATTGAATTACCTTCTGTCATCCTACAATACAAAGGATGACCTTTTTTATGTGACTCTAAATGACAGCTGAATGTTCTAATTCAGTATCAAAGAAAATGACATCCGTCGGTTTACGGGCCTTCCATTCAAAAATTTACCAATTTTTACAACAAAAGGCAACACTCCTGGAAGAAGACAAGAAATTTCTCAAATCAACATTCAGTTTCCATGTTTATTGTAAGTATAATTAGTTTCAATTCATCATTTTTATTTTACTTTTTATTGTGATACAATTTGGTGTTATAAATTTATATTAATTCCCACTGTTTGGCATTTGTAGCTCATGTCAATAAATCCAGGCATGGTGTGGATACGTAAGCAATTACACACCACTTTCTTGCTGCAGTGATTTCATTTTTTCAATCCAGAATAGTTATGAAAGGTCGCCAAACAGATATACCAAACTGGGCCATTACATACATAGTTGCCACTATCTCAAAACAAAAATTCGATTGGTGCATCTATCTATAAAAAAAAATAAGAACTGACATAATAAATTCAAAGCTTTCAAAAAAACCTGTCATTTATCCCACAAACTATCTCCTCAGCCTTTAGTACGAGGCACTTTTAAATTTAAAAGATAAAAAAATTCCTACTTGCACTAACAAGGAGTTGAAGAAGTTGTCAATTCCATTTGAAGAACAACAAGTATAAACTATTTATTTTGTATTTCAATTTTCGACATTACACTACACAATTATTAACAATTTACGGTTTGCAGAGAAGATTTATTGAAGCCCTTCCTTAAAAAAAGGTGTTATCGAGAGGAAGAGCCCAACAACACGCTGAGGCCTCAGGAGACTCCCAATCTAAAATGGAAGCTCACTCCTCTCCGAACCCTCAACAGTTTGAACTTGTTAAATGCCAGATAAGTAATAACTTCTCATATATTATTTATAAATTCCAAATTTGTATTTTTATTTTCCAATTTAAATTTTAACCAATTGAATTGACATAACATTTAATGTTGATGACATTGCAGGGACTTTGGACCATATTCATGTTTTAGAAACTCAACCTTCTTCCCCAACTCAATCCATACAGTGGCATGCATTCGTATCTTCTGAACAACCACCAAATACTACTCCTACACAGGCACCCTTAGCACCATGAAAAACTACCCCTCGACAATAAGGTACAACTTTTCAATACTATGTTTAATTTGGTAGTTTTTGCCTTTTTGGATTGTTTTCTAGTTTTTCATGTTTTTTCTTGAACTTTTCAGCACATTGCAGTCCTTTTGATCAAACAATGGCACCGACCCCACTCAACCAATAATTTTTAAAATGCTAACCAGAGGAACAGTGAAAAAGAACATTGGTAAATGCATGCCAATTGCTCCAGCCCCTAGCGGGACACTAAACATTGCCTCCTTCTTTCAAATTCCAACACTCTCACTTGGTGGCTTGCCCAGTGCAACAGGCATATTGGTTTTGAACAATATAAATTTAGATGAAGATTATTTGGGCATTGATAACAATGACCCAACTGGTTTTTTCAATACCCGTGAGATGATTCAAGGCCAACAGGTATACTTCAATTTAAACATGCTTTACAATATTGAATTACATTTCAATTTAAATTTATTTATCTGAATCTTGATTAATTTTATCACAAACAAAATCAGGCCACCCAAAGGCAGAAACAAGTAGTAGTTGATCTAGCCGAAAGCCCCCATACTTCTCCAGCAAGATCATCTTCATCAGATACAGATAGTGAACAGTTGTTACCTTTTCCTTTGGAAAACTTAATTGGTTATGATTGTCAATCCCATGTCAGTGAGTTTATTCTACCTCATATCAATCAGCTCATAGAATGGGAGAGAAGGGCTAAAGTTCTTATCAATGAGATTATTAGTCATTATGAAAATTATTGGCAAAGGGATAGTTTATACGCTGCAGTCCAGAATCAACCTGCGAAGATGGATTCCTTACTTACCCAAGTAAGAAGTGGGACTGTCACATATAACAACAACTATAAAGATGACATTTTGGATAAGACATTAAACAAATTGGAAAATATTAGTGCTGAGGCCCAGGCATATTTTAACAAATGGTCTAAGGATAAGGATCTGGTAGCAATTGCAAATGCTGAGAGAGATAGAGTGGTTCTAAGTACTATCACTTTCAAACAGTCATTCTTGTTAATTTGAAATTTTCATTTTTTAGTTATATGTTAAATTGACATTACTCTTTTTGTGCAGTTGAAAAATGAAAATTTGAAGAGTCAAGCAAAGGTATTCCAAGTTCACTTGGAAACAACGAAGAATAGTTTATCTACAACTAAGAATTTGAAGGAAAATATTGTTTTGGTTAACAAACAAAACAATACACTAAAGTGGATAATTAAAGAGCACGACTTCGACCCTGAAATATTATTCAAAGCTAAGGTAGCAGCTGATCCAAATTTGTTGTCACATGGAGATGCGAAAAATCAAAAAGAAAGAATTTTAAAAAATCTGGACAATGCTGCTGAAGATCTTATAAGTTCTGGGGTTATTTCTGCTGTTGGGGAAAGGGGTACAACCACATGGGAAGAAACCGTTGGGGAAAGGAGCACATAAGTTGAAATGGATAAAGAAAAAGAGGGTTGAAACTTTTATTATTGAGTATGGAAACTTTAAATATTGAAATTTGTAACATTGAATGTTGTGGTCATGGTATTTGAATTTAATTATATGGATTTGATAGCCGTTTTTAAAATTTGAAATACTATGTAATCTTTAATTTTGATTGCATTTGGATTTGATAGAATTTTTAGATTGTATATGGAGTTTATGCTTTTTGGTTTACTCTTAATGGCGATTGCATTAGATAGGGATGAATCATGATGACGTATGTTTCTGGTTTACTTGGATTATCATGAATTGTATGTGGACGTAGATGATGAATGATATAGATGGATATAGATGATGATGAATGATGATAATGGATAATTGTTTTAGAAACATGGAATGATGATAAATGATGATGAATGATGATAATGATATGATATATATGGATGATGATCAATTTAATGTGGACGTAGATTTATCTTCAAGCATGATAATTCTTTTTCTCTAGACATTTAAACTTGTTTTAAGATAATTCTTCTTCTCTATACTTGTAATGATATGATCATGATGTCATTAGAATGGATATAGATGATAAATAAATGGAATGTGTTAAAATGGATATAGATGAAATTAGAATGGATATAGATGAAATTAGAACAGATATACTTGTAATGATATGATTATGAATTGTTTTAAAAAAAATGGAATTGTTTTAATAAATTTAAATTAGATAAATAATTGTTTTAATAATAATTGTAGTGTCAGGACTCGGGATTATGATAATGATATGGTGATGATATGATATATATGGATGATGATGAATTTTATGTGGACGTATATTATAAATTGTATAATGTATCATGGATTATGAATTGTATAGTATAGAAATATCTTCCTCTGTAAAATTCAATTGTGTCATTTTATCCCACAGTTAAAAAAATATATCAAAGCATTTTGCAAATATAAAAAATAAATTAAACATAATTGTAAGAAATCAAGAAAGAATCATCACTAGTAAGAAATTAAACATAATTGCAAATATGATAGGGTTTAACTTACCTCTAGTGTATTAGATTGCTGTGAAATCATCACTGGTAATGTGCTAGATCTTTGTTTGAAAAAAACTCAACACGAGAAATGGATTAGTAGATAGATGGGTGGGTTGCCTGACATTTTTAGTCCCGAGAAGTACCAGCTTCCTCGAATGGATGTCAACCCACGTTTTCCAAAAAAAATAAAATATTGTATTTAAATAAATGTAAATATATAGACCTGTAACATCTTTAATGATAACAAGAGCTGAAAAAAATGTAAAGTAACAAGCAATAAGATTAAGGTAAATAAGATACCTATTTAAAGTTGAAATCATCATTGGTAATGTGCTAGATCTTTATTTTAAAAAAACTCAACACAAGAAATGGATTAGTAGATAGATGGGTGAGTTGCCTGACATTGTCAGTCCCGAGAAGTAACAGCTTCCTCGGATGGATGTCAACCCACGTTTTCAAAAAATAAAAAGATTGTATTTAAATAAATGTAAATATATAGACCTGTAACATCTTTAACGATAACAAGAGCTGAAAAAATGTATAGTAACAAATAATAAGATTAAGGTGAAGAAGATACCTATTTAAAGTTGAAATCATCACTACCACTAGTAATGTGCTAGATCTGTGTTTTAAGAAAAATCAACATGAGAAATAGATTAGTGGATGGGTGAGTTTCCTGACATTGTCAGTCTCGAGAAGTAACAGCTTCCTTGGATGGATGTCAACCCATGTTTTCAAAAAAATAAAAAGATTGTATTTAAAGAAATGTAAATATATAGACCTGTAACATCTTTAATGATAACAAGAGCTGAAAAAAATGTAAAGTAACAAATAATAAGATTAAGGTGAAGAAGATACCTATTTAAAGTTGAAATCATCATTGCCACTGGTAATGTGCTAGATCTGTGTTTTAAGAAAACTCAACATGAGAAATGGATTAGTAGATAGATGGGTGAATTGCCTGACATTGTCAGTCTCGAGAAGTACCAGCTTCCTCAGATGGATGTCAACCCACGTTTTCAAAAAAAATAAAAAAGATTGTAGTTAAATAAATTTAAATATATAGACCTGTAACATCTTTAATGATAACAAGAGCTAAAAAAAATGTAAAGTGACAAACAATAAGATTAAGATGAAGAAGATACCTATTTAAAGTTGAAACAATCCATTATCAATAGCTTCTTCAAACTCGATGTTCTCTTCTGTAGAATGTGATGATGAGCCAATTACACTCTCAAGGTTGGGAACAATTGTACTTGTAGCTGTATTATTCACACCTCTTCTTTCGTAAAGGGAATTCCAATGCGGCAATTGCTCTGTCGAATGGAAAGGTTTCAATGGAGTATCGAGAAACATAACACCTCATGTAACTTTCTAGATTTTTATCCAACCTGTTTCTCAGTTTTGATTTTATAAATGATAATGCACTAAAAACCCTTTCATCCTCCACAGACCCCAAAATCATTGTTTGGCATAACTCATATAATCTGAAATATTCACTGATATCTTCTTGTAAGATAGAACTTTGATAGATTCCTCGCCACAACCTTGTAATAGCACCACTTTCAGAAGGTTCATCTAAAATTTTATATTGGTTCCTATTTTTGCAAAATTTGTTGATTGAAACTTTAATAAATCAGCATTCAGTATACCTTTGATTTCCATACCCTTGAGCTTTGAAGTCTTTGTGAATTGTTCCATTATTGTACCCATGGATTTATGGAAATGATTTTTGACAAAGTCTACACGGCCACCTTCAGTATTCCAAAAATTAGGATTCATCACACCCATGGCTTCCAAAATTTTATCTTTATAGAAACGTTCCCTAATTTCTAATGATAAGGATTTTGAAATTTTTTTAAGCTTTATTCTTGTTTCAACTATAACAGACTCAAAGAGATTACACGTCACGGGAACATCTTCTCGTTCCGATCCTATAATATCTTGACGTTTTTGTAAAATGTGCAGTGGTATTTCCCTCCCATTAACAGTGATGCAGAGGTGATCGTGGATATTAAATCTCAAAAAGGTGCTAGGATTTTTAAGATCTAATAAAGCTTTCCAATTCTCAAAAACAGGTGCATCAAAACTATCTTGGGAACAATATAATATATCAAGACTTTGACATACCATTTTTCTCATCCGTATAAAATCCATAATATAGATTAATCTGCCCTGTGCATGCTTCATCAGTGTATTGATCTCCTTTAACATTGGAAGAATACCAAACAATGTAAGCAATGTCTCCAAATCAGTTAAACGGAACAACAAGTCCCTCGCCCTATCAACTTCATGATGATATTTGTGCATGAAACCAACCAACGAAGGATATGCCTCACGAACTCTGCATGTAGGTTCATACAAAGAGATCCATCTAGTCTCGACATCCTTCAGAAGTTTTTTGCCATTTGTAATTCCAATTGCAAATTTCTGGAACTCAAGAAATCGCTTTGGGCTGCTTAACATATAGGCATGAAGTTCTCTTATAAGGTCTTCTAATTTAGCAACATTTTTGTGGTTGCTTACCATTTTATACACTGAATTCATTCTGTGAGCCATACAGTGAATTGGTAGCATATATGGGGCCATTATTGTTTGTAATCTAACACACATCCCTGTTCGATGACACTGCATGACAGATGCACCATCTACTCCAATGCATACCAACTTCGTAGCAATTTCATAATCAGTCATTCCAGCAATATCTTTCAAATGAGAAACAACTATTTTATGTAGGTTTTCAGCATTGCAGTTTTCAACCATTCTCATAACACCCAATAGATGAGGTGTCCTTATATGATTTTCTAAAGTATAGACGTGGATACATACCCATGCAGTGTTGTCGACTGCTGTCACTTCATTAATTGAAAGAGAGATAAAATTTGCTTTTTTTTCATTCTCTTTCAAATCTTCCTTCTTTATCATTGAAAGACATTTTTCCATTTCCCATCCACTACTTTCAGACCAATGAGACTGAGGTACGTTCAACATTCCATTAAATTGATACAAAAATTTGAAATCGAGGAAATCCGAAATCGGTCTTCCTTTTTTTAGTATGTGAAATAGAGTAGAGAATTGTATGAATTTTGCATGTAGATTTGTTTGTTTCATCTTACCAATATGCAATGTGATCGTTCCTCCCTTTTCCAAGAGATGTCTGTGTTTTTTCTGCTCTACTTCATATTCCGTTGCGTATCTAACATGCATGCATTCTTTTTCAATTTTCCACGTGTGTGTTTTGATTTTCTAGCCATCCACCCCCGTTACAGTCAAATATTGTTTTCCACAATGTTTTTCTATAGAGTCCAGCTTCAGTTGCATTTTTTTGTTGCTTTCTCAATTTCCACGTACATATTGTACATGTACATTTAGATGGGATCTCTTCAGAATTAGATGATTGTACAGGTTCGATAAATGGAAATTTCGCTGCCCAATCAAACTTGTATGTCCTGCCAATGGTCCACATATTCTTGTTCGTTTTCAATGTTTTACTTTTTTGAGTAGAATTTTGAGCAATATCACAATCACGTGTTTTCCTCTTTCTTGGACTGGAATTTGAATTTGATTTCTGTGTTCCATTTTGCTGAGTATTTGTATGTGTGATATCTTGATGCACTTCTGGTTGCACCCCAACAGGAACAATATCTTCAAGATCTGGCATATTATCGTAGGTGTCATTTGTTTGACTTTGATACTGTGCAGAATGCATGTCCACCTCAATAATACCTTCCACACAGTCAGTATTCTGATTCTTTGTGGTGGCATCTATATGGTTGATATTTTCAATATCTATATCCACAGAATTTCCAAAATACTTGAAGAGTGATTTCTGAGATTTCTTACTTACTTTTAGGTTCTTTGCATTCTTTGAACTAGCACCTTCCATTATTCTGAAGAGATTCCTACGTCAGCAAAAGAACCAAGTAGCAACTCTGTCCACTGTCTAAGGTCTTCATCGTGCGTCAACTCTGCCCTTGTCATGCATCAACTGCTATGCCCTATCATGCGTCAAATCTCTTTGTCGCACGTCAACTATGTCCCTGTCACGCATCAACAACTAACCCTAACAGGTTAACAACAATCTCTGGTGCTTAAGAGTATGCGAGTTCAAACTTCACAGTATTGGTAATTTGGTAAGCTACTTGAGGTATACTACCTGGCGAATCACCTAAGTTTTTATAGGAGATGTTTTCAAATGAAGGCGAAGCCAACCCACCCAAAAAAATATACTGTATATTTTAGGTGAACAAGACACCGACCCGCTCTGAAAAAATCACCTTTTCAAATTTTCCTAAAATGAAATTTTCGCCATATTACGAATATTCGCCACTAAAATTATCCTTGCTATAGATGTTTCCTACACTAGCTCACTAAACACTATTAAAATAACTACCTTAATGCATTAAAACTAAACAAAAATCTCACCTAAATTCTTATTTGCGCAATCCAAAATTTTATAGAACATTATGATATACATATATATAAACATTTTGTAAATTAAGGTAAACAAAACAATTATACTAAATTGGAAAAATATATTTCATAGTTAGAACCAGAGAATTGGAAAAATCCATGGGTATTTGGAACCTTACAATCTATATTACCTTTAGACTATTTTTTATATTGTTAATTTTATTTTCTATATGAAAAATTTCTATTATTATGCTAATTTATGCCAACATGCAAAATACATTATTAAATCAAACTTAATAACACTAAAGAATTGATAATTTTATACTACTAAAACTCTTGCACATCCCATAGGTTGTTATTAATGATCCTAAAAAATTCATGGAAAAATCCCATGAGTACTAAATTCCTTCTCCCTACTTCTTCTTTTTATGCAACTCTCCATATTTCCTCCTTCACTTTAGTATTATGAAATTTTGAAAGAATAACTAATTAGATAAGACATAACCTCTTGATCTCTGAAGGAAGGTTAGTACAAAAGAATTAATATTTTGTTTTGAACATATTTTCAATAGTTTGAAGAACTCTATAAATGGTTTGTAGTTATGTTTCTTAGTATGAATTGTTAGATACCATGAAAGAAAAATTTGAAGAATTCTATAATAGTTTGAAGAACTCTATCCATGACGAACTAGAAACATAACTTTACAAAATAATTGTGTTGAAGGAAAAAAATGGGCTATATAAATATCATGAAAGAAAAAATATATTTTAAAATGTTATATAAACCAGATAAATAAAAACCCCAAAAGTAACAATACCAAGTTTGAGCCAAATAGAATACTCAAGATCAAATATCAAATTTGAAAGGTTATTGAAAATTTTACTGTGAAGGGAAAAAATTCAACTAGCCCTTATATGATGAAAAGTAACATAGATATTTACACTTCATATAACAAGAGTAAATTTAGTACACACCTCCTAAAACTTCATAACAATTTTTAAATAAGTGATTATATAAAAGCACAAAAATAGTTGAAATTTTTAACATGTTCATGTTGAAATTTTTACACACCAAAAGTATATTAAAATTTTGACGTCAATTTTAGCATGGAAAATCCAACCCATGAGTTTCAACTTATACTTTGTGGTTTCAACCTGAAAAATTCTCCAATTTTGACATTGACATAAAAAACATATTTCAAATGATAGTGCTCATATTTATGGTGTTTTTTTAATGAGTCTCCCGTTACTTCACAATGAAATACACCGAGTGGTTATTTCAATTAATATAATTATCTACTATAAACAAAAAAATTCAAAATCAAACATGCAATTTTTTTAGCTCATTTTTTTTTTTGGTGTTTTATAACTTATTAAAATAATAATAATAATACATATGAAGTGGGATCACCACTAAATGGTATGGCATTTCAAGTCAAATGACTCAACAGTAGCATAAACTATTATTTAAATTCAAATGACTCCAACGGATCACCACTAAATGGTAGGGCCTAGAAAGTGTTATAATTAATTTTCCAAATAAGAATCATAAATCATTCATTTAAACGAACCAATCAACCAAAGGGGAGTCTTTCCTCGTACATGTTTTTCCTTTCTACTTCATATCTCTTTTTGTCCCAAAGGTAAGACATCGAATAAATTACATTTTTCCCTTCGTGTTTCATCTCTGTCTAGCACTTGGATGATATTTTTTTGCATGATTTTCTTGGCAAGTGCCCTCTTTTAGTGTTTTTTAAATTGATGAATAACAAAATATTCAATATTTTTTTTATTTCTTAGATTAGTTTAATAAAATTTGAATGCACTATTTTATTGACACAAGGAATCGAAGTTTAAGTAATTTTATGGGAAAATCCTTCACCATTTATAGTTAGATATCCTTGTGTGTGGTTCTATGTTAGTAAATATTTTTGTTTATTGTCAGTTTAACTAGTTTCTAATTTTTTAGAATATCTACCAATGGTGAAGTCATGCCTCCCAAATAAGAATCATTGTTTTCATACACATATTATACAAGAACATGATTAGATTAAGATAAAGAAAATATAGCATACGATAAAACAATTTTAGTAATTATTCATAGTGGCGAGCTTAAGGGTAAACACCATTTGTTTCAAAGTAGCCAAGTAATGTTGTCAAAATTTTGAAAAGTAACATACAAGAACACCATTAAAAATGATCATTATACAAAATAAAGGAGGGTAAAAGAAGGCAAGCTTAATATTTAATGCATCATTTAATAGTAGTATCTCATTTAAGAAGAAGTTCTTCTAGCAGTAGGCCCGAGACTAAAGTGACACAAAAATCAATAAATTTATGATAGAGAAAGAAGTAATCAGTTACCACCTACATTGGAATGCCATTCATGGTTTAAATTTACCAGGTTCAGTTTTCTAAAAAATAATATGAGAGACGACATAAATGTTTACCTGTGATGTAAAATAATTACTCATATCATATTGGGTTTTACTGTATTTTACTCTTAAAGTTGTATCCATTGACTATTTTTTGGTTGGAGTCTTCCAAATATGTTCTCCTAAAAATGATAGTATAATATCTATTCAGAATCTATTTTGCTTTGTCTTTTTACCAAATAATGGAAATATCAATTTTCTATCATCGTATCCTTTCTACTGATGTTTGTGGATGTAGCATACAAAAAATCATTACACCATTTTACAGCGTTGTTCTGCAACACATTTTCTAAAACTTACCTACAAACTAATAGAATGAAACTTGATTATTCTAAAATGTAAAATCTAGTAGCCCACTTTTTCCACCTCTATTCTTTTTATGCACACCCTATAGACACCAATTTTTGGTATCACTACCCCCTCATCCTGCGTTTGCTCCCCTTTGTCGTTGTCTTGCATAATACACATCTCTCTTCCTATTTCAATTCCCTTTTCCCTCCTAAAACCTATTTATTCAAATTTCCCACTTTCCTATTTTATCCCATCATCTATTTTCCCCCCTAACTCACCCCTTAATCCTATTTAATTAATCCCTAATCATATTTATTTATCATCCCTACACCCTCATTTAATGATTTTCCTCCAACCACCTTTTATCCTCCATAAATTCCTTTTTGGTTCTCCCAAGGTCTTCATATAATAATTTTATCTCCCCTTTGCGTTTATTTAATATTTTCCTTTCTCTCAACCACCTTTTATCCATCTCTAGGTTTCTAACCACCTTCATTTCATAATTTTACCTCCCTTACCTTTATTTAATGTTTTCCTATTCCCCAACATCCAGCTATCCTCCCCTATAAATATGTCCATACCCTTCCTTCTTCAGGGAGGCAATTTTTGAGATCTTATCTATCTTCTTGAGGATTTGTTGTGTTTATTTCTCATCTCCAGACTGAGTCGCCATCGAACTATCCTAGTCGTTGTAGACCCATCTCAGTCGTCATCGACCTTATATGCAATTATTAAATGTATCAATTTTCTCATTCCACGACTTTCCCCATATCAGATCTAAGACCTCAATATTTCAGAGCCTATTGCAGACCTATTTTCTACATTTTATAATCCACTCTACTGTGGTCACCGTTAAATATACCTGTCAGTCTCGGGTCTCCCATCGACTTGATCATGTTTGGTTTAATATCATTCATTTTTATCAGATCTGCATCTTATCTTATCTAGCACATTTCAGATTTCTATTTTAGTTCAGTTATCTGTTGCAATCATATCATTTATCCATTATCGTTTTATCCTTATTTTTATATTAAAGTGGTTTGACATCCATCCTAGGAAGTTTTCACTTCTCAAGACTGGCATTGTCGGGAAACCTACCATCCTATCTACTAATCTATTTTTTGTGTCTAGCTTCTCTTTGTTGTGCAAGTCATTAAGCTCATTGCGAGGATGATCTTTTGCACTCGTCTCCATCATCATCTCAGCTAGAGGTACCTTAAACCTTCTCATATTGGAGTTACTTATTTCTTTGTTGTTATTTCACTAATTTGAAATAGGTACAAGAAAATCAGTTCAACACGCCCAATTCTGCACATCATCTTTATTTTCTCTCAAATCTCTGAACATTTGGGTTTGTGTAGAGAGTGTGCCTCTAAAACATATTTGATTGAGATATCATGCTTGTAAAGTTAAATAGATGAAAAAGTATATATGTGTCATTCTTCTTTTCTCAGCCACCCTCAATAATACTATGGAAAAAACATCAAGTTTTAATGCCACTAACATGCATTTAAGTAGTTCTTGTCTTGTTACTTGTTGTTATATGTTTCTGTAAGAGAAGTTTTAATTAAAGATAATAAAATATTATAACAAATTTCAATTTGGCACATCTCCCCGATGTTTTATTAATCTCAATAATATATCTTTCACCTATCATAAGGTATTTTCTTTTGATTTATTTGTACAAAAATGAATTAGGAAGGCTGGAAGCAATACCAAAATTGGCATGTTTGATGGGGATATGACACGTATGACCTGACACTAGAGATAAATTTTGAGACACATGTCATTACTAACATGTTTGTTTAGGTACCTACTACTTACTCGGTACAAGTTGCATGCTACTAGTAGTTGCCACAGTTGACGGGCATTTTTAAACTTAGCCATTTTTGACATGTTTAGTAATGCTTCATACTTCAAAAATCTCATTTACATTTTATTTTTTTATTTTTATATAGGAAATTTTCCTATTACACTTTTGTGACAGGTTTAGAAGCTTGAGATGGGCTTGGACGGGGTGCAAATTTGATCCCTACTTGGAATACCCAAGCAATATATATTCTAGAAATGAATAAAAGGAAGAACATAAATCCCATTTAATAATAAATATTGTTGTAAATACCCCTAGGAAATAAAAAACAACACACTAATAGAAGTCATGTTTCATATCATATTATATTTAGTGCATGTGCATACAAAGTCAAATAAGAAAATATCCATTTAATGCTTTCTATGTACGTGCAAGTGCATTTCTTCAACTAAAAAAACTAGAGGCAAAGATGAGAAAGAACATGGTCATAAAAAAACATTAACAATCAATGCAAGTGTGGTTATTATTATTACGTGTAAAATGCTCCAACACCATTATTTACATGTTGTCTTATTATGCAGTCACCATTAGTATGTTTGTCATGATCAATAGAAATTGTTAACATGTCAACCCTGTCATTGAAATATGTTACTTAGAAATAGTCTTTGATTAAACATTGAAAACTACACTGTACTAGTTGTTTTGAAGATATAAAATAGGGGGTGAGAGGAGAAAGTGATCAACAAATTTAGTGTAAAAATCATGCACAACCCAATAAAAAAAAATTGGACTTTAATACCCTTATATTAATAAGAAGGAAAATAGAGAGAAGTAGAGATAAAATAAGAAGAGAAGAAGAGTACAATGATTTATAGGAACGTAAAAGTCATAAGAAGGGATAATTTATATAAATTATCTCATATTGTTCCCCGATTTGAGAATCATATAGTTGGGCAAAGGTGAATTCCCTATTTCTTTCCATTTTCCCTTTTCAAGGGGCTCCACCATAAGTGCTTTCAAAGGGCTCTCAAAGCTTAAGGGAATATAAGTCATTTTTGTAGCTACCTACTCTTAAAGGACCTTGACATCACCCTATGAAAAAGGGGATGAATGCAACCCACTTAAGGGGCACAACCTATATGTTACTAATGTGTTAAAAAATATAGGGGCATATTTATAATTTGGGATTTTCTCTGAATCCTTGGAAAGATATGCTTCTTCCAAAGGGGAGGTGAAAATGAGACTCATACTAATATCATTAGGTCCAGGTTCTAAAAATTGATGTCACTCCTCTCCACCTTACCACCAGGTCCATTTGGAGTTCCCCTCTTTTCTATATAACCACCAATCCCAACAATATTCTTAGTCTATATCATAAGGCAGGCTGTAAATGCCCAACAAAAAATCAAGCTCAAAATATGATGGAAAATTATGCATAGTCCACATTTTTCTTCCAAATTCAATTCCTCTACCTTCATCTAAATTTCATTTCGTAAACCACTAGAAAAAATTAACTTCAATTTATAGATGAGTGAAGGTTGTGATATGTTGGTATGTGTCTTGAGAGAAAAATTGCAACATCCCTAGACCCATTCGTAATGGATATTAGAATGTGATAATTCCATAATTGAAGAGGGATTTTGGATCTTAAACCCAAACCGAGGCAAATAAAATATAATTTGAGAAGGATAAAATATGGGAATCATTGTTTTCAAAACAACCCACATTCCCCAAAATCAAGGACATGCAAGAAGGATTAATCTATAACCCATTATTGAATTAAACTCTATAATAAATAATCCCTAGTATGTGGGTAGATTTATATTTATCAAGAGGGAAGGGTTTTCCATTGTTTCCATGGCAGAACATAAATAGCTATGGGTGTAACTTGTTGTATTGCATTCATATCCTTATCATCATTCTTTTTTTTGTTGTTAGCCTTAGATTTATATGATGGTCAATTTTGAAACTCAAATACACTAAATGTAAGATTGTTAGTGCAAAAATTTTAACATGTTGGTTACAAGAAGCTTAGTCTCATAGACCCTAAATGTGATGATCTTAGTCCCATATATCTTGACTTCATGGAGCTTAGTCTCATCATAGGTCTTAAATAGATGTAAGTTATCGAGCATAACATTTTTCTTAAGTTGTGGAACTAGGATAGAAATAAATGCATATTGTAACTATGTCTCATTGATGGTTTGGGTCCCTTGAGACAACATAGTCTTGTATCACAACACATAATGTGTGACATTCTCATCAGGTTGATGTTTGACTTGGGAAATTTGCATAAAGGACACCCTTTATTCTAATGTTGATAGAGGAGTGAGCAAGGGAAGCTACCAGCCAAAGGTTAGGAAAGAGTCTACCAAACCTTGAGGGATATTGTAGAACATATATGGTGCATATTCCATGAGTCTAGATGGAAAAAAATAGTCAATAATATGTCATTACCTGCATAGTCCACGTATGAAGTGACAAATTCACAAAGTTTTTGCTTAGGATCGATCTTACCAATATATACCAAAGACCTTGGGTGAAACAAACCCTATGTGTAAGGGCTTGTTTACACCCTAAATATATAAATGCATAAATTATATGCCAAGTTGAATATTATGAGTAAATTAATAAACATTAATCATATAATTTAAAATATATTTTTTAACACTTTCAACTATGATAAGAACAATATAATGATTACTGAAACACAAGAATAGATAAGTAATTAGCTACATAGAGTGATACAGAAGTGATATGGGTGTGCAGATTAGGTGAGAAGTCTATTTCTAAATTTGGAAATGCTTCATCTATAGATATGGACCTAGAAAGTTCCCTTGTGCAAGGATTGTACAAATTAGTCTATGGTATAGTATAGTTTGTGTGGTTTTGGCATGATCTGTAACGTTTTTGGACACGTATGTGGTGGGGTTTATGAAATTTTTCTACCCTTAAGCGGCATAGAAATGAGTTTCATTGTCAATCATTGGGGATCACACAAATTTAAAACTACCTGTGATAACCTACAACAAATGGAAACCCTATATGATGATTCCATTTATTGACCCGTTATATCACAAAGTAGAATGTTTTTTTCTTGTAAATAAATTGATCAATGCATGTGATAGTTGGAATTGATTAGGTCTTGTAGTGCCCCCCTCCTAATTATTTCTCAACTACTAGAGAAATATTGAAATAATTTAGTGAAATGTGATTTGATAGTCAAGTGTTGGCAAGGAGAAAGTCAAGGGTTTGAGCTCGAGGAATGCGATGGAAGAGATGCATCCTAAAATGCCTTTTCAGACCTATAAAATTCCTTGCATAACATGACAAGAAATTTAATTGAGATCATGATGCATTTTACCATGATGAAACCCAAGTTAACGTTGTAAATTTAGCAGTGATTAGATAGTTCTAGCAAGGGCAGAACATGACAGTGGGAGGGGGGCTATATTGAATGGAGCTCTCACCAATAGCCACCTAAAAATTTGTACCATGATGGGGTTAAATCAGTCATGTTATGGATTAAACAAGTCTTGTACATAAAGACAAATATTCAAACGAAATACCTCTTCATTCCTTTTACATGCAAACTAATAGGTCTGAAAAGGTGTTTTAGGATGTGGTCACTTCTATCGCATTCCTAGAGCTGCAACCCCTAAATTTCTCCCCTGCCAACACATTGAATGTCAAATCACATCTCAACCATTAGAATTATGCGAGGAAGATTGAACTTGTAATTGAAGCTAGACATAACTATGTGAAAACAGTGAAGAATACGATTTATACATGAAACTATATCAATAAAAAATTTTGGGTTGAAAGAAAGTAGTTCATTCTTGTCTCTTCGATTATTAGATTAAGTAGAATATATCTCTCCATGCGAGAGGCTATCTTAAAATATGCAAGATGAATTACTAGCACTCATTTATCAGAAGAGGAAATACAACCATGTTCAATTAATAATCAATATTGAGCTGATGAGACAATGGATGTTCTATTATCTAGTTGAATATATTCTGCCATTAAACTTGTATTTGAATGATCTGTGGCTTCTCAACAAAGCCTTCCTAGATTTACCAATAAGCTATTTGATCCAAATAAAGTCTCTATAATTGAGGATTGGGTTCATTTCCAGTATTCCTTGTCCATGCAATGGGTTATCCCAATAATTATCTTATGTATTCAACCTTCATATATCAGGAAGTAGTAGTAGAAGAGGATATCAGAGTGTTTAGCGACCTTAGTGGTGGTCAGGTGGAATCAAGTAAAAGACACTAAAACCATTTGACCAGATGCCTCGTAGAGACGTGCTCTCATGGATTGTGTTGGTGGCAAGATGCGCACACAATGGAGTTTTGCAGGAGAAATTAAAAATCCCGCAAATTGTTTCTGGAATTCCTAAAGATGATGCGGTCTCCTCAAATATGGAGATCATGGGATAGGTGTAAAAGGTATAGATCACTCTTCATCTCGCTTCAAACTAAACATTTCATCATTTATTTTTTTTAGTGTTGGATTTTCAGCATGTTATATATATAAAAAATGTAAATTAGAATGAATGATATGACTTTTACCTTCGCCAAAAATATTTTTATTTAAACTTGAAAATAAATAAGGCCCTTGGAACCATGCACATGGAGCGCCATGTAGAATGTTTAATGGGAACCAAAACCACAAACAAGATCCATGTCGACCCAAGACACCCTGAAGTTTTTTTAACCATGATGGACTAACTCTATTAGGTGCCTTAATGAGGTGAGATTCCGATACCCTTTTAACACTTCAGTCACTTTTGGTGACGTTTCCACTTTATGATATTGTGATTAGTTTTATCTTACAAATGTCGTATCGATTTTATGTAGCTAGAAGACATCTTCACCTACCTCTAGTACTCCAATGTGAGAATGGAAACCAACTCTCAGTTTCATAAAAAAAATTTCATAAGTTAGAGGTTTAAGTGTGATGTTGGGGCCTACCATTCATCGTATAACAAAAGTGTTTGATGTGTTGCGCTAATTGGTCTTGAAGTCACCTTCATAAATTGAACCTTTTTTTTTAATTGAATTCCGTTAAATCTAGAAAGTTCTTTGTTTATAGGGAAGTAGGTAGGAATAAATGAAATTTATATTTGAATGTAAAACGAGTAGTTTTGGAAACCATATTGTAAGCACTTTAGCTGATTTGGTCAGTTTTTGCACACTCACAACTTAAGCTAGAAAATATTTTTGAGGATCCCATCAGTTCTGTAAATTTATTGTGAACCCTTTTTATAACATTACAATGTGTGTAGAGTATTATTTTATCAATTACTTTGTATGAAAGGATTTTACAATTTATAACGTTCTCTCTCTCTCTCTCTTAAAATAAATATGAAATTGTGGTTAGTCTTAGGAACGTGAATGGATTAAAATGCAGATGAGTTTGAAATAAAAATGAAAATGATTATGAATTAAGAAATGGTCAAAATATTGTGAATAACAAAGAATTATTTTTTATAGTTTCTCTCTCTTCCTTACTCTCTCTCTTGAATTAAGAAAATAAATGAATGTGTGAGGAAATTATATTTCCTCTCTCTCTTTATCTCTATCTTTCTTTTTACCTTTTTTAAAATTAATTGAAATTATGAATGTATAGTTTGTGCTTGAGTGTAAGGGTTCTCCATACTCATTCCTAAGACTGACGCAACGTTGGTTGCAGGTACCTGAATAAAAGGAGTAGCAAAATGACACTTGTGTCTTTTATTAGCATGTTATTTGAAGGCAATGTAATTGTTTAGAATATTTCAGGGATATTTTTTATGAATAGAATGTATTATTTTCATTATTTCCATGATGAAAATGATAGTGTTGGGAAAATGTACTATTTCATACGTAGTTGTAATTTTTCCCATATAACGAATGTTTCACGTAGTGGTAATATATATTATGTTAAGTAAATGAAGTTCATGTTGATTTGGAAAATGATGTCAAATAATCCTTCTTTTAGTGTCAAAATAAATATAGGAGGATGAAATTGGAACCTTATCATTTAAAATGTTTGTGTCATCGTAATTTGTGGATATGTTTGTGCTGGTAAAATTGTTGGAAAATAATTTAAAATGGTGTGCTTTTACCTATCTAACAATGTTGCATTGACCTAGGAAATCACCTAAGCTTCAAAGTAAAATATCAACTTACATTTTTATGTGTTCTTCATATTGAGTAGAAAGCAGTAAAACAAACATATAACTCAAAATATTTACCTTTGTTGAATGGAATTACCCTCTATGGTAAGCTCAATGTTAGGCTAGCTCCAAACACCTTTCGTAGTCATGTAGACTTAGAGATACTATATGTGTTGTGTGTTCCTCCCTAGAAACCTGGTTGAGAACTTTCACGTGGGTATGAACGTGTGTAAGATGCCTTAGTGTGAGGCATGATGTTACTTTAGTGGCATACAAGATGACATGTTGAGATTGCAATCTCATGGTTGTTTTTTAGAGACTAAATAAAATTCAAAGTGGAATGTAATGAATAGTGGGTGGGACCACAAAGATAGTTAGGTTGTGCATTAATTCACTAGTAAGTTTTTAATTGTAAAGGAAAATTTGTAACTTTCCCTCGTTTGGGAACGTGCCCTTGTGATGTTGATATAATAGTTTTAAGTGTCATGGAGATTACTCACAACATAATAGATCTTTCTTATGATGTGATAGTGGATGTGAATTGACCCACATGAGAACAAGTAATTAAGAAAACATAATTTTTCTCATTTAAGAATCAAAACAAAAAAATGTACATGTTAAGATATTTGAAATTAATAATTGAGTGATATATTTTATCGGCAATCAAATATACGAACCAAATTTAATGGAACCATTTATAAGATAAATGTTAAATGAAAGTGAGAAAATGTATTCTTGGAATACCTCAAGTGGCACAAAGGCCTTGCAAGGACATTTGATTTCTCTAATTTTATCTTGTGATAGGGTGTAGAAACCCTCGAGTAGAAATGAATGTAATACATCTAGTGATCTCTTATGATGCCAATGAAAAAAAAGGAGCTATGATGTATTGTTACCAATGATTGTAAATATTACCTTAGGAGGATTTTGAAACACATAAAATTTTATAACTTTTGCTTTTGAACTCCCTTTACCCCTCTTAGATAATTGTGACCCTTAGTAGCAGTTTTCCATGTGTTTTCTTGTAGGGTGTTACTGATGCGGTCAGAGTTCTATTAAGAAATAAATGTGCACAGTAATAACAAAATAGATAATAAAACACCGATATAATGATAATCTGAATTTGATTCAATCGGGATATTTTATTATAGAAGGAGGTTACAATTTATAGGTCATTTTCTCCTACATAGGAGTCAACTCCAATCATGATCCCCCTTATCTCTCCATGATCCTCACATCCCTACAAACACTCACACAAATCTCTCACACACCTATTCTTTCTCACACCATGATTCTCTCAACTATCCTAGAATCTATGAGTTGTATTTACAAATCATTTACATCACACATATTATTGTTCACACTAATTAAACTATTCCTAACATTCACCCCCTTAGTGTGAACATGGAGAAAACTTGTCTTGAATAGTAACTTGTCGCCTGATGCTGACTCATGACCTAGATGATTTTCAAATTGGTTTATCATCAACCAATGAAATGGTTTTTCAAAGTGGTTTACCATAAACTAGAGAAGGGTGGTTTTCAAATTGGTTTACCACAAACCAAGGAAGTGGTTTTCAAAGTGGTTTACCACAAACCAAGAAAGATCATGTTGTTTACAGTTTATTTTTAGCTCTCATCATATTCCCATTTTTAGGAGATTTCATATAGGAAATTGATTACAATCGTGAACAGGAATAATCCATTGTTCATTATTACAACAGAAAGCAAACACACAACTGAAATAGAAGTCACCAATACATTTGAAGCAGTCTCTTTGTTGGTGACTAACAAGAGATGTTGATCAGCCTCCTCCTCCTTTGCCTCCTGCCTCTAGTCAGTTTATTTAGAACAGAAAATCTTCAGAATTGTAGTCAAGATCTTCTTTCACTAGGTATTTCTCTTCATTCTCTGACTCTTCTTTAACTACATTTTCTTCATTTGGCTTAAGATTTCCATTGAGTAAATCTTTAGCTCAAATTCTACAATACAAGATTGTATGCCCTTTTTTCTTGCAGTAGAAGCATTCTGGTTCTTCTTTGTTTTTAAGAAATTTATTGTATTTCTTTTTCCTTACAAATAAAGCAGTTTCTTCTTTTATGTCTTCTGCAGTTCTTTTCTCTTCCGCTAGGAGAGATGAAATCATTTCCTCAAGTGTTTGAGAAGGCATTTTTCCTAATGTAAATACAACATTGATGTATTTTGGAGGCAAGCTATTTAGCAGTATGGCTTTTGCATCTTCATCTACTACATTAGCTTTCACTTCTGCGAGTTGTCTCAAAAGGGAACTTAGTTCATTAATTTGACTTGAAATTGTCACACTATCACTCATCCTTAGTTTAAAGAGTTGCAATTTTAGTGAAAATTTAGCATTTGTTTCTTTTAACCCAAATGTTTTGTTAAGAAGATCCCATATCTCTAGTGATGATTTATCTAAATCCACATAGTGTAATTCAGTATCTGATAAAGCAAGTCCAATAATGGATTTTGCCTTGTCATCCTTGTTATGCCATTCTAGTAATTTAGTAGCATCAGTTGGTTGTGTTTATTTTCCGCTTACAATCCCCCATAGGTTTTTGTTCATAAGTTGCATTTGGATTTTAACTCTCCAAGTGTGAAAGTTTAATCCATTAAATTTGTTTAGTGGGATCTCCATTATGGGTGTCAAAATCCATTGATAATGCACCCCCTCAATTTGGAATAGTCTTATAACAAGATATTAATACTAAGGTTTATGCCATATTATATTAGATTGATAATTAATAAATGGCATATGGTTTATATACTTTAATAAATTCAAAACCAGAGTTTAATACCTTCTAGAACTAATCTCCACGTGGATATTTGCATTAACAGAACTTACACATGTAATGGACATGACACACACTAAACAAGAGAATGACGATGTGGGGTTGGTTGCATCAACAACAGAGACCACAGATTGTGATCAAAAAAGTATTTGCAATGATAACACCTACAGTAAATGAATGGGGTGCTTGACAGAGATCCACCAAATTCAACGTCTATTCCTTAAAGCTTGAGATCTACTAAAAATCCAACTAAGGTCTACCTTTACAGTCAAGCCTCCTCCTGAGGCCTGCCGTCCACATGGCTTGCCTGGATGCTTGAAAAATAGCCTTTACGTCTTATTCTCTGCACATATACATGCATGGCTCCAATTCAAGTAAATTGCTTCCAAATGGCAGATGAAATATAATACTCATTCATATCAAGTGCATCTCTTACCATAAATACCAGATGGGCACAATACAGAAAAATTCACGCACACTTTACTCAGATCAGATCACATGTGGGTGGCGGTGCATATGGAAGAATGTGCAGATTGCTCTTTTCTAACATATAGCTCCCACAGACTCTCATAGAGAATACGCTTCCTCAAGGATCTACCATGCTCTGATACCATATGCTGATGAGGTCAGAGTTCTGTTAAGAAATCAATGTGCATAGTAATAACAAAATAGATAACAAAACACCGATATAATGATAATCTGAATTTGATTCAATCAGGATATTTTATTATAGAAGGAGGTTACAATTTATAGGGCATTGGTCTCATATAGAGAAGGATTCAACTCCAATCATGATCCCCCTTATCTCTCCATGATCCTCACATCCCTACAAACACTCACACAAATCTCTCACACACCTATTCTTTCTCACACCACGATTCTCTCAACTATCCTAGAATCTATGAGTTTTATTTACAACTCATTTACATCACACACATTATTGTTCACACTAATTAAACTATTCCTAACAGGTGCAACTTTCCCAATCCATGTTTTTTTTAAAAAGTTATTAGATCATGCAACCTCTCTTAAGGGTATTGGTGAAAGAAACACTGATGCATTTTGCTAAACGATTTTAAGAGTTTCTTACAAGAAAATTGAAAAAAAAATGTATAGTTGTTGAGTTGTCTTGTGTGAAATTGTACTCATTGTAGTCTTAAATCCCTAAGTGTTACGTAAGTGTTATAGGAATTACATTTGTTCCAAAATGATGTTAATACAGGACCAATGTAACCATGTAAATGTATTTAGCAAAACGGTAAATAAGATTAAACTAAGGAATGATCGCTATAGAAAATGGTACACTAGTGAGTGATGTCAAAACCAATTAAAATGTCAAATGTGATCATAAAATGAATGTAATAAAGTAGATCTCCACGACTAATAAAACAACCTAATAAATCAAAAAATAAAATATGATAGATGATCACATGATTTGCTTGCATAAATGTGGATTAAACAACAATGCTAATGAAATAATAAAATGTATCCATGAGAATGGGAAACCTTCAACTATAGCCAAGGTCTTGTGAGTTAAGGAGATTGCACTCTAGTTGGACTTGTAAAAGTTAGTAGAATCCTTGGCGTAGATATGAATATATTAAATCTAGGATCACTCAGAAAGTAGAATTTATGGTCGAAACATGTAATTAACCCGTTGTTACTGAGAGTAAATCCTTAAGATGATGAAATAGAAGTAGTTTGAAATGTGAAATTCATCTCTTAAATTCAGGTAAAAATATCTATAACGGGAACACAGGTGTAATGTACCCTTCCATGCGCAACATGATTGTGAAAATATGAATTCCTAATTGGAGAAACGGATTGTGAATCAAGAATGATACAACTTAATTAGTTAACCTTCATAGTTTCTTATAATAGCTTGGAGATGAAAAGAGTGTATTTTTAGTATTAAACAATGCTATAAAATGAACTCATGATAGGTTTTCTATTGATCTAGTAACCTTCCGTTTTCTTCTTCTGAATTTTCCTCCTTGTAACGAGAGTATTTTTCCAAACCAAGTAAACACGACTCTTTCAAACAAATCCTTAAGTAAAATATTATAAGATGCATGTGTGTATATACGTTCCTAATCACAATCATGCTATATAAAGTTATTTCTATTAGAGAAACGAGAAAATTCTAAAGGGACCGCTATAGGTGAAATGTTAAACAAAAACATACAACCTAGTTGTAGAGGATTGAAGGGTCCATGTTATGTGTTCTTCAGAAAATTATAGTCAATTGATAAAAATAATATTGTAATAAATATTTCACCATGAAAAATGATTTGTGGTGGGAAATTCCTGTGAGTAAGTGTATATTGTAGTGGGTAGTTGTTGTACCTTGTCATTTTTGGACAAGTGATGTATATATGGCGTTATCATGTTGTCTATGTGGGTCGAGGTTTTGTGTAAGTGTTTTATGTTATGGTAAGTTTATCTATTGGAGTCCATGTGGTGTTGTGTAGTGAACATCCAAACAAAAAAATATTCAGATAATTATTTTTTACTAGGGGTAAATAGTTTTGAAGGGACTATACCCTGTTACAAAACTCTCACAAGCTAGATAGAGCAGAAAAAAGTAGTCCATATTTTTGAAGGGACTATAACCTATTACAAGAAGGCTCAAAAGCCAGATAGTGCAGTAAAAGCATCAAAAAAGGATCAAAATCCAAGATATACATTATGACCAACTATAGTTTAAATGAAAACTATAAAGAGGGAACCAAAAAGTGTCAAATTTGCAATAAAGTAACATGTAAACAACAACCTTTCAACGTCAAAACCAAAATCTGGAAGTAGGAACAATCCTCTTTAGTTGACTGCTTTATCAATCTTTTTTTTTTATCTTCTGTAGAGAGGTGAATAATGCCAGGGAAATGACATGGGAGGGATCCTTTTTATCCACTTGTTAGAGAACCAAGTCCCTTGTTGAATCTGACTCCCAAATGGCATCAGGAATGTCGCTAAGTATACAAATAATTTTGACATGTTTCTTCATGAAGTTCTAAATTTCCTTGAGCACAGAAATAGTAAAATCATGCCTACCTTTTGCATTACCCAATCTATTGTCCATAGAATTGAGCTTCTTGTAGATTTTTAAAGTCTAATCATTTTCCTTGTCAAGGTCATTATGCATATTTCTTTTGCCTTCTCTCTTACTAATCTACTTGAGCTCATCTTTCAGGTCTCCAACTTCATTTTCCAACTTAACAATTCATTTAAGAAGTCCTTCCTCCCTTTCCTTAGCATAAGTATCTATAGGGTTGTTAATATGTAGCATATTTTTTTCCGATTCAATTTCTTTGCTGCTACGGAATACCCTTTGGGAGGGGAAGGGTTGATTAAGGGGGTAAAGTGGATTTTTAGTTCTGATTTTTATACACTCAGAAACAGTGGTGGTGGCAATGGATTCAAGGTACGGGGGGGTAAGGGGAAGATGGGATTGAGCGATGATGGTAAAGACAATGTTGATTAAGCAATAGGATGAGACATTGGTGAAGGGGGGTGACACGGGTTTGATTTTTAAACTCAAGAACATATTGTTCTAAGGAGTTCAAGAGATAATGTGGAAATCTAACATGCAAATTCCTTTGAAAATGATTTAGGAAAACAAAATGTTTGAGAGGAACTATCACATATCTTCCTTCTAAAGTGACATACTTGAAAATCATCCTTGTTATTTTGTCGAAGGGATCCAGAATGGAGGTCACTTTTATACTTGTCACGACAAACTCAATATTTTCACCATCTGCAAGGAATCTCTTGGCTTAAGTATTCTTTTCAACCCTTTTACTGAAGAATCTTTTCAACCATGTGACCTCACAGTTATTTCTTTAGTGATTTTAACGTAGATCTCCCCATATTCAACGTCCTTTTCTTCCACCCAGCCGCGAATTGAATAAAAATGTCTTTATCATGACCCTGCATTTTTTCAATGAGGTTAAGGACCCCACCCATTTGCAAATAAGTCCATAAGATCACATCATCCTTCCAGGTCGGGTTGGAAATGGGTTCCATTTTTCATGGAGGTCCACCCATTTTGTTGTTATTATTTCTTTGGTTTCCAACTATAATGCTTCTTCCCCAAAACTGATTTTCAACAACCCCTTTGCATACCCTAAAAAAGTGTGAAGTGTGAGTGATATTAATGACCATGTGTGGAAAGGAGATAATCACTCTCAAAGCTTCAGAGGACTCCTTAATGATGATTTTGAATATCATATTTATCCTTGATGATGTTATTATGTACCTTGTTAGGGATAATGTCATCCCTAAACCAATTTTTCATATTATTACTAACACCATAGTTAGCAAGACTATCCTCCTTTTTATTGCCTTATCGATAGGAATGGATGATTTGGCAGTTTGCTAAGGATTTACAAATATCAATAGATTCATGAATGAAATCCCTAATAGTATAACTAGGGGGTTGAACTTGATTTAGGAGGTTTATTAAGTTCAAAGAGTCTCCTTTAATTATAATATTGCAAATATTGCAATCCCTTACAAGACTTATCCCCCATAATGATGTCAGGGCTTCAGAATAGTGGTTTGTTTGGTGACCCATTTTTTCCTACAAATGCAACAACAGAAAAACCTCTGTGATCTCTGATAACCCCACCTCCTCTTGATGCCCCCAGGATTTCCTTTGGAAGCTCCATCAAAATTCAACTTATACCATATTGTGGGGTGGCTGAATCCAATGAGCTGTTGATTTACTAATGTTATTTTGATCATTCCTATGTATATTTCCAGTATCAATCTTCCAAGCAACAATTATATGTTCTTCTACCTTGGGGTATGGTATATTCTTTGGGGGCATAAACCTTTCAATGTTATCCTTGACAACAATAATAATTTTCTTAAAGATATCATTGCATACTTGTCTGTTGTTCCTAAAAATCTATATCATTTCCCGGTTTTCCACAATCTCCATATGGTATGAGGTAGGACAAAAATTCCACAATCTTCTTATCATGCAATGTTTATATGGTGGATCCCATTGCTCCTAGGTCTACAAGAAGGTATTAAGAAGGGGTCCAATACAGATTGAAATTTGCAAAGATAATACTCCATAACCTTTGAAACATATTCACAATGCAAAGAAAATATCTTTGATGTCTTCATCCTCTTTTTTGCACATGTAACACCTATTGGGCATAATGAAACCTTTTTTTATTAGACTATCATTAGTGAGAATCTTCCCTTTTAAAATAATCCACATAAAGAAATTAAATTTTGGGGTTAACTCAGGCATCTAGATTCTACTCTCCAGTTTTATACCACTTTGATTACTATAAAAAAAACATTTGTATCCCGATTTGACAGTATAGTCCCCATCAAAAGAATCAACCCATAGGAGCTCATCCTTGTTATCCTTTTGATTTAGAGGAATAAGAGAAAGTTTTTTCTTGTAAAGATGAGACAAAAATTTGTAATTTTTTTGTTGTATTCGTGTGTTCAAATTTGTGGGTGTTACAGGTCCATGTAAGAAATATTGCATTTTTACCCTTGTTGAATATTGTGGACTAATGATTATGGTTTTTCCCAACTAATATCTCTTTGAAGAGACGTGTTATAATGTGTGTGTAGGGTAATGAATTCATAATAACCACCAGTTTAGGTTGACAGAATATACGCCGCTATGAGGATCAGCTAAAGAATTTAGCAAAGACTAAAAAATGGGGAGCCTAGTTCCCAACAACCTTTTTATGAGTTGTAACAGACTTTTAAAATTTCCCTCATATCCATCCACCTAGATTATTGGGCATCGTGTTGGAGGAGTGTGGTATAAAATTGTGGTCTTGAAAAATTTAGAAGATAGGAATGTATGTAATAAATTAATAGAGATAGATGTATGTGAGAAAGTATTGTTAAGAGTTATTATTTGTAAGAAATTTTTAGTGATGAATAAAATATGTTGTTTTGAGAAATTCATGTTAAAAAAAACCAAGTGGAGAAGAGTAAGGGCCCATTCGACTAAGGACTTGTCTTGTTGAGTTAGGTATTTATGTCCTTGTTTTCTTATAGTATTGAATTCTAAGTATGCTTAGTAATAATTACTTTCAACACTTCATTATTTGCGACAAGAATTTCTTTTCATTATATTTTTCTTACACTACATTTTCAAATCTTGCAACTTTTCTTTCTAAGTATTTTCTTTCCTGCACATTTTGTTTAGAATAGTTTCATTTTGTAAAGTGTATTTCATTTTTGTATGATTGATTTTAGTAGATTAAAAATTGTTTGATTCCTATTTCAATAGATTAGGAGTTGTTTTCTTCCAAATAGATTAGGAGTTGTTATTTTAAAATAGATAGATGAATAATCAAGTGACTCAAGAGAAACAATCAACTCTCCCCAAAAAAACAAAAAATACCACACTTACCAGCTATATACTCTTTTCCTTCTTTATAAACTTCCTTGGGCACATTTTTGGTTAAAAAATGACATCAACTACAAGTTGATTGATTAAATGATTGGAAGACAACCCATCATTTTTTGTGTCATTGTTGTGGATGTGTATTATTAAAGAAAAGAGTATATAGCTAGTAATGACCATAGCGTCTATTTTTAGGAAAAAAATTGATGTACATGCCTCGGGACTCTAAGGGAAGATACGTGCATAAAATATATCAACCGGTAACATTAATTAAAAATCCCTTAGAAGAATCCAATAACAACACCCCACGAGATAGAAATTGAGATCTGAATTTGAAATTTAAACTCATGTATTGCAACATATCTTCACAATACATGGGTGATCAGGTAGAAAACCCTCTTTAAGAGAATAGACCTATGGGATGAACTTTCACTTATCCAATTCTCTTAGATGAAGAAGAAGTTTCCCTTATGAAAAAAATTTCTCCATCTATTATATCCACCTTTAGAGTAATGTCATCATAAGACCCCGATCAATTCCTATTTGAGCTTAAAATTTTATGCCAAACATATTACTATAAAAATTACAATTAGAAGCTCAAGCTCTTTCCTTCTACTTTCAAAGATTCTACCATGAGGTGGTTTATGGGGGTACAACCTCACTCCATCCACTCTTAGGAATAAATGGAAACTATATTTCTAGATAAATACTAGGATTATTTTAGGGGAAGGGATATGAAGGAGGAATTATTTCAAATCAAACAAAAAGAAGATGTAAATTTGGAAGACTATTTAGAAAAAAAAAAAAAAATTCCATAGAAGAAGTGCATATGAGATCAATGAAGAACTAAGTAAGACATTCTTTCTCAAGAGACATGATGAATAATCAAGATATTCTTCTTAATCTTATGGTAATATGTGATGTTAATAAGCTTACCCTCTAACAAATTTTTGAGTTATTTAGGAGCTACTCTAGAACAAGGGGGAAGTAGAAAGAAAACCAGAGTTGTGAAACATTCCTCTAATACTTTACACCTCATAGAAGAACTCTCCAACATGAAAAATAATATCCTGACACAACTTACCTCTACCTTGGATGGATTTAAATCCAAAAGAAATGTTTCCCAAAGAAGCTTCAAACATGTATTTTCCTAGGTGTAGTAAAATGCATCCCTTGAAAGAGTGTCCTTCAAACTACATAGAAATGTGTTTGATTTGTGAAGTCAATGAACATGACACTAATCATTTGTACCTTTCTTCCCCTTTTGAAATAAATATTAAACAAAATTTCTTAATCAACAGTAGGCACAAACTATGTTCATACGGAAAAAGAATCAAAAGCCCTTCCCTCCAAGACCTACTCCAATACCTTCAAATCCTTGGATGATGAAATGGCCCAACCAAACCCTTCCATCTACTTGGGGGAAACCTAATTGGACATAACATAATTGAATGAGTTTCCCAAATCAACAACCATGAACGCCTCACTTCAATCAACAAAAATAGATGTCACCGGTTAGTCCAGAACCATGGCTAAATCAACAATGGTCTGAACAAAAAAACTTCAATCAACCAAGAAATTTTTCCTCCACAATAGGATGTGATGCCACCCACCATAATTAAATTCACAAAGAGGACAAGTAAGTTAGACACAATTTCTAACTCAACCTATCCCAAATCTAAAAAATCAGCAAACAGCCTCAATTAATAAAGCTAGGTAAGAAGAGACAAAGCAATTAAATTCTATCAATAACTTTCAGTTGAGAACTAAAAATATATTGAACAACCCTCCAATGATTATATCAGATATACCTAAAGAAAAAAATTGAGGATGAAACTATTGTTCAAAATCAGACTAAGGAAAAGTTTGGGGAAAAAGAATAATCACACATCCCCCTTTCCTAAAAGATTTAAGGAAAAAATCTGCCAGAGGAAGAATCCACATTGATGCAGGAACTAAGGAAATTAAAAATTGATATTCCACTCTTGAGAACAATCACATATATTCTAGAAATTAACCAAGTGATTAAAGGCATATGTATAATGACACTAGGAAGAAAGAAACAATGTCAAAAAAATAGTGCAAGTGGAAGGAAAACTAGTTGATTTATTGTCAGGAAAATTACTCTTCCCTAAATATAGGGATCAAAGGAGTCCAATCATTTATATCACTTATATATGGTTAAAACTATATCAAATGTTTTGGAATCATTATGTTTCAGATGGTAAAAATCAAGGGACTCCTTATAATATTTAGCATATGTTCCCAACGCATAGGATTCTACCATCTATGACCTTAGATGGGGAGGTGGAAGAGGCATATGAGGCTAATATGGTGCAAACATAAAAATTTGTAGGGATGTAAGGAATGCCCTGAGGCTGAGTATGAGTGTTATAAAAGAAAACATGTCCCCCTGCGGAGATTTGGAATACATATGTAAATACTGGGGGAACAATATTCTGGTATAGAGTGGGAGGTAATAATACAGGGAACATTGCCATCGTTAATTGGAATGGCATTCAATAATGTACTTCCAGTTGGTTCTTGTTAAGGGTATCCATATGAGATGTGAGGGGGCAAGCTTAACGTGCCTGATCCAGTGAGGAGATCTCTAGGGCTAAGGAAACCCATATAAACGAGAGGAGGTGATGGTGCAGAAGGCACATACCCATGATTTTTATCCTAGTAAGGAACCTTGCCTTTCCTGGAAAAATATGGAATCTGAGACATCTAAGTAAGTTCCAATTCCCTAACTTTATCTACTAGTGTAAAAATCACATCGCCTGAAAAATGGTGGTGTATTTTTCTTGGGCGGGGTTTTGAATCTAATTAGGACATAAAGGTATGTGATGTCATGCTATTAATTTTTTCTCTGGGAGGCCACCCCTCTTTAGGTATATTTTTCATTATAGAGGGAGGGTAGCGGTATTATTTTAAAGCAGAGCATTAGTATACCCTTTCATATTTTCCAAGCACTGGTCCATGGCAGTAAAACACTGCTCCTCATTTCAAGTGAAACGTGACATGATTTCATCATTAGATAAGAGATAGGAGGAGAAAGGATCAAAACTGCATGCTGATTTGAGGCCTTGACAACACCTGTTGATGGAAACCTTGTTCTCCTAGTGAATGTCATATTGTTCAAGTTGGAGAACTCTAACTGATTGATTTCCTCAATCCTAAAAAATGAACCAATGTTGGCGCGTTGAGGAGTGTAAGGTAAAGTTAAGTTATAAGAATAAATTTTAACTCATCCTGATAATGAAGGAAAACTATTGCATACACATCTGGTGGTAATAAGCCTCCAGACCTAGAATGGGTCTACTGTAATCCTGACCCGACATATTCAAGGGGAATATAAATACCTATAGAATAATTGGAGAGGAGAAGGATGGAAAAAACTAAGGTAAGAGAATGAAAACAAAAAAGAACTAGACCTTCACATCAACTTCACCAAGTTAAACGACTGAAAATCACCATGCGTGACCTTCAGGCACACTCAACCTCCCGAGTTCGTGTCAAGATAGCCTATGTCGAATGACATGGACCGTTATGTGGAATGAAATATAGTGAAGATAGATAAGTGTGGACAATGGGTTATTAGGGAAATCTAACATCATCTATGAGCACTGAAGGGATATACTCATATAGGGAAATAAAATCCTCTCGAACCTAAATGGGTGTGATGGTATGATAAAAAATGATACACACACATAAGAGTCTATCAATGTCTGTGTATGAAACTCTCTCAACTGGTTGTGCAATGCGTTGAAATTTCCCTTCATCTGACTTCATATATATTTTCAAATAAGGTCATGGAAATGCTAGAGAAAATGGATGAATAAGGAAAAATGAGTGGGCAATAGGCACTAGTTCTTCCCAGGCTGGTTCCACCAAAATTCATAGAATTTGTCAGCTTCTTTATTAAGGATGTATAATTATGTGATAGTGACAAGAAAAATTGGTGAGGATCAAAAGACCATAATCCAAAGGCTCGTATCAATGTTAGTCCTAAGATAAGTTGCATTGTGTTGCGAGACTCAGGGATCATATACCTTGTCTCTTGGTTGTTATGATCCCTGAATGGTCATATGGGATGTATAAGTGGGTAACTATGGAAAATGGATGGAAATATGTGGGAAAATGATCAAGGTAACCTATGGCCAAGCTGATTTTCACAAAACTCAAAAGCTCTATCGTCTTTGGCATTTAAAGCCCTCACTTGTTCACTAATAATAGGTAATTCTGAAGTGGTTTGGAAGATGTGAATTTGAAGACCTTGGTTGATGTCTGATAATATTACTAACAAGTTTCATTGAGGTAATATTGGTTCAAAAACATAATCTCTAGGCTCTCTAAGTCCCGAAATGGTCATGCAATATGTGTAAACTAATTAAACTAATGCAAGAAAGAAAAAATAATTAAATAAAATAAAAAATAATCTATTTTTTTTGTGCTTTTTTTCAATTGTATAAAAGAAATGAAATAATAAACAACAATATAATTTGATTAAAACTAATGTTTTTGGATTTTTATACATTCTAAAAACATAACCGAATAAATAGAATAAATGAATAAATTTCTTCTACAATTTAATTAACATAACCTAAACAAATAAATAACCGGGGTGTGATTATCTATCTGTGAAGAAATAAACCAAAGTTATTATAACTAATAAAATATTTTCCAAAATGTAATTGTGGATGTGAATCTTTTGTTTTGTCTTGGAGGCACAAGAAGAAATCAAAGATTCTCATAATATTTTCTTCCCCTGCAACTTCCCCAATATAAAGTAAAGAAGGATTCGATGGAGGTTGTAAATTGAAATGGATAGTAATTTCTTAAAACAACTTTAGAAGCTTTCCTTCAGACAATCATCCCTTGCAAACCCAAAGGGATAGGTAGGAAAGCTATCTATCACCAGAAGCTTTACAGAAGAAATAGAAGTTACAGTAATGATCTAACTATTGCAATGATTTAAATTAAAATGGTTTGCTACTCTAGTCAATGATGTGCATACAGGTTAAAGAAATAATTAAAGAAAGCATCAGGAAATCCAAGTACATCCCCAACTTGGAATTTGCGAGTACTATGGCAAAGACATTTTTGGTTTACTCTTATGTCCCCTCAGTTTCTTTTTCCAACTTCAATTTTCATGTGACTCCAAGGAGCGATGCTTGGTAATACAGAAGAAGTAAGGAAGAAGGTGCTAGAGTAATGGTGGTTTTACTGGAAATCTAGTAGAAATGTAAGTATAAGAAGAACAAAACAAGAGAAAAGTACTTGGTTGTGTAATTTCTAGCAAGATCGCGACAACATAACAGGGCAAATCACAACAAAAATCTCTAACCAATGCTTTGGGAAGAATCTTGGTTGTTATAGAACATAGGCTGGGAAATGGTCTAATCCATTTGGTAACCATGAGATGCCACATCACAACAAGGAGTGTCAGTTAGCTACAATTAGTCATCAAGGGAAGAAGAGGATGTTGGTACGCATCTATCAAGCCTATAAACCATCAATTTGACAAAAAAAATATGCATAAAAGATGAATTGGAATAATTTAAAATGCGTTAAAATCACACCTGGGAAGTCTCGGTCAAAATGCACAAAACCTCTGGCCTACATAGGATGGCGGTTACACAAACCGCCACTGAGGCGAAGACTAGTTGTTGCGTAACCACCACCCAAGTTGGGCGGTGGTTGCATAACTTATGGCCAAAAACTAAGGAAAAAACATTTTGGAAAGATATCCAAAATAAATAAATGACTAAGTAAAGTATTCTAAGCTACAAATATAAGTTACAAAGAGGGAAATGGGCTCAAACATCATTGGAAAAGATAGTAATCATCATAGGGGACTTTTAACCATTTCCGTAAATGTATCACATGCATAATTGGGTGTGTACAATATTCTTGTCACTTATATATTCAGTCACTCATAGTCCTAAATACCAGAAGAAATGAATTTGTATGATCTAGGTTATATATGATTAAGTCTTATTGAATATCATAGTTCAATCTCTAGAAAAACTAAGAATTCACTATAGTTATTAAATTTGTATTACCAGCCACCCAAGTTGGGCGGTGGTTGCATAACTTATGGCCAAAAACTAAGGAAAAACATTTTGGAAAGATATTCAAAAGAAATAAATGGCTAAGTAAAGTATTCTAAGCTACAAATATAAGTTACAAAGAGGGATATGGGCTCAAACATCATTGGAAAAGATAGTAATCATCATAGGGGACTTTTAACCATTTACGTAAATGTATCACATGCAAAATTGGGTGTGTACAATATTCTTGTCACTTATATATTCAGTCACTCATAGTCCTAAATACCAGAAAATGAATTTGTATGATCTAGGTTATATATGATTAAGTCTTATTGAATATCATAGTTCAATCTCTAGAAAAACTAAGAATTCACTATAGTTATTAAATTTGTATTTTGAATTAGCACTTATGGTTATTATACGTTATATATGACCTCTATGATCAAAATAAATATCTTTATTTGATTGAAAAATTTCTCATATGAATTCATATGTATAGTTAAAGTAGAATTCACTACTTCATGGATTAATATTGATCCTAATCAGTTTTTTAAAAAAAATTAGTCTCGATTAAAAATATGTAATTTATATATGCATGAGCCTCAGTAACCATATTATCGTTTATATATTAATTTGAATAAGATTCTCCCCATTTTTGGTGAACTATTTTACTTTTGATATTTCTAACTCAACCTTTTGATTTTAATGATAAAAAATAAATGAGATAGATGGTTTCTATTATTTGGAATATCCCAGTTATGTTCATGTTTCTAATATATAAATCTTTGGGTTGATTCAAATTGGCTGACTTATCAAAAGTCTAGCTAAAAAAAATTTGTTCTTTTTCACATTTTTACAATTCATTTTGGCCCCAAACTCTTAAAATACCAATTCAAAAAGGCATGTTAATAATGTTACTTGTCTCCATTTTGAGTTGCTTTTTAGACTCCAAACATTACACAATATGTTTATTTGATCTTATAACTACCTGAAGATCATAAATCTTGGGAAATTTCACATTCTCGTGTAATCCCCTATGTTAACATTGAACCATATATCTCATTCTCTATGGATCCTAAAGTGTCATCAATGGCTAGGCAATATGTGGGTGTGATTTTCCAGGGATTCTGATCCCATCATTACAACATGTATACTTTATTTCATATTAAATGTAGCCCATGTATCCACATTACAATCAACAAGTGATGGATTCTTAGAGATCTTGACAAGTGGAAAAATATTTTTTATTGAGGTGTTAGTCACTTTCCTCATGAAAACTCTTAAGTTATCATATTATTACAATCTATGAAATCAACCCATGTCTCTATAATTATTGTGCTACCATGTTATTTTGTTTTCATGGTCCCAAAATATCTAACAAGCTTGTTCTTCCAATTCTAATTTCTATAAGAGAACGTGATTGGCATATAATGCCAACCCATCATTAGTTGAAATCTACCACATATGATTGGGCCACGCATTGTTTATTACGATGAAAAATATTATTCCTTGGTCCCCACTAGTGAAAAATTATAGTATCTTTCCTTAACCATGAACTTGACCTTATCCTCAATGAATTATCCATTATCTTGTGAAATCCTGAGACCCCGTGCATCCAGAGATCTCGAGTCCCTAGGATTCTACCACATATCAAGCTCGGGAATGATATACTATAAGTCACATATTTTAAGTTTTCTTGGATCTTTGAGATACCAAGATCTCATAACCATGATAACCCCATCAACTTTATGATCTTATGAAAGTCCAAGATTTCAAGAAACCTGAGTGTCAAATATTTGACCATGTGTCGCAATCAGGTATTCTTCATCTGGTTCATCAAAATTTAGAGTCGTTAAGTTCTAGATTCCCAAGAGCCCAGAATCCTATCATTTTTCCTTCCTTTTAGAGAGTAAATGTGTCATTTTTACATAGTAAAAGCCAAATTTTACTATAGGTGTCATATAGTATAGGTGTCATTTAGAGTCAATTTTATAAGTTTAATTTGGTTTTAGCCAAATTTTAAGTCAAATAGTGTTGATCGTATATATTGATAGTAAGTCAAAGTCATTTTGTATTGTTACCCTCATTGGTCCTAAAGTTAATGATTGGTCATAGATTTGTTTACATATTGACAAGTGTTATTCTATACATCATTGTCTTAAAATGGTCTTATAAGTAGTGGGTCAAGTATTGTCTTCTTGTGTCAAAGTCTTATTTTAAAAAAAAGAAAGAAGAGGGAGAGAAACAAAGCATAATTCGTTAATAGTCTTTTCATTATTGTCTATAAATGTATTTTCGTAGTTTTTTTAGGAGTATAATCAAAATCATTTGTGGAGATTGTTATACATGTTGATAGTCATTTTTTGAGTCATTGTAAAAATTGTCAAGTAATCAATGTATGTCATTATAAAAGTCATAAAGTTGTCATTTTTTTTATGTCATCTTGTCAAAATCAAGTATATTTTTTTCAAAATCATTGTTCAAATTATAATCGTCTTGTGGAATCAAAATTTGTGAAAATAAAAATAAATAAATAAAATTTCCTCATGGAGGCATTTTTTGGTGTTACCCGATGTCCAAGGGAATAAAATGATTCACATTGCGGGAGGGAAGAAAAGAATAAGCTCAATGTGGAAACAAATGTGCTTCATGTTCAAATTTTGTTGAGTGAGAAGCATGACATTGGAGGATGGATGAACAAGAGGTTGGAGTTCAATCAACAACCTCTTGTTAGTCACTAACGATGGGGCTGCACGAAGCTGTGGTGACATTTTTTGGTGTGAGTTTACTTTTAGTTGTGAGCTTCTTTTTTTAGAGTACTTGTTTTGTAGTGTGTTCCTATTTCCAGCTTCCAATTGATTTTTTTAATTCAATGAGCAGTATTTCCTACATAATTCCTTGGAAGAAAAACACAATGGAAAAATGAAAGCACAAAGAAAAATCAACATCATGATATTTGGGTTGTTGGTTGTCCTATAAAACCATCTGTATGTTTTGGATTGTTGGTTGTCCTATAAAACCATACTTGTAGGTTGTTGGATGTCCTTAGAAAACAAACCTTGTTGAGGTTGTTGGTTTTCCTGAAAAACCATCCTCAAAGGTTGTTGTCTCTCCTGTAAAACCATCCAGATCATGAGCACGCACAGGTGACAAATTGCAAAGGAAGTGTAATTTTTTTCCTCCCATGTTCACACTAAGGGGGGAATGTTAGGATATTAATACTGTGAACATTATATGATTTAATAATATTTACGTGGTGATAAATATTATTATGTGTGTAATTTAGGTTGTTGTAAAAAAAACCTACATAATTAGTTTAATTATCAAACGAGTTATTACAACTTGTGTATTGTTAATAAGTAGTTAGTGGAGCTATGTTAGGCTTCCTAGATTAAAGGGATGTAAAATTCTATATATATGGAGAGTTGTAATTTGTGTATTTATCTAAAATTAATTGAATGCAAGATTTTTATTCCGTGATTTTTGTTGTATAATTCTAGTCTTGAGCTTTCACACACTTCTAATCCTTCTTGTCCAAAGTACCTGTGACCATTGCAGAGTCAGACGTAGGACTGGTATGTGTATCCATGTATTAATTAGCTAAGCTAAGAGAATTTAAAATAACACCTAATAGTTCCAAAACAAATCTAACTAAGCATATATCATCATGTTAAGAGCTTAAGGAGACTAAACATCATCAACATGCATATAACTTTGAATAAAAACAAACTAACATGCTAATCTTATTCTCTACTCTTTGAATGCTAAACTAGAAATGAACCTATGTAGATCCTTAGCAATCAAAATGTGATTATTTTTTTGATCTCAAGGGTTTGAGAATGGAGTCTCATCAAGACATGGATATAAGGCCATTTTGATTCTCTCCATATTACTTAAAGCTTGGATGGATGAAATGCAAGATGAAGATATTAGCTCAACACTAATGGAGGATGCTCAAAGATGAAAATGCCTATATTTTATGTTATATGCATGAAAAGGTGTAAGAATAAAGGTAGGAGGAGGGTTCTTTATATAACCCTCTGGTTTGAAGGAGCTTTTCATCCTATTGTATGTGGGATAATAGAAAATTTGGGTTAGTTAGGGATAAGCATACTTTAGAATTGCTAAGTTTGCTTTAGGGGAGTTTAATTTATCATTAGCAATTCATGGGAATTTAGGGGGAGTATTAATTAATCAATAGTGATTAACTAATATGTAGGTGTAAGCTTATAGCAATTTTTTAGAGGAAAGTTAGCATGATTTGGGTTATGAAAAGAGTTTAATCCAATACATGATGATTTGTTGATTAAATAGAAGAGAGAGTTAATTAATTAGGATTAATTAATTAATTCAGACAAAAGTGAACACTAATTAACGGAAGGTCGTTAATCGATGTCTTGAGCAATAGAAGGGTTAATTAATTAGTGTAATGTAGCCAATTAATGGTGATAGAGGAGAACCAGTGAGTTATTGATGATCTGTCATCAATTTGTGAGAAAGGGATAATTAGCACAATTTAAGTATTTAAATTGCTCGATCCATTATAGGTGTCTACATTTTCCCCTCTTTGGGGTGGTGTAAGTGATTCCACTTCAAAGATAATAGACAAGTACAAACATGTGAATTTTGAAGGGATAGAACAAACATTAGTGGAGTGAAGGATGCCCCCTCAATTTTCGATGGGGTGATGAAAGAGGTCGATCAAAGATCGAAAAGATGAAGGGAACAGATAGAAGAATGAGGAGAGGCAGGGTGCCCTATGTGAAGTAGAAGAATAGAGTTGATAGGAGAATGATATAGAAGAAAAATGAAGACGGAGAAAAAATAAATAGCTTTCATCTAGTGTATTTAAACAACTTTTGTGTTATCATAGGGTAAATGCAGAAAGTTGGGGGACCAAAAAGGGGTCATAAGTGGACGTAATATTGCAAAAAATAGCAAAATCTCAACTTGTAGGGATTATTAGCAATATGCGCACTCAAAATTAGAAAAAGTTATATAAATATGAATCGTAGCATCCAGAATCTAGTTTCTAAACTACTAAAGTTTTTTAAAAATGGACAAGTTTAGCTATATTAAACACTCAAAATTCTATGACTTGGTTTTTTAAAAAAAAACCTATAAGATTGTAGTCTGTTTTCCCACGATTTGGATGACCAAAACTTGTTTTTTTTCCTTTGGTGAAAATTTAGATGTCATTGTCTATCTTGGGATGGATTTTATTTTGTATTTTTTCAAGCAATATTTTTTTATGATTTTTTCCATGAAAGTGGTCTAAAAATTTAGAAAACGGAGCACTTTTTGTTTTCCCGCCATAACTACATCAAAAATATCGAAATCAAATAATTTTTTTGAACATGTATAGAATTTTTCCACTGCTTGGGATGGTATAGGTTTTATCACATTCTGACAAGCGAAACAAAAGTTGTAGTCTTAAACGTAGACATGAACATTCATGAGGAAAAAGTGTCTTAAAGACCTACTATTAGTAAAAAAATTATAAAATGATATTTATCTTATTCTATTCACTTTAAAATCAATATTTCTATGAAGCTAATAGTCTCCCCTACGCGATGGTACCATTTTTGTGACATGTTTTTAATTTTTTGGCATGGTTCAAGTCCTGTGGAAGAGAAAATTTAAATTTTTTGGCCTTTCACATGCCATAATGACCTCCCAAAGCTCTAGGTTTGGGAAAAACAAAGATTTCCCTGAGCCTTGAGGGTTGGATTTGATGATACAATAAGAACCGCGATCGCATTTTAATAGAAATTATCTCGGTTTTATACAATCGTGATAGTTCTTAAATCATATTTACATGAATCCCAACATTCAATTTACCATGTGATTTTTACTGTCTGACCTTATTGTATGAATTATTATAGAAATTCTTCCGCTTTCTGCATGTTTTTCTTGTCATTGGAAGCTATTTGTTTACTATTTTTAAGGTGCACTGCATCATTTGGAGTTGTCCTACATCGATTGAAACATCATGGGAGACAAGAAACATAAGTTCAAAAAGGAAATCATTAAGTAAAAAAACACCGAAGGAATTAGAGGCAAAAATATTTCAAGATTTGGAGCGAATGCGGAAACTTCATGAATCAAAAAGAGGTTCATCTTCAACCCCTACTATTGTAAGCAATGAGGAACCGAGGTAATGTTTTTACTGTCAATGTTGAAGATGAATTAAATACTCATGATGAAGATGTTTTTATTGTCAATGTTGAAGATGAATTAAATACTCGTGATGTAGTTGATGTTGAAATTGAAGGAGACAATGAAAATGTGAATCAAGAAATTCAGGTTGAAACTGTAGACAAGCAAAATTTGACAAAAACACCTCCTAGGATTTTATGAAAGAGACCTAATTATTTTATTGAAATTGATGAGAACATTTTGAAACCAATGTCTGACAAACTTTCTGAATGGAAAATCAGAAGAAAAACCACTGAAATTTGGGATAATCATTTTAAAATTTTAAATGATTCCCAAAGATGTCAGTTGTTGGTTAGTTTGATGAAATTGAATAAAATGAGACCTACATTAAACACCTTAGGATTGACAACATCTAATATACATGGTCAAACCTCTTGCAATTGTTGAAAACCTTCATGATGCATATCACATTGTTGGTGTCAAGAGATGCACAAGGGATAGTAATGTTGTGCGTTGTGTACTTGCTACTAGTGTTGTAAGTGAATCAACAAAAAAAAATGTTTGATTAGGAAAACAAGTTGAATGTTGAAAGTTAATCGAAAAAATCTAATGAAAGCAATTGAAAGGCATAATATCCTTCAATCACTCAATAACACTGATTTTTGGGATTTTATGCTAGAGCACCATGTAAAGACAAAGATATATCTGATGCTATAAGAGAATTGTTATTCAATTTTGGCATGGTAACACTAGAGTTTCACCTAATACAAGAGATGTTGTAAAACAAAGAGTTGGTTCTACTAATCGTGAACCACATCTAAAGCATTTCTTAGATATGACTCAAACTCAATTTTTTCATAAGTTTGAACAAGAGCATCCAGAAATTAAAATTAGTCAACATTTTTTTGAAATGTTGAAACCATTCTATGTGAAAATCAACCACGCTCGCACCACTTGTTGTAGGCAACATGTTGAATTTGTGATGCATTATGCTAATTTTTTATGTATTCGTTCTGATTTTCATTCTGAAACTATGTTACCAGAATTTGGTGTTCAAGTTCCACCAATATCTTCTAGGGATTTCATTCCTATGATATTTTGTGAAAGAGAAGTTGGAATTTTTTTTTATAGTCAGGATTGTTTAGATGGAAGTTGTGGTACATGTGGCGGATTACCTAAATTAGAAAGTTATATCCATGAGAAAATTGGAGGTGCAATAGGACATAATTTAGTTGAGTTTGATAAATATAAATCAGTACCATACCAATTGAAAGATGGAAAGGATTCTAAACGGTGTGAGCTAGTTACATAACATATACCTGTTTTTCAATTTATGAGAAAATTTAAGGATGAAATTGTTTATGAGTATGTTAGGCATACACACAGAGCTCGATGGTTGGATGAATAGTTCAAGATATGCAAGGACACATTTCCTATTGGTACTATTGTTTCAGTGGTCGATTTTGTAGAGAATTACACATTGTAACCACAAATGGAGGTTCAATCGCAATATTACAACTCAGTACAGGTTGTCATTTTTTTGCATATAACATTTATACATTCTCCTGACAGTATAAAGAATGATCAAAAAAATTTAAGAGAGTACCACTTTTATATCAGTGATGATCATACTCATTCTACTGAATTTTTGCAAGGGTGTTTCCAGTTATTTTATGAAAACTTGTCTGATAGGGACATCTACTTCAATCAACATTATATATGGTTAGATAATTACATGTCTCAATTTAAGAATGCATGAATTTTTTATTGGATGAGCAGGATGCACGTCAAGATGGGTGTGTAACATATTTTGGAGTTTCACTGAGGCTGGACATGGAAAAGGAGAGCATGATGGTGTAGGGGCATGTGTGAAAAGAGCTCTTGCAAGAGAAGAGTTGAAGTACAAAGATGGTGCTAAATTGAAAGATGCAAAGAGCATAGTGGAATGGTGTATTGACAACATGGCCCATGGTTCTCAAGAAAATTCCACATTTTGTAGATATTTTTGGTTGATAAAGGAATAAAAAATTTCTAACTATGAGGATTGTATGACACTCACAGGGTCTAGTGATCTGCACTCATTTTGTAGCTCAACGCTACTTCATGGGCCACATGGACAAGAAATTTGGTGTGTTTTTGTGCATCTTGTATTGAATTTGTCACTGTTGAGTGTGATTCACAAGAATGGGTGGATGGATGGATTTGTAGGCCTCTAACTCCACTTCCCAATTATCAACCTCCATAGGCATTACAAGTTGTTTCTCTAGATGAAGGTGCAACATCCAAGGACTTTGACGACATTTCAATTTTGGTGTGACAAGGTAAATGGTTATTTACAAATTTTTGTATTGAGTTATGTCCATTGAAATTAATATGTAATTTAAATTTTAGTTGAAACCTCTATTTTTTTTAGGACATGTGTTTGCAGTTATTGTGACAGAAGACAATGAAGAAGGAAATACTATTTCTTATGTTGTTGCATCGAGGAAAGAAATAAGTTTCCTTCTCTTGTTATAGATGGAAAAGATATTGAGTACCCTAAAGGGTCAATGGTAGTTACTGGAACTTGGCTTCGACGGTATCCATTAAAAAATTCCTTTGTTTAGGTGTTTGAAGACTTTTAGACACACAAGAAAATACTCTTATATCGCATCTAGTTCTAGCGACAAATATTCAGCTGTATAGATATCGAGGAAGGCCTAATAACAAGATTCTTTGGAAGGTTTGAGAGTCAGATCATGAAGCAATCATGTTTGCTATTCAGAGTAGATCCGATCCTGATGGTTCATTGAAATGAATTTACATGCTCGTCTAGTATCTATAATTTCATTGAAGTGTTTAAATTTTTCAACTAGATTCAAGTTCATATATTTTATTAAATTTGTGTATTTTGTATATATCTAGTATGATTTTGATTCAACTTAAATTTCTTTGACTAAAATTTTTATGCAGGTTAGTGGTGCCAGAAAAGCTTCCACCTTCACGTCATGATGGTTCATTGGATTAAATTTACATGCTCATGTGGTATATATAATTTATTTTAAGTGTTTAAATTTGTCAACTAGATTCAATTTCATATATTTTATTAAATTTGTGTATTTTGTATATATCTAGATATGGTTTTGATTCAACTTAAATTTCTTTGACTAACACTTTTATGCAGGTTAGTGGTGCCAGAAAAGATTCCACCTTCACGTGGTTAGCACTGTTAGTAGATAATTTTATATTCTCGAAGCTAAGATAAGATTTCATTGTTTTCCAAGCAAAGAGAAGCAACTAACAACGGTTTATGTACATATGGAGGGGGTTCTTGGCTCTGGAGGAGGTATCCCGGAAGCACCGAGAGCATAGGGAACTGAAATGAACACCTCCCCAAGCATTTACCAGGCCATCATCTAATACATTCGTGCACAGTCGGTTTGGTCCCATGAGCTTCCGTTTGCAAAATATAGTGTTTGGCAGCCTTACACTAACTCAAACTGCACTATTTGGTGTGTTTGCAAACAATAGGGTAACGAGAGCACCGATTGGAGATGGAAAAAACCAATATATGCTATTATAGAGGGTCCATATATGGAGGTGTAGGATTTAATGAGACATCTCTAGGTGCCACAGAGACCAAGTAATCACCTGTCGAAGTTATAGCGTTTTCTGGTCTCATGACTCTTAAGGGACTACTCCCAAACGAAGTAGCCTCGGAAGTAACGACACCATCTTGGACCAAAAATACTCCCTAATAATGTTTAATAGGCCATCTGAATGTTTAAGTGTGTAGTCCATTTGGTCCCACAAGCATTTGTTTACAAAATATAGCGTTTAACAGCCTTACACTGGCTCAAACTGCACTATATGGCACATTTGCAAACAATAGGGCAGTGAGAGCACCGATTATATATGGAAAAAACCAAGATAGGCTATTGTAGAGGATACCTACATGGAGGTGTAGGATTTTACAGGATGTCTCTAGGTGCCATGGAGACCAAGTAATCACACGTAAAAGTTATAGTGTTTTCTAGTCTCATGACTCTTAAGGGACTACCCCTGAACGAAATAGCCAATGACACCATCCCATACCGAAACAATGCCCCTAATAACATTTACTAGGCCATCTACACATGTTAGCACATTCATTTCAGTGCCATGACCCACCGTTTACAAAATATAGCTTTTGACAGCCTTACACTAGCTCAAACAACACTATATGGCGTGTTTACAAACAATAGGGCAGCGAGAGTACTGATTATAGATGGAAAAAACCAAGATAGGATATTGTGTAGGATCCCTATGCAAAGGTGTAGGATCTAATGATACGTCTCTGGGTGCCACGAAGATCGAGTAATCACTCCTCGAAGTTATAGTATTTTTTGGTCTCGGTACTCTTAAGGGACTACGCCCGGACGAAGTAGCATGTAAGAAAAAACATCATCCCGGACCAAAATGACACCCATACTAACATTTAACAAACAATATAGATGTGTTGGTGTAATTGGTTCAGTGCCATGACCCACCGTTTGCAAAATATAGTGTTTGACAACCTTATACTGGCTCAAACTATACTCTTTGGCATGTTTACAAATAATAGGGCAGCAAGAGCACCAATTAGAGATGGAAAAAATTAAGATATAATATTATAGAGGGTCCCTACATGGACGTGTAGGATCTGACGAGACATATCTAGGTGCCACGGAGACCGAGTAATCACCCGTCAAAATTATACAGTTTTTTGGTCTCATGGCTCTTAAGGGACTATGCCCGAACGAAGTAGCCCGAAAGCAACGGCATACTCCCACAGAAAACCAACACATCCCCTATCATTTACCTAACCACTTGGACATCTTGGCACATTCATTTTTGTGCCATGACATCTCGAGGCATTACTTCTCACTACTCGACTTCATTCATTTCCTAGTATTGCCTAGAAAAGGTAGTTTGCAAACAATAATGCCACAAAGGCTCAAGGAATGCCACTACCCTGAATTATTGGGTATGATTAGAGGCCTCCTTCACTCAAGTTTCAGATTAGAAAATTCTTGGTTTGGATGATCAAGCACCAAGTTGTGATCATCAAACATTTCCGCTAAAAACGTGAATTGGGATAAATAGGGAAGGGGTTGTTGGCTTCGGATCGGGTGGTCCGATTCCAAACCGGGCCTCCTTAGATCCCACCATATCACTTGAAGCCATATAACCCCCCAACTAAACATGTTTGCGGTGAAAATTTTCTCCCACGGCGTCCCGAGGCATTAATTCTCATTACCCGACTTTGTTCATTGCCTAGGACTACCTAGAAAAGGTAGTTTATAAACAATTATGCCATGAAGGCTCAAGGAATGCCATAACCTTGAATTATTGGATGTAATTAGAGGCCTCCTTTGCTCAAGATTTGGCTTAGATAGTTTCTCTATTTGGATGATTGAGTACCAAGTTGTGATCATCAGAAGTTTCTACTAAAAACATGAATTGGGATGAATAGGGAAGGGGTTCTTGGCTATCAGATCGGTTTGTATTAAACATAAAACTATTCTATCACTTGGAGCCCATCAAAGTACCGACAAGCTTGAGCTATATCTCCCAACTTAGAAAGCGTTTACGGTGACTTTTGCATAAGTACCATGTATGTCCCAGGGCATGACTTATCACTAATCAGCTCGCATAAATTTTGTCACTTTAAACGAATCTATTTCTTTACCTTCGTAAATTTCAGTTGCTGAATGATTCAAGTTTGATCAACATCCCGATCTTTTAATTCATGTAAAGCCACAATAGATTGCACCCAAGTATATTTTTTTCATATCCTGTGCCAATTTTACTTTAATCTAACATGTATTTAAAATAACACATAGTGAATTGGGAAAATTAGGACTTATTATTACACACAGTGACTATTAACATTTCTAATTTAGTACTAATACTTAACAGCTAAATTGTAGATTACACTATTTTAGTTTTCAGTTGCATTTACAATTATTCCCTCACATGCATGCATTTTCGATGAGTTGCTTAGTGGTGCGGTCAATGTCACATGGCTGTGTGCAGTGCCCATTCCAAGTTAAAATCCCCCAAGGCATGATCCTCCTTAGATGGTGGTTTCACGGCTAGAGGCGGCTTCTCGACTCAAGTTCACATTGGTTGTGTGCTTGCCTCACTACTGACGTTGGTGGCAAATCCTCTCACTACTGACACTGCGTGCACGATCCTCTTGATGTGGATGTTGGTGGATCCTCTCGCTTCTCCTCTCACAGCTAACACTGCTAGCATACTCCACTCACTACTGTCGTAGCTCGCTGCTGGTCGCTATTGACACTGGTGACTACTCTACTCTGATTCTTGTCTCTAGTGGTTTCTCCTCTCGCTTGTTGTCGCTGGTTGTTGCTACTCTCACTGCAATCACTTGTCACTATTTGCTACTCCACTCGTTGCGGCCACTTTCGCTGGTCACTGCATCTTTGCTATGGTTTCATAGGTTGCTCTAATTGAGTTCCTAATGGTGGTCCCCTTCATTGTAACCAGGTTGTGGATCCTCTCAAAGAATCCTCAATTGTACAAGGATGTGGGTCCTTTCAACACCCTCAATTCCAAAAAAAATCCCTCAAGACCATTTTTAACCACTTTGGAGTGCGTTAACCACGTGCTTAAAATAAGAAAATTGATATAACTATAGATCAAGAATTTCGCGCTTGTTACCTGTCCAAGTTAATGCACCAAACTAAACACAAAAACCTTGAAAAACTCAAAATGAAATTGATACTTGATGGACAAGATCTGAAGATGCAGACGGATAAGGAAGCCAATATAGATGAGACGGGCGCACATGAGCAATTCGCACGGTAGATCCGAGTAACCTGCAAGACACCGATTCTTGACAGAAAAAGACCACGTTAAAAGGTATTTAGGTGGACTGCCCAAGAAGCGGGTCCGGGAAGCGATAAGCTTCCTCGGTGGATGTCAATCCACGTTTTCAATTAAGCAGAGAAGCATACATGATAAAAGATGTACGTATACGACTAGATTTTATGATCAAAGTAATAAACAGAATCTAAACAGCAGACAGAAAGTAATAGAAAATAGGAAACTGTGCAAACAACTGGATCTATGTTACCTGTGTCCTTTTTACCTGTCTGCAGTATGATCGGCGTCGATTATGTAGAATCGGCATCGACTGGAACAGATCAGCGTCGACTGATATAGATCGGCGTCGACTGATTTAGATCGGCGTCGACTGATTTGGATCGGCGTCGATCTGAGGCAGCGTGTGAAAAGGTTTGAGAATCAAAAAATAGAGGCAAGATCGTCAACGTCTGCAGGATCTGCAAATGCCAGAGAGACACTGGCTAGGGTCCACCTGTGCTGGATGCAGGAACACAGTCACCAGAGAATCAATGGAGACGTGCAATGCTGATGCAATAAGAGCAGAGTAACGGTGCTCCTCTCAGGGATTGATTTGGACAAAATTCACTTTCACTTGATAGATAACATTCAATTTTGATGTTCGGAACTCTCCTGTTCTCTCTCTTACAATCTGTGTCTAACCAGAACTGAGTTCTGGGCTTCTATTTATAATCGGCGCCGACCAAGATTAAATCGGTGCCGTTCCAAAAAATCGGCGTCGACCGAGTACCGGTCGGCGCCGATCGGGGAACAGACTCCCGAAATGGCCAAACGGAGCGATTTCTGGGAATATGAGAATGATCTTATCATCCCAAGTATGGGAGATATCCCACGACTCGGTTTGGGAGGAGGAGAAATAGGGGGGATATATGGATAAAATAGATATGGGGTAGATAAGTGGTTAGGATATATGTAAAAAGGTGTAATTAAATAGTTAATATTTAATTACTCATGGGTAAAATAAAATGGGCTGAATTAAACTTAGGATAGGTGTTTAAAACACAAATTGATTAATACTCCAAGGGGGTAGTGGTGATATAAACGTGCCCCAGGTTACCTGAGCAGGTAAACGAATGTAAGAGACACTAAATTGAGTAACCAATTTTAAGTGTCTACAATAACTCCACAATTGAATCTCTTGAACAAAAAATGATCTTGCACCCAAGAACCTTCAAAACCATTATATAACATAACATCATATATCATAAGAATAACCTCTTAGTGGTTCATAACAAGGTCCATATCTACATTATTATGGATAACCATAGTATATAACTCCAAACTTGAATCTCTTGAATAAAAAGTGATCACATGGTAGTGAGTTATCAAAATATAGAAATAGTAGTGAGTTATTAGTCCTCAAAATATAGCAATGACAATCATAAGTAAATCATTCACATTTTTTTTCCAATGAGCATCACAATTACATGCATGATATGGATAATGGCCACATAATCGAGGCCATCAAATCAAATCAAACATAGAAGTAATATGGTTGTGAAAACCAACATGGATATAATGTATCAAACTAAGTGTTACACATCTCTAAAAATATAAGAATAATGTATCAAACTAGGTGTACCATACATATAGGATCACACGTGGTTGTATAAGACTATATACATGGACTATGAAGAATCATAAACTAGGACCAGATGATATATATATATAATCATGAAACATCTTCCTTCGTTTGGCCCTACTAGTAGAAGCATGTCCATGACCTGTGCATGTAATGAAGGGATATGCCACTATAGATTTCTTCCATGTGGTCCTAGGTGTCTCTAAGTTGGCCAGAAAATTAGCCTGCACATTCATAAACATCAAATTTTTAACACCCAAATTTTTAAAATACATTAAAATTTTAGAAACTTAGAAATTTTAAAGTATGTGAAATCTTACCTCAATCTCATAATCCCTATCAATTTGTCATTGACATGCTACATGGACAATGGTAGACTCACGAGGGGTAGGTTGCATACAAATAAATAGTTCAAATTAAATATTTCATGTATAATTTGATAAATTGTAGATAATTAGTAAGAAAAAATTCGTCCAAAATTTAACAAATTTGAAAAATTATACTTGAGTTAGTGGATCTACAAATGTTATGGCATCATATAAAATAGCCTCCATAGTCTACATATAGGGAGGAGTTTGTGTGGTAGTTGTAAGTTGTAAAAAAAACATGCAGATCAACATTAATTGAAGATTGTCCAGGAGAATGGTGTTTAAGGTATGAGAAAATTTCTTCCTTAGAAACTTATATCCTTCAATAGGTGACAATGATGTAAATCATATTGATTTGTTAGAGTTTTGGATATGGACACAAGATGGTAAGAGGAATCCATTTTTCAAATGAAAATGTGGGTGTAAATATAAAGGATATGTTTGTAAAAGAGGTTATGTTTGTCAATATAACAACTAGGTGTATAAGTGAGATAGTTGTTTATGCCTAAGTAATGAAATATTTTTGTACTAAGAGGCAAGAAATAGGATTTAGAATGTATGGAGAGCATGTAGGGATGTAATTTTATCCTCCAACTTTAGATGTTGTTGATCTCTCTAAGGAGATAAGAACAAGGTTTCTAGGGAGGCTAGTAAGAAAAAGAGGGAGTTATTCGAGGGATTTGATGATGATATATGGAGGATCAAGATGTAATAGAGACAATTAATGAAAGAGGAAGACATGTTTATGTTGCAGAAAAAATTTTGTGTGAATTTTTTTAAAATTCTTATTTTTGAATGGACTATATGTATGTTCCTCTACTCGGGCCGAAAAAGATGAGATACATGAGTATTAGCATGAGAAGAGGACTAGTAGCAATAAGGCCTAAAATAGAGAGTTATGTAAGATTACAAGTGTATGACTGAACCATGAGTATTAGCATGAGAAGAGGACTAGGGGCCGCAGGCCGGATATGTGGGAGCGAGTCCCGTTTGTGCGAGTACTGAGACAGTTTGGCCTAGTACAGACAGTGCCGACTACTTACAGGCCTTATAGGCGAGATAGTAGGGAGACTGATCTGCCGATTTTGATCTCGGCAGATCCATTGAGAGAGGCCCCGCCCTCCATAGACAGTGATGATGACGTAGGGGTGGATGATGGTTATGCAGCATGGTATGCGACAGAGCTACCACGACATCTTCCGACATCTATAGATGCCGACGAGGAGGATATAGCTACGATGCTGGAGAGACTGGAGGGAGAGCATGCCACCTTGACACAGACACATCAGGTGGCTCTTAAGGAGATCAGAGCTCTGACAGAGGAGAGGGATGCCCTAATTTTGGAGAGAGACACTGCTCGCCAGGAGCGAGATACAACGATCCAGTAGAGGGATCGCTATTATCGACATAGGGAGGCCCTCAGGGACAAATATGGGGAGACAGGTACCATGTCGGAGTCTGGTACACAGGGTACGACCCTAGGAGCACCAGCAGCAGCACCACCACCACCATTACGAGCACCGAGTACCGTGAGCTTGAGCACATATCAGTCTCTCCTCGCTGAGGTGAGATACTATGAGGATGCCTTAGCGCAGCATGCCCTACATGTGCCTCGGTACGGGGCGAGGAGGAGATCAGCGACGGCCACAGCGAGCGGGGCCTCAAGTGGAGGGAGCACTGGGAGAGACCGCTAGTAGCAGGTGCGTCTAGCTCGATAGACGGTGGACAGGAGAGACAACCTGGTCCAGAGGAGGGTGGGGGAGATAGTGTCCTCCATGCATCAGATTTTACTATATAGGGATTGATGTAGTGATGTGATGTAGCCTCGATTGGAAGGCATCCCATAGATGGCTTGATTGAAAGCCACCCATTTTTGTTGTACAGACACACATGTATATATAGATTCATCATTTCATTTGTCATATAATTGTTCTCATGCTTTTGATTTGATATACATGGATAGATGTAGCGTAATTGTGATGGATATAGATATAGACTGATAGATGATGAATAGATGTGATTGGATAGATATAGACTTGATAGAGGATATAAATATATGTGATTTGATGTGTTTGAATAGATATAGCTTGATAGAGGATAAAAATAGATGTAATTTGATGTGATTGGTATGTGGATTTAATTTGGATGAGAAGATAGATATAGATAGATGTAATGTGACATGGATAGACAAATGATTAGACGATGTGATAGATAGATAGGAGGTAATATCTGGAATGGATTTGATATGTAATTAAATTTTTATAGATAGATGAAATAATTGGAAAGACTCACGGTGAGAGTCAAGGACGTAATGAGAACGACCTGGATTAGAAATAAAGGAAATACACCCAAATATGAAGAAAAATGATAAGTTGGACTCCCCACTGACCATAAATAGAATCTGGATAGGAAACCGAAAGACCATGCATACAAGGCCCTATATAAGGTTAAAATAAACCTGACACTAACTAGCCACAAACCAGATTTAAGATGGAAACAGAAAGAGCAGTAAGTATCTTGTCTAAATTTACAAGGGACAGAATACATGTTCATACTGGGAAAATAGAATTCTCCATATGATCGACAAAAGGTCTTAAATCTCAGCTTCATGACGGGAAGTTTGCTAGATATGGAAAGACTGATCAATACGGGAAGTCTTTCAGCGATGCTAAAAAGTGTACAAGGCTGATCAATGCAAGAAGCCTTGAGTGTTCCTTTGAGAAACAACCATCCTTTAAGGGAGCGGTCTGTATTTTGAATTTTAATGATAGCCATCCTTTAAGGGCATGGTCTATATATTTTATTTTTTATTTTTTTGATAATGTATATATAGCTGTCCTTCAAGGGATCAGTCTATCTTTTTTGGATAGCATTTTTTTTTTTTTGGAAATCCTTTTGGAAGAAGCTGAATTTAGACCTAAATAGATCAGATAGAGGGGAAGAGAACATAAAGAACACACACTCATGCCTCGAGTAGATCCGATTAAGATAAGCACTTGGGACAGATGAAGCGGTGATTAAGGTATTCCTACCATGAGGAGAAACATATCCAAAAGAAACATGCAATGAGCAGAGCCGCGATACTCATATTTAAGGTAAAAGAGGCAATAGGTGGAGAACCACATAGTTCCAAATCACCATGAAGGTATATGACTAATTGTTAGATGGATGAAAGATCTGTCTTACGACTAAGTTTGTGTAAGATAGATTTTAACAGTAGAAGGGCCGTAGATGCAAAGCATTAAGAGGTTCCACTTCAGGTATACCATCCATGGAAGACAAACGATAAGCCCCAGACCCATATTTATGAGTGAGAATGTACGGGCCCATCCAGTTGGGAGCAAACTTACCACGTTGACTCCTTTCGAGTGTAGTGACATTTTGATTTTCTTTAAGAACAAGATCACCAATTTTGAAGTCACGGTGTTGCAAGTGCTTGTTATAAGCACGTTTGACACGCTCAAGATAGACTTGATGATGTTGAAGAGCATTGAGATGCCGCTCATCTAATAATTCAAGTTGTGCTAGACGATTTTGACAATAGTCCTCATCGGAGACAAATTCTCTGAGAGAAACACGGAGAGATGGGATTTGGACTTCCAAAGGAAGAACAGCCTCAGACCCATAGACGAGAGAGAAGGGAGTAGCACCCGTAGGAGTACGAATACTAGTCCGATAAGCCCAGAGAGCAAAAGGGATATGTAAATGCCAATCCCTACCAGCTCGACTAGTTACCTTTGCGAGGATATTACGCAAAGTTTTATTGGAAGCTTCAGCCTAGCCATTAGCTTGCGGATAGTATGGAGAGGAAAATCTGAGCTTGATATTGAAAGCGTCACAGAGGTTCTGCAAATCAACGTTCTTGAAAGACTTATCGTTATCTGTGATGAGTTTGTGTGGAACGCCAAAGAGACAAATGATGTGTTGATAGACAAAATCAACTATGGGTTTAGCCTTTGTTGAAGAAAGAGGGATAGCCTCCACCCACTTAGTAAAGTATTCCGTGGCAGTAATGATAGAATGATGACATTGTGAAGAACGGGGATTGATGAGGCCAATGAGATCAAGACCCCATTGCGAAAAAGGCCACAAATCCATTGTCGGTTGTAAAGCTTGACTAGGGATATGTGTAAGATTGGAATGTTGTTGACACTTGACACATTTCTTAGTGTATTCGCAGCAGTCTCGATTAAGAGAAGGCCAATAATATCCCAAACGTAAGATGCGTTTAGCCATAGCCAAGCCACTATAATGTCCACCATAGATACCGTCATGGACCTCCCGGATATCTTTAGATGATTCATGGGTTTTGAGGCACCGAAGCAAAATGCCATCAAAGCCACGTTTGTAGAGGATCCCACCTAAGATAGTATAGTGATTAGCGCGTTGGATAAAATATCTCCTACCATTGGAAGTCAGATCTGGAGGAAGCACTGAATGAGATATATAATCAACGATCTATTGATACCACTCATCATGAGTATTGGTTGTGACAGTATTGATTGAAGTCAGTTGCCTAAGATGAGACAGTTGATCTAATCATTACACAGCCACATAAATTTGTGAGTCCTCGATAAAAGGTGGAATAAGTGAAGGCTAACGAAGCCATTGTATCTGCAAATCAATTCGCAGTGTGAGGAATAGCTTAGGATAGTGAATTTATCGAAATATTGGAGTTGAGAAGAGAACGATATCACGATATTTTTGAAGGATCTCATTATTGCATTGATAAACACCCGTGACTTGATTAAAAATGAGTTCAGAGTCACCAAAGATGTCGATATGGTGCAGCGCCAAGATTAATGGCATTTTGAAGACCTAAAACAAGAGCTTCATATTCGTCCATATTATTGGTACATTCAAAGTTGAGTTTGTGTGCAACTGGGATAGGTGCACCCTAGGGAGGAATCATAACGAAACCTACACCTCCCCCTTGTTGGCATTTTGGATCCATCAAAGAAGAGTTTTACTTTAAAGGGAGACAAACAAAAATCAAATTTGTTGGACATATTCATCGGGTAATTGAGAAAGGGGGACTCGAGTGTCCGGAAAGAGGAGCATCAGCTAATTGATCTACAATGACCTGACCCTTGATAGATTTTTGCGAGATAAATTCGAGATCAAATTTTGTCATCAGCAATGAGCCAACAAGTGATACGATCATTGTGATAAGGCTTCACATGCATTATCTTGAGTGGATTGACACTTGTGACAATGTAAGTTCTATGATTGAGGAGGTATTGAAGAAGCTTAGAAGTTGCAAAGAAGAGAGCACAACACAGCTTTTCAGCTTCGGAATAGCGGGTTTCATACTCATGGAGGAGTTATGACTAATGTAATAGACAGCTTGTTCCTTTACCGCAAGCGTCCTGATGCGAGATCATGGCTCCCAAGAGAATGGTAAGTCACAGAGATATAAAGATAGAAAGGCTCCCCCTCGCATGGAGGTGTAAGCATAGGTGGAGAAAGAAGATAAGCTTTGAGCTCATCAAAGGCCTTTTGGCAATGCTCATCCCATTCAAAAATGAACATTCTTATGAAGGAGATGATGAAAATGATGATAACGATTCCAACAGTTGCGAGAGAAAAATGACGCACTAATTGAAGACATCCTTGAAGACTGCGGAGTTGTTTTTAAGTTAGAAGGGGGAGGCATTTCAAGGATAGCTTTTATTTTTGTGGGGTCTACTTCAATACCCCTAATAGAAATGATAAATCCTAACAGTTTACCAGTGAGAACACCAAACACGTACTTAGATGGATTTAGATGAAGAAAAAAGTGAATAAGCCTCTCAAAGAGAGGTACAAGAATGAAAATATGGTCCTGATGGCGTTTGGATTTACCGAGGAGATCATCGACGTAATCTTACACAATTTTGTGTAAGAGATCGTGGAAGATGTAGGTCATTGCTTGCTGATAAGTTGCTCCTGCATTCTTAAGGACCGAAAGCCCATAACATGATAACAAAAGGTCCCCCAAGGAGTTATGAAGGAAGTCTTATGTTGGTCCTCTGGTGTGATAAGAATTTGATTATACCTAGACAAACCATCCATAAGAGAAAGCATCTCATGACCCGCAGTTAAATCCACGAGTTGATCGATATTAGGTAGAGGAAAATCTTCTTTTGGACAAGCAAGATTAAGATCCTGGAAGTCGGTACAAATTCAAATTTTCCCAGTAGCTTTAGTTACTGGTACCTACATTGGAAAACCCATTTTGGATAATCGATGGGTTGGATGAAGTTAGTCGAGAGAAAACGCTTGCAATTCTTCTTTAACAAGAAGGGCTACTCTAGGGTGCATTTTACGTAATTTTTGTTTAACTGGTCTGATGTCGGGAAGAGTAACGATATTGTGGACCACAATATTGAGATCAAGTCCTGGCATATCCTTATATGACCAAGCAAAGGCTTAACGATGGTTGGAAAGAAAAGTGGTGAAGTCTCCCAACTTCTGTGGATTAAGAGATTGGCCGACCTTAATGATGCGAGGGCCTTTAGAAGTCCCTATATTAAGGCCGATAGTAGCTTCGTTGAGAAGCGTAGACGTGTCAAAAGGAATGGTTTTGGGAAGATAAGAATCCTCTGCCCCTAGATAGGTGAGGACAGAATCATCATCCGCATAGTGGATAGTGTTGATAGTAAGAGAGTCGTCTCCAACTATTTCAGGGAAAATTAGCGGTATGGAAGCGGACTTATCATTAATCTTATAGGTTAGTGGCCCTTAAGGAAATGGTATTGACTAAAAAAAAAAAGTCAAACGTGAATGGAAATGGCGTCATCCACGTCAAGTGATGCTTCTGACCTAGCGGGAGAAGATGGTCCTTTAATAGGAAGAGGCTCATCGAGAATAGTGATGGTGGCTTTTGAAAGAGGTTTAAATCCTAAACCAAATTTTTAATGTGGCTTAAGAGTTGGAATGGATGCGAGGTCATGCACACCTTTTTCATATTTTCCTAAGCCAAAGCCCTTCCACGCGCATCGATATAAATAAGTTTTTACAAACATGGGATTCTGTAGACAATCAAATCCTGCTAAATAGGGCTTGGCCCTAGGGGAGAATCCAGGTGATAGTGAGGTGTATCAAGACCACCGTAAATGAAATTAGTCTGTTGATTTGGTAGACCAATGGTGATGAAGCTACCAAGACATGGCTGATATTCAGGTTGTTTTCCTGGTCTACCATACTCGTTAGGTTTGAGATGGGCGTCAAAAGAAAGGAGAGGAAGCTCTCCTAGTGAGAAACGCTGCAATGTCTCTTCTAGATTTTGTAAGTCTGGTAGTTTAGCTATAGGTATGGAAGAGGAAGAAGCCTTGTTAGGAGAACAAGCATTCTCCTTTAGAGGGGCAGACCCTGTGGTCATGTCGCATTGTGCGGAAGGAAAAGGATCTCCTGGATGAGTATAGATTTTACCCTCATATTGATATTTTAAGCATCGATGGAGGGTGGATGGAACACAATGCATTGCACGAATCTAGGAGCGTCTGAGGATCATATTATAGTGGAATTTCCCTTCAACAATGTAAAAGAGTTCGTGAAGCAGCTTCTTACCTACTTGAATGGGTAGGACCACAGTTCCTAAAGTAACTGCTAGCTGATCGTTAAATGATCGAAGAGCGAAAGGCGGGGGTGACACTACGTTCTTTGGTAACTTAAGCTGTTCGAATGTGTGTGAGGAGATGACATTAAGTGCAGCTCCACTGTCGATCATAATGCGTTTTAATGTAGTGTTGTCGATCTGGACTGTGATAAAGAGGGGAGCCTCTAAATCCTCGGAAGAAAGGGAAGGAATTTCTGAGTCTTCAAAAGAAATGGTGGTTGATGGTCTATTCAATCCAACAACCATCTCGAAAGGTTGGGGCTCATCTAAATTCACAGCGATGCGATGCAAATTATCAATTAGAGCCTGGCAATGTTGCGGAGAAGATTGAATGAGGTCAAAAAGAGACATTTTGACCGGAGCCAGGGTGAGTTGTTTCATAACACTCTCCTCAACTGACACAGGAATTTGAGCTCGAGGTGCAGCATGAATAGAAACCCGAGGTCTCGAGGCTGATGAAGAAGGAAGAAGCTCCTTCGGGGACTGCAGAAAAAGTTTTGACAACCCGTCTTACAAGATGTTGATGGATGACAAATGGATGATCAGTTGATTATTGGAAAATATTGACAAGTATGAACCAATGTGTCGATATTGAGACAGAGCTAGGGATTAGATAATCTGAAAATATAATTCATCTTTTTTCCACAAGTAGAGGTCTGAATAGACTCAATGAACCACAGATAGAAGCTAAAATTGTATTCATTGAAATAACATATTACATATCCTTCTCTATCCAGCCAAATTAGATCCAACTTTTCTTCCAACAAGAGTTGTCCACAATGGATTGATGAGGCCAAACAAACAACGGTGTCATGACCCGAAGTATACGGTGGTAAGTACAAATGAAATTTCCAGAGTTAAACCATGTAGGTTTTACTCCTTTATGGTCTCTTCTTTTTAATAACAGGAAGAGGTCATTTTATTTAAGATTAGACTAGACTTGGCTAATTAAACACGACTTCTACTCTAGAAACTCTGACTAAACTTATTATTTTTACTAGAGTTTCTGAATTTTGCCTCTGTATTGATCCTCAGCAAACTTACCTAAGGTACAATATCCATGTGCCTAGCTCTAGTTTATTGATTACATATCAGAAGCAATTGGTGGACTCATAGTTGAGGTGTCAACGGGGGATATGATATTTTAAATTGATTTTAAAAATAAATTAAGAAATATTTCATAACCTAGGCATTTTCTAGGTCATAAATGGCCTGGTTTTGGTATTATGAAAATTGAAGAAAACAACCATGGGTAGCTAACGCTACCTAGGCTAGTGGCATGACGATTGGTATCATCAAGAATAAAGAAGGTTGGATGACATTTTGGTAGCCTGTGATTGGTAAACTCCTATGGCCTTTGTTGAGGAAATCCATCAAACATGTATTGGGGACCATGATGAACTTGATGTTGAGTTGGACATGGTAATTATTAACGGTCTGCAAAGAGTCATTTTACTTCCGAATTAGTTATGAAGGGTGTTGACGCTAGTATGTCATGGGTCAATGGATCACTATAGCTGGAACATATGGAGGCATAATTTACAAACATGGGAGTTCCCCACCAGAAACCTAGGAATCATACTGTTACTGGTTAAATTTTTCTAGGTTAACTTCATATACCATTTGAAAATACAAACTTTGTGTACGTAATTCTAACTGGACAACATATACAAATGGAATACATGCACTTTGTGGGTACCCTTATGCGTTCCCGATTATAGCCATTGATAAGAGGACATAAATCAGAAGTAGGATGTGAATATTTCGAGGAAACTACAAATAATATATAACAATGGGCAGAGAAAAAGGTTATAGTTGTGAACTATCTCGACATGTAAATTCATTTGAAGAGAACTAGGAGGCATAGGTGTGCCACCCTCATTAACATATGACCACTGTGAGGAAAAATGAAGAAGGAAAAACTAATTGTTCCACACATAAGGTTGGGGATGGTTCATGAGGACTAAAATCCTTAAAAAAAAAAAAAAATTCATGGTCACCTGATCAAAATTTTCTTCGTATAGACTTGTTTCATTTAATTTGATGTACATAAGGGCATACGGATTTTTATCAAGGAGCGCCTAAATAATTCATTACTTTTCGCGATTATCATTTTCCATATTGCACAAGCGGATGGTATTTCTGAATGTTTCTCTTCATATTTGTTTAATTTCATGGGGTATGCTTTAGCCTGATACTAATGATTATGGATGACCAGGATGCGGAAGGAGGTAAGAGTGGAATCAGGAGGCAGACCCGGAAATGTGGAAGAGATCCTCACTAGTGGCTGCAAATCTCTTCAGGAAACAAGTGGCCAGTTGATCCATTCTGCTAGAGGCTTGCAATCGAGTGATGGAAACATGATTAATAAACAAACAGAAATGCCTGAAAAAGAAGATTGACCTAACTTAGGAGGCAGAGCAAAATGTGGAAGAGAGCATATGGTGATTATCTCTTTTAAATTTTTATGCTCTTCAGAAATAAAATGTTAGTGAAGGATCCATTAGCAGAGGAACTTGAGCTCAGTATAGCCAAACTAAGGATGGATTGGGGAATCCTTGCCTGAAGAGTCTCGAAGGCACTACGGTCATAGACACAGATACGTGGGCTTGATACAATTTTGCCTTGATACCTGCACTGTCACACACCGCTGCGAATTAGGGAGTCGGGTGCATTGCCAATCTAGTACCAGGAGCTGGATCAAGAAGAAATGGAAAGTATTGGAGCAAGTTAACACGTATTTTCTTTGTCTTGAGATAAGTCACTTCCTATTTTTCTTCTCCCTTGGGAGGAAGATCTTGTTTAACATGCTTTATACCTAGTGATTTTGGACCTTGTGTTCTATGGTGAGAACTAGTTGATCAAGATAGTGTCACTACGCGCTTGTTGATAATTTTATCCAAGTCTAATGTACCAAGCTAGAACACACAAACACTTGAATAGAAATGATAAATGAAATTGAGTACTTTGATGGACTTAAAGAAATGAAGATGTTAGATTTCGAATAAGGAAGCCGATGTCAGATACAGATTCGGGCACACATGCAATTAAATTCTTTGCACAGTAGATCCAAGTAACTCGCGATGACACGAATGCTTGACAGAAAACAGACCACGTCTAAAATATATTTAGGTGGACTGCCTAACGAGAAGCGGAAAAACACCGTAAAAGCAGATAAGCTCCCTCGGCGGATGTCAGCTCTCCAGGGAGTGTCGAAGTATTTTCAATTAAGTACGTTGTTGAGCTCATCCCATCGATAAAATCCCACGTACGTACAGGACTAGATTTTCTGATCAAGAGTAAGGTTAAACAAACATCACAAACAGCAGACCCAAAAAGATATATCTGGAAAACAGCAAACTGTGAAAACAAAGCTGGATTTGTAAGGGTTACCTGTGAAAAATTTCAAAGAAATAACAATTTGTGCATACAGAGATGGATCAAACATGCAATCTTGAAATCCAAATGAAATATTTACTAATTTTATAAATAGAATCATTGGCGTCGACTGATTTGCAGATCGGCGAAAAGACCTGACTTTGCAAAGATCGGAAATGAAAGAAGCCAGACTGGTTCGATGAAAGGAGATCGCTTAAGTCAGAACTGATATAGATTGGCAGTGATCCGGAAAACTAACAAAGCTCAAAACTAGAAAAGATTTGGGAACTCACCAATAAGGGACTTTGGTTGGATCATCAACGGTCGTGCCTGGATCTACAGAAGCCGGAGAGATTTCGCGCAAGGCACCTGTCCATGCTGGATGCACCAAACTAAAGTCACAAAAGCCTTAGAAAACTCAAATGGAGACGTGTGATACCTGATGTGATAAGATCCGCAGAGGTAGATGGATAAGGAAGCCGGTCTCAGGTAATTGATTTGGCGCACATGAGTGATCACTGCATAGTAGATCTATAGATAACCTGTGAGACACTTGATGCTTGACAAAAACAGACTCACGTTAAAAGATCTCTTACAATCTGTGTCTTCCCCAGAAGCTAAGTTCCGGGCCTCTATTTGCTCCCTCGGCGGATGTCCGTTCATGTTTTCAATTGGCAGTAAACCGAAGCATACATGGTAAAATATGTACGATCAAAGGAACTAGATTTCCCGAAATGGCAAGAGTAATAAACAGGGTCTAAACAGCAGACAGAAAACAACAGAAAACAGGGAACTATGAAAACAAAGCTGGATTTGTGTTACCTGAGTTCTTTTACTTGTCTACAGGATGATCGATGTCGATTATGTAAAATCGGCATCAACTGGTTCAGATCGGCGTTGACTGATATAGATCGGCATCGACTGGTTCAGATCGGTGTCGACTGGTATAGATCGGCGTCAACCCAAGACAAACACTACGAGAAGATTCGGGAAACGGAAAACGAAGGAAAGATCGTTGACATCTGCTAGATTTGTAGAAGCCCTGGAGAGATACTAGAAAGGCTCCACATATGCTGGATGCAGGAACAGAGTCACCAGAAAATCAATGGAGACTCTCGCGATGTTGATGGGGTAAGGGCAGGGTAACGGTGCTCCTCTTAGGGATTGATTTGGATAGGATTTCACTCTCATTCCATAGATGATGTTCACACTAGATGCTCAAAAAACTCTCTCGCTCTCTCTGTCTAACTCACAATCTGTGTCTAACCTAGAAATGAGCTCTGAGACCTATCTTTAATCGGTGTCGACCAAGATGACATCGACACCGTTCTGAAAAAATCGGCGTCGACTGAGTACCGGTCGGCGCCGATCATGGAACAAACTCCCGAGATGGCCAAAAGGAGCAATTTCTGGAAAGATAAGAGTGATCCCTGTCACCTCAAATACGAGAAAATATCCCGCTGCTTGGTTTGGGAGGAGGAGAAATAGGGGGGGATATGTGGATAGAATAGATATGGGGTAGATAAGTGGTTGGGATACATGTAAAAAGGTGTAATTAAATAGTTAATATTTAATTACTCACAGGTAAAACATAATGGGGTGAATTAAACTTAGGATAGGTGTTTAAATCACAAATTGACTAATACCCCAAGCGGGTAGTGGTGATGTAAACGTGCCCCAGGTTATCCGAGAAGGTAAACAAATGTGAGGGACACTAAATTGAGTAACCAATTTTAAGTGTCTACAATAACTCCACAATTGAATCTCTTGAACAAAAAATGATCTTGCACCCAAGAACCTTCAAAACCATTATATAACATAACATCATATATCATAAGAATAACCTCTTAGTGGTTCATAACAAGGTCCATATCTACATTATTATGGAAAACCATAGTATATAACTCCAAACTTGAATCTCTTGAATAAAAAGTGATCACATGGTAGTGAGTTATCAAAATATAGAAATAGTAGTGAGTTATTAGTCCTCAAAATATAGCAATGACAATCATAAGTAAATCATTCACATTTTTTTTCCAATGAGCATCACAATTACATGCATGATATGGATAATGGCCACATAATCGAGGCCATCAAATCAAATCAAACATAGAAGTAATATGGTTGTGAAAACCAACATGGATATAATGTATCAAACTAAGTGTTACACATCTCTAAAAATATAAGAATAATGTATCAAACTAGGTGTACCATACATATAGGATCACACGTGGTTGTATAAGACTATATACATGGACTATGAAGAATCATAAACTAGGACCAGATGATATATATATATATATAATCATGAAACATCTTCCTTCGTTTGGCCCTACTAGTAGAAGCATGTCCATGACCTGTGCATGTAATGAAGGGATATGCCACTATAGATTTCTTCCATGTGGTCCTAGGTGTCTCTAAGTTGGCCAGAAAATTAGCCTGCACATTCATAAACATCAAATTTTTAACACCCAAATTTTTAAAATACATTAAAATTTTAGAAACTTAGAAATTTTAAAGTATGTGAAATCTTACCTCAATCTCATAATCCCTATCAATTTGTCATTGACATGCTACATGGACAATGGTAGACTCACGAGGGGTAGGTTGCATACAAATAAATAGTTCAAATTAAATATTTCATGTATAATTTGATAAATTGTAGATAATTAGTAAGAAAAAATTCGTCCAAAATTTAACAAATTTGAAAAATTATACCTGAGTTAGTGGATCTACAAATGTTATGGCATCATATAAAATAGCCTCCACAGTCTACATATAGGGAGGAGTTTGTGTGGTAGTCGTAAGTTGTAAAAAAAACATGCAGATCAACATTAATTGAAGATTGTCCAGGAGAATGGTGTTTAAGGTATGAGCAAATTTCTTCCTTAGAAACTTATATCCTTCAATAGGTGACAATGATGTAAATCATATTGATTTGTTAGAGTTTTGGATATGGACACAAGATGGCAAGAGGAATCCATTTTTCAAATGAAAATGTGGGTGTAAATATAAAGGATATGTTTGTAAAAGAGGTTATGTTTGTCAATATAACAAATAGGTGTATAAGTGAGATAGTTGTTTATGCCTAAGTAATGAAATATTTTTGTACTAAGAGGCAAGAAATAGGATTTAGAATGTATGGAGAGCATGTAGGGATGTAATTTTATCCTCCTCCAACTTTAGATGTTGTTGATCTCTCTAAGGAGATAAGAACAAGGTTTCTAGGGAGGCTAGTAAGAAAAAGAGGGAGTTATTCGAGGGATTTGATGATGATATATGGAGGATCAAGATGTAATAGAGACAATTAATGAAAGAGGAAGACATGTTTATGTTGCAGAAAAAATTGTGTGAATTTTTTTAAAATTCTTATTTTTGAATGGACTATATGTATGTTCCTCTGCTCGGGCCGAAAAAGATGAGATACATGAGTATTAACATGAGAAGAGGACTAGTAGCAATAAGGCCTAAAATAGAGAGTTATGTAAGATTACAAGTGTATGACTGAACCAAGAGTCTAATCACCTTATGATAAAGTAGATAAGGTGTCTTAAGCATATTCAAATAGTAATTCATTAAATATGTGGAATGTATTTTGTATGTAGAACTTGGTTCTAGGCCTCACCAAGTTATATCCATTGTATATGAGAATGCAAATATAGAGAAACTTGATGAATAACGAATATAATATAAGATTGGGTGTATATAATTGCATAGGGAGTATTGGTGATAAACATGAACCAAGGGACCCATGATATATTTAGAAGTGTAGCTAACTTATGCCATATTTTCATCTCTTTGTTGTTTAGAGAGAAGAGAGTTAATAAAGATTTCATAGAACTAACAATGTTGACAAGGTCAGTTATGCATACATCATGTTGGTATCCAAATTTGTTCTTCTTTTCAAGCCGAGAAGCAACACAAATTGGACGTGGAGCTTAGAGACAGATAAATCATAGTGTTATTCATTTTGTAGCTAGGAGGAGATCTATTGGCCCTTTGTTACTTAGATTTGTGGAGAGATGGATAACACCTTTTAGAGGATTTAACCTATCCTCACTACTTTAGGTTGTTCCTCTTCGACCAGGGTGAGAGGACCCTTAGTGTAACCTCTGTTTGATGAAGGAGATGAAGATATCCTTCTTTGGCACAAATTTTATGAAGATAACCTTGGTAAAATACGGTCAATACTCCATGATTTAACTCTTATGAGTTGTCACTTCTAAACAATGGAGATACTTTCAACACAAGGCTAAGGTTATCGAAGGCATTAAGAAATCCTGATTGTTTTACATATTTTTGTAAGTAGATTTTGTTCCTTTGTTGATACACATGGCAAACATGGGTAGTTCAGGGTGGATTCATGGTTTTTTGAATGATTTTGGTGGGAGATGAAGTAGGATAAATTTGATTATACTAGATCTTCAAAGGGAATTCACAATAATGAACAACTTCAACAACATAAAGCTTCAAAATAGTTAAGACATTCCTTCAACCAAAAGGTGTACTTCAATGGAGGCCCAGATTAGCACGTTTTCACATAATATTTGAGACTCAAACATGAAGGCTTGAATTGAAAGACTAAATTAAACACCAAAGTCTCTAATCAATCACGCATAAGGTACACCTGAAGACTTATAGATAATATTTATCTACAAATAACAGTGAATTGATTTTAAATTTTTTTATCTCATTCAAGATGAAGGCTCTTCTTGAAATGAAATTCCAAATACCATTAAACTATTACAGGGATGAGATCTTGTGTGATTTCACAAAAATTTCAATGTAAGATTGCAATAGGAATTAAAGAAACTATTTGTATACATTCTGAAACAAAGCAGACACAAATTGCTAGAGATTGGACACAAATTAATTTCAAAATTGTTTAGATTCATCAGTAGAGGAAAGCTTCCAGAGAAATCTCAGTGCTTGTCAATGGCTATACATATGCAGCCAACTTGACATGATAGAAAATCTAACACAGAAGAAAATAACAGTTTATCTCAACTTTGGTCTCTCACGAAGATGGATTTCTCAAATTTTCTCTTAGGAATTCAAACTCTAACCCTTTGCAAGAGCATTCTCATTGCATTTATACATTTTCTCACTCAATTTTCCTCCTAAAAGAGAAGAATATCTGAGGGACCTTTGCTTGTTACCAATTTGTTTCAGATAGTGACGTTTAACAAATTTAGATCCAAAATCTACCAGGTGGACCAATTGTGAACTGATCACATTTTTTGGGCCCTCGACTAATGACTAGGATGCCATGCCACAACTTTTCGGGATTCCTTTTAATCATTCTAATTCTGTCATACAAGAAATCCCCTTTTTAATCATTTTCTAGAGATTCTGCATAGCTAAATATGATAGCTAATCTTTTTCACTTTAGTGGCAACAACTTTTTCATCTTTTACACCTGCGCTTTCATCATTTCATCCCTTTTCCCTCTCTTTCCTCTGTAATTATTCCCCGTATCCATTTCCTCTGGAAATTCCCATTTTTATGAGTGCTTGAGCAATTCCCACTCCAAAATATCGACCTTAACAATCCTTGGACTCACAATTTAAGTTTCAAATCCATTCAATGGCACCTTATAGACAGAGATGACAAATAATTCCATCAAAGAACGATGAAAAATAGTGTGTATTCACATCTTTAGGAGTCTTGGAGCAAAAAGGTAGAAAAAATAGGTGAAATTCACATCAACCATTGATTCTTTCCCTTTTCTACTTTATATCATAGTTGTCCACGTGTTTCCTTAGCACAACTGCAAAGGAGAAGCACAGAGGCAAGTCTCAAACAAGCACGAGCCTTCCACATACCCTGGCCCCAAGAAAAATACATTTTAGACTTTGAAAAGTCTCGGTGAAAAAAGGAGCCAGCGGAATCCTTCACGTGTCTTAATGGCACATTTTGAGATGGTCCACAAAAGCATATACCCCAAACAAGCATGGGCTCAACACGTGTCTCATTCCGGCAGAGTCTGTTAAAAAAGTTGAAGGTTTAGCGGAAGATGCCATGTGTCTAGGGTCTGAGATAGTTTCCTTTGGCCGTTGAAAAGTCCAAGCAAAGGGCAGAGTGAGCAGAAGCCTCCAAGTTTCCTCCCAGAACTTATTTAAAATAAAACTTAGGGGCTAGTCCCCAAACATGTGCGGTCCCTCTACATGTCCCAGGAATTTCAAAATTGTTTGAAAAGTCTAAGTATGGGAAGACCCGCTGGAAACCTCCTCGTGTCTTCATGGTAGAACTTCAAGATGGTGCCCAAGAGTGGAGACCCTGAACAAACCTAGGCTCACCACATGTCCTAGGCCTTAGAAAATTACTTTGAAAAATTTAAGTACAAAGTGGAGCCAGTAGAAACCTCCACATGTCTCCCTATCGCAATTGTTAAGGTGGGACCCTGAGGCGGATCCTCAAATGAGAATCAGCCCTCCACGTGTCCATGGCCCACCAAAACTATACCGGCTGCATGAAATTTTTTTCTAAGTCTAGGAAAAGTAGTGGAAACCTCCACGTGTCCCCCCGGCACAACTCCAAGGCCAAACCAAAAGGTGAATTTTCAAATGAGCGTTGTTCCTCCACGTGGACAAGTTTTGGGTTGAAGTGAGCCTTAGAGTTTTTAAAGTGCCTCATAGAGCGACATCCAACTAAAAAGGGCCACATTTCCACTGATGCTGAGATGTAAATTTGATTGGAAAAATTACACCCGTCAAACCGTAAAATGTAGGAAAAACACCATTTGATCCCAGAAATGAAGTTTTCTTCAAAGACAGAGAATTTGGAAATGTTATAAGGCTAAAATATGATCCTATGAGCTACATCCAATCACATTTCCACAGGTATTTGGGACAAAAATGACAGGGGAAAAAAACTTTACTATGGAAAATCGAAAGAAAGGAAAAACCTGAGTTTTACGCCCAAGTTACAGACTCTTTCAGATGGATAGAGGAATGAAAAACAAATTTTGGACCTTTAAGTGATCCTCGATCAAGGAAGAGACTGATCATGAAAACCAAATGGAGGATAGAGTCTTCAAGCACCAATACGGGGAGATGGAAAACATGACAGAGGCCGCAAACTGAGGAATTTCAATGACAAACGAGGCGAGACTAATTTGAGGACCAACACATCCTAAGAAGCTAAAAGAGATCCTCAGAGGCAAGGGATGATGGATAAAGCATTAGAGAGGGAGTGCTCTAGAAACATGTAGTATAGAGGTAAGTTTCCATTATCATGATAAAAGAAGAGTTTGTATATCTATGAGAGTGTTTACTTAACCCTTGCATAAGAGCTTAATGTTGTGATAAAATTGTACTGGTGTTGGCAAGAAAAACTTTTGGGTGGAAAAACTTGTGGATTTCTTGCCAATGCTCTGGGAATCTAAGTCCCTCTACTTAACCGATGTAGCTGTTGTATGTGCATGCACATGAAATGGTGGATTTCTATGGTGGCCTTTCGACCGGGGATCCAAAAGGGGCACTCCACTAACCCTGCAGCAAAGATAGCAATCTCTTGCTAGAGAAGACTTTTTCTGAAAGCAGGGAAGGGAGTGAGAAAAGAGGTAGGATAACTAATGCTATAGGTAGATAATTAGATTCCTGCACACACACTAGTTAGAAACTAAAACACATGCATTCATGATAAGAAACAACTCTGTAAATAACAACAAGACCAAATAGAATTTATCAATCACAAAGTATCAAGAAACCCCTTAGTCAAAGAAAGATGGAAACTCCTTCTTCTTATATTGATCGCTCAAACCAAAGTTGTACATAGTGGAGAAATTGAGGAAATTTGAGAATGAGGAGAATGCAATAATTTGGCTATCTCCTTTGTTCTCTCAAGGTACAATATACTCTTGAGTTTACAAGATCAATCACCAACACTTTGCAATGGGAATGGCGTTACAATTTATAGAATGAGAGGTGACTTGTCATCTTCCTCATGACCCTCCATATGCCTTAATATGACTTAAGATTTTTCATATTCCACTTTAAATATTTAATTCCCTTTTATAATAGCAAGGTGACTTAATTTACATTATGTTTCTAAAGTCACTTTTTAGTGACTTAAAGGCATATCAAAAAGTGCAAACCCCAACAAAGAATTAGAACATTTGAAATTGAGAGAAAGTTGGGGGGAAGAGGAGAGAGAATAAGAAGAGGAGATGTCTCCTGATGAAGTCTGTTGATCCTCGTTGATGGAAAGCTTCAAATACAGTGAAACTCTGAATCTTCGAACTCCTTGCACACTGTGAAACTCCTCCAAATTAGCTCATGAATGCTCGCCCGGTTGAAAGAACTAAGGTGGATCTTGAATTCCCTATGAAAAATGGCTAGGATGCTCCTAAAAATTGATGTCCCTTGAATGATTATCTTTATATGGCGCATTGTGCCAAAAATTCTTTTTGAGTGTAACTTACTATTTTTAGTAAGTGTGAATTGTGAGCCGAGATGACCCTTTTTTATGACCTTTCCTATGATGTTGCCTCTGTGTTCACTGCCTTCTTCATGGAATCTTAAAATGGTGGCTTACCTGAAGTAACATTCCCCTATGTAAGGAGACATGCTATTTTTATTTACCTGAAGTAACATTCTCCTATGCAAGGAGACATGTTATTTTTATTAAGTGTGCCATGAATGTCAAATTACGACGAAATGAGTCTTGAAATTATGGGTTTTATTCCAAGTTCCACACTCTAAATTTGGAGTAATTCCTTCATCTAAACAAGTGGGAAAATGATGTCTTCATCGGTAGGGGTAGAATACTGAAAAAAAACACAGCCCTCTATATCCCTAAAAAAATAGGGGCTTCACGGCACAAAAACTAGTTCATGTGAAACTATATTTTTCAACGATCCTTCCCTCCAATTTTAAGATGATTTCACCCATCGGATCTTCAGGAATTTGAAATTTTCTTCGAAGAGGGAAGAATACTGAAAAAAAACACAACCCTCCATATCCCTTAAAAAAAGGGAGTTCATGGAGTGAAAACTAGTCTGCGTGAAACTAGATTTTTCGACAATTGTTTCCTCCAATTTTCGGGCGATTTCGCCTGCTGAAACCTTGAGAAGCAGAGAGGTAGCTCACTGATTTTTTTCCATTACTATGTTATGGTGGCCATCAATGGAGCTTGAAAATTTTAGGTCTATTTTTTTTTCTTTGTTAGCGACGCAATCAACTCCATTGCGATAGGTGTTTCATTATGGTGCTTCACGTGAAATTTCTCTTCAATCCGGCGACCGGTTTGATGGGAAATCAAGATTTTTCCTTCGTAGAGCTGAAAAAGAGGATTTATTTGCTACACGTAATCCTTGATGAAAATTTAAGGTCTGATTATGAGTTTTTAATGGCCTTTAAGAGATAAAAACTCAGCAACAAATGGTTCATCAATCCAAGCACCAGTTTGCAAGATATGTTTGAATCTTCATTTTCATGGCTATGGGGATTTCCATTGTTCTCCTTCTCTGTTCTTCATTTATCCTTCTTATCTTGATGAAAATTCCATCTTAGACCTGAATATTTCCATGGGAAATTTATTTCAGTTCCTTTCCTGATCTGGTCTGAGTTTCTTGCAATGGTGGAGTGGTGGACTTGTGTTCTCTGTAACTTTTCCTACGATAGTGAGAAGCAACACGAAGCAGCTAACAGTTACAAATGCTTTTGATTTTTTGAGTTGGATTTGGGAGAAATTTTTTGTGTTTTATTTCCTTGACCTCATGGATGTGAGGGACATCAAATTCCATGGTGGTCAAGAGGATGACACGTGGCGGCGATCCAACGACAGGGAATGAAGGTGGAAAAAGTTGCTTTAAAGCACTAGGAGCTGAAAGGCGGTTACGTGGGTATCCAAAAGACTCCCCATAAGGTCTAGGAATATTTTTTAAGGTATGATGTCCCCCACCTTAGGTACATAAGGGACATCAGTTTCCACGTTGGTCCTGGAGTTGACATGTGGCGTCCAATCCAACGGTAGGGAATTGATGCTCCAAAAATGCACTAGGAGTTGAAATTCAAGTCTGGAGATCACGTGAGGGTCTAAGAGGTCATATGAGGGCTGAGAGAGCTGAGAGGGGGCTGGGATAAATTTTCCAACCTTGATGTCACTGACCTTAGGGGACATGAGGGACACAAAATCCTACCAGGCTCCTGGTGCTGACACGTGTCCTCCCAAAAATTTTGCTAAGTCCTGAGCTTGTAACAGTGATAACTTGAGCTCCCGATGGAACTTTTTGGAAAAATTTTATATAATCCTAACTTTAAATGGCCTTCTAAATCCAATGGTGTGGGTATAATTTCTTGGTTATTCCATTTGATCCCCGAAAAATTGGATCTTTGATTTTGTACTCCACCTGTGCCTGCGAAAAACTACCTGCAGACCTGATGCACTAATGTGTTGTGAAAAATATTATTTCACCATAATATAGGTCTTGGAATCCTCTTTTTGGATATATTTTATTTTGCTTCTAACTCCATTCAAAGCTCCCAGAATCTTCTTATGAAGCCCAACAGCTATTTTAGGCCTATGTACTGCCTAGGCTTATGAACCCTGTTTTTTACTCAGATTGCTCCAAGTATTACATAACTTCCCCAAACCTTAAAAATCATTTCCATTATGTTTTAAGGTATTCATTTCATCTCTATGTTGAATTTTTCCCTTCCATTCCACTTCAGGGAGTTGAATCCAATCCTGGGAAGGCTAGTGATAGCCCTTCCCTATACTGCCAAAAGATAGTGTCTTTTTAGAACTCCCTAAAATCACCTAGGTGGAATGAATAGAATTTCCTAAATCACCTAGGGGAAAAATTTGACAACAAATAGGGGGTGACCAAACTGACGGATTTGACCTGGGGTGTCTTGAAATGATAAGACTTGAAAAATTCGACACTAAGGTATAGTTGTTGTTCTGAAAAATTATCAATTTCCATGTTGCACATTTACACGACAATAGTTGGCTAGAGTTATGGGATTGTAAACTACTAGCGAATTCCAAAATTAGAAAATTCCAGAATTAAAAATGACATGTAAAGTAAACTAACGTGCATAAAATTAACTTGAGGCATGCCATTAGCCTCAGTGTCAAGAGCAGATGATGACCCACCAGGCTCCTACATATAAAAGAAAAACATATTAATATGTACATGTACACGTGAAACACTATACACAAAAATTAATGTGTATTTAATAATAAACGTGCAATCAAATGAACTTTGAAATGTAAGTAACTTGAAACTTACTTTTATAACACACCCATTTATAGTAGCTAGCATGTTGATGCCCAATGTGCCCTTCACCGGCTCTTGTTACTTAAAATATTAAAAAAATAATTACATGTATGTATGATGTAATAAAATACATATATATTAAAATCTCAAATGAAATAAAATTTTGTATATATATTATATTTATTTGACATTTACCTATGAAAAACCATGATCATTTGCACCAGTTCCAAAAACATCTACCATCATCTAATCTAGAGAAAAGAGATCCACTGATCCAGAAAATGATGTCTTACCCGCAGTGCATATGGCACCACATGATCCATAGTGGTTTGGTGCACTAGAACTAGCGGCTCCACCAACATCACCATATGCAATCTGGCTACTATGTTGGGCTAGAGTGTCAGTGAGCTCCCTAAATGAATGTAGTGTGTCAATCTCCATAACCTCCTTCACTATAGGAGCGATAACTGAAGGTAGTGGGGGTTTTGGGGTATAGGGGATCCTAGGTTCACCAACAAGTGCACCTAGACTACTCTATTCAGAGCCACCTCTTTTCCCATAAAACTTAAAAAAGTCAAAATAATTTGAGACCTCATTAAGCACAAACTCGTAATTCATTTTCTTCAAAAAATAGAGAGGAACCTCATTGTTGTTGCATGGTAGATAATCAAAAATGATCCACCATCGGTCCCAAAAATTATTTTTGATTCGGTCATCATGGAACTAATGTATTGGGAACCATTTGCAAGTAGTCGTAGTGGGACATTAGTTCTCAGGCCAGTAAATAATGCACAAATGTGGTCTTTTTTAATTTTTGTCTTTTTCAGCCACATGGGATAATTTATATGCATATCAACACCTACAATCAGTTCTAAAGGTATTCCATTTGTCTATTTGGTTGGTTGCAGAGTCGACTTCACCAATAAATGTTTGTAGTGTGTTGGCTAAAGTCATGCGGGATGGATTTGTGGCATGATTTTTTTTATTGTGTGAATAAGTTTCTCAATGGAAATTTTATTTTTTCATATTCTTCCAACAATATCACCTTGTGTTCCTTCTGCTTCTGTGTGGATAGAAGGAGCCATAGGAGGCATATGAACATTCAGAGGAGGGTTTTAAGGAATGTTTAGAGGGTTTTGAGGAGTATTTGGATGGTTTTGAGGATTACCACCTTGCCAAACAACTTACAAAACAAATAAATTGTATACATAAACAAAAAATTGAAAAACCCATGAATTTTTTTTTAAAAACAACCCAAAATGCAAAAAAATTGATCAAAATTGAGGGCTTACCTATTCCTCTTGGTAGCATAGTTGAAAATTTCATGATCCAAAATTTTGAAGAGTAATGTGTAGGGTGTATTCAAAGTGCGAGTGCCAACAAGTGGGGGAGAAATCATGGTTTACAGGGGAAAATGGGGAAAATGGGGGGTCTCGGGTATGTTATTTTCATCTCAAAGGACCGTAATCACGGTTTTAGGTTCATAAATTCCCAAACCTGAAAAAAAACAAACTATGATCGTGGTACATGAATTTCGGGTTTCCATGTCTAATTTTTGGTCCCCCAACTTGTTGCACTTACCCCAAACTGCTAGTGACCTACTTCATCAGTCCTTATTAAAAATATAAGCATAGGAAAAAAGTGTAGAATGACATGAAAATCCATAATACGAACAATTATCCATTGTTGAAAACACAAACTCAATGCAACAAAAAGAATGCAATGCAATACGAGTAGTAAACAAGCTCATTCAATAGGGAAATAAGTACAAACACACATACCCAAACCAACAACAGTCAAGACGATTGCACAAATGTTTTGTTATCAAGTTGAAGATCCCATATGTTTTTTATTAACAAGAATTAAAAATGATACCCTAAGAAAGGATACATGTGAGGGGAATTGATGGAGGATGCATGGCCTAATGATAAAGCTTTGTGTGCTACAAAATAGTACCAGGCAACTCGATGTGCCCCAGAGTACAAACGAAGCAAGCAATCTAGCTTTGTAAATGGTTGTAGATCCAGATGATCTATGATTTGTTTGTTTCTAAAACACGTAAAAATGCCAACAATATATGGGATGAATCCCATGTGTGTGACACAAATTTCAACTATGTATCAACCTTTCACTAATTTTTGCAATTTTTAGGATTTTTGATTGATTTTTTATTTTTTTTGAAAATTTTGATTTTTGTAACTTTTAGTGATTTTCAATTTTTTGAGAAGAATTATTGTGGAGAAGATCACCTTAAAGTAATAAAAATTCCCTAGGGAGAAGAAATGGGGGCCATGTAGCAAAACTATGCCACAGTAGGAAGAAAATGAACAAAAACGACTATTTATTTAAAAATAAATATCAAGGCGTGTGATAGAAGAAGGTAGATTAACCACGAAAGTCAACTTTTCTCGAACCAACATGGTGGGTTAAAATAGATAAATATACCCATCCATGGGGGGTAGTAAATCATCACGAATAGTTCATATTTTTACCAGACCCTTATTGATTTTTACTGTGAGACATCGTGAGCTACGAGTGAGATGGCGAGAGTGCAAAACTACAGGAGACACACTGACACCATCTGGGAGTACACATAGGAGGAGGATGATGGACCCTTCATGAGTACCCTATCCATATTTATCAATTTTAGCATTTAATTGCATTTATTAGGGTAATTAGGAGATTGAAAACGTGTGTGTCCGCTTTAAGGGTGCGCAGGCGTCATCGGGGGCATGCATGCATCTTAAAATGTATGTGGGTGCACAGACATATGTTGAAAAATGTGCACATGTAGTAATAGGAAAAAAAATGGGCAGACATGCATCTGGGGAGGAAAAATATGTGCATGCATGCGCACGTGTTAAAATGTGCATGCATGCATCTTGAAGGATATGCATGTGTAATCTGGGTGGGTTGGTTAGGTTGTGTGCGTACATGAAAACATGAGCACACAAGTGCCAAAGATAGTGCACATTTCCCAAAAGGACGTGCAAGCACTGAAGAAGGGAAAATTTGAGACTTAGAATAAAAACTAGGATATTTGTAATAGAATTTTAGTTGATGAATAGGATACTGTAGACACCAAATTTGAGTCACACTCCCCTTGTACCCATTCAATCAATTAACATAATATATTTAATTAGTCATGACCCCTTGATCCTATACTAATATTCATGCTCACATTATTGATTAATTTAATTAATTTAATTAAGTTAATTTCACCCTCACACCTCCACGTCATCATTACACCTTGCCCTAGACCCATTCTAGGGTCATTTAACTCACAATGACCGAGTCATCACTCTCAGCACTGAGTCATCACTCCAAGTGTTGAGTCACCACTTAACTAACTAAGACTTCTTCCTAAACCTAATTGGATGTTTTCTATGACCTTCCTACCTTCTCTCATGTGAAATCCACTTACCTAAGTGGACTCAATCAAAATCACATCAAAAATAGTAAAGATTTTCCTAATTTTGATAAACCTAGACTTTCCTACCTTAATCGACATTGGTTATCCCTCAACTAATGTTGGTCACCTAACCGCCATAGGTTACCTTATATACACTTTCACAACTCTTTACATGGGTTTTTCATTTAGTTATTGGATCCTGATTACATTCAAGCATGAATCTTCAAGCCCTCCTACATCCAGATGATGAACACACACAACCATAGTGCAAGACAAGAAAATTTTTTTCCCTTCCAGAGCGCTATAATACTCACGAGAGCACATAGGCCATATTGCTGCGGAACTAGACTCAAGAACTTCTTCTCCGATCAACCATCAACTATTCCAACTCCAAAGATCTACAAGACATCAAGTAAGTATTGTGATTCTAATCATTTGGCTTATTCTTTTCGTACATCTTTTACTCCTTTCAGTAGTTTATTTCCTCTGTTGCCTGTACAACACCTTCTTGCCACAAACCCACTATTTAACCATCCCAAGCCTTGTCATCATTATAAACCTCCTTCTTAGTATCCCTGAGTATTCTCATTCATATTTCGACCCAAACCACACTACCATCACTCTTTGTGCAACCGCAGAGAGCCTAGAAGCCTTTGTTTAATAATTTAGTATCAAATTTCCCCTACCAACGCTAGTCACCTTAACCATCGTTGATCTCCCCTCTCTACTAGCATCAGTCACCAGACCGATATTGGTCAGTCTGTTTTATGTTAACCTTCACCAAACTACCTCTAACATCACCTAAAATCCACCCAGACCTTACCAGATACCCCTGTGACCTTACCTAACACCTTTGTGACATGTCCTAACCAGAAACATACCTTTTCTGATGCTAGATTAGTTTAGATTTCAATAATTTTCTTAATATAGTTTGTTGATAACGTTTTGAGATACCTAAATCAAAGTGTTAGTAATAGGACATTTATTTCTCATGTTTACTTTCATTAATTTTATAAAAACAAAGGTTTGAGAGCCATTCGAGGAAGCATCACACTTCTCAGATCTATCCTTATTAGGCAGTCCTCTGACCCTTGTTATTTAATATCATCTGGTGGTCTTGCTTTGTATCTGTAGGTATTCATTCCCAGACAAAAATAAGTTCTCTACAATCAGCTTGTATAAAGTTAGTAATGTGTGCATTCAACCTTCAACCTACATATCACAGGTATTCCTCCTTGACCTTTTACCTTGTATGTTTTATCACACAACTTATTCGGTGAAACATTTTGGCACACCTGGTGGGACCCATCATGAGTTCTTTTGCATTATTCATTCCTATGTGAAAGATTGTGTATTTATTTACTTTTAAAAGAGTTCACATTAAATTTTCTCCTTTGGAACCTTATCTCTCTTCTATTGGTCTCATTGACACTCGTATTTTGGACTAAAAAGAACCATCTTTTTTATTTTTATATTACATTAGTGAAAGACATACTCTTTCCTATTCATCATTGCTCTCATTGAATGTCATTGTGGATTTGGGTCTAAAATCTTTGCATATCATTTTTTAGTGTTGCATCTGTAGCTCATTTAAAATTTTGGGCAACCTATATGTTGGAAGTCATGCCCAGCTGATGGTTGATAAATTGAATTGTAGTGCACACTTTCTTCTCTACACCAAACTACTACAAATAAAGTACTCATTTTCTTAAACAACATCCTACTCGAAAGAAGCTATCAACAATCACATAATCAAAGGATTGACAGTGGGCTCCACACTAGTTTCTCTATCCAGTAATTATCTCATAGAAAGGATATCCCACACCAAAACTTATCTAAAACTATCCTTAGTTGGATTTTTGTAGGGTGCCTTTTATCAAACAAAAAACTCTCCTCTATTCACAATTTATTCCTAAATGGTATAAGTCGGAAAATAAAATCTATCACATATGATTTTGTGTCTGTTAGTTTTTGTTTGATATGTATTTTGAGGTGTGAGTTTGTTTTCTTCATTATTCACTCATTTCACACTCCATAATCATAGTTGGTGTATTATAACTCTTTCTAAGTGTGTTAGGGTCCATCATTTCCATACTCAAGTTTTTGGATTGATCTTTTAAATGATCTAAATCACCAAATTCACTATTTCCATCTTTTCACAAATTTCACAGTGATAGGCATTAGTCCAACGACTATCATCAGTTTACTCATCTAACCGTCATCGATTTACTAACCATTGTTAGTTTCCTGTTGTTTTCATTATTTTAACCAAATTAGTATTAATCAAATTTATACTCTTTCTGGGGTTTCCTCAGTTACCTCAGCATATCTCTGTGTATTTGAAATCACTGTCAAGATTCAGATTTTCCCCATTTTCATCATTTGTTTCCAAATTTACAAATCCTTTTATTTTCCATAGTAACCGGTATCATTCCTCTGACCATCATTGGTTACCCTCTGTCACTGACACTGGTTACCCAACCATTATCAGTCTCTGTGTTTTAATTTTTCAATTAAAAATGACCAGTTTTCACCTTTTTGGAACTATTTTCCTCCATTTCTTTTGTGTCATCTATAGAGATTAGATTACCAAGTATATTATAAGTCACATGGTTTTGACTCATAGCCAATCCAAAACCCTCGTATTCCACGCTATCCTTTAGCCGCTCCCACCTAGCCCATCGTCACCTTCCATTCTATCACCTATGGATCCCATTCATCATATTATCATCAGTACCGGTAATGAGGATTTTGCAAGACTCCTTGATCAAAACCTTGCTGCTTTACAGTATTATTTATCCCATTCATCCACTCAAGATTCATTAGGGCAGCTTGTATACGACATGCATGTGTCCATTCCTCCTAGCCCTGCACCCACTTTTGCATCAACTACTACTAGCTTTGTCTTACCCTCTTCCACCTTACCACATTTGGTGTCCCAACTTAACCCTACACCATTGATATCTACTACACCTACGGAATCTATCGTGCCTTTGACATCAGTTACTCCTGTGATGTCAACCATTCCTTTATCAACTTCCTTGAGTGTAGGTCTATTTGCACTTGCCACCCTCTCATATGCCTATTTCATGTCAACCACCCATGGTGTCAGCAGCCCATACTCCCTTACAAAACATTGTCCTCTCCATCCCATAGTCACTTCCTCGAATTACTATGAGATTTATTACATCCACTCCACCTACCTACACTTATCACCAACAACCCCCTATCTCATCTATCACTTATTCATAATATTTCCCACCTACATCTATTCCTCCCTCATAACTTTCATACTCGGCATCACCATATATTGGGATGCCTCAAACATCATACCTTCATCATCAAACCCCTTATATTGTAGGGGGTGCCCAGTCATCACAACCTATTAACGATATTATCAAAATGATGATGGACAAGATGCAGACATTGGAAGCATCGGTCTCTGACTCACATAATTCCCTAACATATGACGAGATTTGTAATGATCTCATTCACCTGTCCATTTTGATTCATCCATACCCTACGCATTGGTAAATGCCCAAAATCAACTAGTTTAATAACAAAGAAGACCCACAACAGCACTTGTAGTCTTTTAAACATGGGTGTTATTTGATCACTCATGATGAGGCTTTACTCTTGTAAACATTTCCAATGTCCTTGACAGGACCAACTTTGCATTGGTATAGTGCTCTACTTAGGCACTCTATTTTCTCATTCAACCAGGTGGCTCAAGATTTTTTAGACCACTTCTCTATCAATATTTTCAAGAAAGTCACCATGACCGACTTGTACTTGACATGTTGTAGTGCTCGTTTAAATAACCACTTGAGACATAAGAAACAACCTAGGGTTAGCTAGAAAATTATGGAATAAATTTTTTTATTAGAAGTATCTACAACCAGGTTGTAAGACATCAGTTTGCCACTGGCAGGTTTTGGAACAAGTCCTATTTACCAAAACACAAGTTTCCTTTATTAACTTATAACAAGTTCACAGGGCTCCAATTTTAGGGTTACATGCTTTAGTCAGGTTCAGGGATTAATTTACCCCCATGCCTGCTCTCTAACAGACTCATAGTTTCAACTGGATTTTTTTCCTACTTAATTCTTCAAAAATTTCCCTAAACCATTCCCAATGGATAGGAAATTTTCTCACCTTTCCGGTGATATAAGGAAGTCCTTTTAACTCCTTACAAAACTCAAGTTATGAGTGGGTGGAGTTTCTAGGGCAAAAATTCTCTTAGAGGGACACGTGGCAAGAGGAGGGGGATTACACCTTGTGCGGTTTAAGCGGGTCGCGGGGTGGCATAGGGAAATTTTTCCATCGCAAAACTCAAGGGCACAAAACAATCTACACCCCCCGCGGGTCCCCGGGTGGACACATGTCGAGTTTGGTGCCAAGAGGAAAAGGAGAAGGGAAGGGTGGAGCGGCGGGTGGATTTAGTGCTTTGCACCAAATGAAGGGGAAAATGGGAGAAAAAGGTGCGTCGGACTGCGCACCCACAAAAGGACAAGTACGAAGGGAAGGTAGAAAACCCGGCCATGGGAGGAAAATTAAAAACTTTCCAAAATCAAAACAATAAAAAACAAAAAGAAGATGGAGGTCTGCCCTCCCACCTCCACCTCAAAGTGCCATGAGGCACGCCCCCATTGGCCATGGGCCGGCGGGGGTCAAAAAAATAATTTTTCTCAAAAAATTTCAAAGGAACAAATTTTAAAATGAACCGCACCTCTGCCTCAGCCCCTGGAGGGACACGTGTCGCCCTCTGATTGGCTGCGGGCTGGCAGAGGGAAAAATGAAAATTTTTCCCAAGTAAATTTTTTCAAAAGAATTAGTTTCAATTTTAGAAAAGAGTCTGCCCTTCCATCGTGCCACGTGGCAGCATGTGATTGGTTGCGGGCCGACAGGGTGGCTGGGTAAAATGGGAAAAATTTCCCAAGAAAAAATTTTCAAATGGACAAGTTTTTTTTAAATTTGGTCCGCCCCTCCCAGGGGGGCCACGTGGCAGGCCCCAATTGGTTGCAGGATGGTAGGGGCCGCGGACCTCTTCGAGAAATTTTTCCAAAGTTAAAATTTAAATTTTTCTATAGTTAGATTAAATCCTTTTTTTTTGTATGCCAAATTGCAATATAAACTTCATATGGCCATAACTTGAGCTAGAAAACTCAGTTTTGGGAAAACGAGGACTTTTCAGAAAGCTCTCGATGCCCGCTTTGCACATAAATCATAAATTTTAGAAATTGGTGAAGTTTGAGAGGTAAATTTTGAGAAAGAAATATGCAGTGTTTTAATTAGTGAACTGATAGTTTTCAAATTCTCAATTTGGTTAAATTAGAACTCCTCCCTCACATGACATGTCGAACAGACATAAAGGATAAGTATAGGAAGGGTTTAAAGTGTTTTAGGAAGGTTGATTTTTCAAATTGATTTCAACTTATATTTTCTCCAACAGTAGATAGAAAAATGACTGTGCAAGTTCCAAATTGGATTTGTATAATGTTGGAAAGTTCTTTCTTAAATGTTAAGGTAAATTTGAGCTCCCTAGGACTTACCAAGTTTGAATTTTAAGGTTTTAGAACTTATTGCTTAGTGCAAGTTTTAGCTGTGCATTTTTATTAAAATCATAATTTTCAAAATGAAGTCTATAACATTCAGCTATTTCTTTTAATTAGAATATCAATTTTGTCCTTTAAATGTGCAAAGGATTACTAAACTAGTGAAATACATTTAATTGAATCCAACAACCATTCAATAGTAATTTTGCAAAGTTTTATTTATAAATGCAACACATTTCAAGAGAATAAAATACTGTCATTTTACTTCATACGTATTTTTTCTCCAAATAGCAATTTCCAATCTTTAACAGTAATTTCAACTTCAATAATAATTCAGATCTAATGCACAATACACTTTTGAGAAAGGAGTGCAATCCTTCATTGATCATCAAATACAATTTTACAATTTTCCTTTTTCATTTGGTTTCAAAAATACAGTCTACAAGATATATAATACAATGCATGTAACTTCGTTTACATTTCTTTTCCAAAATAGAGGACAATTACGAATCTCCTTTGCATTTCTCAATTCAAATTCAATCTTCCATCTACAATATAATAACTTCACATTACAATTACTATACAACTCGTCCACTCAAGGTGGGAAAGGTTACAATGAATTTGCTCAAAAAAATGGGACTGTCAAACTGTATTCTTCTTGCCCCAAAACAACAGCATGCTAATTTCTCCATCTTTTCATCTTTGATCACGAAAAGGAAGGAGGAAAGGCAATGCTCTCCACCCAACCAAGACATCCAATGAGAAAGGAGAATTCATCCTTCCTCATTGGCCACCGAGCCCCAACCATATTGAAATAGTGAATGAGAATCAACTCATGGCAACAATGGCTTCCACAAACATACAAGAAAACATTTTCACATGCACAAATCAATAAGATACTCATTCCAAACAAGAACCGCAGTTCACAACTACATTTGAAATTATTCACACAACACATAGGCTTGATTAAGCAAGCCAACAAGAGCAAGGAACTATGGGGAACTAATTATGCCTCTCGGTTTGGAATTAGACATCCACCAAAAACATACCGCCAATAAACATATCAAATCCCATAAACCTTATATCTTTCAACCCCTCATTATGCCCCCCCCCAAGAGTAAGAAATGCAAGCAGTTTCTTTTCCAAGGTGGATCCCAATCCATAACTCCCTCCATAATAAAATTGGTGCCATTGGCAAGCCCTTATGCCCCCCATTGGAAATCCCCATAGCCTTCTCCTACACCAAGTCCTAAGCAGTCTACCTAACCAACCAAGAACACAAAACACATTCACCATTTAAACATATATGCAAGAGAAAGAAAACATTTAAAAACAAGCTCAAGGTCCTACCTCTCCATAATGGAGTTTGTTCCAAGATCCAAAAGCTTTCAAATATATCAAAAATCAGTCCAAAACCAGAAATTTTCAAGCATGTAAAAGACTCCAAACTTCCTCCACAGCAAGCTTCAAAACACCTAGAAAAATGTGCACCCAAGAGGAATGGACAAAGTTTCAACAACCTCAAATGAGCAAGACACTTCAATTTTATAGGAGAGGGAAGAGAAGAGGATGATGTGGATCCATGTGGGATGCCACATCATTCTTCCTCAACCCCAAGTGGAAGTCAACATCATTCACCAAATCACAATAAATAAGAATGACAAAATAAATTACACACTCCAAAATGACCATACTCCAAAAGGACTGAATTAAAAATATGTAAGAGAAGTGCAATTAAAACTTCCAAATTGTCACTTCAAAATGCAATAAAAATGCCTAAATTTAACCTCCAAACCATAGGTATGGTTGGTGAATTATTTTAAGAGGTATGAGACAAGTTTAACTTGTCCCACAAGCCTCCAAATTTGGCCTCCAAGGACAAATTCGAATTCTTAAGGAGATGAAGTGTTTAACCTTCTAAAAATCTTTCTTACATACTCTTACATTGCTCTTACACCTTCTTACACACTCTTACAACATTTCATTTAAGAGCAACCACTTTATTTATTACATTCTTATTGACATATTGATTTATTTATTTTAACACATGATTATTTACAATATTACCTTAAAAATCAACAACTTCATTAATTAGCTTCTATATCCAAAATTAATTTAATTGAAGTTTAACTATATGGTCTCTCACATTAATCTAGCACCTTTAAATTAATTACAAGAAGGAACACATTACTTAATAAAATACATACAACAATAATTAAAAAGGAACACATTAATAAAATACATATCCCATGGTGACATATAATATAAATCACCCCCATGGGAATCCCTAACAAACACACACACACACACACACACACACACACACACACACACACACACACACACACACACACACAAATAGTTGCCATGGTGACCTTGTTGACTTCACCCAGAATTCTAATATGGTTAGTCTCCAATCCCCCGACATTGTTGTGATTTTTAACCTATAAAAATGCAAATACCTCCTTTGGCCTCGTGGCCATATCAGAACATCAAAATGATATAAACGACATTTCAAAATTATCTAAACATGAATCACAATAATATTGAGAATTCAACATTATCATTTTTAATTCATAAATCAACTATATCATCATCTAGGCTATTCCATACTAGGTCTACTTAAAATATCAAATGTCACAAGTCCAAATCAACATCTATAATATGTCCATGTCAAACAATATATCTTCATCCACATAAAGGAAATGTATCTAGTAATCTTCCTGTATACTAACTGAATCCAGATCAATAATAGTCCATGATCTAACATCTAACCATCATACTAAAACAAAACATAATAGTGTCCATAATATGATCAATAGTATCTAAAAGTGTCAAAGGGAAGTGGGCACTACACATGCCAATACAAAGACGAATCTAGCACATATTTTGTCACTCATTGGTGAAGCCTAATCAACCAGCTCACGTTCCAACTACCTCAAACTGAGTTAATAGAGTTTTTCACCAGAGATTATGCAAGGCATATCTTGCCAACTCTCCAAGTTTAAACCTTCCACATGTTAGACAAGGTGTTCACCATGGCCTGAAAACTTGAATTTTTTGTCATTGAAGAGAAGAAGATACAATTGTGTAATAAAAATGATGCATTTAAATCAAATGATACATATTCCTATTCCAAACCATAAAATAATTACTCTAAAGTGAAAGGGTCTGTCAATGTGGTATTTTAGAAAGTCATCCCATCCCACCCATCCAACCAATCAAATCCTTCTTCCAACCTTTCTCCTATTTAGGCTTTCCATTTCAAGTGGGAGCAACGAAAATACACACCCATAGGAGAACCCTACTCTTCATTTCTAGAAAAATTTCTAAAATCCGCAATAATCACTCTTCCACCTGTCGAACCACATATTAGTTTTAACCCCTCTCGTCTTATGCCTACATGGTATAAAGAAAATGATTACTGTAACTATCATCGTGTTAAATGCCATAGTGACAGTAATTGTATAACTTTCAAAAAAATTGTCCGAGAAATGTTAGATAATGGAGATATCATCTTGGATAACCCTAATGCACCAGCTAATTAGAACCTTTACATCTTCAAGAAACCGTTCCCAAACCACACCCCATCATGTAATGAAACCAGTGAATCTTTGACCAATGATAGTAGTGTTCGTGAGGTTCATGTTGTTTTTGACAGCATATCGGCTCTTCTTGCTCAATTTCACCTACTCCATATATCGAGGAGATTCTTGCACGAGCTCCTTCATCCACAGAGGGACTTATTTCAATAGCTTCTTTACCCATATAGGATTCTCCCTTATCTCCCCCTTCACCCATGGAGTAGTCTGTCATATCTTCCAAGACAGTTTCCCCACTCACCTCTCAACCTGACAAAAAACCTACAATATTTACTCTCCTACCCATGGGAGAGTCATGTTTATCTTCCTCTTTACCAAAAGATGAACCTACCTCATCTTACTTCTAATCTCCCCTACCCATAGGGGATCCATTAGCAGTGCCCCTTCTTATTGGTGACAATTCTCCATTGGCTTTCAAGGATCCTATTGATTTTCTCTCGGCTCTTTTACCCACAGAGTTTGAAGCCAACTATTTCCCTCTCTCACAGACATTCTTTACATGGATTACTACCAATTCAACATCATCCCCCCTAAAATGGTGTCATTTTCACATTTTCATAACCGCTTGGATTATGTCGACAAGTCCATACTTTGGGGACACCTTCAGCTACCTTTCTCAACTCAAATACAAATGTTTTCTATTAATACTTCCACAATCTATCCAAAGGTGTTTCAAACAACCAACCCAACCATGCACATGCTAGTTGCAGTGACCTCTTCTTCATCACCCTCACCAACAATTAAACCTTTACCATTGACTGAAATTTTTCCAATGCCGAAAGCCTTACCTACATCTATATCTTCCTCTGCATCCAAACCCATTGCCACATTGGGAGTCATGTCAACATCAAGCCTAATTCATCCCCCTATCAAACTAGATTTAGCCATGTCCTCATAAGCCAACGCAAAGACTACTCCCCTACCTAAGAGGAAGACCCAACCTCTTAGACCATATACACTAGCTTCACCCACTACCCCTCTATCACATTCACCACTTCCATATATCCTAGGGCCCCACCCATAAACCCTGGCCATACATCCTCCTACCCAAGATAAACCAAAAGCATAGCAGCTCACCTCCTCATCACAATCCTCTATTACACCCATATTACTTACACAACTTATGTCTTCTCCATCACCTGCATCCTTTCTACCACCTTTACCTACACCACTTTCAGTATCCTCATCATTACCTATGATATTTCCTTCTCTTCAACCAGTTCCTTCCACCTTGCCTCTTCACATAGCCTTCACCGCACCACCATTATCATCTTGGCTAACCCATCCCCTTCTGCCATCTACCTTCCCTTCTACATTACACACTTTATCTTCACATTTACCCAAGTATTTGCAACCAAAGTCCAAAAACCCACTACCCTCCAAAGAGGTAGTTAAACCTACACCACCTTTAACCACTAGCTCATCTGCTACATATTTACCCAAGAAGGTGCAATCCAAACCTTAAACCGTACTACCTACCAAATATGTGGTAAAATTGACTCAACCTCTGATTCCACCTCTCATGGCACCTCTCCGACAAAAATCTCTCACACTTCCATCTAGACCCACACTTACTTCACATTGTGATCCATTGGCAGGGTCTTACACCAACATCTTAGCTAACCTTTTGGAAACCTCTCTCATCACATTGCCACCACTTAGACCTTATGACCCACTCAAACCTAAACTAGAGGGGTTTGTCAATACAAAAATTTATGCTTACCATCATGTGTCAGGGCATGATGTTAAAAACTGTAAGGCTCTTAAGAATGTTCTTCTCTAACTATGTCCTCCCGAAGAAAACTTTAATGATGATGGTCTTTTAGATGAGGACCATATTCCACCTCCATTTATCACCACACCTCATTGTCCATTACCTATTTAGTGACCTTCATCTCCCCATCCACAACCATTTTATCCTCCTCCAACATTTGAGATCAATATGGTCAGCATAAGAGAGCTAGCCAAACCTCCGCCAAAATACCAATGTGTTGCATTGTTTTCAAAAAACTAGTTTATGCCATCACCATATTTTTTCCCTCCATGTCACTACACCTATCATGAATAAATTTTTCCTTTACCACAAATTAATATGGTTAACATTACCACTCGAGCCCAGAAGGACAAAGGAAAGGATAAAACAACCAGCCCATCTTCCACTCTTTTACCAAATATCCCATCTGCACTTGTACCAAAAATCATTATCTATGGACCCACATACCCTATTTCTAATGAGGTTTCCCATCGTACAATGCTTAAATAATTACATTAATCTCCTCTCAAAATTTCTTTGTATGACCTTGTCTAAACCTCTGAGTCTCATCAACAGGCCCTCATTGAGGTTTTGCAATCTATTGAGGTTTTACCTAATGACCCTACTCATGTGGCATCCATTATCACTCCTTACCATGTGGCCTATCTCACCACTTCATCCCCTTCCTCTACACCCACTACCACTCATCAAGTAGCCGCTCTAATTTTCTGATAATGATATTGTACCTCTCCAATCAGATGATCCTTATCCTGCCCTGTTCATTTCCGTCTACATTGATAATATACACATTTGATGCATTATGATCGATGGTGGTGCTAGTATCAACATCATTTATTCTCATGTGTACAATCAAATGCACATTCCTACAAATTGCATTAATAATAACCCATTTATGTTGCATTCATTAATGTTATGGCCTCCACCCTTTGCACCATCATTCTCCACATTTGTGTGGGCCCCCATACCATTCCTGAATTATTTTATGTCTTAGAGGGGGAGTTCAAGTACAACATGTTTCTTGGTTGACCTTGGATCCACACCATGGGTTGTGTTCCTTCAACCTTTCACCGATGTTTATAATTTGAACATGAAGGAAACAACTATACCATTACAGCCAAACCTTCACCATTCAATACATGTAACATGTTGTATCAACCCAATGATGTCCTTATACCAGTTAAGGCATGTACCATCACTACCAATTCCCCTTCATCCATGGCCCCATCCACCAATGTTATCGCTACCTCTTCCACACCTAACTCCTCTATTCCCATAGCTTCTGCAGCTGACTCATCAGCCAACCCATCTACTTCTCAACCAACCAATGCTTCTTCTTCCCAATTGTCTAGTAATTCATCCATTCCCGCTACCCACATACCAACTACTGATCCCTTAGAAGATGTTTTTCAATGCCTCACTCTGGGGGAGTATCACCTTTATAAAATTGACACATTCCTTACTCCTCAAGAGTATGGTAAACTTCACAAACATCCCCATTATGATCACCACATAGGTGAGGTTTTCCCCTACGGTCCTCCCCACCCTCGCACCAAATTAACATATGGAGGACTTGATGCTACCACCTACTCACTTGAGCCACCTTCTCAAACTCAACCATTCTCATATGACCTTCAATATATCACCAACCACCACTTCACCCACACATTTCTCCATTGTTGTGCTTGGAAGGGATTTGTCTTTGGTTTTTATGAACAAGGCCGCCATGCTGTAATCCCATGCACCAATCATAAGCATAAAGACCAAAGTGGTATTGGATTTTCTGAACCATCTCCCAAGAAGTCCCAAGTTGAACTCATTGAGGATGATAAACCTTCCCCACCCCATTCACCAACTTCATCACCTTCACCTATAGAGTCTATAGATCCAGAATCTATTCCTCCTAACTTTGTTTTCCATGAACTCCATTTCCTTAAGACCTCTAACTTATCAACATGATGGCGAGGATCCCTCTTCTCTTCCCATCCTATATCCTGAAATGATCGATAATGATACACCTTCTATTAACAACATTCAATGTCATGACAATGAGTCTATTATCACATACCTTAGTGTGGAAAATTCTTATATTGACGAGTCATTACCTTCTAAGACACAAACCATGTTAACTGAACTGACCATCGAAATCAATATTCACACTCAGGATGACCCGCACATTCTAAAAATAGGCCAATCTTTAGATGTTTCTGAATAGGAAGCTTTTACTTATTTTCTCTGGGATTTTTGGGTTTCAGATTTTCACTTAGAATGAAACCACAGTCAGGGGACAAGAAAGTCCCTCCCCTTTAATGGGTGAGGTTCCCTTATTGAAAGTAGGGGTAAAACCTATGTACAAATACTAAATCTTTCATTCAATGGTGGTTTCCCGATATCTTGAAATGTGTTTTATGCTTGGAAAGTTATCAATACATGAGGATATAAGACTTGAAGAGAGGAGGGAGGAAAAAGAAGAAAATACTTTTAGGAAAAGAGATGACAGAGAAAACCCTTATATGTATTGAGCAAATGAGATATAAAGTAGAACCATTCACGTTTATAATAGCCACAATTCGTAGACTCAAATTTCTTGAGATTGTATAAACTAGAACACAAATTTTCTAAGCATGCAAGGATTAAATGATTCATAGATCAGAGAAAGAGGGAAAGAGAAAGTAGAGGAAAAAGGGGAAAACCTTTGTATTAATTTCTTCCAATTAGAAATTATAGTTTTAGAATATCAAAATTCCAACCCCTACAATGGCTTTGAAAAGCCTATGATATAGCTCGCAAGAGACGGTTACAACCTCCTCGAGCAAGTAAGAAATAGTTACAACTTATTCCAATCATTCATGCCCTTTTGAATGCTAGATTTGTAAAGAAACATTAATGGCAGAAAAACCAGTTTTTTCAATACACAGCCATTCCATTATTTTTCCAGTTAAAACCTGAGCCGTTTGATTTGCTTTTACAACTTTAAATTTGGTCCACCCATGTGGGAGAAATTGATTGGAATGGGCATGCAGATGCCTTTTGCATTTTTTACCTTTGAAGTTGCGCCAAGATGACATGTGGAGAGCTCTACCGGTTCCTTTATACTTATCCGATTCGAGCCTATGTCCTACTTGACCTTTGTTGACCCCTAAACACATGTAGAGTTGGCGGTCATTTGAGTTTTTGTTTTGGAAACACCTCCTAAAACTGTGCCGAGCTGACATGTGGCTCCTTCCGCCGATCTTGGAATTTTGAACGGCTAACTTTGTCTCTCCATTATCTTCAACCACTGGGCAAGTTGGCGCTACTTGGAGACTGACCCTTTGATTTCACTTCCAAAATTGTGCTGCTAAGGAAAGTGGAGACTTTCACCAATGTACCCATACTTAGTCAATTTTAACAATCAAATCCTTCTCTTTTTTGGACCTAGGACATGCGGAGGACTGGTGCAAGTTTGAGAACTACCCCCAGATTTGACTCTTGAAGCTGCATCAATGAGGCATGTGGTGTCATCTGTTGAACCTTCTATACTTAGCTGATTTTATCTTTTTCTTCCTTCATTTTGAACTTGGGACACGTAGAAATCCTACGCTTATTTAAGGATTGTCCCTTGGGCCCTACTTCTAGAGTTACGTCATTTGGATGCATGGAGGATTTCATTGTCGCTTGAAACATGACCAAACCACATCCAATCAGAGATGCCCACATACTACCCATGGATTCTGGGGTAAAAATTAACGAGGAAGATATGCTCATCATTCCTGATTGCAGGAAGAAAATAAAAATAAGGGAAGAAACTTCACCATTACGCCTGACTTTTAAATTGTTCTCCGTGAAAAGGAAAATGGAAAAAAATGTCAGGCTCGATACAAACCAATACTCCAAGGAATAGACTCAAAATTTTTGAAACTTGACTTCAAAAGAGCAGAATTTTGAGGGCGACAACATCTAGATCTTTCTGGGGATGACTTGGCTTAGAACAAAGACACAAGGAAAGATCAAGAACTGTAGATAACTCTATGAAAAAGGACCAATGCCTTATCTATTGGGAAAAGGATTCAAAAATAAAAACAATACAAGGAAACACACATAAGATGGGGAAAATAAACAAAACAAAACAAAAGGGAAGAACAGAAATGAAATAAAAAGGAACAACCCAAAACCAAAACACTGTACAGAATATATATAAGGACTACCTAGTCACCTAGGACTTGAACAACTTCAAATACTGCCCACTATAAGGAAATGGGAGAGAAGAACCATCCATGTAATCCAGATAAAAAGAGTTCTCTCCAGCAAAATGTTTGATTCTAAAAGGACTAAACCAAACAGAATCAAACTTAACATGACTTCCTCATGGCTCATGTCTTTTATCCCAAAGCAAAACAATATCTCCCACTTGGAAAACTTTTGGTTTAGCTTTCTTATCAAACAAATCCTTCACTTTCAACTGATGAGTTGTTATTCTGTCAACTACTTGCAATCTGTCATCATAAAGCTTTGGAAGGTATAAAATTATCTTGTCTAAAGAGCTACTAAAACTTGAATCTTCAATGGTTTTCATCAGATATAAGGCTGGAAATTCCACCATGACTAGCAGTTGAGCTTCCACACCATCACCACTTGTAAAGGAGACATTCCAATTGCTCTCTTGGGTGTAATTCTATCAGCCCAAAGTGCATCATATAGCTTCTTATGCCAATTCCTCTGAGAATCTTTTACAAGCTTTCTAACTATGTTCACCAAGTTCTTGTTTGTTGATTCTGCCTGTCCATTCCCTTAGGGGTAGTAATCTAAAGAATGAGAAAGTGAGATCCCATACCCATAATAGAAGTCCATCATCTCGATAGAAGAAAATTTGGAAGCATTGTCAGTCACAATTTTGTTTGGGGTCCCAAACCTGATCAATATGTTCTCCTTAATGAAGCTACAAACTACCTTGGAAGTAGTTATCTTGACTGGGATGGCTTCCACCCACTTGGTGAAGTAATTTGTGGCATTCAACACATGGTTATGTCCAGCACTGGAAGGTGGGTTAAGAGTTCCAATAAAATCATGTCCCCACTATTGAAAGGGCTCATCAATCACTACTGGCTGTAGTGGCAAAGCAGCTAACTTAGGTCTTCCAACAAACGTTTGACATGCTTCACATTTACCAAACCATTTTGATGCATCACTAAATAGAGTGAGCTAATAATAACTAGCACGAAATATTTTATGAGCTATTACATTAGAGGAGAAATGACCTCCATAAGCATGGTCGTGAAAAGTAGAGAATAACTTCTTTTGTTGCTCCTTGTCTACACACTTCAAAAACCTTCCATCTATGCCTCGTTTGAACAAAGCATTCTCCCATAGCACATATTTTACAGACCTCAGTTTGATGGCTCTCTTCTCTTTGGAACTCAAGTGAGATGGAAACTCTCTATAGGTCATAAAGTGAGCAATGTTAGCATACCACACATATGTTAAGATGAGGAACAGAACAACAGGGACATCAACTCCATCTTTGGACAACTCTCTGACAGCTCCCTCAGCAATGAGTTCACATAGGCCCTTACCCCAAACCAAATTTATTTACCTGATGTCAAGATCATACTCTTATACCTTTGCTACCCAATTACCTCTCTTGGTTCCAAATTATTGTTGAGTAAGAATGGATTTGATTGTTGTATCAGGCACTAGCACCACAAAATGAGAATTAAGGATGTAAAACCTAAACTGCTTGACAGCTTTGACAACTGCAAAAGAATGTTTCTCCATCATGGTGTATTTCAGCTCATGATTTTTCAAGACATAACTCATGAATGTAATTGGGAGCTCATGATCTCCAACATTCTTCTAGGCTAACACAGCAACTAGGGTATTTTCAATGGCATAACAATAGATAATGAAATCTTTGCTAAAGTCAGGGCATGCCAAGATCGGAGTCTTTGCAATATCTTGTTTAATTTTCTCAAATGATTTCTTCCCTTCAGAGGACCAACCAAAAGTTTGCTTCCCTTGCATCATGCGAGAAATGCTCATAGTAAGTTCTACAAAATTGGGGATGAATCTCCTTAGGAAATTGATCTTACCAAAGAAATAATGGACACCTTTCTTACTTGATGGAAGAGGAATTTGTTGGATAGCCTGAACTCTCTCCAAATCAATCTTGATCCCTTCCTCTGAAACAATGTGTCCCAATAGCTTTCCTTCTATGACACAAAACATAGACTTCTTAGGGTTTAAAGAATATCCATGCTCTCTACACTTATGCAATATTGTTTCAAGGTGTTGGAAGTGATCTGTTCTTGCTTTAGAAAACACGGTCAAGTCATCCAAATACACAACAATGCATTTCCCTTTCAAACTACCAAAATTCAAAAGTCCATGGCCCTCTGGAAAGTAGCACCAGCATTGATGAGACCAAATGGCATCCTCTTGTATGTAAATGTCCCTAAGGAGTAGTAAAGGTAGTCTTATGTTAACCTGTAGTATTCACATCTACTTGATTGTACCCCGAGAATCCATCTAACATAGATAGCATCTCTAAGCCTGTGAAGCTTGCAATACTTGGCCCATCATGGGGAGAGGGTAGTTTTCCTTCAAAGAACCCTGATTTAGATTTCTAAAGTCCACACAAATCTGGATCTCACCATTCTTCTTCTTGACATGCACTATATTAGTAATCCACGTTCAATGGTGGATGGGGAAGATGATCTTAGCCTTCAGAAGATTTTGTATTTCTTGGAAAATTGTATCAACTATCTTTGGATTGTATAGCCTTTATTTCTGTTTGAAGAGTTTGATCTCAGGTTTAAGAGGAATGAAATGTTGCATGTCTTTAGGCTAAAAATCCTTAAGATCGTCATAAGAGTAAGCCAGAACATCAACATACCTCTTCAACAGATTCACCACCTTCTTTTTGTCTTCTTGAATGCATCATTTTCCAATGTTGGCCATTTTAAAATCATCAAGACTCCCAATATTCACTTTCTCAGTCTCAGTAGATTGTTGGACTCCTTGGGAAACTTTAGACTTCATATATATATCATGTTTATCAAAAATATCCTCCTAACTCACCATCCCTTTAGGAATTTTGTTTCCTTTCAGTTGATGCATCCATCTTGATCCATCTCTTCTTTGACACCCTCTTCATTTAATGACACACACACTCTAGGCAAATTTTCACTTCCTTCAAAGAACAACCGATCAAAGTTGTCTCTGAGCTCTAAGAAAGAAAGAAATAAAATGATGGTCATCATTGAAAACTTTCCAATTATTTGCATTGTCAGGCACACTGGGTCTATGGATCAGCTCGATGGTGAATTTATCCTGGGAAAATAAGGATGAGGAATTAACAAGGACCCTGAAACAACTAGAGAGTCAGCCTTAGTGTTCCTTTCCCTTGGCACAACTTCAATGGAAAAATCATCAAGGAATTCAATGGAATCCCATACCAGATTCCTATAGTGTTTCAACCTTCTGTTCTTTACCTGACAAAGGTCTCTAACTTGTTTTACAATTAGCTCGGCATCTCCATAAGAAAGAAGGTTATTCACTCCCATTTCCTTTGCCATGCTCAACCCAAGAATAAGGGCCTCATACTCGGCAGTATTGTTGGTATTTTCAAACTGAAATTTGAGGGAGAAAGGATGAACCTTACCCCCAGAAGAAATAAGCATTACACCAGCTCCAGAATTAGCAGAAGAACAACTTCCATCAAACTCCAAAGCCCACACACCATTTGGATCAAGCAGCACTCCCTCTGGTAGACTTGTCTCCTCTTGTGACATGATCATGTAGTTCCCATGCCCAATGTCCTCATATAATATTTTTTCTTTAGGATCATCTGTCTTTTGCACAATATACTTTGCTTATTTCTCAGGCAGTAGCTTCTTCATCTTCCCATTAATAGGGATCAAGGCATTAGACCAATCCATTTGGATCTCACCTCCAACATCTTTGCAAAAGTTCTTACTTAGCACCATGCCATAGGAATATACCTTGTGATAAGAAGATCCAAAAAGACAATCATGACATGGAGAGGCATGCACCCAGGGTGACCCACACCTTGACACTTGGGGTAGATTTGAGGCTGGAGAGGAGTTTGTTAGAGCTCAAATGCCTATTTATACATGTGCCCTTGGCAAAGAGCAGAGAGAGAAGTAAGGTAGCGGAGCTCTATAGAATTACTGCGAGAACTATGGGATGAAAATGGGTAAAGGATTGCAGTAAGGATGTGATGGGAAAATGGGGAATGTAAATTTTATTTTGTGAGAATACATATATGGATCCAGATATGACGCATGACTATGGTCTACCTCTCTGTGATACTTTGTAGCAAGACTATGAATGAATATGATAAGGTTACCATCATGTTTACATTAAGATCTCTTTCTATACTATCTACATGTTTTTACTCTACTTTTGATCTTGTATAATCATGGACCTTACTTGAATGGTTAAGTATATTTGTGGATTTACAACTTCTTGGTTCTGTTATTTCTGTTGCGCACTATTTTTGTTATGATTAAAGGAGTGTAGAAGCCATCCTAAGCTCTATAGCTTCTTCATGTCTGTGAAATCACTAAGTCAAAATAATGAACTATGCCTTCCACTATACTCACATAAAAGAGAGATTCGGCTCCCTCTCGCGTGCCTCGGTTGAGCACCCAGTGCCCACTGGGTGATAGGCTGGTTCACATGAGGTTCCCTTGTTCTTAGTGGGTGGAAAAAATGACTACATCTTGGTTTTGTTTCTGGGACCTCTTCTCAAAGTTGTAGTGGAACATGGCATACATCATGATCTGTGTAAAAAGTGATGGCAGAGTGCTTAACACTTGAAGGTGTTGAAGACTGGTTTAAAATTACAGAGGATGAATTCAATGAGAGATTCAATACTAGACCTGGGTTTAACACATGAAGATGGGTGGAGGACACTCTTTATCATGAGTTGTATGAAACCTTCTTCTGTTGTTTCCCAGTAGAGTTATTCGAATGGCTCTCAGCTTATACATCTAGGTCAGGGTGGTATTATAAGTCACACCCTTGGACCCAAGAAACATATTAGAACTTGCAAGATACTGATCTAACATGGACCCGTGTTATAGATCATTGGTGGAAGGTAGTATTGACTAGCTACACTCTGGAATATGCCATTTCCATGTATTCCTATCCAGAAATTGCTGAGTTTGAGTTCTTGTGAGAGACCAAGTGATCATTTCTACATGCCATTCCCCTTACGATCAAAATCTTGATGGTAACCATGGGTTTAGAGGCATTTCCTATGGACAGCTAAACCACCCTGAGTGCTAGGCGAGGGAGCCAGGTTGGGGAAAGATGGTTGATTTGACGACTAAACAGGAAAGGGAGGAAAGACGGCTCAAGTATAATAAAGCACGTGAAAAGGAGATCGATAGATAGTGCGAGATTACAAGTGGGTTATGGATCTAGACATGGTGGAAAGGATTTGAGGTTCACGCGGAGGATGTGGAACCCAAACAATCTGTGGTACCCCCATCTTAGTAAGTGTGGGAGAGAAAACCTTGTGGCTTCTGATGAGAGTCCATCACGTAGAGAAAGAAGAGTCGTTGGCGCGCATCTAACCCCACCTAAGGACTGAACCTTGACACTTGGTTTGTTCGAATGAGGTAGAAGTATAGCTGATCCATTTGATAGTAGTAGAAGCAATCGATCAGAACCTAGGAGGTACAACTTAGCATTTGGGACTTCTATGGCTTCACACACTATTCCAGTATTTGGTGGAATGTTTGGGCAAGGCACATACATAGCTGGTTTTGGAAGTACGCTAGGAAGTGGTGGAGGAAATACAACTGGGAGTGGTACTAGTTCACAAACTGTCAGTGCGTAATTTAGTGGGACGACGGGAGCATTCGGCACGACAAACACAAGAGGATCTGGAGGTGGAAGTGGTGGAGTTTGTGGCTCAGGATCTAGTGGATCCGGCGGAGGAGGAAACCAAGGGACTGGATCAGGAGGACAAGGGCCTCAGTAACCTCCACAAGTCTTTTTCAAGACGTCTCTACACTTACCAGATTATATTGGGATAGAAGATGTCGCGGAGCATGTGCATAAGTGCAAGTTGCTATGGCACGTGAAGGGAATCACGACCCATGATCAAAAGGCCAGTCAATTTGTAATGACCTTGTAAGGACGCATGCATAGTTGGTATAGAAATTATGACCTTCATCATAATGTTGTGGATTATACCACATTAAGAAATGCATTCCTGGTGGAATTCCACATACCTGAGTTTAAACAGAAGAGCATCAACTCTCTCAAAGAAATCGAGCAGGGCATGGCAGAGAGCATGCGGGAATATGATGCACATTTTAAAACTCTTCTGTCTAAACTATCTTATGATATCCACCCTTCACAACATGCTCAATGGTTTGTCAAAGGGTTGATCACACCCTTTAGGAGGGCTTTATCTCATAAAACATTCATGGACCCACATGAAGCGTTGGAAGCTGCTTTGCATGATGAGGTAGTTGGTAGTGTTGACACTGGTGTTAGCACAGTTTTGGAGGCTCAGATTGTTGCCATGGCTAAGAAATTGGAGAAATTATCTACCAACACAGTTCCAGAGATTCGCAGAGGGATGTGGTGAATGAATTGTAATGTAGAATGGTACACAAAGGATAATGGTGGGGTATGTACTCGGAAGGTGGTACGCGCCATAGGAATAAACTATGAAATGTGTCACAAGTACCATGATGTAAGTAGGTGTCCCCTGTTATAGTGCATGATCCACAAAATGTATCTTGTTATTGTAAGATATGTACCTCAACCACACATTACACCAAGGATTGTAGATTGATTGACCAGATTCATGAGGCAATTGATCTTGGTGTGCGCCGGACTAGCATTACCAACAGTTCCAAAGGAGATGCACGTGGAAGAGGGTTTCGCAGAGGATTTCATGGTTGTGGTAACCTTGGAGGAAGAAGTGAGTTCTCATGTGGAACATACTTTAATTATGGAGCCACAAACCATTATAAGCGTGAATGTCTAGATCTTCTACAATGCTCCTAGTGTGGAAAAATACATAAGTACAAAGAGTGCCCAGAGTTATATGAACATATGAGTCAGTAGTATTGGAAGGATAAGGGCGCTGCCATGGTGAGTATTAAGAAGGCTGACATGCAATGGCTTCTGTGAGTAATACATAAATCAGAACTAGAGCTTGTTATGGTATGGTAACAACAAGGGCAGAATCTACGTGTGTAAGGGAAATGCTTAGGTAGAGACCTCTGGTTTTGAGAGAAGAAGTATTACATGGGAAGTATCCAAACCCAACTCACCAGAAAGAAGTCTACCAAGAAACCATGGACGTAATTTGAAGCTTACAAGGGGAGATCCAATTCTTAAAAGAGTAGACTAGAAAAGATGAGCAAAGGAGACCAGTAGAAGCACCAAGGGATGACTTGGATGAGGTTAAGGAGGTGTGTAAATTGCTGAGGTAGGAGAATATTATTCCCTTGCTAGGGGCATGGTTAAAAGAAAAGGTGCCACACGCCAGGGGAGAACATAAAAGGTAGATCCTACATGCGAACCTCCCACCTCATAGCCTTGATTATGACAAAGAGATTACCTTGAATGCAGTAGTGGATGGATGGTTGCTTAGCAACATCCTCATTGACACAGGAGCAGAGGTTAATGTTCTCACTCTGGATGCCTGGCATTAAATGGGAAGATATGCATTACAGCCATCTTCAAATGTGTTTTATATGGAAAATAAGACTAAAGGCCAATGCCCATAAGTGTCTTGAAGGATGCGACCATTACCATTCAGGGGACTAGGTTCACTGGGGATTTTGAAGTCTCGGCACTTGCCGAGGCAGATAATTTCCTAGCTCTATTTGGGCACCCGTGGTGTTATAAGAATAATGCAGACCTTTGGTTTAACAAGGGGTACATAAGCTTTAAGAAAGAAAGGGTAGTTATACCACTGGTTGATGGGAAGTCCACCCCCTATACTGAACCCCTTAGAGAGGAGGTCCTGGAAAGAATATATGTGCACTCCATAAGAGATCCAAAGACCATCCACCCTACAAAAGGAGTCATCCAATTTGATGATGCTCAATCTATCAGTGATACTACCAGTATAGCCTGTGATAATTGGGTGCATGGGACTTATGAATTGATTGGGAGACATCTGAAAGGATCAGTAACTAAGGTAACAATAGTGTGTACAGTTCGGTGCCTGGGAGGAAAGGCAATAACCAAGTATTCTGGGGATACATACCCTGAGGTCTTTTTGAGGGAAATGGAATCTCAATGGAGGGAGGATGAGTGAGGAAGTATGCTAGGTTATGTTTTGATAGGCACAACAACAAGGTGGTGGGCCGTGCATAGTGAAAACTTGTTGGAGTGGCGTGAAGTTAGAATTACACTCACTGTCTGATTCTCGAAAAGTAAACATACCCACCGCTATCAAGGATTACAATGGCAATGAACCCACCTCTTCCCACATCCAGGCATGTGAGAGAGTCTAGGGAGAGGGTGCGGAAGCTTTACCACCCTCCCTTTGGGTGCACAAGCTGTATTTGATGCTACAAGGATGTGCACGCACTTGGTACATCCATTCTGAAACACACCGCTAAACGGGAAGTTGGCAGGAATTAGCGGCTGACTTGATTCACACCTTAGAGTACCGAAGTACCAAGCAACTAGTTGATGAGGCATTGCAGACTATCAAGCACCTCACCCTGGGGGATTGTGCCATGGTGGAAGATAGATTAGTAAACTTACTTGGTAGACCTAGCTTAGAATTTTGGTTCGAAGAGGAGGAACCAGAAGACATACAAATCAAGCATGCTTGTGCTGAAAAGGAGAAAGGAAAGATGGTATACGTTGTTGATGGAGAGGAGGTGGAGAGCTTGAATGTCAATTATTCGGCTAGAGCATGTGAAGTAGTTGATAGTGTGGATGCATGTGCGCGCATGTATCATGAACCACTCAAAACAAAGAAAGTTAACATTGGCTCGAAAGAGGAGCCCAAGGAAGCTATCATTGCGGACTACTGGTTGGATAAGGAAGTATCAAAGATCATTGATCTCTTGCATGAATTTGAGGATTTATTCCTGCGCGGATACCATGAGTTGAAAGGTGTCCACCATTCATTGGGGGAAATGAGGATAAAGTTGAAAGATGGTGTGTGCCCGATCAGGAAGAGGCCTTACAAAAAAATCCCAACATGCGCATAAGGGTTAAAGAAGAAATAGACAAAATGATAGCATCCAGTACCATTTAGGCTATGGAGGAATCAGAATGAATAAGTCCAATGGTGATCAACATAAAGAAGGATGGGTGGATTAGGATATGTGTGGATTACAGGGAGAACGTTGTTTGTATCATAGATCCTTTTCCCACCCCTTTCATTGAAGAGATTTTGGAAGGATTTGTTAGGCACGAGATCTATTCCTTCACGGATGGATTCTTGGGATATCACAAAGTAAGGATTGCCAAGGAAGACCAAGAAAAGACAACTTTCACCACCGAGTGGGGAAGCTTTGCATACACAGTCATGCCCTTTTGATTGAGGAATGCACCCATTGTATTTTCACACATAGTGCTACAAGCATTTAAGGACTTCATCCAAAAGTTCCTTCAAGTATATGGATGATCTGGACAGTGGATATCAAGGACCATTGTGATAACTTGAGATTGATGTTTGAAAGATGTTGGCAATTGAGGATCAAGAAATGTGTCTTTGCAACTCCTTTTGGAATGTTGTTGGGGCCACCCTATCATATGTAAAGAGGGCTTACTAGTGGATCCACGCAAAAGTTACAGTTATTATGGGATTAGGGGATCCTACCAGCCAAAGTGCCATGTGCATGGATTTCTTGGAAACACTGGGTACTACAGAAAATTTCATTAAGGGATATGCCAAGATCGTCCGCACCTTTAGCAATATTACTCAGATATAAGAGTGCCTTTCAGTGGGAAGAGGCGTAGTAGAGTGGCATTTGAAACTCTAACAGAAAGGCTTGTCACCACACCTATTCTATGATTCCCATCATGGGATAAACCTTTCCATGTCCACATAGATGCCTTTGGTACAGCAATGGGAGCCATTCTTGCTCAACCAGGAGAGGGGATTGTTTATTATCCCCTTGTGTTTTACAAGAAGAAAGTTGACACTAGCAAGAATAGAATTATAGAACAACCAAGTGTGAGGCATTGTCAATGATCTACACGATCCAAAAATTTAGACAATATATGCTAATGACTCCCTTCATATTCTACACTGACCATATGGCCTTGAAGTATCTAGTAAACAAAGCAGTGTTGCAAGGGCGTATATGTCGTTGGATAATCTTCTATTTCAGGAATTTGAATGCAAAGTGGTGGTAAAACCGGGAAAGAACAATTGTGGGCCAGATCATTTATCAAGGATTGATTCGAGAGAGGACGCGAAGAGTATCGAGGAAACTATGCCAGATGCACAACTGTTCAGATTACAGCACGCACCCTCAGAACTAGAAGACATCTTTGCTATCTTTCTCAAGGAAGGTGTGGTGCCCGAAGGAATGAATGCTCTAGAGAGGAAAAGGTTATCCATACATGCAACGCCCTTCATGTTTATCAATGGGGATTTGTATAAAATGGGTCGCGATGAGGTTTTACACTGGTGTGTATTAGAACATGAATGCATAGCTATAGAAAGAAGAATCCCGTGGTGGGATTGCTGGAGCACATTATGTAGGGAATGCAACTGCGCACAAGATCCTAGTCACTAGACTATAATGGGAAAGGATTCACTAGGATTGTATTGAATTTTGCAAGGCCTGTGACCACTGCTAGCACCTTGGAAAACCTGGTATAAGGGACGAGATGCCATTGCACCCCATCACCAGCGCGGAACCTTTTGAAAAGTGGGCAATATATTTCGTCAGACCAATCTCACCAGCTACGCGAAGGACTAACTCGCGGTATATTATTACCTGTACTGATTATCTGACAAGGTGGGAAGATGCCGCACCCACTAGGGATTAGAACGCAGCCACGGCAACTAGATTTTTATTGGATAACATTATCAGTAGGTATGGGTGCCCATTAAGTTTAACAAGTGATAGGGGCTCTCACTTCTTAAATGAAACAATCAGGATCCTATTGGCAGAATTCATGGTAGCCCATCACAAGACTACCCCTTATCACCCTCAGGAAAACGGGACTGCATAGGCATTCAACAAAATCCTTAGTCACACATTGACTAAGATATGTGACGTAGGAAGGCAGGATTGGGATGATAAGGTGTACAGTAGTCCTTTGGGCATACAGAACAACGTATAAAAGATTGAACAAGGCCACACCATTTCAACTGGTGTTTGGTGCGGAGGCCATTTTTCCGGTTGAATTTATGCTACAATTGTTGCGTATAGCACGCGCAAGAGGGTTGGACGATGAAAAAGCACTGGAAGAAAGAATTGATGAATTAGTAAAGTTGGATGAAAGGCGCTCACTAGTAGGGATTGTTGATCATCCTTTGTGTTTTGCAAGTAGGAAGTTGACACCAGCAGAACAGAATTATACAACGACCGAGTGCGAGGCATTGTCAATGATCTATGCGCTCCACAAATTTAGGCAATATCTGCTGGCAAACCCTTTCATATTATACACTGACCATATGGCCTTAAAGTATTTGGTAAACAAAGCAGTGTTGCAATGGTGTATATGCCATTGGGTTCTTCTATTTCAGGAATTTGAATTCAAAGTGGTGGTAAAACTGGGAAAGAACAATTCCTGGGCCAGATCATTTATCAAGGATTGATTCGAGAGAGGACACGCAGAGTATCAAGGAAACCTTGCTAGATGCACAACTGTTCAGATTGCGGCGTGCGCCCTCAGAACTAGAAGACGTTGCTATCTTTCTCAAGGAAGGTGTGGCACCCGAAGGAATGAATGCTCTGGAGAGGAAAAGGTTAGCCATACGTGCAACGCCCTTCATGTTGATCAATGGGGATTTGTATATAATGGGTCGCGATGAGGTTTTGCACTGGTGTGTATTAGAACATGAACGCATAGCTATAATATCAAGAAGCCCATGGTGGGATTGCTGGAGGACATTATGTAGGGAATGCAACTGCGCACAAGATCCTAGTTGCTATACTATAGTGGGAAACGATTCACCAGGATTGTATTGAATTTTACAAGGCCTGTGACCACTGCTAGCGCCTTGGAAAACCTGGTATAAGGGACGAGATTCCATTGCACCCCATCACTAGCGTGGAAGCTTTTGAAAAGTGGGCAATACATTTCGTCAGACCAATCTCACCAGCTACGCGAAGGACTAACTTGTGGTATATTATTACCTGTACTGATTATTTGACAAGATGGGAAGAGGTCGCGCCCACTAGGGATTGGAACGCAGCCACGACTACTAGATTTTTATTGGATAACATTATCAGTAGGTATGGGTGCCCACTAAGTTTAACAAGTGATAGGGTCACTCACTTCTTAAATGAAACAATCAGGATCCTATTGGCAGAATTCATGGTAGCCCATCACAAGACTACCCCTTATCACCCTCAGGCAACCCGGACTGCAGAGGCATTCAACGAAATCCTTAGTCACACATTGACTAAGATATGTGACGTAGGAAGGTAGAATTGGGATGACAAGGTGTCAGCAGTCCTTTGGGCATAAAAAACAACGTATAAAATATTGAACAAGGCCACACCATTTTAACTGGTTTTTGGCGCGGAGGTCATTTTTTCGGCTGAATTTATGCTACCATTGCTGCGTATAGTGCGCGCGAGAGGGTCTGACGATGAAAAAGCACTAGAAGAAAGAATTGATGAATTAATAAAGTTGAATGAAAGGTGCTCACTAGCAGGGATTGTTGATCATCCTTTGTGTTTTGCAAGTAGGAAGTTGACACAAATAGAACAGAATTATACAACGACCGAGTGCGAGGCATTGTCAATGATCTACGCACTCCACAAATTTAGGTAATATCTGATGGCAAACCCTTTCATATTATACACTGACCATATGGCCTTGAAGTATCTGGTAAACAAAGCAGTGTTGCAATGGCGTATATGCCATTGGGTTCTTCTATTTCAGGAATTTGAATTCAAAGTGGTGGTAAAACTGGGAAAGAACAATTGTGGGCCAGTTCATTTATCAAGGATTGATTCGAGAGAGGACGCACATAGTATCGAGGAAACCATGCCAGATGCACAACTGTTCAGATTGCGGTGCGCGCCCTTAGAACTAGAAGACATTGCTATCTTTGTCAAGGAAGGTGTGGCGACCGAAGGAATGAATGCTCTAGAGAGGAAAAGGTTAGCCATACGTGTAATACCCTTCATGTTGATCAATGGGGATTTGTATAAAATGGGCCGCAGTGAGGTTTTGCATTGGTGTGTATTAGAACATGAACGCATAGCTATAATAGAAGAAGCCCGTGGTAGGATTGCTGGAGGACATTATGTAGGGAATGCAACTATGCGCAAGATCCTAGTCACTAGACTATAGTTGGAAATTATTCACCAGGATTGTATTGAATTTTACAAGGCCTATGACCACTGCTAGCACCTTGGAAAACTTGGTATAAGGGATGAGATTCCATTGCACCCCATCACCAGCACGGAACCTTTTGAAAAGTGGGCAATAGATTTCGTCAGACTAATCTCACCAGCTGCACGAAGGACTAACTCACGGTATATTATTACCTGTACTAATTATCTGATAAGGTGGGAAGAGGCCGTGCCCACTAGGGATTAGAACGCAGCCACGGCTACTAGATTTTTATGGGATAACATTATCAGTAGGTATGGGTGCCCATTAAGTTTAACAAGTGATAGGGCACTCACTTCTTAAATGAAACAATCAGGATCCTATTGGCAGAATTCATGGTAGCCCATCACAAGACTGACCCCTTATCACCCTCAGGTAAATGGGACTGCAGAGGCATTCAACAAAATCCTTAGTCACACATTCCCTAAGATATGTGACGTAGGAAGGCAGGATTGGGATGACAAGGTGTCAGCAGTCCTTTGGGCATACAGAACAACATATAAAATATTGAACATGGCCACACCATTTCAACTGTGTTTGGCACGGAGGCCATTTTTCCAGTTGAATTTATGCTACCATTGCTGCGTATAGCGCGCGCGAGAGGGTCTGACGATGAAAAAGCACTAGAAGAAAGAATTGATGAATTAATAAAGTTGAATGAAAGGTGCTCACTAGCAGGGATTGTTGATCATCCTTTGTGTTTTGCAAGTAGGAAGTTGACACAAATAGAACAGAATTATACAACGACCGAGTGCGAGGCATTGTCAATGATCTACGCGCTCCACAAATTTAGGCAATATCTACTGGCAAACCCTTTCATATTATACACTGACCATATGGCCTTGAAGTATCTGGTAAACAAAGCAGTAAGTTGCAATGGCGTATATGCCATTGCGGTTCTTCTATTTCAGGAATTTGAATTCAAAGTGGTGGTAAAACCGGGAAAGAACAATTGTGGGCCATGATCATTTATCAATGGATTGATTCGAGAGAGGGCGCATAGAGTATCGAGGAAACTATGCCAGATGCACAACTGTTCAGATTACGGCGCGCAACCCTCAGAACTAGAAGACATTGCTATCTTTCTCAAGGAAGGTGTGGTGCCTGAAGGAATGAATGCTCTGGAGAGGAAAAGGTTATCCATACATGCAACGCCCTTCATGTTGATCAATGGGGATTTGTATAAAATGGGCCATGATGAGGTTTTACACTGGTTTGTATTAGAACATGAACACATAGCTATAAAAGAAGAATCCCGTGGTGGGATTTGCTGGAGGACATTATGTAGGTAACGTAACTACACATGCAAGATCCTAGTCGCTGGACTATAGTGGGAAAGGATTCACCTGGATTGTATTGAATTCTACAAGGCCTGTGACCACTGCTAGCACCTTAGAAAACCTGGTATAAGGGACGAGATGCCATTGCACCCCATCACCAGTGCAGGGTAGAGCCTTTTGAAAAGTGGGCAATAGATTTCGTCAGACCAATCTCACTAGTTGCGCAGAAGGACTACCTTGCGGTATATTATTACCTATACTGATTAGCTGACAAGGTGGGCAGAGGCCACACCCACTAGGGATTGCACCGCAGCCATGGCTACTAGATTTTTATGGGAGAACATTATCAGTAGGTATGGGTGCCCATTAAGTTTAACAAGTGATAGGGGCACTCACTTCTTAAATGAAACAATCAGGATTCTATTGGATAGAATTCATGGTAGCCCATCACAAGACTACCCCTTATCACCCTCAGGAAAATGGGACTGCAGAGGCATTTAACAAAATCCTTAGTCACACATTGACTAAGATATGTGATGTGGGTAGGCAGGATTGGGATGACAAAGGTATCAGCAGTTCCTTTGGGCATACAGAACAATGTATAAAAGGTTGAACAAGGCCACACCATTTCAACTGGTGTTTGGCGCGGAGGCCAGTTTTTCCAGTTGAATTCATGCTACCATCGCTTGCGTATAGCGCGTGCAGGAGGGTTAGATGATGAACAAGCACTAGAAGAAAGAATTGATGAATTGATAAAGTTGGATGAAAGGCACTCACTAGCAAGATGGAGCCAAACAACTGAAAAAGCTAAACAAAAGGCATGGCATGACCGCCACATTAAGAACAAACAGTTTGAGGTTGGCCAGATGGTATTGTTATATGATTCAAAATTTCTACACCATCCTGGAAAGTTGAAGGTGCATTGGTTGGGTCCTTATGTAATTTCATACATCCTTGATTCGGGCGCGTGCCAGTTACAAGTGCTGGATGGAACAAAATTACCTGGACACTTCAATGGGAGTAGGTTGAAGCCCTACTATAAATAATGTTTCTTGGTGTTTGTAAATAAGGCTAGTTCTACCAGTTAGTTTAGAGTTTCCTTTTATGCTTTTCCTTTCTTTTTTTCCCTTTCGCATTGTTGTCTTGTTTTGTGCCTTGGGTGCCTGGTAACCTTATTACTTTTTGACTTATGAATGTGCACCAAGGACCGCGCATCGATTTAGTGTGGGGTGAGGTGATGAAGAGAGGCATGAAGTTATTCTGCATGAAGATTGAGTTGGTAGACCATTCGAACTAGCCCTGTTGAAAAGATGCATTAGGAAAAGAAGGCAGATGGGTGACAAAATAAGGTTACATTGGAAATCCATGTACAAAGGAGAAAGTGTAAAAACATGAGGTAGGAAAAAGTAAGAATCATGAGGATGGAAGAGGTGCCTTTGGCACTGGTAATACACACGTAAAAAATTCTTCTGTCAAGATGGATTGTCTGCGTGCCATAAGGTTGGAAAAATTTTCGCGCAAGGATTGGGCGCGGGTGAAAAACTGTTTCGAGCAAGGATTGGGCACAGGTGAAAAATGTTTCGCGCGAGGATTGGGCGCGCAAAGAAAAGCACTGAATTCGGGTTTGTTTGAAAACACCACATTAAATATTGTCGTATGGTGGTAGGTAGCCTAGCCTTTAATGCGTAAAAGTGGGAAAATCTATAAATACAAGGATGGGAAGTTCATTATTTTACTTTGCGAAAACAAGGAGAACAATTTTATTTCAAGAGCTAGGGTTTCGAGAGATAAGTCGTGCGAAGGAGAATCTTAGAATCTCACGCACAATCGGTCTGGTTGATCTACAAACTAGAGTAGAAGTGATTCACGGGTTTGAGGAACATTGGGAAAGAGTGCCATGATTAAAGGAGGAAAGTCAGATATTAGGGTTTGAACTCTAGGGCACGAGGCGCATGCGAAGAAAAGTCTCAGATAACTCGAAAGTAACCAGGGAATGAAAGAAAAGGATAAAATGATGGCCACAAAACCAATTGATAAGCCTACAGTACAATCTAAGAAGGGAAAGGGTAAGGGAAAAACAAAGAAGAGAGAAGATTAAATCCCCTTGGATACCCTTGAATGAGGAAGATGCTATCATGGGCATTCGACTCCCACCTCGACGAGCCTGAGTTTGCAATTAACCTAGGATGGGGTATTAAAGCTATCCAAAGGAAAGAGTGGGACAACCTACATCAGACAGATCGCAACAACTATTAGATGAGAAAGTGTATAATGTGCTCAACAAAGTCTCCGTGGAAATGTGAGGCTAGGCTCTACGATAGGAATGACAGTGTTAGAGTCTTGGAGGACCTGTTGCCCCACAGGAAGGAGGAAGTAGAGCACCTGATGAAGGATCTCAGCCTTGAGAAATTAATCAGTGCTCAACTACAGATGTAGCTTCAAGAAGTGAAGGCTAAATCACATGAAGTTTCCAAGTAGGTGGAACTCATCTCCCAACTAATTATCATGAAGCACCCAGACCTTAGCCCTCCTGCGCAAAAGTATCGATCATCCTTGGAATGCCTAGAGCACTTGACTATAATCCTCACCATGTAAAGGCAACATTTGGTATTGGAGTCGATAGAGGAGGTAGCAACGTGCTTGGAGAAGGAAGACAAGTTGAAGTTCATCCCGCTCATGGCTGAATACAACAAGGTGCTTGTCGACGTAAGAATAGGTACACAAACTGTGGGGGTCACCTACGACCACCACACGGATCAAGACAAAGTGACAAGCATACTACTTTCTAGTGATGAGGATGAGCTGAAGGAATTTAGAGAAAATAATAAGGGCAATAGAGCCGAGTGAGAACGGATCATAGCCGAAGTGGAAAAGAAATCCGAATCCATTCAGAACCAGCGAGTCTCAATCAAAACCCGGCTAAAAGAGCTCTACAAGGTCATCACGAGGAAGATGGATGCCCTGGAAGATCACGCTAAAGAACTAGAGACTGTGGTGGAAACCATTACCACATAAGGGGAAGGGTTAACCTTCAACGAGGTAAGCACCTTGGTTGGAGACATCTGCACCAAAGTGCAAGAGGAAGTCAGCACTTGAAGTACAATGGAGGCTGACCTACCAGAAAAATTTTCCCTTCTTCTCCTGTAGGAAATTTTCCCGCTATTCTTTTCTTTTTCCCCATTTCTTTATTCTTCCCCCCCATTCTTTTCCAAGGCAAGGCCTTGCATTCTTTTTGTACTACATTCTTTGAGAAGGTTCCCGAGGGTGGAGAACAGGTGAAGTGTGGGGTAATGTTGGGCCCCTAATTATAGCTCCCCAAATCTTAAGGGTGCGTAGGTGCGCATGGCCAGAGGAAGTGCATGCAAGTGAAGGCACATAAGGCAGATATTCAAAAGGCTTCTTGAAGAACCTAGGACGCGCACGCCGCATGCAAAGAACAATTCGGGACTTAGCCGTTTTTGGCCTTTTGGGAAAAAACACATGAAGAATGTGTTCCGTTTAGATAAGGTTCCAGCTTGGCGATAGGGTGTCCTGGAGGGAATATACCTTGCGATAGAAAGATCCAAAAAGTTAACCATGACATAGAGAGGCATGCATCCTGGGGCGACCCACACCTTGACACTTGGGGCCAAATCTAAGGCTGCAGAGGAGTTTGCTAGAGCTCAAAGGCCTATTTATACACGCGCCGTTGGAAAAGAAGAGGAGAGAGAAGTAGAGGTAGTGGAGCTCTACAGAATTACTGTGCAAGAACTATGGGATGAAAACGGGTAAAGGAATTCAAGTAAGGATGTAATGGGAAAATGGGGAATGAAAATTTTATTCTTGTGAGAATACATGTATGGATCCAGACATGGTGCATGACTACGATCTGCCTCTCTGTAATATTTTATAAGTAACACTATGAATGAATGTGATAAGGTTATGATGACAAATGTTTACATTAAGATCTATTTCTCTACTATCTGCCTGCATATTTACTATTGCACTTTTGTTCTTATATAATCATGTGAATCTTACTTGAATGGTTAAGTATAGTAGTGGATTTACAACCTCGTAGTTTTATTATTTCTATTACTGCATGCTTTGGTTCTATTATGACTGAAGGGGTAGTAGAAGTCCATCCTGAGATCTATAGCTTCTTCATGTTTGTTAAATCACTAAGTTAGAATCACGAACTATGCCTTCCACTAGACTCACATAAAAGAGAGACTTGGCTCCCTCTCGCATGCCTCAGGTGAGTGCCCAGTGCCTAATGGGTGATAGGCCGGCACGCATGAGGTTCCCTTCTTCTTAGTGGGTGCAAAAATGACTATAGGAGGGATATCAACAACCAAGATGGTATCCAAGACCTTATTCTCTGGTAAAGAAGCAAAATCTACTTGTGCTTCCTTGATTCTCCCAACCAAAGTCACTTCTCTACTTTCCATGGTGTTGATCAAAGAATACTTGTCAAAGATCACACAAGGAATCCATGTGGGAAAGAAGGCCATTCAAGGGTGTGGAAGAACAGGAAGGACCTGTGCATGGAAGGCAAGTTCATATTTCAAGACTCGGCCGATTTTGAGCATGAAAACCTATTTTTAGAAGATGGCGTGCGGAACACACCAATGATGCAGAGACTCCGCGTCATGCATTGTCTATTTTTGAAGAATCAAATCAAATATTTTTACATGGAGATGAGATGAGAATAGAATTGAAACTTCAATTAACTACAAGAGGACTATATATAGCACACTTACATGTGTGGTTATGCTTGTAAATGGCATGTGGCTATCAATAGCATGCAGCCTATTTTTGGAATAGATAAGCGGTGAAGGTAAAGACCCCATCCTATATATACGATGTTAGGTACATAGTAGGAGTGTGTGTGTGGGTGAAGTATGTGTAACAGAGAATATACAAAGTGTGTGTATGTATGTGTGATATACACATATTACTCAATTATTGTATTAGATCCATATGCGCATTGGTATAGATTGACAATACTATAAGGATCTTCTGTATTTATTAATAAATGAAATATATTGGCTGAATCTAAGTGTCATTCTGTGTGTAGTTGAGTAGTGCATGTTATTAATTCAATCATGATTACTCATTAAGCTTGTTCTTTCATATATCTGAGGGTAGCATGCATAGTAGAATGATGGATTAGTTATGAATCTATATGTTTCATCCTTCATCATGCTAACATCCTACTACAGAAACCCTATAGAGGGACCTGGTACCTTTGCACGCTTCGGGTGAGTGCTCAGCCAAGGCTGAGTGATGGAGCAACGTGACTAGGGTGTTATCTAGGCTGCATCATTGGTTCCATTATCAAGGCCTCTTTTTTAGTTATTTTTCAGGATAGTTTTCGATGAAGATGTACCAGTTAACTCTAGCAAGTATTAAGGAATGGATATACGATCTGGAGGAAGAATATACACGACAGTTCAATAGTGGATCTAAGTCTAACACAAGCACTTGGGTAGAATAGAATGTGTGTGACAACTTATATGAGATATTTTTTTATATCTTTCTAGTATAACTATACGAGTGGCTTACTACTTATGAATCTCAGCAGAATTGGAGGTATTGCACACTTGTTTGGACATAAGAATAATTTCAAACCCTCTATGATGTTGATCTGATCTGGACTCATGTTGTGAATACATGGGTTCATGGCATTCTAAACAGTTATATTCTGGAATATTCAATTTTGACGTACTCTTTCCCAGAGGTAGCTGAATTCTAGTTTTTATGGTATCCAAGAGGAACATATTTACAAGGTATCCTATTGGTGATTAAGATCTTGATGGTAACTTTGAACCTGGAGAGTAAACTGATGGCTAACTAAACTTCACCATGCACAAGGGTAGGAATAGGTTTGGTTTAAGATGGCAGACCTAGCAGCAAAGAGATAGAGAGAGGAAAGGCAACTTAAGTATAATGAGGCATGTGAGAGGGAGATAGAGAGGTAGTGTTCTGTTATAGAAAGTATGGTGTGGAGGAGAGAGATGGCTCGTGAAGGATTTACAGCTCAAGTATAAGGCATGGAGCCAAATCATTAGGAACTCCCCCATCTTATAAATCATGATAGATATCCCTCCTCAACCTCACACAAAAGTGTGCCAATAGAGACTACCTCGACCATGGGTGTGCATCTTAACCCCCTAGTGACCTAGCCCTTGCACTTGGTTTTTCAGTATCTAGTATGACAAGTAACCAAAAAACTAACTTGGGAAGTAGGAGAGTAGAAGTAAGTTAGGGATCAATGTAGTCATTTTTACTCCTATCACAAAAGGAAGAAACCCCATGCACACCAGCCTATCACCCAGCAGAAGATGAGCTCTCACCCAAGGCACGCATGGGTATCAAGTATCTCTTTTATGTGAGTTTAGTGGGAAGAATCATCTATAATTACTGTAAGAGTATTTAGGAAGTTAAGACAAACAAGAACCATAGGGCTCAGAATGGCCTCCAGATCCTTGTAGTCACTCAGAACTGGTGGCTTTTAACATAATCTAGAACATATATTATAACATAAAGAAATATACAAACATCCATTCTTAGCATGAAAGGATAGAGAACTCATATTAGAGAAATATGCATTAAAACCATTGATATCCATGTCTATTTATAACAGCTAACCTCATTATATTCATTGGTTCATTACAGAGTGTCACAAAGAGTAGACCGCAGTCATGCGTATCACTAGATGTATGTAACTAAGCTAAAAAAAGAAAATAACAACTCCCATGCTTAGTACATTCTTTCCCAAACCCAAAATATCCATTCACAGTAATTCTGTAGAGATCCACTCAATTTCTAACCCGGCTATTCCCTATGTATATCTCCCCATATGTCTATATGTCTCCATGTATCTCTATGAAGATGTATATGTGTATATCGGTATATCCTCTACTCCATAGGCACTTGTATTTATAGCTTTCCTGGGCTGCCAACTCACCTTCCAGCGCCCTCAGATCAGATGCTAAGTGTCGATTGTGGTCCTTCATGTGAGCATGCTCCTCCAGGCCTGAGCTTTCCACTTTATCTCATGATGATCTTCTAGAAGATTCCATCTGGGGCATGCTCTTTCCTGGGCCATCCTATCGCTAAGGCTAGACATCTTATCCAGACACAACCGATCATGCTTTCCACGTGTTCTAACCCTAGGTGCTCAAATTGGCTAAGCCTCGAACCTCCTTTCACACGTCACATGCGCGCTATGTGCTTCCTTAAACCTTTCTCCTACATTCTTTTTCCTAACGCGCCATTCTATAACTGGGATCCCACATGCCTACGTGCCTTCATACTTGGTCAATATTCCAGGGACCCAAAATCACCCCACACTACGCCTATTCTCCATCCTTGGAAACACTCTACTTAACTAAGATGCACACTACCTTAAAGAATTTTAGCGATAGCCTTACATTTTACAAAATAATAAGGGAATGAAAGAATGGGGAGAGAAGAAATAATGGGGGGGCATTAGCTTAGTAGGCTAGGGAAACCCCTCTGCAAGTCAGCCTCCAATTTGTTCCATGCATCAACCTCGCCCTTTGCCTTCTATCAGAGGTCGCCAACCAGGATTTTTACCTCATCAAAAGTTAGGCCAATCCCCTGGGCACCCAAAGTTTCAACAATATTTTCCATCTCCTTTCCCAGGTCTTCAAGTGTGTCCATCCTTCTAGTGATTTGAGGGTATAGCTTCTTCAGTCATGTTTTGATTGAGCCCCTTAGTGCCTCAATCTCCTCGGATTTTCTTTCTACATTTTCTAGGACTTTATCCCTCTCCACCTTGTTTCCTTTATTCTTCTCCTGGAATTATTTTAGCTCTACTTCATGGGTAGTGACCAAGGTGTTTGCTACCTTATCCTTGTCCATGTATTTTTCATATGTGGCCTTAGAAAATTGGGAAGCAATATTTACATCTACGACTCATCTTGTTGTACTCAGCAATGAGTGCTACCACCTTCAGCTTGTCTTCTTTCTTCAAGCGCGCTACCACTTCCTCCACAGAATCTAAGGCCAATGGTCATCTCTCCATAGTGAGGACATGTGTTAGGTATTATAATCATTCCAAAGTTGATGCGTACCTCTCAGGGATTGGATCTAGGTCTGAGTGCTTCAATATGATGGCACTCTTGATTGACTCCACCTTCTTGTAGACTTCTTACACCTTTTTCTTCTCATATTTGAGCTCACACCTTAGCTGTGCACTAATCAACTCCTCTTGCTTCAAGTTCTTGGCCATCTCAGCCAGCTCCTCTTCTTTCTTGGCTAACTTCCCCTCTAGAGCCCTTATGGTGTCATTTTGTGCAAATAGCCTTGGCTTTGTCTTAACCGTGACCTTATTAAGAGCATTACATACTTGCTCGTCTGAGATCTCTTGAGAATTCACTAAGGGGTTGTCTCCCTTAAAATTTGGACAACATGATGAGAACTTTCTGGTAGACTTCAAAGTCTGGCTCGTCAATGTGGGACTCGAATGATAAAGAAAGCATCTTCTTGGTCATGGGGTATGCACCCTCCTTTTCAAACAATCCCATGGGTAGAAGCCTTTCAGTGGGTATAATACTCTAGAACCGTGCATGTAACACCTTCCTTGAGTCATCAATGTAGCTCATTACTGGCCTTTTCTCTACATCAAGAGCCTTTCTCCCTGAGCGTGCACTCCTTTTGGAAAAATTACATTTAGGTTGGGACCTCCTCCCATGCTAGCTTAATTCCTCTCACTTTCTTCCTCTTTTCCTTCCTCTAGCACTATATCAGCACTGCACTCCAATTGTTGATAAACCAAGGTATCGAGAATTTAATTTTCCTCTCTCTCTGCCACCTCGGTGATTTGCTCCTTTGTGAAGCTTATGGGTTCCTAATTTTTCACGCTATCCTCAGTCTTTCCCATGTCTTGGGTGTCTTCCTCACCCTGTGTACTCTTTCACTACACGAAAATGAATTCCTATTTCTCCTCTCCACTCTCTTCTCTAGAGTCGTATACTTCCAATACATGTGGCTCGTAGTCCCTTTTAGGTTCATCCTCCCCACTGCCACCTTATACACTCTCATCCTCTCTTTCTCCCAGGTGTTTCTCCAAATTTTCGGTCTCCTCCAAGTCAGCTTCTTCTTCTATCCTCTACTTTTTCTTAGTGAGGGGTTTCTCTAGTGCCTCTTCCTCTGGTTTCTTCTCTTTTACCTAGGGACTTCTATCTACACGTGTAAGTACTAGGCTTGGCACTTGTCGATGGCATGCTCACTGTTTGAGCCATCTGCACACTTGGTGCTTCTCCTTCTCTTCCCCTCTTCTTGGTTGCGGGCCCCTTCTTACCCATGGGATCTTCAGGTATGGAGACCTCATTCTCTAGGTATGCACCCTTCTCAAACTTGGGACTTATGCAGAGGTACACACGTGTCATGGATCCTCCTGCAATGAGTAGTGTTATTGGCCTTGTCATTTGTATCTCATGTAATACATATATCTCTATGTATGTGCACTTGCCTCCAGGATAGTTTAACTTCTTGCACATTTCTCTGTGTTACTGGTCTAGACTACCCGGTTCCAGCCTTAGCCTTTTGGACTCCACAAATCTATTTAATCCTTCTTGGAAGTATTGAGATGTGAATGCACGAAGGGAATCTTGCACCATGGGCTCCAAGACTCATCTACTAGTTTGAACCTGCCTAGATAAAATTGTTGGTACACCACAAATTTGGCTTCTCCTTCAGTGACTAACAGAAGTTTCTTAGGAGTCCTCCATTCCACCCTGAATTATTTCCTCAGGTGCATGTACCACTTCTCTAGGTGCACCTTATGGGGTTCTAACATTATGTCGTACGCATACTTCTGTAAACCTCTTCATGGGTGAAGGGTCCTCGGTAGGGTCTTCCCATACAAACTTTTCTAACGCATCTGGTACTCTAATCTCTGAAAACACTATAGTTAACAAGATGTTTCTGAAGAGGATTCTATCCCCATCCTTCACACAACTAATAATTTCCTCCATGATGTATACAGGTAGGTTATAGATGGTTCCCTCTACAATTTTCCTACAAACATGTAACCAAGGCTTATTGACCTGAGTCCATATCTCCTGGCCATTTAGCTTTGTTACTAGATGTGCAACCATCTTCATCACTGGGTCCTTAATGTCTGAGATGTCATAGTATCTTGACCCTTTCTTGCAGGTGTATTTAGTAATGGTTTCCTAAATTGCTTCCTTGTCACTCAGGTCATCATCTAGGCAGACTCCTTGGCATTTGAGGCCCATGAACTGTGAGATGAGTTGAGGAGCAATGCACATCTTCCGCCCTATAAAAATGGAAGTAATCCTCATGTACTCATGACATCAGATATTGATATAGGCACTCTGGCTTTCCAAAATAGGACAACTCATAGAGTTTCAGCAATCCCACCTTCTCCATCTTGATCTTTACATCATCATTGTAAATGGGAAACCCTTCTAGTGTCTGTTTATTTGTGGGGCACACTAACTCCAGTGCCATATCCTTCTCAATCATTCTCATGTTCGATGGTTGTAATCACTCACAGGCACGTTCCTCAAGTGAGACTCCCATTCCTCACCCATCATTACCACATCGGGGTACTGCATCTCTGCATACCACTCTTCATTTGTACTTATCTCGCGATCTTACTGCTTGGCCTTGCCCTTTCCCTTTCCTTTCTTTGGTGCCATTTTCTATGTCCTCTTACCAATTCACTTACTCCTTGTCACTCTTCTTTTCAGCTTCCTCCAGTCTCAGATATTAATTTTGTGATGAAAATCACTTTTCCCGTGCCCTAGCTTCATAAAAATCCTAACTTGGGATAATACTTCAACGAAATGAGAGCCTCCTCACAATCCTTGTAATGCCTATGAAATCCCTTCTAGTTTGTAGATTCAAACTTAGATGCTCGCACCTCACACTTGTAAATTCTTTTTCACACGATCAAATTTTGGAAGCCCTATTTTGCCACAAATGCACAATCACTTCTCTCTATTCGCAAAGTGAAAATGAAAGTGCCTCGACCCTTTATTTATAATTTTTCCCTTTTTTGATCATTAAATGCTACTTCACCTACCACCATACCTTGCTCATTTAATGTGGGTTTTTCAAGAAAATCCTATCTTGAGTGCCTTCACTTGCACGCCCAACCTTGTTGAAAACTCTTCCAACCTTTTGGCGCACAACCAATCCAACCTGACAGGAGAATCTTGCATGCACGTAACCCACACCAGAGGCACTTTTTCTATCCTGATCCTTGCTCTCACCTACCTCATGTATCATTTTCAAATGAACTTTCTCCTTCTCAGTATGTGGGATCTACAAGTAGCTTTACCCTGGCACCAACCATTCTTTTATCTTCATCTTTATATACCTCTTTCAACCTAGCCATTCAACAAGGATTTTCAACACAAATTTCTTTGTACTTTAATCACGCACTGCTTCAATTTTCTCCACCCCACGCTTAAAGTGATGTGTGGTCCTCTATGCACTCATAGATTCTCCAAAAATAGCAATAAGGTTACCGGCACCCAAGGTGTAAAACATAACAACAATGAAAGGGAAACACGAAAAAGGGGAAAATGCAAAAAGGAAACTTCTAAATTAGCTGGAAAAAATATATTATTTACAAACACCAAGAAGAATTATTTATAGTAGGGCTTGAGCCTACTCCCATTGAAGTGTCTAGGAAGCTTCATCCCATCCAGCACTTGTAACTGGCACGCACCTGAATCGAGGATGTACGAGATTGTGTAAGGACCCAAACAATGGACTTGTAACCTCCCAAGATGGTGCAAAAACTTAGAATCATATAATAACACCATCTGAGCCCAACCTCAAACTTCTTGTTTCTAATATGGTGATCATGCCCAAGCATTTTTCTTTTCCTTTTTCAATGTTTGGATCCATCAGCAAGTGATCGTCTCTCATCTATTTTTCATTAGCTCCTTAATTATTTCTTCCAGTGCTTGTTCATCGGCTAACCCTCCTGCACACGCTATTCAGCAGAGAAGGAAACATAAATTCAACCGAGTAAAATAGCTTTTGTGCCAAACACCAATTGAAAAGGTGTGGCTTTGTTTAGTCTTTTATACGTTGTCCTGTAAGCCCATAATACTGTTGATACCTTGTCATCTCAATCTTGTCTTCCAACATCACAAATTTTGGTCAAGGTATGACTCAGTATCTTTTTGAATGCTTCCGCGGTTCCATTTGCTTGTGGGTGATAGGGTATAGTCTTGTGATGAGCCACCATGAACTCAGATAATAGGATCCTCATGGTCTCATTCAAGAAATGCATACCCCTATCACTGGTCAGACTCAAAGGGCATCCATACCTCATGATAATGTTTTCCCATAAAGAACCTCACTGTTGTTGCTACCATGTGTAATCTTTAGTTAGGGCTGCCTCTACCCACCTTGTGAGATAATCTGTGTAAGTGATGACATAACGTGACCCAGTCCTCCATGCATTGCTAGTGTAATAGGTCCTAAAAAGTCTATCGCCCACTTTTCAAAAGGCTCCACACTAGGAATAGGGTGTAAAGGCATTTCATCTCTCCTTCCTGGTTTGCCAATGCACTGACAATGGTCACACGCTTTACAATAATCTCTACAATCCCTATACAAGGTTTCCCACCATAAACCTGCCATTAATATCTTACGCGTGGTGGCATCACCTACATAATTCCCACCCACACTTCCTCTGTGTGCTTCCTCCATGATGGCTAGGCACTCATGCTCTAAGACACACCTACACAAAAATTCATCACATCCCAACTTGTATAAGTCTCCACTAATTAACATGTAGGGTGCAACGCATATGGCTAACTACTTTTTTTCCAATGCCTTCATTCCATCTGTGCCACACCTTCCTTTAAGAATACTGCAATCTCCTCTAAATCTGAGGGTGCACACTGCCACAACCTAAATAGTTGCGCATCTGGCATTGCTTCCTCAATACTTTGCACATCCTCCCCTGAATCAATTCTTGACAGATGATTAGGCCCACAAGTTGCTTTTCCCAGGTTTTACTACAATGGTGAATTCAAACTCTTGAAACAACAACACCCATCGACAGATGCGCCCTTAAAGAATAGGCTTGTTTACTAAATACTTCAATTCCATGTGGTCGGTGTAAAACACAAAGGGTGTTGCCAACAAATATTATCAAAACTTGAAGAGTGCATAGATCATTGACAATGCCTTGTACTCAGTTGTGGTATAATTCTGCTCTGCTTGGTGTCAGCTTCCTACTTGTAAAATAGAGAGGATGATCAATAATCCCTTCACCTGGTTATGTAAGTACTGCTCCAATGGTGGTCCCTGAGGCATCTACATGAACATGAAAGGGCTTGTCCTAAGAGGGAAACCATAAAATAGGCATGGTAATAAGCCTATCTTTTAATGTATCAAATGCCCTCTATTGCGCCTCTCCCTAATGGAAGGAACTTTTATGTCTAAGTAGTTCCTCTAATGGTGCGGTCGATCTTGGCATATCCCTTAATGAATTTTCTGTAATAGCCGTATGCCCAAGGAATCTGTGCACTGTGCTCTAGCTAGTAGGCTCCCTTAACCCACAATAACTGCAACTTTAGTGGGATCTACCAGCAAGCCCTCCTTACATATGATATGCCCTAATAAAGTCCCAAAGGGGGTAGCAAACACACATTTCTTAATGTTGAGGGATATCCTCAACTACCTACACCTCTCAAACATTAACCTCAAATTGTCACAATGGTCTTTAACCAGACCATATACTGTCCAGTCATCCAAATAGACCTGAAGAAACTTATGGATGAAGTCCTGGAATGCTTGCACCACTATGCATGAAAAGACAATAGGCGCATTCTTTAACCCAAAGGGCATGACCGTATATGCAAAACTTCCCCACTCGGTGGAAAAATTTGTCTTCTCCTGGTCTTCCTTTACGATCCATACTTGGTGGTACCCTGAAAATCCATCCGTAAAGGAGTAGATTTCGTGCCCAGTGACTCCTTCCAAAATTTCTTCAGTGAAGGGGGTCAGAAATGGATCAATGATGCAAGCTGCATTCAATTCCATATAATCCACAAAAATCCTAATCCACCCATATTTTTTTATGTTGATTACCATTACGTGCTTATCCACTTCTGATTCTTCCACTGCCTCAATGATCCCAGAAGCTATCATTTTGTCTATCTCCTCCTTAATCTTCACACAAAAATTGGGATTCATCTGGTAGGGCCTTTTCCTAACCAGGTGCGCAACATTCTTCAACTTTATCTTCACTTTTCCCAAGGAGTGGTGAATGCCTTTGAGCTCATGGTGCTTGCGTGGGAATAAATCCTCAAATTCATGCAACAAATCAATGATCTTTGGTACTTCCTTCTCTTTCTAGTAATCCCCTAATAATAGCTTCCTTAGGTTCTCCTTTTGAACTGATGTTAAGTTTATTTGTGTTTAAAGACTCGTGGTAGGCACGCACCCGAGCATCTGCACTATCCACTACCTCAGGCATCCCTATAGAATGGCTAACATCTAATATTTATGATTCCTCCCCATCAATCATATATACTAAATTTCCCTTCTCTTTTTCCAAACACACATGCTCAAGTTGTAACTCTTATGTTTCCTCAACTTATTCAAGTGCGTGCCACTATAATTGGCTCACCTAATAATTTCCAACAGCCTATCCTCTATCCTGGCACTATCCCCTATGGTAAGACACTTGACATCCTACAAGGCCTTATCAATCAATGTCTTGGTACTCTGATAATCAATGGTTTGAATAAGGTCAGCTGCAAAAACTCCTTACCAATTCCTCATCTGGAGGAATGTCTCTGATTGAATATACCATGCACGTACACAATCTTGAAGTGTATAATACAACTTGTGCACCCAAAGGGATAGTGGTAAAGCATTTTGTGCCTTATCTCTAGACCCATTCACACTCCTAGATATAGAAAGAGGCGCGCTCCTTCCCATGGTAGTCATTGATGATGGTGGGTACATTACTCCTGGAAAATCTGACATAGAGAGAAATTCTTACCTTGCATCATTCTAAAAGGATTCTCCTAACATGTGGCTCACCACCAAGCTGACTGTTCCAAGCAAGACCTAACTTAACATCTCCCTCCATTCCTTCTCATTCTTCCACTAAGCTTATACCTCCTATAGAAATATCTCATGGAAGGCTCCTTCTAAATACTTGGACAGTTCTTTTCCTCCAAGGTGCCTAACTGTGTGCACCTTTGTCCACCTTGGTCACCAACCCTCTCAAGTGTCATTCCATTAGTTCATAATTTCCATGTACCTAATTGTCACATGCCAAACTTGTGGTATCACTTACTGACTGGGCATCTTTAAACTAGATAACCCCATTAATAGGGTGTATCATCTTAAGGTCTCTGATTGAGCACACATAAATCTTGTCCAAAATTTCTTCCCCCAATAGTTTAATATAGGGCATGTCAACTTCCCACTCAACCATGGGTATAATGACCCATTCCTCATTTTTCTTGAAGCTAATGTACCCTTTGTTGATCCAAAATTCACCCCCAGGGTAATTCTTGATAACATGCATTAGAATACTCAAGTCCCAGTGCTGAAATAGATTGATTCAAGGCAGAAAGTGCCATGACTTCTAGGGTCCCCATTGGCCTTTTCTAACTCTCTTGTCCATAGTAAGAGAAGAGAAAGTTCTAAGACACCGATGGGCATTGAAAAAGTTTTGTTTTCCAAAAACCAGAGCATTGGGGCAGAAAAAATGGCATGTAAAATCGGTATCCCCAGTCTTAGTGCCTTGCATCCACAGTCGGGACAGTTGGGACCTCCTCGCCTGTGTTAATGCGAATCATTCCTGAAGAGCCATCCAGGTACGTCTACATAGCAAAGGGACATCCGGCCCGTAATTGACGCGTGGGACGTGGGAAGAGTGAACCGGCTGCAAGGTGACCTAAATCTGACTAATTGTTGTGCAGAACAAGCTGGGACATCTGGGCCGTGCAGGACGCGAAGCACGCAAACCACCTGGATCGGGTTTATCAGGGAACTTTCGTTAGTTTGACAGTTGAGGATCCAAAGTGATTACACAACATTGGGATCTTTCCCCCAAGTGAAAGACTTGTAAAGAGCCGGGAGCCAAAGAAAGCTCTAGATTACAGGATGGTTCTTCAACTCCTCTGATTAGAGGGATAGGGAATGCCCGAGTCAGGCAGATCAGAGAATATTTACTAGTATATCCTACTCTATGTTCTAAGGGACATCCGAGCCAAAAATACGCGAGGGATGCAAATACCTAGAACTAAGACACCAACAAATTAGGATGTGACACATGTCTTCAAAGATCAGAATGGTGGAGGAGAGGGTAAGATTACCTCTACTTAATGTTTTGACACGAGTTTCCACAGGTGAAGTGTAACAAGGATCATGCACGAAACTGATAGAAATGTAAGGACAAATATCCTAAATGAATCAGGGGAGTGCATAGCTCAAGAAGAGGACTGAGAGACTCATTGGAAACAGAGCTTGGCTGATTATCATTTTCAATAAGGTAAAAGACATGCCTGCACAACCTTGTCAGACCAACCAGGAAGCGTGCCACGTGTTACAAGTGGCGGGGTCATGGGGAAAAAATGGGTATGATTTTCCAAACAGTTAAAATCACATTAAAATCTAGGGTGAAAGAGGGAAACATGCGGGAGGTAACATAAGAGAGAATTGCTTGTCCAATCAGCACTTGACAACATGATCCAAATCCAAGCTTTTAGAGCACGGGAAAAAATTCAAAATCCGTTTTTGGCCTGGTTTTTGCCCTAAATCTTTAGACCTTCATATCTTTTGAATCCAGAGCTCAGATTTGCACGTTCTTTATATCAATGAGAAAGCTGGAAAAATGCATCTACACGATTCTGGGTTCAATCTTGTATTTTGGTTTAGTGTGGAGAGAGAAATGTTTTAAGACCATGGATCTGGAGACGTGATAATGACCAGAACTGGTACTTCATCAAACCATGGTGGTTGAGATGTCAGTAGACTATTTCGTTGTTCCCCATGTTAGAGGTGTTTTCCATTTTTCTAGGATCCAAACTGTTTCACCAATAATGACAATGAGTTGAATGCCATCCATCATGTGGTTATGGTAGATTCGACTTCACCTCTCTCTTCCCTCTCTCATGACTTCGAAGAACATTGTAAAGATCCAAGCATTGTATAAAAAAGGTCGAAAATTCCTGTTTTGCTCCTTCCTTCTTCTCTTTATCAGGTGAAAAACGTAGGTCAAGGGCCAAAACCTCCCATTTGAAACTTTTCCCTGTGACTTTGACTCTTAGAATTTTGTAGTGTATTGTATCAATCCTTGGAGCAAGTAATGCATTTATGTGGATGCCATTCTGAAGCTCCTCTCTATGTTCATGTGGCATCCTCCTGGTCTTGGTCTACGAATTTTTCCCCCTGTGCCTAATCTTGCATGCACATTTGAATGGTCTGTGTTTATTAGCAAGGCAGATTTTCCAAAATGTCCTCGGTCATGCTGACCCGACTGTTAGCTTAGGTTTACTTTTATGGCATCTTCTAATTGGCTCCTTGACAGGGTTGCACATTAGGTTTTTAGTGAACCCTTACATTCCTTTTTCACCTTGAATCTGACATGTGGAATAGGAACCAGTCCTTCTGGTGTGGATCCTTAATCATGCTCTTTCTCCTCTACAGGCTTGCCTGTAAGGATGTCCATTTTGCAATATTACTGGATGACAATGCAGGCTGCTGAAATCTGCATGGGTTTCAACATCCAGGTCTGCTTGATTTCAACATTTTCCTTTGGCGTTAAACTGAAGGTCTTTCCATTACTCTCTTGCTGCCCAACACTTCGAAGGGCACCCAAGTAGTGCTGCGAAATTTTCACCTCGACTGAGCGCCAAGATCTTTCGAAGTCCCTAAAAAAATTTTACCATCCTCTGGTGTAATAGCCATATCATTTCAAGACACCGAATTTCTAAGTTGCCTTTTTGCCATTTTGCCGATGATGTGGCACATTCAAATTGGTTGAGTAGGATCCCATAGGAAAATTTCCCTCCAACTTGTCGAGCCATATATCTGAAAAATACAAGGAGTTAGAGGCAACCATTTTACCAGTGTCTGGAAATCTAAGTAAGATTCCTCTGAGGAGCCATTCATCTATAACTACATTTCCAGATGTAGGATTCCTTGTTGTGCATATCACGCTTTCGGACTGTCCAAGGATGGAAGGTTCACGTGTAAGACCTGTCTAGACCACTCTCATCTCAGGGCTTATGCTGATAACAGTACTTTGTCTCTCAACTAGGATCCTAGCAAAGGAATGATGTTCTCCTACCTTAGCATTTTACACACCTCCTTGACCTCATCTAGGTCATCCTTTTTGTACCTCGACTCTCCTACCTTGTTCCTCCCTTCTAGATTTACTCCTTTAGACACTGGATCTCCCCTTGTAAGCTTCTAAATAACATCCATGGTGTCTTGATATATCTCCTTCTGATGTGTACGGGGTCTAGATATTTTCCATGAATGACCTCTTCTCTTGAAACTAGGTTCTTCTATCTTGGTACCTCTCTTACATGTGTGGCTTATGCCCTTATTGTTACCAAGACAAGCTCCAAACCTTCATCTTGTGTTACCCAAGGCATCCACTGTATGTCTTCCTTCTTAATACTAACCATTGCAGTGCCCTTGTCCTTACGGTGATTACTGATTCATATGCTCAAATAATTCTAGGAACTCCTCATACTTATGCTTCTTTCCACACCATGAGCACTGTAATAGGTCTGGGTACTCATGCTTGTAATGTTCTGTAGATCCACAGTTGAAACATGTTCCATGTGGGAACTCACTTCTTCCTCCTCCATGGTTACCTCGACCACGGAATCCTCCTCGAAAACCCCTTCCATGCATGCCTCCATCTGCGCTCCTCATAACGATGATCATCATTTTTAGAACCACTAGCAATGATGGTCTGGCACACCCCATGATCAATGGCCTCATGGATCTGATTAATGAGCCTACAATCCTTAGTATCATGGGTTGTGGAGGTGTAAATTTTGAAATAACAAGATACATTCTTCCTGATCACGCGCTGCAACAAGGAACATCTACTTGCATCATGGTCCCCATGATAGATTTCACAATCTACCATCATAGTATGTACCATCCTCTGGGGGAAATTATCCTTAACGTGCCCCTCTATTTCACAATCTATGCACCATAAACCACTTTGCGAGTCTCATGGACTGAGTTCACAGATAATTTTTCCAACTGTTTGGCCATAGCAGCAATTTGAGCCTCCAGGAATGGGCTAACGCCAATATCAATACTACCAATAGCCTGGTGCAAGGCAGCTTCCAATGCTTTGCGCGGGTTCTGTAAAAGTCTTATGAGAAAAGGCCCTTCTAAAAGGGGTGATCAATCCTCCAAAAAACCACTGTGCATGCTGAGAAGGATGGATATCATATGATAATTTAGACAAGAGAGTTTTAAAGTGTGCATCATACTCCCGCACACTCTCTACCATTCCTTGTTGAATCTTCTTTCAAAGTGTCTAATGCTTTTCTACTCGAACTTAGGAATGTGGAACTCTTCCAAGAATGCATTCTTTAAGGTAGTATATTCCACCACCATTTGATGAGGGTCATACTTTCTATACCAGCTATGCATGTTCCATAGAATCCTCAATTCCCCTGTAATGTGGAAAATCTCAAAGAATACTTGAGGTGGTGGCTAGCCTTTCGTTCTGGTGTTGTGATACCCTTCACGCATGCCATAGCAGCTCATATTTTTGAACCTGTACATCCTCAAAGCCCCTATGAATCTGGAAAATGCAGAGACATTTCAAAGATACCTGAGGTGGTGGTTTCTCTATCCTCCCAAACCAGTGATCCTTGGTTCCCACTGGTGTTTCCTCCACCACCTGATCCACTCAGGTCCACCAAGTCCTATGCCTCCTAGAGCCACCAGATCCACCAGAACCACTAGGTCCAATAGGGCCTATAGGAGCTGTGCCAAGCACCCCCATGGTCCCACTGAACTGTGTGTCGATGGTCTGTGATAGTGCCCCACTACCACTACTTTGTCCCGCACCACTCCCTGATGTAAGACCGAAAGCTTTTACACTTGCCCCTTGTCCAAAGACTCCTCCAAATACTAGAATATGTGTAGCCATAGAAGAAGGAACTAAAAAATTATACCTCCTAGGTATGGATCTATCTCTTCCACTGATATCAACTAGGTCAATAACACTTCTTCATGGATCAGGAAAACCAAGCGCCAGGGCTCGGTCACTGGGTGGGTTCAGATATGCACCAATGACTCTCCTCTCTCTATGCGAAAAACTCTCACCAGAAGCCAAAGGGGTCTCCCTTACACGCTTTCCAAGATGGTGTAGCACAGACTGCTCATGTTCCACGTCCTCCACTTGAACCTCAACTCCTTCCCATAATGTCTGTCTCCATAGATCCATCACACTAGTAGCCTCGTGTCATCTAGACAATCTCCCTTTCATGTGCTTCACTATACTTGAGCCATCTTTCTTCCCTCTCCTTTTCTGTCATGATATCTGACATCTTCCTCCACCCAAGCTCCCTTACCCAGCACTCAAAATGGTTTATCCAGCCATTGGGAAATGCCTCTAAACTCATGGTAACCATCAATATCTTCATAGCTAGAGGAATAACATGTAGAAATGTTCCTCTAGGTTCTCATAGAAATTCAAACTCAGCAACCTCTTGGACAAGAATACGTGGAAATGGCATATTCCAGAGTGTAACTAGATAGTACTCCTCTCCACCAATGATCTACAGCACGGGTCCACATCAGATCTGCATCCTACAACCTTTGGTAGTCTTCTTTGGCCCATAAATGTGATCCATAACGCCAACTTGATCTATACGTATAGGCTAAAAGCCATTCATATAATTCTACTAGGAAGTAGTAGAAGAAGGTCTCATACAGATCATGGTAGAGGTTCTCTTCTACCCATCTACATGTATTAAAATTAGGTCCAGTGTTGTATCTCTAAGAAAATTCATCCTCCGTTCTCTTGAACCATGATTCAACATTCTCCAATGTCAACTGCTCTGTCATTACTCATTACATAGATCATGATGTATGTTATATCCCACTACAACTTCGAAAAGAGGTCCCAGACAATGGAACCAAGATGTAGTCATTTTTACTCCTATCACAAAAGGAAGAAACCCCATGTGTATCAGCCTATCACCCAGTAGAAGTTGAGCGCTCACCTGAGGCACGCGCGGGTACCGAGTCTCTCTTTTATGTGAGTTTAGTGGAAGCATCATCTATGATTAGTGTAAGAGTATTTAGGAAGTTAAGACAAACAAGAACCATAGGGCTCAGAACGGCCTCTAGATCCTTGCAGTCACTCAGACTGAAGGCTTTTAACATAATCCTAGAACATATATTATAAACAGAAAGAAATATACAAACATCCATTCTTAGCATGAAAGGACAAGAGAACTCATATGAGAGAAATATGCATTAAAACCATTGATATCCATGTCTATTTATAACAGGTAACCTCATTATATTCATTGGTTCATTACAGAGTGTCATAAAGAGTAGACCGCAGTCATGTGTATCACTCGACATATGTAACTAAGCTAAAAAAAAGAAAATAACAACTTCCATGCTTAGTACATTCTTTCCCGAACCAAAAATATCCACTCGCAGAAATTCTGCAGAGCTCACATTCACTTTCTAACCCGCTATTCCCTATGTATATCTCCCCATATGTCTATATGTCTCCATGTATCTCTGAAGGTGCATCTCCATCTGAAGAGGTATATGTGTATATCGGCATATCGTCTACTCTACTTGCACTTGTATTTATAGCTTTCCCGGGCTGCCAACTTACCTTCCAGTGCCCTCAGATCTGATGCCAAGTGTTGATTGTGGTCCTTCATGTGAGCATGCTCCTCCAGGCCTGAGCTTTCCACTTTATCTCATGATGATCTTCTAGAAGATTCCATCTGGGGCATGCTCTTTCCTGGGCCAACCTATCGCCAGGTTGGCATCTTATCCATGTGCAAATCGATCACACTTTTCACATGTTCTACCCTGGGCACTCAAATTGGCCAAGTCCCATGAACCTCCTTTCATATGTCACGCGCACTATGTGCTTCCTTAAACCTTTCTCCTATGTGTTTTTACCTTGCGTGCCACTCTATAACTAGGATCCCACGCACCTGTATGCCTTCATACTTGGTCAATATTCCAGGGGCCCAACAATCAAGTACATCAATGGCAATACAAATGGCTTCAATGTCATTTGGAAGTAACATTCTTAGGCACATCATCCACACAGAATGTTAGATTCACCTCTAAAAGTGGAACTAACCTCATAGACTATAGGGGTTCACTATAGTACTACTGTCATAGCATAGGGGAGTACATCTACATGTCTTATTCCAGCTACACATGGAGGATCAGGAGGTATAGGGGGCTATAGTTCCAGTGGATCTGGTGGTTCTGGAGGTAGAGTGAACACTAGAGGTTCTGGATCAGGTGGTCAAGTTCTGCAGCAACCACATAATATCTATATGGAGATGTCTATTCGTCTCCCAGAATATAGAGGTATAGAGGATGCTACCGAACATGTGCATATATGTGAGATCTTGTGGCGCGCTAAAGGGATCATGGATGCTGAGTGTAAGGAAAGTCAATTTGCCACTACATTACAGGGGTACGCACACAACTAGTATAGGAAGTTTGAGCCTGATTAAACTTACGTGGATTATGTAGCATTGAGAGATGCTTTCTTGAAAGAGTTCCATATCCCTGACTTTGAGCAGAAGAGTATAAGTGCGCTCAAGGATATCAAGAAAGGCACTACTGAGAGTGTATGTGAGTATGATGATCATTTTAAGACACTTCTATCTAAGTTATCTTATGATATTCATGCTAGCCAGCATGCACAATGGTTTTTTGGAGGATTGATTACACCTTTTAGAAGGGCGTTGTCGCATAAGACATACACTGGTCCACATAAAGCACTGAAAGCAAATTTGTGTGCTGAGGCAGTTGAAAGCATTGACACTAGTATTAGTCCATTCTAAGAGGCACAGATTGCAGCTATGATAAAGCAGTTAGAAAAAATATCGGCAAATTCAGCCCATGAAATGTGCTCAGGAATTTGGTGTACAGATTGTGAAGTGGAAAGTCACACTAAGGATAGGTTCCCTCGCAGAACTGTATGCTCATTACTGTTAGACTGTGAGATTTTCCATTTGAATCATGATTCTAGTCACTATCCTTTGTTACAGAGCACAATAAGGAAGAATATATCTTGCTTTTGCAAGATTTTTAGGTCCATGACCCATGAAACTGAGGATTTTTAGTTGATTGGTTAGATTTAGAATGTTATAGACATTGGGGTACGATAGAAAAGTATAACCGATAATTCTAAGGGTAAGAATGAGAACCAAGATCAGGATCATAATCAAATGTGCTATGGCAAGAATGAGGGGAATTTTGAAGGATTTCATGGAAGGGGACGTGGATATCATGATGGATATAGAGGAGAAGACCATGGTGGAGGAAGGGGTGAGTTCCCTTATGGAACATGTTATACATGCGGATCTCCTAACCACTATAGGTGCAAATGTCCTCAAAATATTTCATGTTCTTTTTACGGAAAGAACCATAGCTATGAAGAGTGCCTGGACTTATATGAGCATCTGAGTAAGTAGCATAAGCAAGAAAACAAAGGCACCAGGATGGTTATAATCCAGTGCTCGGTAGAAAACCAGTGGCTTCCCAAGATAACAGAAGGACCTGAGGCATTGACATTGAATATTACTACACGCGCTGAAGCGGCATCCGTAAGAGAGGAATTACACCAGAAGCCTGTGATCACCAAGGAGGAGGTTTTACATGCAAGGCACCTAGATCCTGCTCATCAGAAGGAAGTTTACCATGATACCATGGAAATTCACGGTGAGATACAGTACCTAAAGGAGTAGAAGAAAGCATCAAAGAAATTCCAAACTGACATCAATGATCTATGAGAGGTGTGTAAGATGTTGCGCTAGGATGACATTATTCCACTATTAGGAAGTTGGTTAAAGGGGAACACTCCACGTGTAATTCTTGATACCGGACTATAGATTCTACATGCAAATCTTCCCCCTGATAACATTGAATATGACACAGAAATTACTTTGAATGCTGTTGTGGATGGGTGGTTGTTGAGAAACATATTGATCAATATAGGTGTAGAAGTAAATGTGCTTACATTAGATGCATGGGTACAAATGGGGAGGCCTCCATTGTAGCCATCATCTAATGTGTTATTTATGGCAAACTAGACTAAGGCCACTCCCATAGGAGTTTTGAAGGATGCATCTATAACCATACAAGGGGCCAAGTTCACTTGGGATTTTGAGGTCTTAGCACTTGTAGAAGTAGACAATTTTCCATCCCTGCTTGGATGCCCTTGGTGTTACGTGAATAACGCTGACTTGAGATTCAATAAGGGGTATATCAGTTTTGAAAATAAGGAGGAAAGGGTTGTGATACCTTTGACAGATGGGAAGTCTACACCATATGTTGAGCCTCTAAGTGAGGAGGACTTAAACAGAGTTTATGTACGCGCTATTCAAGACCCATAGGTCAGTAAGCCATCAAAAGAAGACATCCTACAGTGGGAGGATTCTCATTCTATTAGTGATACTATGAGTATTTCTTGCAACAATTGGGCTTATGGTACATCTGAATTAGTAGGACGCGAGGTGAAAAGCATGGTTGTGCACAAGAATGGACTTATTTTGATTTAAAAAATAGGTAGCACAGTACCTTGGTATACAGGGGCAGAAGATCTTCCTACATTTTTGAAAGCCATAGAAACATAGTGGACAGACCAAATTAAGAGAAGAGATATGTTAGTATATACACTACACAGGACATCAGTGCACTGGTGGGTAGTCCACAAAGATAATCTTATAAACTGGGATGAAATTGGAGTCACTTTGTCTACTAGGTTTATAAGGAACAATGCACCTATGCAAATCTACACTTATCATGTTGATTAACCTATTCGGCATCACATTCAGTAGTGTGAGAGACTCTGGATAGTAGGAAAGGAAGCATTACCACCTTCACTCTAGGTGCATTGACTTTATTCTACGCTACAAGGATGCACATGCACCTGGTATGTATATGCAGAACTACATTGCGAAACTAGAACTAGCAAGATTTGACTACATGAATGATCCAGAATTTTGACTACTTCTCGATTAAACCTCCTATAGAAGAGGCATTAAAAATTTTCAAGCACTTAACTATGGGAGATAGTATAAAAGTGGAAGAGCATATTCATGAATTTTTCTGTGAGGTAGAGTTCAGAGCATGTTTTGAACAAGAAGCAGAAATGGACTCCATACTACTTGAACGCACTTGCCTTGAGAAAAAGAAAGGAAAGATGGTTTACGTCATGGATGATGAGAAAGTTTAGAACCTAGATATTGAACATTCACAAGGGGTGCAAGAGATCTTAGACAGTGTAGACAAGGATAAGCGTGCCTACCACAAACCTATGAAGACAAAGAAGGTGAATATAGGTTTGGAGGATGAGCCTAAGGAGGCCGTAATTGGAGACTACTAGTCAGACTCAGAGGTAGAAAATATCATCAAGTTACTTAGGGATTATCAGGACTTATTCCTAAGGGTATCATAAACTTAAAGGCGTGCATGAATAACTTGGGGAAATGAAGATAAAGCTTAAGGATGGTGCGATGACCAGTTAGAAAGAGACCTTACATAATGAATCCTAATTTGCGTGAAAAGATAAAAAAAGAGATTGATAAAATGTGTAAATATGGAATTATCAAACCACTTGATGAGTCAGAATAGGTTAGCCCAATGGTGAATCAGTATCGAGAAGGATGGACACATTAGAATATGTGTGGATTACATGGAACTAAATGTTGCATGCATCACAGATCCATTCCCTATGCCATTTATTGAGGAAATACTAGAAGGAGTTACAGGGCACGAAATATATTCCTTCACAGATAGGTTTTCCACGTATCATTAGGTTAGGGTTACTCAGGAGGATCAAGAAAAGACAACATTTGCTATTGAATGGGGCCAGTTTTTCCTATATTATGATGCCTTTTAGATTAAAAACGTGCCTGTTGTATTCTCACGCATAGTTGTTCAGGCATTCAAATATTTCGTTCACAACTTCTTACAGGTCTACCTAGATGATTGGACAGTATATGGGCTTGTGAAAGATCATTGTGATAACCTACGCTTAATGTTTGAACGGTGAAGACAATTGAGTATCTCTTTGAACACCAAGAACTACATATTTTCTACGCCATTTGGGGTACCATTAGGACATATAATCTATAAGGAAGGGGTTACTGGTTGATCCAACTAAATTTATAGTCATTTTAGTCTTGGAATTTCCTACCACTCAAAGTGAGGTGTGCGGATTTTTAGGTCATACAAGATATTATAGGAAATTCATCAAAGGGTATGCCAAAATTGCTACACCCATGGAAGAATTATTGTAGGGAAAAGGTCCATTTTATTGGGGAGAACCACAGCAGCACGCGTTTGAGATATTAAAAGAGAAAATTACTACTACGCCCATTCTATGTTTTCCCTCATGGGATAAACCATTTCATGTGTATATGGATGCTTCTGGCATGGCCATTGGCGATGTGTGAGCTTAACCTGGTAAAGGTATTATAGATCATCCAATTTGTTTTGCTAGTAGGAAGCTAACTCCTGTTGAACAAAATTATACAACTATAGAGTGTGAAGCTTTGTCAATGATCTATGCATTGCACAAGTTTTAACAGTACTCGTTAGCAACACCATTTGTGTTTTATATAGATCATATGGCATTTAAGTACTTGGTAAACAAGCCCATCTTATAGGGTCACATATGCAGATGGGTGCTCTTATTTCATGAGTTTGATTTCATATTTATGGTGAAGCTAGGGAAAAGCAATTCTAGACCAAACCATTTATCTAGAATCAATTTAGGAGATGAGGCATAGACAATTGAAGAAACCATGCCAGATGCACAGTTATATAAGTTACAATGTGTGCCCATAGAATTAGAAGACATTGTTGTCTTTCTACACACAGGTATGACACCAGAAGGAATGAAAGCATTAGAAAAGAAACAACTTGCTATATGCGTGGAACCGTTTATGTCAATCAGTGGTGACCTTTAAAAGATAGGCAAAGATGAAGTATTATGCCGTTGTGTATTAGAGCATGAGCGTAAGGATATCATGGATGAAGCTCATGGTGATATTGCAGGAGGAAATTATGTAGGTGATGCGACTGGCTAGAAGATCCTACTTATTGGATTATGGTGGGAGACATTGTATAAGGATTGTAAAGAATATTGTAAGGCATGTGATCATTATCAACACCTAGGAACACCATGGCAAAGAGATGAGATTCCTTTGAGACTGATTACTAGTGTCGAACCATTTGAGAAATGGGCCATTGACTTTGTAGGAACTATTTTTCCAACCACGCGCGGGACTGGATCGTGCTATATCATTACTTGCACAGATTATCTCACATGGTGGGTAGAAGCAATACCTACCAAGTACTGTAAGGTAGCTACAGCAACTAGGTTTCTATGGGAGACTGTTCTTACAAGATATGGATGTCCCTTAGGCTTGACAAGTGAAAGAGGTACACACTTTTTGAATGAGACAATCAGGATCCTATTAGATTATTTTATGGTTGCACACCATAAAACTACACCTTACCATCCTTAGGAAAATGGAACTGTTGAGCCTTTCAACAATATTTTGAGCTAGACTTTGACAAAAAAATTTGATGTTGGAAGACAAAGTATCAGCTGTTCTTTGGGCATCTAGAACAACTTACAAGAGATTGAACAAAGCCACACCATTTCATTTGGTGTTTGGCGTGGAAGCCATTCTCCCTATGGAATTTATGTTACCTTCTTTTTGCATTATGCACGTTGGAGGCCTAGCTAATGAATAGGCTTTAGAAGAGCGTATTGAAAAGATGATTCAACTGGACAAGCACTGATTCATAGCACGATGGAGTCAAAAGTAGGAAAAGGCCCAGTAGAAGGCATGGTATGATAGAAACATAAGGGATAAGAAGTTTGAGATTAGACAAATGGTACTTCTTTATGACTCAAAGTTCTTACACCATCCAAGAAAGCTCAAAGTACATTGGTTGGGGTTGTATGTCATCACTTCTATCCTTGAATCAAATGCTTGCCAGTTAGGAGCACTTGATGGAACACGGCTACCTAGTTACTTTAACGGGAGTAGGCTGAAGCCCTACTATTAATAAGTCTTCTTGGTGTTTGTAATAAGGTAGTATTGTCATTTAGCTTAGGTTTTCAATTTTGTATTTCCTTAATGTATTTCCTTATTTATCATTATGATTTTTCAATTTAGTTGTTGTTCTTGTGTAATAAGCGTGCTTACGTACATGAAGCTAATTAATATATGAAGAATGTTTATGTGCAAAGGAGTACACATACTTTTAGTGTGGGGTGGTTGTAGTTATCCAAGAAAAATAATGTGGGAATTGGAAGGTAAAAGGAATAAGCTGCTACATGTGTGCTTTAAGTCAAAATAAGATTGCTTCTCAAAAGTGACCAAGGATGGAGATGAATGAAATAAAAATGTAACACGAGGTAAGCGAAGGCTATGATAACTACCAGGAAAAGGTAGAGTGACAAGGTACTCGGGTCTAAGGATGCATGCTAAAGAGAAGTCTATGACCAGAGTGTAGGAGGGCGAGTTAGAAGGTTATAGCTATGGTGCAAAAATGTACCACAAGGAATGAATTGATTTGGTCAATGAATGAGGGGATATTTGGTAGGTGAAGGAGCAATAAATGCATCAAAATTTGAAAAAAAAATATAAGGATGGAATGCGGATTCATTTTTACCGTTGTAACTAATATTATTTGAGAAAAGAACCAAGTACGAAGAGTTGAGTGATCAAGTTAAGGTGCAAAGGGTGTGAAACCAAGTGTGACAACCAAATCTGTGTGACAAGAAGCTTGTGTCCCCGGTGGTGAAGGGTTTGAGCGAAACAGGGAGACAGAAAAGAGTTAGGTTACAAAGTTTCCACCTAGGGCATGATTTAATCGAGCTATGGTTTGATTTGCAAAGTTACGGAGTTGAAGAGGAAACATTTGTAAGGTAAAAATGGCATGGAATAAGGCATTTGCAGCAATAGTAAAAGGAAAGAAGAAGGTGGTCGTCGAGGAGGAAGAGATGGCACTTGAAAGCCATTTTTCAGAAATGCAATATCCAGAAGGAGTCATCGTCAGCCAAGAATGGTATTCACCCATCAGAAAGAGTAAATTAAGTGAATACAATCATAGGACTTCAGAGAACAAGAAGGAACCCGATTCCTTCCTCACTGCTAGAACAAACAAGTGCACGGTGGATGACATGCCAGTTTGTGACGATGTGGGTGAAAATATTTTGAAGAGAATTGGGGTCTACTAATTATATGATCTTCCATATTTTGGGAAGTATGAGCCCTTGTATCAATGGCTCATGAGCAGGGTGCACGAGGACTTCTTCTACTTTGTAGGACGTAGAGTTAGAATCTCATTTGTACTTGTCTCATCAATTATAGGTCTGAAGGCCACAGGAGAGGATATAAAATTTGATCTCATAGATAAAGTCATGATTTTAAAGACCAGACAGGAGTTTGGGTACCTGAAGTGTCCACGTGGAATGAACATAGAAAAATTGAAGAACTGTCAAGTTGTGCAAGTTGCAGCATACCTTGTTACCAAGTTGAATTATCAAGAGCGGTGGTCATAGGTAGATACTATGTGGTTACATGTGGCGCGTAAGATATCAGAAGGGACAATCTACAACATTGCAGGCTATATTACAGAAAAAATAGTTGAAGAAGAATGCACATGAGGGAAGATCAGCTTTGGGGTTGTTCTACTATCACTGGTATTCATGGAGATTGGATTACCAGACGGGCCAAAGGAAAAAGTATGGGAATACCCCATGGAGAACAAGTCACCAGTTGAAAGATTCAGCAAGTACCTATGCAAAGGGGTCATGAAAGATGACGTAAAGTAAAGGGTAGAGAAATGGTATGACAGGCACCGTGCAGCATTTGGGGAAGAGTGGCACATCCCAAAGGACCTACCAGCAGTGGTAGGGAAACAAGTTCAGTTTGATGTATATCAATATTTCTACATGGTGTGCTTCCCAATGAAAGATGGAGTCTAGAGCCCTTGGTGTAAATTTCCTTACGTATTCACTGCAAGGTATTTCCAAGCATCTTTCCATAGATTTATAGACACGCGCTGACTAGTCTTCAATGCAGATAAGGTAGACTGTGACTACCATACGTTAAGGAAGAAGTATGTGTATCCTAGCAAAAGTGCTTATACAGAGAGGATCATTTAGGAGGTGCTGAATATTAAGCCAATAAGTCTGGTTGTAGCAGATATGGGGGCAGTATTGGTGTATCTCCAGTTGAAGCTAAAGATGGAGATTAACAAGTATGTGGAAGGTGAGTTTTCACTTCCACCACCACCAAAGGAAAATCCTACAATGGAGAACATCCTATCGCCTAAGCCCACAAAGCCAATTGAAGTGGAAGATGAGGAGAAGGAGCACGAGGATAGTGGTGGTTTAAAGCATAGAGGTAGGAGACATCCTATAAATAAAGGTGAAGTTAAATGTGCCATTACACTGCCTCATCCACAAGAGGGGGATGATGAGGACTTGAATGAATTCCAAGGGGAGCATAGGTTTAAGAGGGTGTTCAAGAGAATAAGGACCCAAGGTGCTACTCCAACTACTATGTGCAAATCACCTAGACTCTCTCCACAGAAGGAGGCAACAGCAAAGAAGGAGGAAACTGAAGTTAAATGAGGAGGTGAAAGAGTCTGAGGAGATCGTGCCTAATTCCCCTACACTTCTAGAGAATACAGAAGAACAGGGTGAGGAATTAAAGGAAAGAGATGAGGATGAAAAGGAACAAGAGGAGAAAGCTACAGAGAATGTTTAGGACATAGAGACACAAGTCCCAAATTTGGAAGCTAAAGTCCCCTAAGTAGTAGCGGTCTAGAATAACAAGTGGAGAGCACATTCCATTAGCCATGGGGTATGTAGAGGATGCAAGAAAAAAAAATTGCGCTCACTTCCAGAGCATGATAGCATAGAAGGATTTATTCGATTGGAAGCTAATGGATGAGGGTATGGCCATTGTATGCACATGAAAGCAACTATCATGGCCAATGCACACCAACATGGATGAGTCTGACTTTGATGTGTGTGAAGAGTCATGTGTTTCAAGATGACTGAAGGAGGCACCTCAAGCTAGTCACATGATAGTAAAGCCTACTGTCATGTCAGATGAGCAAGTCAATAATGCATTAGTGAGAGTATATGCTGAGGTGGCTAGAAGAAACATGGAGAAATCTTCAACAATTAGAGCACCGTGCGAGGAGCTGAAGACAAAAGATGTAAACATATTACACATAATGTAAGAGAGGGATTTCACACCAAAGAAGAACGAGTTATTCATCAAAATCACAGAGGAGATTGGGGACAATGTCATCAGAGCAAGGCCACACTTGGAGGCCAAGGTACCATAGACATTTCCTTCAATGATACACTAGGTGGAAAAGTTGGTGGGCTTGGTACTTGAAGATGAACCTCTATGTATGCAAGCACCAGAAATCTCAGAGTAAGATGTCGAACGGGAGAAAGTGTCAATGATGTGAAAAATTGCATCTTATGAGGGGTTGTTGCAAGCATTACATGAAGTATTAAAGAAATCAGACCATGCTTTAAACATATGCATAGCTCCAGAGGCTCTTATCAATGTAAGGACCCTAGAAGAGACCAATGAGGTCTAGAAAGTGATGAAGGATGAGACATTGGGCCACGTAGAAAGATTTTTAATAGTTAAACAGAAGTGTGAGGCCATGACAGCAGCACAAGAGCCACTCAAGACTCAGCTAGAAGAGCTTGGGAAGCTAATTATGTAAAGGAAGGATCTTTTAGAAGGGAGAATGGCATCAATGTCCAGCATTGTGTTGGTTCTGCAAAATGAGAAAGGAGAGATTGTGAGGGATGAGTTGGAATCCATGTTGTGGACATCCTAGAAAAAGTAGAGAAAGCACTCACTAAATGGCAGGTTTTGGAGGCCGAACTAAAGGAGGAGTATCCAGAGTTGATACCACAAACTGATACAGAGGAGGCTACCTCCTAACCTCATAGAAATTATTTATTTATCTACATTCTTTCATTCTTATTCTTTCCATTCTTCTATTCTTTACTTCAATTTTTTGAGATACCCATTATCGAGATGACAATGAGATTAGTGTGGGGTAATGTTGATCAAATAATACTTGTCAAAGATCACACAAGGAATCCACACGGGAAAGAAGGCCCCGGAACCAAGGACATGGAAGGAAAGGAAGGACCCCGCATGTGGAAGACAAGTTCATCTTTTAGGACTTAGCTGATTTTGAGCATGAAGACCTATTTTTAGAAGATGGCATGCGGAACACACCAATGATACAGAGACATGTGCACCATGCATTGTCTATTTTTGGAGAATCAAATCAAAGAGTTTTACATGGAGATGAGCTGAGAATAGAATTAACACTCCAGTTAACTACAAGAGGACTATATATAGCACACTTGCATGTGTGGCTATGCTTGTAAATGGAATGTGGTTATCAATAGCATATAGCCTATTTCCAGAATAGATAAGCAGTGAATGGCAAGTCCCCACCCTATATATACAATGTTAGGTACATAGTAGGAGTGTGTGTGTGGGTGAAGTATATGTAACAGAGAATATACAGATTGTGTGTATGTATGTGTGATATACGCATATGACTAAGTTACTGTATTAGATCCATATGCGCATTGGTATAGATTGACAATACTGTAAGGATCTTCTGTATTTATTAATAGATGAAAGATATTGGCTGAATCTAAGTGTCATTCTGTGTGTAGTTGGGTAGTGTATGTTATTAATTCAATCATGATTACTGTTTAAGCTTGTTCTTTCATATATCTGAGGGTAGCATGCATGGTAGAATGATGGATTAGTTATGAATCTATATGTTTCTTCCTTCATCATGCTAACATCCCGCTATAGCAACCCTAAAGAGGGACCTTGTACCTTTGCGCTCTCTGGGTGAGCACTCAGTCAAGGCTGAGTGATGTACCAGTGCGACTAGGGTATTGTGTGGTAAATTTTAATCTACATCAAATGGAATAGAAAGAGCCATAAGTGCATGTTAGGGTTAGACCCAAAGCATGATCCACTTTTGCAAGCATTACATTATAAGATGCACTAGAATCAATGACATAATTGCTAAGCTTGTGGCCAGCTACGAGGAGAGTCGCATAGAAGGGTTTGATCTTCTCATTGGGTGAAGTGACTATAACCACAAGGCTAGGTTGAGGCAGAGAAGAAGGAGTGGGAAAAAGGCCTTTAGAAGAATGGGTTGGGCTTTTAGACTTAAAACTTACAAATTTAACCATTTTGGCAAAGTCTTTAGGATTGGTTTTATAGAACTCTTCCTCAAAAATCTGAATCTTGGTCTTTTTAAGATGTTCTATAATGTCAAAAGATCCAGATGTGGATGGGGAATCACTACTAGGAGTAGGAGCAGGTTTTGATCTATAACCTTTATCATTTATTGGACAAGAATTCTTAGAAGTAGAAGTAGAGGAAGAAGGACTAGCAAAGCTTACCTTTTAGGTGGAAGTAGTAGGAATAGGAATTCCTCTTCTTGCAATCACCAAGATGGTGATGGGGTAATCCTTGGATCTTTTTGTAAGTTACACCACTTTTTCCTTTTTTTTGGTCTGCTCCCAGGTCATAACATCATATGACTCACTGTTCATCTCAGCCACTACATCATCATAGTCATCTTCATCATGCACACCCTCAATGGTGAGGAAATGAACTTGAGAACCACCAGGCTCCTCCATTTCTTCATCAACTTCCTCTTCTTATTCATCATAGAGCCCATTTTCTTCCTCATCATCAGGCTCAAGAACCTCACAAGTAGCATTGGCAGGCACCTTGAGGGGCAGACCTTCAATGGATAACCTAGTTTAAGAAGAGGGCAAGCAGTTCCTAGGCTAAAAGTTCTTCCTTGGAACATCTTGATATGGGGCATGTGGAGCCAATTGTTTCTTGATGGAAATGAGGTCATTAGCCAAATTTTACACGAACTGATCTGCATTACCGCTAGGAGGAGAGGAATAAGAATGATGCTTTGGATTTGGAAAACTCCATTTTCAGCTTGCAAGACATGATCAAGTCATCTTCCACACTGACAACCAATCTCTGATTAGCATCAAAAGTTGCAAGATTTGCTCTCCTCAGGGCATAGCTTACTTCTGGCAATTGAGCATTCAAGAAGAAACACTTCTGAATCTGATCAACAAGACTAGTATCTAGTGAAATCTTGTTAACTAACTTGTTGAACTTGGCCACAAATTCTCTCATAGGCTCATGTGTATCCTTCTTGATTTGATAAATCTGAGCTAGCAAAGCATGCACATCTTTAGTAGGTTTGAAATGTTGTTTAAATTTAGTCCTCATACTAGTCCAATCAGTGATGGTCCCAATAAGAAGATGGTAAAACCAATCTGTAGCATTGTCTTGCAAGGTTTCCACAAACAGACTCACAGAGACATCCTCATGTTCAACTCCAAGGACCCCACAGGTAACAATGAAGGCTGCAATGTGTTCATCATGGTGTACTTTTCCATCACCTCTAAATTTGGGAAAATTCCTCCTGTTACCCCTAGGTAACTCACGCAATGGTTGAGGAAGAGCCAGAGGCCCAACTCTTTGTCCCTAAGGCTGAGGTGTTGCCATCCTTGTAAAGATTGCTTGAAGTAGAACTGAGACACCAGCAAGAATTAAGACACAGAGATTAGGGCTAATTTTTTCTTGAGGAATACTACTACCAATTCTTTGTCTTCAACAGGAGGTGTGTTTGTGGAACGATCTCTTTTATTTCTTCTTGTTGAAGGAAGTTGAAAACCTTGTTGATCCAAGAGTTGAAATTAGAGATCTTAAATTCCAAGAGCCCTTCTACCATGATTATATCTTAGAGTAGTCAGATCAAAGAAATGGTCAAATTAGTTGTTCTTTTAAGAAAGGAAATTTGTTAAAAAAATCCCTAGCAGAGTCACTAAAAATTGTTGGGTTTCATATTTGCACTTGTAATGAAACCACAATCAGGGGATAAGCAAGTCCCTCCTCTTTAATGGGAGAGGTTCCCTTATTGAAAGCAGGGGAAAAACCTATGTACAAATACACAATCTTTCATTCAATGGTGGTTTCCCGATAGCTTGAAATGTGTTTTATGCTTGGAAAGTTATCAATACATGATGATAGAAGACTTGAAGAGAGGAGGGAGGCGGAAGAAGACAATACTTTCATGGAAAAGAGATGGCATAGAAAACCCTTATATGTATTGAGAAAATGAGATATAGAGTAGAAGCATTCACATTCATAATAGGCATAATCCGTAGACTCAAAGTTCTTGAGATTGTATAAACTAGAACACAAAGTTTCTAAGCATACAAGGATTAAATGATTCACAGATCATAACAAGAAGGAAAGAGAAAGCAGAGGAAAAAGGGGGAAAACCTTTGTATTGATTTCTCCCAACTAGAAATTACAATTTCAGAATATAGAAATTCCAAACCCTACAATGGCTTTGAAAATCCCATGATATAGCTCGCAATAGACGGTTACAACCTCCTCGAGAAAGCAAGAAACAGTTACAACTTATTCCAATCATTCACACCCTTTTGAATTCTTGATTTGCAAAGAAATGTTAATGGTAGAAAAACTAGTTTTTTAAATACACAGCCATTCCATTATTTTTCCTGTTAAAACCTGGGTCGTTTGATTTGCTTTTACAACTTTAAATTTGGACCACCCATGTGGGAGAAATTGATTGGAGTGGGTCTACACATGCCTTTTACATTTTTTTCTTTTTGTCAGGTTTCGAAGCTTGTGTGCAGGACCCCTAGACACAGCTGGAGAGCTCCATCGAAGTGATGATTCCTTTATACTTATTCATTTTCGTCGACTATTCGGGCCTATTTCCTCACTTCCTTGACCTATGTCTGACCCGCCCATAGACACATGTAGAGCTGGATTTGACTCATTTGAGTTTCCTATAGATTTTGGAGTTAATGCACCAAACTCCTAAAACTCCAATGAAATGAGTACCTGATGGAGATCCGGAGATGTGATGCTGATGAAGGCTCCTTCCACAGTAGATCCAAGTAACCTGTCTTGGACCAGGTTTTTCAGCGTGGACTACCCGAGCTAACTCCGGGAAGTAATAAGCTCCCTCTCTCCATGTTTTCAATTAAGTAAAGAAGTAACATATGTGTATGCAAGATAGACAGTACTTGGAGACTGTCTTTTTACCCTTTCGATTATTTCACTTCGACTGATATGAAATTGCATCGCTAAGGTTGGTACGAGAATGTGGAGACTTCTGCCAACCCGCTCCACCTGTGCTGGGTAGTCAATTTTAACGATAAGAGCAGAGTAAGCTCCTCTCAGGGATTGATTTGGACCTGGGTTCACACATGGAGGACTATCTGTTTCTCCCTGTGTTCTTCGTGTGTCCTCCCAAGTTTGAGAACTACGTCCCAAGATTTGGAACAGACTCTTGAAGTTACGAGAAATATCCCACTGATGATGGGCACGTCACAGGCATAATGGGGTGAATTCATCCAAATTGAATAATACCCCTGAACCTACCTGAGAGAGAAAACGCGCACAAGGGACACTAAATTGGATAACCAATTTTAGGTGTCTACAGAACCTTCTATACTTAGCCGATTTTAGCTTGTTCTACCTTCATTTTGAACCTGGGACACGCAAAAAGCCTGTGCTTATTTAAGGACTATCCCTTGGGCTCTACCTCTGGATTTGTGCCATTTGGACACGTGGAGGCTTCTGCTGTCACTTGAAACATGGCCAAACCACATCCAATCAGAGATACCCATGTACTACCCCTGGATTCTAAGGCAAACATTAACGAGGAAGATATGCCTACCATTCTCGAATACAGGAAGAAAATAAAAAGAAGGGAAGAAACTTCACCATTACACCTAACTTTCAAATTTTTCTCCATGAATAGGAAAATAGTGTTAGGAAATAAGAGATAAAATATGTGGAATAATCCCTTACAGAATCGCAACAGTGGAAACTAATATGCAGAAAATATTACAGATCTCAAATAAAAGTGCAGAATAAATAACACAACACAGAGAGACAAGATTTAACGTGGTTTACCCAATTTGGGCTACGTCCACCAAGAATCACTTGCTCATATTTTATTACAAGCCTCCACTCTCGCAATACAATACCCAGATCCGTTTGGAGCTATGCTCAACAAACTCTACAGAATTCACACCCGAATTTAAAACACATCTGTAATACATTTGCTTATCTATCTATCATATGCATAAGACCATATAAATAGACAACTGCTTAAGTAGTTTTACAAAACCGTGGGTATCAAAACCATGGGAAAAACCCGTCCCATAAACCTATGGGTCCAAAAAACTCACCCATATGAGAAGAGCACATTTCTAGATATGTCAGGTGCATTTTTTAAGGCCAAAAAAAATTACGCCTAAAAAAATTTACAGTACTCTTAGTGTACAGTCTTCAACACTTTCACACATGCACCCGACATATCTCTTAGTGTACATAAAAAAGTGTACAGTACTCTTAGTGTACAGTATTCAACACTTTCACACATGAAAATAGGCTCCATAACCTAACAAATAGAAAATAATGTCAGGCTCAATGCGATACAATACTCCAAGGAACAAACTCAAATTTTTGAAACTTGACTTCAAAAGAGGGGAATTTTGAGGGTGACAACAGGGATCATAGTAACGCTTTTGCTTTTTCCTATGTTGATATGTCTAGTATTGACCCAAACATTGTGGTCCATAATGTCGTAACTATTCCCGAGGCCAAACCTGTGAAGTAGAAGCTACGGAAAGTGAACCCTTGTATTGCCCTTCTTGTCAAAGAAGAACTCTAGCACCTTCTTTTGGTTTCATTCATCCTACCCATTTATTATCCCCAATAGATCTCTAACATAATTCATGTCAAAAAAGTGACAAGGGGACTCCACATTTACACAGGATTTCATGACCTTAACTTAGCTTTCCCCAAAGATGACTTTCCTCTACCTAGTATTGACCAACTAGTTGATCTCATGGCCGGCCATGAGATGTTATCCCTCGTGGATGGTTTCTCGGGATATAACCAAATATTACTCTCCCCAAAATATCAACACAAAACCGCCTTCATCACTCCTTGGGGGACCTTTTATTAGCGTGGCATGCCCTTTGGCCTTAAAAATGCTAGTGCTACATATCAGCACACTATGACTTATATATTTCATGACATTATGCATCACATATAGGAATATTATGTTGACAATCTTCTTTCCAAATCCAAACATTGGGCTGAACACCTTATAGTCCTTAAGGTCATCTTCGATTGTCTCATCAAATATTTTGTTTGCATTCAACCTAAAAAGTATGTCTTCGGTGTTCTCTCCAGAAATCTCCTAGGTTTTATTATTTATTTGCATGACAATTAAGTTGATCCTGCTAAAATCAAGGCTATTCTTGAAATTCCTCCATCTACTAACCTTTTTCAACTTCATACTTTGTAAGGCAAGTTGCAATCTATTTGTCACTTTATTTCACATTTTTCCAACCATTGTCATCCTTTTCATCATCTCCTCAAAAAGGATGTATCCTTCAAATGGGATGATGAATGCTACAAAGCCTTCGATGCCTTAAAACAATACCTACTCCAATGACCTATGCTCATTCCCCCTAAAGATGACCGTCCATTTTACCTTTACATTTTTTCTATTGATCATTCCCTGGGTGCCATTCTCACTCATTATGATGAGAAATACAGGGAGCAAGTGGTTTATTATATAATTCATATACTTTTAGACTACGAAACTAGATATACTCATGGTGAAAAACTCTTCTTAGCCTTTTTTTTTTTCATCACTAATAGTTTCCATTACAGTCTCAACCAAAAAAAAATTGTTGTCACTAATACTGACCCCTTACATTAAATGTACACTAAGCCTTACCAACATCAATGCGTTGCACGTTAGCTCATGCTTCTTATAGACCTAGATCTTGAATTTACCCATTAAAAATATTTCAAAGGAAAAATAATTGTAGACCAAATCGCAGATGCACCTATCTCCGGAAATAAATCCTCTAACTTCAATTTCCCTAATGAATCCATCACTACCCTCTCTTTGGATGATATCATTTACCAGATGACCTTATTTTGTGATGGTTCCAAATGTCAGCGTGGTGGAGGTGTCAGACTTATCCTCATTCCTTTTAATGGTAAGTGTATGCCATTATCTTTCAAACTTGATTTTGATTTAATTAACAATATAGTCGAATATGAAGCACTCGTGTTAGATCTTCAAACAACTATAGCCTTAGACATTAAATAAATTAATATGTTTGGCAACTCTTAAATAGTTGTGAAATAAGTTAATGGTATATATCAGTGTCGTAATGAGATACTTCAAAATTATAAATATCATATTGACATACTTTTGACTACCTTTGACCATTATGAACTTCAAGCCACCCCGCGTTCTACTAATAAATTTGAGGGCACCATGGCATGTCTTGCTTCTCAAATCCCCACTTTTCCCTCCGACTCAAAAATATTTTTCACAATACAAATGTTGCAATCACCCTCTTATCTATTTCGAGACATCAACCTTGTAGCAACCATTAAAACTGGCCCATGTGACCTTTGGTATAATCAGTTTGTTGACTACCTTTCCATTTCCATTTTGCCTCCAGATCTTACTCGTAATGGAAAATGAGCCTTTCTCAAAAGTGTCTCTCGGTATGTCATCATGGGTGGTATTCTCTATAAATGTGGCTTTGACGCTATCCTCTTACGATGCCCTATGAGTTCTGAAATTCCCTACACCATCAAGGAAGTTCACCACGGAATTTGTGGGGGTCACTTCAGTGGTTTAGCTGTCTCTAAATGCATTCTTTTCCTGGGCTATTAGTGGCCAACCCTAAACCATGATTGTTGTGACTATGTCAAGCGTTGTGTCAAATATCAGCAACATGCTAATCTTCATCACACCCCTAGTCATGCCTTATAGGTTACATGAGACCTTTGGCCTTTATCTCATGGGGTTTGGATCTTATCGGATAGATCCACCCTCATTATTCCCAATGCCATCAATGCATTATTACCTCTACCAAGTATTACACTAAATGGGTGGAATCCACACCTCTTATTTTGATAAAAGACAAGAAAAATTTTGAATTCATCAACCATCACATCATTTTTTGCTTTGGTTTCACTCACTGCCTCATCACTTATAATAGAAAAAAATTCAAAAACAAAACCCTAAGGAAACTTTTTGATGCCTTCGGCATATAACTCAATTTTTCTTCACCTTATTATCCTCAAATAAATGGCCATGATGAATCAACCAACAAAACATTAAACAAAATTCTTATGAAAGTGGTTGATGATACTGGAAAGGATTGGCACATGCACATTCCTTTTGCCTTATGGGCTTATTGCACCAGCATTTGTACCTCAACTATTGCCATGCCTTTCTCTTTGGTCTATGGTACAGAAGTTTTCCTACCTCTCAAAGTCCGAATTCCATCTCTTCATATCTCACTCAAAGATATGCTCAATGATGATGCTTTTCACCAGGATTGTTTGGCACAAATCAAGTTATTAGATGAGTGTCATCTAAACGCTCTTGATTACCTCCAAATCTACCAAAAACGTATCAAACGTTCCTATGGCAAACGTGTCCATGAATGAACCTTCAAGTTCGGTGACCTTGTTCTTAAGGAAAATCAACATATAACCAAAGTGGAGAAAAGTAAACATGGAAATTTTTCTCCTAATTGGCTTGGACCCTATATCATTACTCATACATATGGATCGGGTGCTTATCGTTTGTCTTCACTCAAAGGAAAACCTGAACCTGATCCCCTAAACTCCTTACATCTTCTACCATTCTATTGTTGAATCAAGTCATATATCACCTTATGTCTATTAAGCGCTTGTCCCTTGAGCACCATTCACCTTCCACTTACCTATTTTAAGGATCAACGACTAAACAAGAATCATGTGATTACCCATCACCTTTCAGCCTTATCTTCAATATGAGTACCACGGCTCTCCTCATGGCATGATTCTTATGGATACTTTTCATCCTTTTCAGGATGGAATCCCATGGTCGTTCATCACTTAAAACCTTTCTTTCATAGCTAACTCTTGTTTGCTATGGTTTTTTTTCTTCATAAAATAAGCCTATACTTCTCTATAGTCTTGTTCATGACCTAAAAGTCCAAAAAATAATTCAAAAATAATATACAAGATTTTTCATATTCAAACTCCTTGAGTCAAACTTCTGATAAAAAAGATGAATCCCTCAACAAGGACATCTATCTTTCTATCTTTTTTATATAAATAGATTGCCCCCTAGAAGGATAGATATACAAAGCTAGCCATATTGTACATAGTCTATCACAAAAATAAGACTATTCCTACAAAAATAAAATAAAATAAAAATATTATAAATCTTCTCGCATCGATCAACTTCACGAAGACCTCAAGGATATACTCTACTCATCCCACCTACACTTCCCGCATCGATCAGTCTATTAAAACAAAAGCACAAAGAAAAATATGAATTTTTCATCATGGACTTGCCTAATTTGATCTTGGGTCTCTTGCTAAAGAGCCATGCTATCTCACACCAAGTTACGCTAAACTAACTTCTTTCACTTCACCATCTTTCCTCTCTGATCTTTTGCCTACTCAAGGGATGTGCCACAAATGTGACATTTCATGATCATGTGAATTTATCCACCCTTATAATAGTCAATCATGCAACACCATTAGCGTTTTATTTTCATAAGCCAATCTTTGGTATAATAAACTTGTAATGGTTCTTACCAATTAGACATATTTGTGTCTCCTCTTACCATTCCCATATTTTCTTCCTTAATGATCCTCCTTTACAGGACCAAACCTTCAACACATGTTGATCAATAAGAATCTCACACTTAGTGGAGAAAATACAGAAGGTTCACATGGGAGAACAGAGTGCATTCAAAGGCGTGGAAGCCTCAAGGAGGATTGCATGCAGAACAGAGACAGATTTAGGATTTAGCCATTTTCATGATGAGGATCTATTTTTGGAGATAGTGTGCGGAGCACTCAAACTGATTAAGAGACTTGTACGTCACACATTGGCTATTTTTGGATGATTAGCTACAAATTTCTTTGCTTGGGTGTAGGCTAAAGATAGAATGGCGGACTGATAGTTGACTAAGGGAGATCTATTGTTAACACTCTTTGCATATAAGCCTATTTTTGTAATAGCGCATGGCTAATAATAGCATGTGACCTATTTCAGGATTAGATAAGTAGTGAAGGGCAAGTCCCTGCCCTTATAAATATGTATTGAACTATGTAGCAGAAAGAGGATAGATATACGTGTGAGAACTAGGTTATAGTGAGAGTATGATGTCAAATCTGTTAGGCGCATGAGCTTATACTATTGTGATTTTAAGGAAGATTCTGTGTATTTATTGTAATTAATATAATGGATATTATGGACTGAAAACAAGGTGATCTCAAGGTTATAATTCATTATTGCATTCTTGATCCCATTATGGTTATCTATTAAGTCTGTTATGTTCTAGATCTAGGTCTGAATATGCACTGTATGAAAGACATATTAGCTATAGATCTGAATCATTAAATTCTTCATCATGCTAACATCCTGCAATAGCAACCCTAAAGAGGGGCTTGGTACCTTTGTGCACTTTGGGTGAGCACTCAGTCTAGGCTGAGTGATGTGCTAACACGCATGGGCTTGTATTGCTGAATTCTAGGTTGCATTAACACCTACATTCTAGGAATTCCTCTTCCACCAAAATCAACCATGCATATTCAACCTATACTCAACCATGCTTAAATGACCTAAACTCAACCATGCCTAAATGACCTAAACTCAACCATGCCTATTCAACCTAAATTCAACCATGCCTAAATGACCTAAACTCAAGATTGCCTAAATGACCTAGTGTTTCACCTAATTCTAGATGTGTTTCTTCGAATTTTGACGAAACAGATAAGGGTAATGGGATAGGAGGAATACCTGTTAACATGTTGGTTATAGGTTGTTACACATGTATGACTTCTGAATCCATAGCTGATCATGAGAACTTCCTTTTTTCTTGGAGGAATGACCTAAAATAGAAAACAATATCACCAAATAAAAGTTAAACAGTATATGCAGTGGACTTCCTAATGTATGCTAGATTTGGGAAGTGTGTTACTTCCTAGATGGATGTCAATCCACTGTTTAAAATAACTTAATGCTATAAATAAAGGAAATCATACTGTAGTTAAAATTATTTAGGTATTTAATTCATCTACAATAAGCAAATTCATTCACAACAAGATAAGCTATCACTGAATCTGAAGGTCAAGGTATTTATTATGAGTACTGGGAATGGTCAGGGTCCAGATTGTGGGAAAGTTTTAGGTATTTGGTGGAGGTTTAGAAACTTTATTATTGGTTCTCTGGTCAAAGACACAGAGACTGACATCGGTCTAGTATGACCAGATGTCGGTTTAGGTTAACCGGTGACGGTTGTGGGGTAACCGGTGTTGGTATGGTTATGGTACAATAAACTCAATAAAAACTTGTGAGGGTGATAGATCTTAGGATAGATGGAAGATGGAAGGGAAATGGCTAGGTTCGTATGCATCTCAAGTATGCGAAGTAATGATTGAAGGTCCAAGTATGGGAAGTATCAAAGGTGTGGATAAAAAGGATGGTCAATTTTGCATGGAGGAAAAATGGTGGGGGAATGAAAAGTGAGAGCAGAAACTAATAATAGAAGTAAAAGGATCTATCTAAATGAAAAATGGACAAGTGTTGGTTAGTAAAATATTACTATTTATACGAGCTTGATGCCTGGTAGGTAATGTTGGGTGATCAAATGGAATGAACTTGATGTAGTACTGACACTTCCCCGGATGCTCTCATGAAGGAAAATGGTTGTGTGGTTCCTTCCGGTATTGGCTATGGATGCTCTGATATGCATTTACTAACTCTTGGTTTCTACTTGTATGCAGCTCTCAGTTTTCTCACTTGTTCTCAAAATATGTGATCTATCTCTCAGAAATGTGTGCCAACCCCAAAATAAGGTTGTTTTGCGGGATTAAATTGTAACTCGAAGATAGTTCCGGGTTAACTAGAAATGGTTAAGGGTAACCGACATCGGTTAGGGTGGGATTTCCTAGGTTTACTAAACTTTGCAGATCCCCTTGGTTTTACTAGAATATCATTCGTTCTTCTCGACGGAATTAGAATGGAAGATTCCTTTTAACATTTGGGAATGTGGTTAGATGGAATGTAGGCATTGATTTTTAGGGTTTGGATAGGTCTTAGTTAGTTATGGCAACTTACTAAGAATAGGTCTTAGGGTGAGGTGGCTAGATGAGGTGTCTAGGTGAGGTGGATATGTAGAGCATTATTCCAATTAGGATATTTAAACAATAAATATGGTGAGGATAATGAATTAATTTATTTAAATTAATTAAATTAATATTATAGTGGGGTGAAGGGGGCCATGGCTAGGTGGATGTGTTCATGGTGTTTATTTTTTGTGGGACCAAGGGGAGTGTGACCTAATTTTGTTGTCTACATTTTCCCCCTTTTGTCATTGTGTAACTTTTATTGGTAAGTGACGCTGACAAAAATAAGATGTGGTTGCCCCATGTGTGGTTGAAGGTAATCCCCCTCAAACTAGGAAATGACGAGGTAGAAGGTAAAATCAGTGAGTGGTTTGATAATAGTTGAATGTGATGAAGAGGAAGGTGGGCAATGGGAGTAAAAAAAGTAGAAAGGGCCCTACTCGGGTAAGCTAGGTAATGGGTTTAGGTTCAAAGGTAGTAACAGTTCAATACACACGCATGTGCATGTATAAACTACAACACAGTACCAAGTTGAATAGCAAGAAAAGTCTACATTGCCTAAGTTCGATAGATTTATCCAAACTAGTTTGAAGTGATTCTGGTATCCAACATATAGTGATATGGTTAGGAAACACGATGTAGGTCAGGTACATGAAAGTTTAGGTAGGTTTTGGTACATCCAAATGTTGGGTCAAGATAAATGGTCATGGCAAGAGGCAAGGTAGGGTTAGTATGTCCATCAACACAGGTAATAGTGCCACAAGGTATAGTAAACACATGAGGTCACAAGTCACTAGAAATGTTCCAGGTCCAAGTATCTAGGTCACGGTAAGGGTAGGGCCAAGGCATGGGAAAAATAATGAGTCCTCGAATGAGGATGAGGTGAGGGGAGAAATGTTAAAGTCAAGAAGGTCAAGTGGTGTGGCCAAGTGAGGTGAGTGTGGGATAACTAGGGATTCAAGTCAAAAATTGGGGGTAGGGGGTAGGGAAAAAAGGCTAAGCAGGGAAGCCAATGATAGTTTAAGGTAACCGATGCTGATCAAGCAAGGACTAACCACGGTAAGATAGGGCATAGGATCAATGTTGGTTATGGTCAACTAATGCTGGTTAGGTCAGGGTTGTTATAAAAAGAGAAAAATCCACATTTTTTCAAATCATTTTTCTTTGAGCGAATTAGGAAAATGACAAGCAAAAAATAAAAAAGGTGGAAAGCGAGAGGGTGAGGCTGGGGACTGAGTTGGCGAGCCACGTGGCTAATGAGAGTTGGTTGATAGGTGGATCTATGAGCTAGGTGGGATCGATCTGATTGGATTGAGTGATTGGAGAGCAAGAAATCATTTGGTGATGACAGAGGCAAGAGAGGGATCGAGGGGACCACCAGTGTAGTGGCCAGAGGTGCCACCACGTAGATGGCAGCACGATGAGGTAGGATTTAATACCGTGTGTTGTTTTATTTGTTAGATTGAATTAAAGGATAGGTGGGTAAGAATGGTTTTTTATTTTTGGGGGGAAAAGAACTTGTGAATTATGGGAGGGAAATCCAGTAAAATAGGAGTAGGGAGGGAGGGGATTAGGTGAAGAAGGGGTAGCTAAGGGTGAGGGATTTAGGTAGGATTGGGTGGGTAGAAGGGAGGAAAAAGGAATTAAAAGGAAAAAATGGGGGTTGGGCATTATGGGTTTTTGACATGACAGTGACTGGCGTCGGTTGGAGGGTAGCTAACGTCGGTGTTGGTGCGCCAGTATCAGTCACGAAATAGGTGACTGATGCCGGTTGAAGGGGGACTAGGGTCCGTTATGAGTAACCGGTGTCAGTCGGATTTGGAGAAAAAAGGAGCCAAAAGGTGCCTAAGGTTGGGTGGGTGAGATAGATAGGGGTGAGGAAAGTGGTGTAGGTGAAAATCATAACATAGGTAAGGGGTAACAATAGGTAAGGGTGGAGTTATTATGGGAAAAAAGGTATAGATGTGTGGGAAAATATGTAAGGTCAAGGAGTGGGTCAAAAATGGAAGTAAGTGAAGGATCGGGGTGTGTGTAAATAGGTAAGGTGATATTGGGTTGGGTAGGTGGAGGGTAGGTAAGTCGATTGGTTAGGGTTGGGTTAGGGTCAGTTGGTGATGGTTTGTTTTGGGGTAGAGGGTAGGCCAGGGGATAAATGGGTAAGTAGCAAAGTAACAGAGGTAGGGTAACGGGAATGACTATGGGTGAATGTAGATATAGTCTTGTTTAAATGATGTGATTTTTTTGTTGGATGCAGGTGAGAGATCAGTTGAGGATGTGAGATAGGGTTCCAACCCCTGCTCGTGATAGTTTGTGGCACAAAAACACCTGAGAAGTTGTGGCATGTTGAGGAGGTGGGCCTAAGTGGGGTCCGATGCTACTGGTATACAGTCTGGTAACTGATTCTGATGGTCACCCTCATCGATAGATGGGATTCGGTGACCAACACGTTCCACCTACCGGTGGGTGAGATGACAGTTACCCTGGAGGACGTGTTCAGGATCCTATGGTTACCTATATTGGGTACACAGGTATATTCGATCTCCTCATAGGCATCAAAGGAGTTGATGTTGACAATGTTTGCTGAGGGGATGGCGGAGCTGACATTCCATACTGCCAGCTTGAGCTATGGGGAGATGTACCTAGCCCATCCAGAGGAGACGAGGCTAGTAGTTTTACTGATGGAGGTAGTCTGTTGTTTTACACTGTCGGATGTAGAGGGTGGGAGATTCCCACGATCACTGAAGGGAGTATTACATGACATGATGACGGAGAGGACCCGATTTTCCTGGGTGACAACATTCTTGGTGCAGTTATACAGAGAGTTGTGGGCGTATGGGTGGCTCCATAGGTTTAGCCTATGTTGCACCTTTTTACTTCACTATTAGGCCTATGAGCACATTGTCTATGTGCGTCTAGTGGGTATGCCTTTAGTAGATGCCTTTCAGCTGGGTTTTGTATGTATGGGGTATAGGTGATGGGTGCCTGTTATTGGAGAGCAGCGATCAGATAGGGCTACACATGATGTAGCATATTACCGGAGGCTACTGGAGGGATTATCCAGGGTAGATATTATATGGAGACCATATGTGGGTTATCCCTCATATAGGAAGATGGCTCAGGAGCTAGCTGGCCTTCAGCTACTCAGGTGGATAGAGGGGTGTCATGCAGGAGAGCACAAGATGATCCCTGTAGATAGGGTCTGATGGCTAGTTTGGACTATTACAGGATATACCACTACCCTTCCCACAGTAATAGAGGGATGATGTGGAGAGACCACTGCCACTTCCACAGCTGAATAGTACCTATTGGGTAGGAGGAGTAGGTTACAGACCGGTGGATTGATGATGTCGGCATGATAGGCAAGTATAAACAGTGGTGGAAGTCCCAACTATGAGAAGAACCTCCCAGGCCCGGGCAGCCAGATTTAGCCACCATCACTATCCTAGAGAGACACCCTATAGGGGCAGGTGGTGACCATGATTACCCAGTTAGGTATGGTGTAGGGGTAGTTAGCAACATCGGAGACAGAGATGGCCACATTGCATGTGCAGGTGGCCAGTCTACAGGTCTAGATGGCCCAAAGTGGAGATGGGGATGGTGATGATGGTCAGGTGGCCACCTTACAGGTGCAGGTTACAGGGTTACAGGGGCAGCTAGCCACTACACAGGTGCAAGTCATAGGGTTACATGGCCAGCTAGCCACTGAACAGGTGATAAATCATAGACCTTACAGGACTAGATATAAGCACAGGGGAAGAGGCCAATAGCACCTCCACATGCATAGGGACAAGGTCCCAATTCACAAGCAGGAGTGAGACAGGGTCCCACAGGACAGGTACAGGAGCTGAGGCCGATGGGGCCACCACAGGCAATACCCCTATCTAGGTTACAGGATGCCTTAGGTGATGCCAGATACTATCAAGATCAGTTGATAGTTGTCAAGATAGATTTTATATCTTATGGAGAGTACAAGGCACAGTAGACCTCCAGTGAGAGGACAAGATCCCGTACTCACAATGTGGAGAGCATAGGGGACCATCGAGCCTCGAGACATGATCAGGTTGAGGCCACCAGCTAATGAAGGCAAGCTCTAGGTGATGTACTAGTAGGGGGGCGACCACGACCTATGGCAGGTGATGAGATGATACCAAGCCATCAGACATGAGCTGAGGACGATAGACTGGAGAGACTGACATGGAGGATGTTTGGTAGGATGAGGCTTGATGCCCATCCCTACATTTTGATGTATTTTAGTCATTTTTTATATATACTGGCCTATGTGCTGAAGATAGTGAGGATGTATGAGAGTTGTGTATATTTTTTAGCATATATCGGCCTGCGCGCCGAAGATGGTGAGGTTATATATGAGAGTTTTTGAGAGATTTGTTTATCTGTACCGGCCTGCATGCTAAAGATATTTATGTATATGGATACACATGATTGGATATTTGTATTGATAGAGATGATGATGATTATGGGCATAATGTTCTTGTGTTGATACAAGTTTATTATTATGCATAGATGGATTTAGGATAGGTGTGTTAGGCATGGATAGAGTCAGGTTATAGGTATGGATCGAGTTAGGTTGTAGGCATGGTTGAGTTAGGTCATAGGCATGGAGTGAGATAAGTTTTAGGTATGGTGGAGTTAGGTCATAGGCATGGATTGAGTCAAGTTTTAGGCATGGTGGAGTTAGGTTGTAGGCATGGATTGAGTCAGGTTTTAGGCATGGTGGAGTTAGGTTGTAGGCAAGGTTAAGTCATGTTTTATTTTATGCATGGATGAAGTTAGGTTTTAGCCATGGTTGAGTTAAAATTGGTTGAGTTTGTAATTCATTAATGTGTGTGATTAATGATGATATAGTCACTGTTTGAGATGTTTTATAATATATGCATGATAATGGTAAAGAAATGGTAGTCATAATAAATGTATGTTTTGACGATGATAAAAATGTGAAGCAATTTGTTGTTTGTTTGGTTTAATTTACAATTTTGGATATAAAAAGGAAACTAAGTAGGGTAGAATGTGATTGAGGAAAATGAAAAATTAATTAATTAGGGTAGAGAGTGGCCGAGCTAACCTCCCAGGGCCCCATGCCCTTGGAGTGTTACCTACATAGTCCCGGTGAAAAGGGACCTCAAGCCGATGTAGTTCTCCCATAAGCTAGGGAAGAATGTGAGGAGGTATGAGAATGAGTTAGTAGGTTTTAGGCATGATTTGAGTTTTAGGTCTGTTAGGTATGGGTGAATTGTGGGCACATTGGTATAGGCGATTTTGATTGTGGCAGAAGAAGAAGATTACCTAAAGGTAAGCGTCGAGGACCAATTCCTATATAAGGTAATCAATACGTAATAAAGAATGTTAAAAGATAAGAGGGGACAAGAAAGCTTCCTGATTGGTTAGGATCATAACGAGTAGGTCATACCTTGGTGGGCTGATGAACGTAGGACCCTAAAGACATTGCATGATTGATTGTTCTAAGGGTGAAAAGTAGTCACATGATCACCAAATGTCATGGTTCCAAGAGGTCCATTGAGGCCATAAGAAATCAAAATGTAAATGGGGAGTGGGAAAAAAATTGATTAGTTTATATGGTATTTGGTAGTATGCCTTGTGGCAAGAGATCCAGATTCATAATGGGCGAGTCCATGATGAAAAAAATTTTTGTTTTCAATTGTATTTGACATAGAATGATCGATGCGGGAAGTCTATATGGGATGAGGAAATTAACTCCTTGATGTCTTCATGAAGTTGATTGATGCGGGAAGCTTCAGATTCTCTCTCTCATTTTTTTTTAACAGGATTTCCATAGTTTTTCTTCAAAGGAGCAGTCTATTTATAGCAGCAATTGTAGAGAGAAAGATGTCCTTTTGAGGGAGTCATTTTTTATTGGAAGTTTGACTCAAGGAGTTGAATCCCATGTGAGGGTTTTTATATCATGGAAAAGACCAAGGTGAAGAGTAGGATTCTTGTTTAGAAAGTAGGGTGAAACGAACATGGGATTTCATCGAAAATCAGATGAAAAGTATCCATGAGAATCATGCTATGTGCAACGTAGTGGTACACATATTTAAGAGAAGATAGGAAAGTGACGAGTATGCACATGATTCTTGTTTAATCATTGGTGAGGTGTAAGACGTGTATAGCACTCAAGGGACGAGCATGGGAAGAGACAGAAGATGAGGAAGGACTAAAAGTCAACAGGTAGAATGGTCAAAGATACAAGGAATTAAGGGGCTCAAGTTCAAGTTTACCATCGAGTGAAGATAAATGATAAGCACCTGATCCATAAGTATGGGTCATGATGTATGGTCCAAGCCAATTAGGAGCAAATTTTACCCATTTAATTTTTTCTACTTTGGTTACATGTTGATTTTATTTCAAGACAAGGTCACCGACTTGGAAGGTTCGTTCATGGACACGTTTTTTATAGGCACGTTTGATACATTTTTGGTAAACTTGAAGATGGTAAAGCACATTAAGATGTAGTTCATCTAATAACTCAAGTTGTGCTAAACGGTCCTGACAAAAGTCATCATCATTGAGCATGTCATGGAGATAAATGCAGAGTGAGGGAATCTAGACTTCGACAGGTAGAATAGCCTCTGTACTGTAGACCAAAGAAAAGGGTGTGGCAATAGTGGAAGTATGGATACTAGTGTGGTATGCACATAGGGTGAAGGAATGTGCATATGCCAGTCCTTCCTAGTATCGTTAACCACTTTCTTGAAATTTTGTTTAGGGTTTTGTTGGTGGATTCAACTTGGCCATTGGTTTGTGGGTAGTAAGGTGACAAGAAACTTAGCTGAATATTGAAGGTGTCGCAAAGTTTTTGCATGGTTTTATTTTTGAATTGTTTTCCATTATCAATGATGAGGCGATGAGGAACACCAAAGTGACAAATGATGTGATGATTAATGAACTCACATATATTCTCAGCTTTCGTGGAGATGATTGGCATGGATTCAAACCATTTTGTGTAGTATTCGGTAGTGGTGATGATCCATTGATGTCATTGGGAAGAATGTGAATTGATCTCTCCGACCAGATCCAAACCCCATTGAGAGAAGGGCCAAAGGTTACATGTGACCTGTAAGGCATAACTGCGCGTATGATGAAGGTTGGCATGTTTTTGGAATTTTACACAATGTTTGATATAATCACAACAATCATGGTTAAGGGTCGGCTAGTAATATCCTAGGTGAAGAATACGCTTAGCAACAGTAAGGCCACTGAAGTGACCTCCACATATGCCATCACAAACTTCCTTGATGGTATAAGAAATTTCAGAACTCATGAGGCATCGTAAGAGAATACCATCAAAGTCTTGCTTATAGAGGAGGCCTCCCATGATGATATAATGAGAGACCTTTTTAAGAAAAGCGCATTTTCTATTACGAGTGAGGTCAGGAGGTAAGATGGAACAGGAAAGGTAGTTTTAGTATTGTTTATACCAAAGGTCACTTGGGTTAGGGGTAGCGGTTCCAATGGAGTAAACTTCACAAGGTAAATAAGAGGGTGATTGCAGTCTTTGTATGGTGACAAATATTTTAGAATCGACAAGTGAAGCGGAGAATTGAGAAGCCAAGCAAGCCATAGTATCTACAAATTTTTTGGTCAAATGTGGGATGGTCTAAAGGGCAAAGTGGTCGAAGGTGGTCAAAAGTATGTCTATATGATGTTTGTACTTTTGAAGTGTCTCATTACGAGCTTTGGTAAATACCATTGACTTGGTTTACGATGAAATGGGAATCACCAAAGATGTTTATGGATTTGAAATCCAAGACATAGGAAGCTTAGAGACCTAATACGAGCGCTTCGTATTTGGAAATATTATTTGTACAGTCAAAATCTAGTTTAAAAGACAAAGGCATGGGTTCACCATCAAGGGGATTGAGGATAACTCCTACCCCACCCCCACGCTGACACTTAGAACCATCAAAGAAGAGTGTCATTTGGTAAGTAGGTTCGTCTAGGGAAAGGGTGGTAATTGACTCATCTGGAAAGTCAAAATTAGAGGGTTGATCCCCAGAAATAAGTGCGTCGGCCAATTGGTCAGTGATAGTTTGGCCCTTGATGGACTTTTGATGGATGAATTTGAGGTCGAGGTCGGCCAGAAGCATAAGCCAGTGTGTGGCACATTTATTTTGGTAAGTTTTTGGCATACATGAAGTGTAGGGGGTCGGTTTTGGTCACAACATAAGTTTTGTGGCAAAAAAATATAAGGCTAAGAAAAGTTTTTTGGGATGGATGTATCAGGTTTCGTAGTCCAAAATAGTACGGCTTATGTAATAAACTACATGCTCCCTGTGTTGTTCATCACGATGAGTGAGCATGGCCCCCAAGGAGTGATCAGTAGCTGAGATGTATAGTTAGAAGGGTTGATCATCTTTAGGTGGAATGAGTATGGGTGGTTGGAAAAGGTAGTTGTTTTAAGGCCTCAAAATCTTTATGGTAGTCATCATCCCATTTAAAGGAGACATCCTTTTTGAGATGATGATGAAATGGCTGACATCGATCAGAAAAGTTGTGAAATGAAACGGTGAATAGACTGCAACTTATCTTGTAGGCTATGTAGCTGCCTATAGGTTAGTCAGTAGAGGCATTTCAAGAATGGCCTTGACTTAAGCAGGTTCAAACTTCTATACCATGTAAGGAAACAATAAATCCCAAGAGCTTTCCTAAGAGAACCGTGAAGACACACTTCTTGCGCTAAAGGCGAACACAATACTTAATGAGGCAGTCAAAGATAGTTTTTAGGACGGCGAGGTGCTCAGAGCGGTGTTTAGATTTAGCAAGGATATCATCTACGTAATCTTCCAATATACGGTGCATGATGTCATGGAAAATGTAATTCATAGCCCACTGATATGTGGCACCAACATTTTTAAGGCTGAAAGGCATGACTCGATAGTAAAAGGTTCCCCAAGGGGTGATGAATGTGGTTTTATGTTGATCCTCTAAGGCAAGTAAGAATTTGTTATAACCAAAGAAACCATCCATGAGTGATAGCATCTCATGACCAGTAGATAAGGTCAACCAACTAATCAATACCTGGTAGAGGAAAGCCATCTTTGGGGAAAGCTAAGTTGAGGTCACAGAGATTTGTGCAAATGTGAATTCCCCCTATCACCTTAGTGACGGGGACAATGTTAGAAATCCATTGAGGGATAATCAATGGGTAAGATGAAGGAAACAAAAAGGAGGCAGCTGAATTTCTTCTTTAACCAGAAGAGCAACGCGAGGGTGCATTTTCCTCATATTTTGTTTTACGGTGTTTGGCATCAGAAACGATTATGATATTGTGGACCACTATGGTGGGGTAAATATCGGGCATGTCAGTGTAAGACCAAGAAAAAGCATGGATATGATTTTTGAGAAAAGAAGTGATGGCCTCCTGTTGAGTAGTATCTAAAGATTGGTTGATCTTTAGAATGTGTGGGTCATCCTGAGTATGGATGTTGATCTCGATAGTAGATTCATTCAACATGATTTATGCATCTCAGATGGTAACGACTGATGAATATATTAGTCTTCTACACCAAGGTAGGTGAGTATAGATTCATCATCCTGAGCATTCAACATGACATTAATATAAGGTGTATCATCATCGATCATTTTAGGATATAGGAAGGGAAGAGAAGAGGGAGCCTTGCCCTCGCGTTGATAAGTTAGAGGCCCCAAGGAAATGGTGTTTATGAAAAAATAAAAGTTAGGAGGAATGGATTCTGGATCCATTGACTCTGTCGGTGAAGGTGGTGAAGGTGGTGATGGAAGGTGGAGAAGGGATGATCGATGTCTTCAATGAGTTCAATGTGAGCCTTCTTGGTAGGTGGTTCAGTAAATCTGATACCACTATGGTCATTATGTTTGTGGGTAGTACATGGAATAACAGTATGGTGGCCTTGCTTGTAAAATCCAAAACCAAAACCCTTCCACACACATTGTGCATGGTGTGGCTGAAACGGCGATTGGTGAGTGACTGGAGGTCAGACACAAAATGGGTGGGTTTGTGATGGTGGTTCAGGTGTGTAAGTTGTAGTATCAAGTCCCCCATATGTGAGATTAGTGCAAAGGTGGGGAGGACCGTAAAAGAGATGCACTCTCCCATGTGGTGATCATAGTCAAGGGTATTGGTGAAGGCTTCCGTACTCTTGTGAAGTAAGTAATGTGTTGACATTATATAGGCGATACTCCCCTAGAGTGAGGCATTGAAAAATGACCTTCCAAGGGATTAGTGGTCGATATGTGGGTAGCTAGGATAGATGATGTTTTAGAGATTGGATCAGAGGTGGAGCTAACTGGATTGGGAGGCTAATGGGTTGGCCAGTGGAGGTTGTGGCAGTGGTAGGATGGAGGAGGTATGTGTAGTTGAGGTAGCTGATTGCACTGGTAAGTGGAGGTGTAGGTGAAGAGGAAGTGGTCATGGAGGTAGACACCTTAATGGGTATACAAGCATGTCATTGGGTCGGTAAAGCATGTTGTATGTTTTAAAAGGTGATGGGTCAACTGGAATAGTATAGGTATGTCCTTCATGCTCAAACTTCACACAACGATGCAAAGTGGAAGGAACGGAGCCCATAACCCAAATCCAGGGTCTTACCAAGCAACATGTTATATTGAAATTCCCCCTCTAAGATATAAAATAACTCTGGAATAGTATGGGGGACCATGTAAATGTGGAGGATGAAGTGCCTAGTGTAGAGGTGATAGCATCATTGAATGCCAAGACAGTATGTTTGTAACACCATCGACAAATGTTATATTCTTCTTTTGCATTTCAAGTGTTGACATGTGATTTTCTTGATAAAGATGTGTTCTTTTGACTGTTGAAGATCATGCTTGATATGGATAAATCATTTATGTTCTTAAAAATCATTAGACTAAAATAGTATGGCTTTCAAGAATTCATTTTCACTTTGGAAAGGTAAGCTGCAATCTGGCTTTAAGAGTTGCAGACTTATTCCTATCTTTTGACTCATCCTTGGATCAATTCCAGTGATCCAAGGAATGTTTTAAATCTTCTTCATAGACTAAATGGTAAATTGAAATTCAGTAGTTTGAGGGACATAGCGGACTGAACTTTGTATGTTACAAATTCTTTGGTCTTATTTGAACATGTTTTTCGTTCAGTTGTATGTTTTTGCTCGGGTCTTTGGTGATTGATCATGGCAGGACATAATGGACGTAAAACAAAATTAATTTATGTTTATGACAAAGGTGGAATTCGGAGTCCTAAAAACCAAAAGATTATCCTAACAGTATCCTAAGCTAGGTAAGAACACCTATGTTCTAGCTACATCTACTTATTTGGATTTTATTCTAACCTAAGCCTCTTATTCTATTTTGTTGGATTGGTATCCTAACCTAAGTTTTTGTGCTAAATGAATATGGGAGAGATTACTAAAGTAATGCTAGGCTATTTTAACTAATATCTAATACTATATGGTTATGAATTTAATCTAACCTAAGGTGGGAATTACTAATGGCAATGTTTTAAGACCTAAGGTGGTTATTGTTAGACTAACCTAAGTTTTATGGGATCCATCCTAAACTATTGAAAGGGAATCTAAGGGTCACATGTCTCTAAGGCAATGGTTCCAATGGCATTTAAGTGAGTTGATAGGGTTTAATGAATGGTGGTACTACCAGTTTTGGTAGGGGATAGTTGACTATAGTGGAGGCATACGTGAAAGCTCCATTAAAGATGGAATTGCATGTTTGGATGGAATTGGAATTCACCAATTTTAGGAGGTGGTGGCAAGGAAAGATAAGCAAGAAATTTGGAATTAATGGCATTAATGGACCTTGGTTTTTGTGTGCAAATCATCTTGGAAACTTGGAAAGCGGGTTTGTGGGAGGTTGTTTGGTTTTGCATGCATTACAGATTTTGCTCTACATGGAGCTATCTGGTTCTTCAAACCAGTAGTTTGACCTTCACTTTAAAGTTATGTTTGGTTTCTATGGTTTATTTTTTATCAAAGGAAAGTATATGAGGCATAGGAAGAAAATATGTTTGATTGTTGATCTTTTGTGGAGGAGAAAAAGAGTTGGAAGCTTGGCTGGAATTCTCCTTTGATTTGGCAGAAGCACTATCAAGCATGATAGGCTCTACCCATTAAGATTTTATGCTTTCTTCTAAATGATTCATTAGAATAACTTTGCTCTTATGCTTATTAATATTTGCATGATTTTTCTGGTTGATTACTTGCATGCTTTTATGAATCTCTGTGATTTTTGGATATGAATCCAAGGCAAAAATAATGTTGTTTTGGAGACTCTTTCTCTCTATGCAAGTTCAATGATAGCAAGCATGTGAAGCTTGTATGCAAAACTTGTTTCTGTAGCTCTTTTTTTCATTCTAGAACTTGCATTCGAGGTTGTTGTGTTTTGAATAGGACTTCGTTGCAATATGGGGTTCTGAACTTTAAGGAAATCTTGAGTTCTATTTGATCTTGTATTTGGGCTTCGTGTTTTGATATAAACTTGTGTTGGAGCTTCGTTTTGTTCTGAACCGGTGTTTGGAAACTTATGCAGCCTTTAACGGTTGCTTGAAGTTTGTATTTGGCACTATACTCATATTTTATTACTTGTGAAGTTATGAAATTTTGTGTGAAGCTCATGTTAAACATTGTACTCATATTTGGTACTTGAGTGTTAAGAAATTTTAATTGAATCAACGAATTCAATTCTATTATGGTATTTTTGTGTTGGGTTTTACTTGTATTAAAAGTTTAAAGCTTATACCTCTTTTATGGAATAGCTTACCCACAAGAAAACTAGGAGATAGTTTGGATGAGTTTTTTGGTAATCTCTTCGAGATCTTGAACTGGGAATGTCTTGTTTAAATGAATGTGATTTTTCTTTTTTTAAGACTGTATCTTCTTCTCTGAGATGGTAATGGTATAAAATTTGGGGGTATTATTTTCCCCTCTGTTTGAGGAAACCCGTGTTCTGGGTTGACTATTTTGTTTAAAATTAAGTCTCCTCTGTCACAATTTTGAGGTTGTGAAAGTCTTGTTTTGGTTTTCTGTTTCAATTGCATTGGAGGTAAGAATGGGACATTTTTTTGACTTAAAATTTTTTGGGTTTCTTGCTCTCTCTTCAGATCCTTTAAAATAAGTTTTGGGTCTCATTGGAAGGTTGAGTTATTACCCTTATACACTAAGTTTATAAGGAAAGGATTGCTTTCTCCGTTCAGTTGTTTTGTGTATAGTTCTTTTTGAATCACGAACTACTTACTCTTCGTATTAAGTTGTTGAAGCATTTTAAAGAGACTTCAGTCCTTGAGTTTGTGGATACTTCTGAACTTGTTATCTTACTGTTTTGGGATTCTATTCTTGTTGGATACAATAAATGAGTTCTTGGGTCTTTTAAAGAGAGAGGAAATATATATTCTCTTGGGATCAGTATGCTATTTTTGGGACTGTAATGTGTTTTTCGTTCTCAATTGAATTGAACAGGAATTCATTTGTTAAGTAATGTAATGAATAATTATATGGACCTTTCCTGATAGAGATCTCTTTTCTCTGTCGTTTGGATAAGTTCATATAGTGAACTTCTCTGCTCTCGATTCTCTTATGAGATGGTGATTTATTTATGGTTTTTGGTCTACTTTGTTCGAATCATTTGTTGTAATGATGTAGAAATATAGTAGCTAAGTCGGTTCTGTTGATAAGTAAATGTATACTTGTTTGATCGATTGTCGTTGACTAAGCCTTGCTATATTTGGATGGATAGGAGTAGGTTTTGTCTCTTGTACTCTATCTTTTTGGGTGAACTAGAGTAGAGATTAACTTCTGTATGGGACTACTTTAATTTTTGAATGTTGGTTTCAGATCTTTGAATGATAACTTATAACATGTAGAAGTAGAACTAGATTTGTAGTTAAACTGTTTTGATTCTTTATACCCTCTTAGATTGAAATGGAATTACAATTAGATGTATATCTCAAATTTTGAATTTATAAGATTGTTATCCTTGAAAGGAAACAGTTAATTCATGTTATGAACCTGGTCTATTTTTCGTATGTTTTGAGTTTGGCTATGGTACATAATGGTTCTTCTTATTCTTTGCTTATGATTTAGATGAATCGTCCTAAAATGAACCATGTTGTAAAAACTTATTTTGTCTTATAGAAAAGATATATTTTGTATTCTATTAAGATAGAATTATGATATAATTGGATGGTAAGATCTATTTTTTGTTTAAAGGTAATTGATAGGATCAATTAAACTTTACGTTTTAAGACAGATGTTGTGGATTATATTCTGCTCTTCTCTTAAAAGTGAATCTAGATTTATTATTGTAATTCTTTTATGGTTGGTATCACTTATGCTTATTGTATTATATATTAATTGTCTCATTAAAGCAGAGTTTTTTTAATGAAACAATTAGTAGAATGCACTTTGTTTTAATGCTTAGTGTTTATCATGCTCAGTTTGTTGAACTGACCTGTGCTAGCAATTTTTGCAGATGGACATCGTAAGTGATAAAAGAAGGCAAAAAATTATATGATGCATTGGTTGATATAAGCCTAATTATTTGTAAAGAATTCTAATTCATTCTTTAGTTGTATTGAAAAAGAAAAGTTGTATACTTTTTAGAATGAAGACTATTGTTATGCAGTACACCTAAAGTGCATAGTCTTGTAAATATATAAGTTTATTATGAGGAATTGTGAGTTGAGATTTAGTTGCATTGGTTGTGTAAATTATCTCATACTTTTATAAAGGAGATGGAAGTTCTATCTTTTTGATATTCTTCATATTATTTTATGCTTATTTGGTTATCCTTTGATAAGATGGATAAAGGGAGTTAGTTCAATTTCCCCTATAAGATGCATCTTGTAAAGTTGCATAAGATGATGTTTATTATCTAAACAATTTACCATAGTAATGTGATGTGTAATGAACATGCAGTATGAACTATAGAATTGTGAATGATAAACCCTAACACTTAATCATGTAGAGGAAGACTCTTCCTATCTCAAATGAATGTAAACCAAAAAGGATTGGAGATATGATTATTAATCATTAGACTTCATTTTGTATGAAGTCTACTTAGTTGGACCTATGTGGTTGTTATACCTCCCTAAATGGTTAAATTACATTATATTGAAACTTATGATAGTATTGTCCTGATTTGGTTAACTGTTTATTAAACTAAGTAAACGAACATTAAAAGCAATCATGAGTTAAAGGAAGTTCTTCAATGCTTAATTGATTCAAGTATGGAACAAGAACTTAAGGAGTTTTGGATTAGGGTTTAGCCTGGATGTTGTAATCTGTTTTATAATCCAAATTAATTAAACATTAATAACCTCCTAGGGGTATGTACATCTCGATGAGGCAGTTTCTGTGGGATGTTGGCACACACCAACTATAGGGTTGTACTTTTGAGAATACTTAGGTCTTCTCGAGAATACAGTGATGCAGTTGACATGTGGCAACACCCTTCTGCATTGATCATCCAAATCTACACACATTTAGACTTGAACATAGTTTCTCTCTAGGTCTAGTTATTAGCATGTTTAGGATAGGAAGTAGCCCTTTTATGACTTAGGGTACCTTGGCACATTTGGTTGACTAGGGTCGACTAAGTATGCCCATATACCCTAAGTCATCATGAGCATCTTCCTATAATAAATTATGTTGTAGCCTAGAATAGGGTTAAACCTTGGACAAGTGGACTAACATTAGTCAGTAAAGACCATTTTAGATAACAGATGAGTGAGGTGAAGGACGTATTCCAAAATGACGAGTATGTCATCTAGGAATAGTGACATAAATAGTATGTTGAAAATCTTTGGCCAAAGTATCGCAAGTTGTTGGTTGCATTGTCTTATGTCACCTAGTTTAAAACAACGTGATGTCAGATGAATATTGGTAGAAAATATTCATATAGGTTCTTTAAACAGGTCACTCAGTACCCGGTTTTGGGTAGGAAAACCAAGTATATGGTAAGTATTCAATACTTAAAGTTAACATAAATAGATCGGTAGATCACTGAGTTATGAAATGAATAGATCAGTGGATAACCAAGTCATTTACAGCTGCATATGGTTATCTGTTATGAGATTGATTGGCATGGAATGTGTGTTCTAAATGATGTTTTATTTATAACAGAGAACATTATGTGAAAAAAAAAATCCCTTGTTTCTAAAGTCTTAAAATGGGAATAATGTTACATTTAGAGGTGATAGCGTCATTAAAAAAATGCAACATGACGGGATGTTTATGCATGAAATTGTCAGGTATGCGTATTTGGTCGAATGCATGGGATGAGATGATGTTAATACTAGCGCCCCCATCAATCATAACACTTTGAAAACTTGTATTATCAATATGGACAGAGATGAAAAGGGTTGGATCAGGGGTCATCAATATGAGTGTGGTGTGATCTCTTCATCTGAGAATCTAAGGGTGGCTACTTGGTGAGTAGGTGGAGGTGTAGGAAGAAGGTGGTAATTTGGTGAGAGAGGCTACATGATGGGGTGTGATAATGGAGGCTATGGGTGTGGGGTCATTGGGTAAAACCTCAATAGATTGAAGAACCTCCATGAGAGCTTGACGATGGGATTTAGAGGTTTGGATGAGGTCATATAGAGACATTTGGAGGGAGGATTGGTGTAATTGTTTAAGCATTACACGATGTGTAACCCCATTAGAAATAGGATATGTGGGGCCGCGGATAGTGACTGTAGGTGTGGGTGTAGATGGTATGTTGGGTATGGGGTTGGTTGGTGGGTCACTTGCTTTCTCCTTACCGTTGTCCTTCTGAGAATGGGTAGCAATGCGGATCATGTTGATTTGAGGCAGGGAGGTGGATGAAGTAGGTGAGCCATGAAAGGTATAATGACAAGAAGGGCAAAAGCCAAGAGGTGGGAAGGAACCTTGTGAAATGAGTTGGGCACACCAACATTTGGGTGGGGGTTTGGCGAGTTCTCTGATACAAACCTTGTTAATTTCAAATCTTGTGGATGGATATAAGAGTTGTGGGGGTGGAAATTTTGGTCACTGAGTAGGCAATGAGGGAAGAACTGTGGGAAATTGGTGATGGTGAAATGGGGTCCTCATCGAGAAGGTCATCATCATTAACGTTGTCTTCAGGAGGACACAACTGGATAAGGATGGTTTTCAAAGCCTTACATTCCTCCACATCGTGCCATGGCACACGATGGTAGGTGTAAATTTTGGTTTCATCAAACCCTTTTGGTTTGGGTTTGAGGGGGTCATAAGGTCTAAGAGGTGGTAATGTGATGATAGAAGTTTGAGGAGGTTGGTTAAAATTTTGGCATAGGACCCTGCTAGTGGATCACAATGGGAAGTGAATGTGGGTTTGGGTGTAGGTGTGTTTAGTTGTATCGAGGAAGACTCTTTGCATGAGGGGGAACTGGTTGGGCTACTAGGTTTAGGTGTGTGGTGTGGTCTTAGGTATTGGTCGTGTTTGCTTGGGTAGGGGTATGGTAGATGAACTGGCAAGAGAGTGAGTGGTTGTTTTGACTACCTTAGTTGGAGGGTAGCATATTTTTGTCTTTAGGTTGCACCTTCTTGGGTAAAGGTGATATGGGTGTACGAGGTCTAGAGGGAAAAGTGGATGGTGGAAGAGGGTGGATTACCCATGGGGGATAAAGGAGGTGCTATGAAGGTAGATGGTGCAGGTCATGTAGGTGGTGTGAGGGAAAGGACTGAAGTGTCGTGGGTAGTGAAGAAGTTATTGACAGGTATTGGAGGTATGGGTGGTAAAAAGGTTACAGGTGTGGGCGGAAGTCATGTGTGGGGTGCTTGGGTATGTTAGAGGTTTACGAGGGAGAAATGGGTTGTTGTGTTCTTGGTTTACCAATGGGTGAAGGTTTCTTATCGTAGGGTCAAGGGGTGAGGTCCTAAGATAGACGGAAGGGGTGAAAGTGATGAGGGTGTGATTGGCGAGGTTGGGGTATGAAATCGATGGGATTGGTTCTTCTGTTTGGGGTCAGAGTAGGTTTGGTGTTGTTTTGGAGGATGTAACTAAATCTAATTTAATGGGTGGATGAGTAAGGTTATCCATTGGGGTGACCCCTAAAGTAGTAATAGGTTTAAGTGGAGGAAGATGATGTAGGTGTGGGTTTGGATTTAGATGCATGTTTGGTTATGGGTAGAGGTGTGGTGTTGGGCTATGATGGGTATCATGGGAGAATTTGTGATAGTTATGGTTGTGTTTGGTTTGGTGGCTGAAACACTTTTGGGTAGATAGTGGAGGTGTTAGCAAGTGACATCTGCATTTGTGTTGAGACAGGAAGTAGAAGATGCCCCCAAAGTAAGGCTCTATCCACATAATCTAAATGATCGGCTAAGCATGAGAACAGCATTGCTGTGGGTGAGGTTTATGAGGACCTAATGGTAATTCCCGTAAAATGTGTCTTAGAAATAGGGAATCACTAGCTTCATCTTTCGTGGGTAAGAGAGCCGAAAGTAAGTCAATAGGATCTTGGGTGGCTGATGGAGAATGCTCACCTAAGAGGTAAACGATCTTCACTTTTTGAAGGGTGGAGGATTGATGATATAGTGGAGGAGATGATGGGTACTCCTCTATGGGTGGAGGAGATAAATAAGTGTCCCCATGGGTCAGAGAAGTACAATTTGGGTGATAGTTCTCTAGGTGGAGAAGCCAAAGGTGAAGTGGTCTCTATATTAATGGAAGGCTCCTCACAGGTGAGGGAAGGAGATGAAAGGTGTTCCTCTATGGGTGGAGGAATAGGTGAGGTGGGTTTATGTGTAGAAGGAGGACTTTCAGGCTAGGATTTCCTCTATGGAAGGAATATGAGGTAATTGGGAAGCAATAGTGCCTCACTAAAAATAGCATGGACCTTGCGGGTATGGCTATAATGAGTTGAGGTCTCTCCAGTTTGATCAGAAGAAGGGGGCATGATTAGGAAATGGTTTCTTGAAGATGTGTAGGTTTTGGTTGGTAGGTGCGTTCGGATTATCCAAGTTAACTCACCTTTCTCGAGCATTTCTCAGACAATGTTATTGAATGTGATGCAATTACCATCACTATGACCTTTTACCTTATCATAGTTGCAGAAGTCATGCTCTTTATACCATGCAGGTGTGGGGTGAGCAGGATCAAAACCAGTGTGTGGTTTTATGGGCGGAAGGGTGATGGCCCCAGCTTTAATGAGGTTTTCTAAGACAGAAGAATAAGGTTCCCCAATTGGGGTATATTTCCATTGTTCTTGTCTAAATTGAAAATTTTGGACATGAGAGATTAGATGAAGGGCTTAGTCTGATTTGATGGATGATCTAGGTCGGCCTTGAGTACCACTGCGTTAGCGGTTCCCTTGGCTTTTAAATAATTATTTTTTGGTTTCAAAGAAGAAGAGGTATCATTTGACTTAAATGTCACATTCTTATTGCGTAGTTGGATTTTCTTTTCTTCGATTGCGTGAATCTCTAGCTTTCATGCCATGGTGAATGCCTCATCGAAGGTCCAGAAAGTCTGCACCTATAAGGTCAGTGAAACATGTCTAGCATAAGCCCATGTGAAGAGCTCTATGAGTTTGGTTTGTGGTAGTTGGAATGTGAGTTGATTGATCAGGCTACGCCAACGAGTGACAAAATCTGGATTTCATCATAATCTGACACGTAGAGTAGAGGTCAGTCATGCTAACCTTCTTAACAATGTTGATGGAGAAGTGATCCAAGAAGGCTTGGGCTACCTAATTAAATGAGTAGATAGAATGTCTAGGTAACCCACTCATCGAATGTTCAAAAGGTTTGATGTAACATCCTCATTTTAGACAATAGAACAAGTCAATTTTTTTTTGTTGATAATTGCATCCTGGTTCTAAATACCCAATTTAGAACTCACAATCAAATAACCATTCTTTATAACAGACAACCATATGCAGCTATAATGACTCAGAGTACCTTCCGATTCTATTCATTCCATGACTCGGTAATCTACCGATCTATTCATGAGTAATAAGAGTTGGCGTTTTTATTTAACACTTCACTCTTGCGGTTCTCTTCCCTATTCTGGGATTCGGAATGCTCTGTCTAAGGGAACCTAACTGAATAATTGTTACCATTATTCATCGGCATCTCATCCCTTAGACTAGGTGAATTAGGACAATGCAATCAGCAGCTTACAATACTTTGGCCAAAGATTTGAAACATATTGTTTATGTCTCGTATTCCTTAATGACATTACTCGTCAATCTGGAATACGCCCTTCACCCCCATTCTTATGTTATGTAGAATTTTCTTATACCGACTTCTGTCAGTCCCCTCCTATCTCAACTTATTCACTCGGAAATGGATTAACAAGGTGATAACGTTATATGAATGCCCACGAGGATTAGGGATACGATGACATACTGGTTCAACCCTAGTTAAACCAGTGTGTCAAGATACCCCGAATCTCCTAGGAAGGCTTATAAACATGACCACATTCCTAATCGGTTCATGAGTAACTCGTTCGAGATCAAAGTGTAGAATCTTAGCGATCAATGCAAAGGGTGTCGTCATAAGTCACCTGCATTGTTGTAACTTTGAGAAGATCCTAATCTTCTCGGAGGTACAACCCTCGCAGTTGACTTGTGCCGTCAACCTTTAAATCTGCCTCGGAAAGATCTACTTATTAATATGCGTTACGCACATGTGAGTTTAAATTACATTAAAGATGTTCCCCTAGGGTTATCCTTTCCCGATCCCTAGATTCTTCATCTTAGAATGACCTTCCTCAATAAAACCCATTACACGGTGGAGATATTAATGCCAAGTCTCATCATGGAGTTCTTAGAATATACATGATTCTAAGACAACGAAATTTGACAATAACTCATAAACTTCACATGAGATTGCCATCTGAACCCCATTAGGTTTATATCAGTTCTCCTGACTGAATTTATATTCATACCTATTAGTATCAAGATATAAATGATTAAGAATCCAATTAAAAGTTGTCCTGTCATAATCAAGACTAGGGATTAGTAATTTAATTCAGCTTGATTAGCATTCTGCTTAGGTTTATTTTTAATCCTATCTTTTAGAAAGACAATGATTTAAATTTCAATTTTGCTTTCAATAGAACAAATTAGAACTACTAAACACTCATAAGAATTCAATCACATTTTCTTGTAAGCTTTCATTGACAATCACAATAGTCTCCAAATTATACAAAGATAACATTGCCCATCTGATATATAAACAAAAGAGAGGTCAACTATCAAAATAAAGAATACAACACATAAGTAGCAAATACTTATTTCTATTCCTTTCAGAACGTATACAAATACTTTTTATGCATTCAACATACTTGATACAATGCTCAACGGAAAAGGAACATCTTTCCACATATAGTACATTTAGAAAATCAAGCTGTAATATTCATTATAAATCAAATTAAACAATCTGATCATACCGGTCATATCTGCATTGCTTTTACCACTTACGGCATCCATTTGCAAAAATTATCAACATGGGTCATTTCAATGAACTGAGCATGATAAGCACTAACTCTTAAAACAATTGCAAATCCATCAATTGTTTTCATTAAACACCCTGTTTGAATGATATAAAATCACCAAACAAGTAAACATGATTCAGACTATACATTAGGAATATATCATGTCTATAACGTGTAATAATAATTTTCGTTACAGAGTAGTACTATATACTTCTCAAAATATTTCATCAAAATATTAGGGATCAAGAAGAACAAAAGTATCCTAAGAAATTATTCATTGTAAATCCCAGGATGAAAAAACATCAGACAATCATGATATTCAACTTAAAAAAGAGGAATACCATATCAATCTTGATACCGTCATTATGTAAAAACAATTACAGATGTTAGTTAAACAATTATATCAACTTATAATTTACAACAGAAGAGAAATAAACAAATTGTACATGTTTCCCTCTGAATTAGCTCATGACTATATCGTCTTTTCAAAAGCAAGGCATTCACCTAATACGCATGCAAATAAATCAGTCGAGTCCCTCAACAGCACACTATTTTGTTAAAACTTAAAATAAAGCAACTACAGTACAGTAAACCCCTCTTGCTAAACAACGGTGTCTATCTACCAAGCAGACTCAGTATGACCTTGCGCAAGAAGTGACAGACAAGAAGATAAACACTGAAAGGCTTTTAGACACAAAGGTCGAAATCAAAAGATCTCCTTTGTTATCGTAGTCAACCAAAGACTCATGATCATTTAAGCAATGACATTTCCCTATGACTATGCGGAGGTATTTTTAAATGAAATCCAAGCAACATGCACAGCCACATCCAACTGGAATGTAGTCAGAAAGAAAACATAACATAACATAACGTATTCACTTCTGAAAACATCCAGAGTTGAAAGTATGGTATTCATGACCTACTTTATAGAATCCATAATTCATGATGTCAAGCTATTAAAGAAAACCAACAAAGCAAAGAACATTACATGTTCATACTCAGGCTTATACAGAAAAACAGTGACATAGATTACCATTCAAGGATTTTAAAACTAAGTCCATAAACAGTATTCACAGTTTAGCTTTTCTAGAAGCTGATATACAAGATATCTTCCCATACTCAAGGAACCCAACGGTGTCAAAAAAAATAGTAAACCCAATAGTCTTAATTTGAAGCAGTTACACTGTTTATCTATCAAGAATTCAACTGGAGTCCCAACAACAGTATACAAGATAAAAATAGTTAATGATTCTATCTATGCCAACTATGGTAAGCATTCAAAAATTAGGTGTAAGCAAATCAAAATACTGATTTCATAACAAGGAATTCAACTGAACCTCTTCAAAATTCTCGAACAAGCTTACACAGAAGGAAACGTAAATGTATACCTTAGGAGTCTGTACCAAAATTCATTACAAATAACAGAGGTCGTATGACCTGTTACTTCTACAAGATTCCCAACGAAATTCAAATTATCAATACTCAAAGATGTATCTATATCCTCAACAGTGGACCATAAATATACAATTCATTCAAAGGACTCCACAGATTCATTTCAATACAATAATCATATATATATATATCAATACTATCAATGGGGTTGAACCCCCATAACCTCCACGCAAGGGGGGAAAAACAACTCCAGCAAGGTCGTAATGAATATTGTAACACTGTGAGTTACCTTTTTACAAATAACTATAAAATTTCATAACGAAACCCAACCAGAATCCATAACCACCACTAAATAACAACCATGACAGAGCTTATGAAAGAAAAGGTCAATTAACCTGAACAATCAAACAAATGTCCTTCAGTATCCCTTCCGACAGTTTCCACAACAAGAATCAACGAAAAGTATCCATCAACAAGCATCTCAATAGTCTGTACCCATCGAAGGAGAACAATTTATGGACTCACACAGAGCAGGCCTATCACATATACTTGTAATAATTTCACATATTAAATCCGGAATGCAAAACACAAAGAAAATATAGCAACAGTTCGAATTTAATAAACACCCATCAAGGGATAACTGAAAAATCGAACCAGCATGAAGATACAGTACCAAAATCACACAAGACAACCATAGAAAATCATCTATTTCCATAAATCATTTGAACAGAGTTGTTCTAATGAAATCAGTTGAAAGACAACAAGATTTTTAAAGGTTAGGGCCTAACATGTCTGGATATTTGTTCAAAATTCTGAAGCAGACCACTGAAAGATCTCGGACTTTCTTTTCCTTTTCCAAGTTAGAGCCACCAAAAAAATTTGATATTTCCGATGACTTATATATTTTCCTTGCTAGAGGAAAGAGCTAGATACGCTCATACTCGCCATGCAACACCAAGAAGACTGGTGCGAAGAACCAGTGAACAGGCAGAGGGAAAACCGGAATTCATGATAAGCCAAACAAAACATTAACTTTCCAATTTGCATGCCTTCTTGCGAATTCCGAGCTCGACTACCGAGCTCATTAATTGCATTTACTCCCAATTTCCGCGCTCAAACTCCACTGCCACCAACCGCCATAGTTAGCAATAGACAAATAAAATTTCAAGACCATTTTCAGTTTTGGCGGTCCTGCCACATCGGCTCAAGTTAGCCGTTTCTAAAACTTCTACCAATACCTATCCTTCATACTTATCCTTTGCAATTAATGACATAGAAAAAGCCGCCCATGGTTTGCATCCCTCCATAGGTCCCCTTACATCCTTGTTCATAGTTAGGTTAGTAACTTAGGTTAGGATTTAGGATAACACCTAGTCTAACTTCATAGAACATAGATACTAACTTTAGGACGTTAGCTCTTAGCCTAGGTCTAGGTTAGATTAACACTAATCTAACCCCTAGGTTAAGTTTAGTTTTAGGTTACTAACATTAATAATTCTAGTTAGGTCTACATTCCGTGGTATGCTCAGAAAAAGACCTACAACATGCATTCTTGAACAGGGTTAGCTCCTGTTCTGCCTTAGGCTACAGAATTATATGTAACTTGAATTATTACCTGGTCCACGATTAAGACCTTCTAGATATATTTAGATATCAGGAACCAATCCTTTTCACATGATCAACCTGAGTTATGTTCCGGACTAGCTTATTCAATGCATCTAGACCTTGCAACCTGTTCAAGGTCTGAAATTTTAATTCATCACAAACAAACATAAAGCAATACCTGGATCAATTCCACTGATCCAAGAGCTAGGTATTATAGGTGGATAACTCTATAATTCATTCCGAGATCATATTAAACTCAGATACAAAATGAAATAAATAAAAGAGTTCCAATCATATTCTGACTCAGTCAAAGATTTGCAATCTGCAAAGAATATTCAGTACATATCAAGCATGACTTCTCAATCAAAGGAACACATCCTTTTTACAAAAGAAATCACATATCAACACTTCAGAGTTGATATGCTTAGGAGGAAGTAACAACAGTTCGGGGGTGTTACAGGTTTGGACCTGAAAGGTTAGGGATATATGTCTAGTGTAAGCTCATGTGAAGAGCTCGATGAGTTCAGTTTATTGCAGTTGGAAGGTAAGTTGATTGATCAAGCTGCGCCAGCGAGTGACAAAATCTGCGATAGATTCATCCTCATACTTCCGTGTGGAATATAGATCTGTCATGGTAACCTTCTTGATGATATTGATAGAGAAATGATCCAAGAAGGCTTGGGCTACCTGATTGAATGAGAATATAGAGTGTTTAGGTAACCCACTATACCAATCTAATGCAGGTCTCGTGAGGGACAGGGGAAAATTTCTCAAAAGTAGGCCATCATCATGAGGCGATCAGATAACACCCGTGTTTGAATGAGCACAAATGCTATTGTGGGTCTTCCTTGCTATTGAAGCAGTTGAATTTAGGCATTTCCCAATGCACAGGGCATGAACAGATAGGAATGGATGGGTGAATAGGTTCGTTGCAAATCTCATCATAGGTGAGAGTGTTACGGGAGCTGGAAACTGATGCCTCCAATGTCTGCATCTTGTCCAACACAAATTTAATTATGTCATTGGTGGGTTGTGACGATTGAATGCCTCCTATAGCATGAGGAGGTTGGTTTTTGGGTATATAATGGGGGTGGTATTCCAGTGTATGGGGCTGCCATGTAAGGTGGCAAAGAAGAAGGTACAAAAAATACAGGGTACATACCCAGAATGAATAATAGATGAAACAGGCGGTTGTTTGGTAGTATGTATATGGGGGTGGAAGGTTTGTGGTAACCCTAGTGGCAATATGGGCTAATGATTGTGGAATAGAAAGAACTACATTCTAAAATGGGCTAGGGGTCATCAATAATGGAGGTGGGAATGTAGCTACAGGTATATATGAGACATTAGGGGTGGATGAGGTTGTATTTGGGGTAGTCATCGAGGGTATGGTGGATGTAATGGGGTGCTAGAGAGGGTAACAGATGTGGTAGTCATGGTGGGTATAAAACCTAAATGTGAAACGACTGGGGGGTAAAGTGGATGTGGGTAGCACATAGCCAGATGGGGGCCGATGTGGAAGTGGGTTGTGAGAGTCAGGGGGATAGATATGGGCATGCCGTGATATCAACTGACCCAACGTGTCTCAAGCAGATGAGTGGGAAAGGTAAAACTGCAAGGTGACAAGGTTTCTGGTCAAGGAGTCATGTGAACTCCTCATCTCTGGTAGCAATAGTAGTAGGCTGGATAGGATCCATGGCTGGTGATAAAATAGAAGGTGGTGAAGGACTAGATGGAAGTGGTTGGCAACTGGCATGGAACACGAGGGTGCTTACTTGTCTTCGGGTCAGCACCTTGTGAACCAGTATTGATCAAGTAGGGCTACTTCTCTGTAAATGATAAAAAGAAAAACAAGAACAGGTGAATCTGTTGATAAAAAAAAGGATGAAGTAACAAATGGTGGCTGGAATGTGAAACAGGATAACCGATGCCGGTTAGGGAAAACCGACATCGATCATGGATAATCGCTACCTGTCACTGTAGAAAATGGATAGTGAGTAAACAATGAGACAAAAAGGTAAAATTTGACAAGTATGTTAAATCTGAATATGTGTAAAATGTTAATGGGGAAAAATGACAGTGATAGAGACTATTAAAAGTGGAAGAAAGTGAAGTAAAAATGTCCTATTGAGTAGGTTAGAAAAAGGATCTAGAACCGACGTCACTTGGGTATAACTGATGGCGGTCAGAGATAACCAGTAATGGTTACTATTAAATTGAAACACTAATGAAAGAAAGTGGTTGTGAATTAAAATTTGATGTGGAATCAGACCCAGAATTTTGGAAATGATGGTGATATGGCCCAGACACACTTCAGTGAAGCCGGAATACACCAGCTATGATGAGGAGCATGCAAGGATGAACAAAAAAAAGTGATGAACGTAATATTTTACCTCAAAATGCAAGCCAAGTAGAAACACTAAGAAAATGCAATCCTAGGAGTGCCTTATCTATTATGTTTGTGTAGCTTATGCTATTTAGGGACTGACACATGAAATGTGAAATAGATTTTTTGGTGAGGATGGCTTCCTACAAAGAAGGAGATCTAAAAGGTGAGGTTTCAAGTATGTTATGGTTGGGGTGGGCTTTTCTCTTAACTATGACTCGACATAGTAGTGAGCTGAGTGCCCATTGTGCCATGATCATGTGATCACATACAAATTATTCCAGGTAGGATGTTGTTTAAGAATGTATGTATTTTGAATTTTTGTGTGGTTTGGTAAGACTTAGAGAAAGAGAAAAAGATAGAAGTTCTTTTCAACAATTCGTTTGTCAACCATCAACTGGTCATGACTTTCAACATATAGGTTGCACTCAATTAATGTGAGCTAATGCAATAGAGTAGAATGGAATGTAATTGTTTTTAAACCCAAATTGAAAATGTGGAATTAGATGACACAATAAGATGAAGAGGAAGAGCGATGCTCTTTCACTACAATGCAGAAAACATGAAGATATGATTCCTTTTAATTACACCAAAAGAAAAGTTTTCTTTAGAGAAAATAGAAAGGAGATGGATTACCAGGGAATAAAATTAGTGTGTATTTTTTTTTAGAAGGGAAAAAAACAAAAAAAAAATATAGGAATGAATGAAATGCAAGGAACCCCCATATGGGTCCCACCGGGCATGCCAAAATGTTTAACATTTTTCTTAGATTGTTTCTTTGAAGTGTTGACGAAATAGATAAGGGTAATGGGCTAGGAGGAATACCTGTTAAGATGTTAGTTATAGGTTGTTGCACTCGTATGACTTTTGAATCCACAGCTGATCGTGAGAGCTTCCTTTTTACTTGGAGGAACTACCTGAAATAGAAAACAATGCCACCAAATAAAAGTTAAATAGTATATGTAGTGGACTGCCTAGTGTATGCTAGATCCGGGAAGTGTGTTACTTCCTAGACAGTTGTCAATCCACTATTTAAAACAACTTAATGTTATCAATAAAGGAAATCCTATTGTAGTTAAAGTGATTTAGGTATCTCATTCATCTACAATAAGAAAATTTGTTCACAACAGGCTAACCTAGGACTAAATCTAAAGGTCAAGGTCTCTGTTAGAGTACAGGTATTGGTTAAGGTCCATGTGTGGGTAGTTCTTGGGTATTGGGTAGAGAATGTAAGCTTTGTTCTTGGTTTCTAGTCAAAAACACAGAGACTAACGTTGGTCTTGTATGACAGATATCGGTTTAAGTTAACTGGCGATGGTTGTGGGTAACCAACATCAGTATGGTCGTGGTATAGGAAATTCAATAAAACTTGAAGTGAGGGTAGATTTAAGGTTAGATGAAGATGGAAGGGCAATAGCAAGATTTGTATGGATCTGAGGTATGCACAAGAATGATTAAGGTCCAGGTATGGGCAGTGTAAGGGTGTGGATAAAAAGATGGTCAAGTTTGCATGGAGGTAAATGATGGGGGGGTGGAAATGAGAGAAGAAGCTAATAACAGATGTAAAAGGATCTACCAAATGATAAATGGATAAGTGTTGGTTAATAAAACTTACTGTTTGTATGAGTTTGATGCCTAGTTGGTAATGTTGGGTGATTAAATGGAATGAACTTGATGTAGTGTTGGCACTTCCCCGGATGCTACCGTGAAGGCAAATTATTGTGCGATTGGTTCAGGTACTGGCTATGTATGCTCTGATGCATGTTCTAATGTTGGTTCTGCTTGCATGCAGCTCTGGTTTTGTCACTTGTTCTCAAAAGATGTGTCTATCTCTTAGAAATGTGTCAACCTCAAAATAAGGTTGTTTTGGGGGTTAAATGGTAGCTGAAAACAATTTCGGGTTAACTGGCGGTAGTTTATAGTAACCGGTGTCAATTAGGGCAGGATTTCCTAGGTCTACTAAACTAGGCATATCCCCTTGATTTTTTGGGATCTCATTCATTTTTCCCCACGGATTAGAATGGAAGTTTCCTTATAACATGTGGGAATGTGGTTAGAGAGAATGTAGGCATTGATTTTTAGGGTTTTGGTAGGTCTTAGTTAGTTATGGCAACTTACTAAGAATAGGTCTTAGGGTGAGGTGCTTAGATGAGGTGTCTAGGTGAGCTGGCTATGTGGGAATTATCCCAATTAGGGTATTTAAATAATAAATATGGTGAGGATAATGAATTAATTTAATTAAATTAATATTATAGTGGGGTAAAGGGGGTCATGGCTAGGTGGATGTGTTCAAGGTAGTTATTTATCAAGGAACCAAGGGAAGTGTGACCCAATTTTGGTGTCTACACCTAGACTCAATCATGCCTACAACCTACTGACCCATTCATCTCTCCTCATCATATTTTTCCCTAGCTTATGGGAGAACTACATCGGCCTGAGGCCCCTTTTTTCCAAAGCTATGTAGGCAGCACTCCGAGGTCATAGGGCCCTTGGAGGTTAGCTCAGCCACTCTTCCCCCTAACCCATTTTCTCCCTTTAGATTCACATTCTACCTTAGTGAGTTTTCCATTTTACACAAAACTGGGAAATTTAAAAATCATAAAAACATACAAACCTACCATTTTCAAACATCGTCATATCATACATCAGTCATATCACATTTCCATGATATCAAATATTTGGAAATTTACACCAAAACATACATATACATCATCATTTATTTTTCATACTACCAATAACTTGGAAATTAAATCAAACAAAAAAACATAACCAAACCATGCCTGTACCTTGACTTCGTCATGCATATACCTGACTCCACCATTCCTATATGACCTTGATTCCACCATGCCTAACTCACCTAAACGCAACCATGCCTAAATCAACTCCTCACCTCACAACCAAACGAATCTATCAACTCAATCTCATGGACCCATCAATCGAATTCCAATCATCTGCTACCTTGCTCACCAATTCATCTTGATGCCTCATACTATTGTTTTCCACTCCTCAACTTCTCCTTTGTCATTTTATAAAATTGGCAAGGTAAAAATGAATCCGTAAAAAGTGGAATTTTCATTTTTTAACCTCAAATCAACATAACCAACGTCAATCATATCGATCCCTAGCCAACTGATTTTTGTTACACTGTAACCAAAATCAGTCACTTGACATAACCATTTGACATACCCTATGCTCATTTTGTCCTACAAACAATGTTGCTCCAACAACTTTTGACCTTACCAACACCTATTACACCTTACCTGGAAGACTACATTACCTATACATTTCCTTAACTGTGTTTAGGGATATGTTAATTACCTATACCTCGGCCTTACCTATGCCCTGACCTACATACCCTGACCTGAATCACCTTTTGTGACATTTGAATTTGTGTACTCATTATACCTTGTGGCGTTGTTATCCTTGTTTTTTAGCCTAATGACCTTACCTTGCCTAATGACGTGATGTTTATCCTGACCATACCTTCGGTGCCATGGAAGAAAACCTATTACATGTTCCTACATATGACCTCATTGTGCTTCATGACCATATTCTATACCTTGGATACCTAAATCACTTCATCCTCGTTTAGAAAAACATATCGCCATTTTGACAATGTAGAGTTTGCAAGCTCTTCCGCCTGGTACCGTATCACAATCTATATGTGCACATGTGTTAGATTTCCATTACCCATTACCCAATATGACCATTACCCATTACCCAAAATTACCATACCCTTACCTATTGACTCTCACTTTCATCAATCACCTATTTATCAAACCACTCCCTAACTATTTTTCCAACCTCATCGGTTCGTAGTTTAAGGGGGATCACCTTCATCCCTACTTGGGGTAGCCTAGCCTATGCATATACCGAGGACATCGAATCCCTATTTTTTTCAGCGTCACTTACCAATATAATCTATGTGACAAAAAGGGGCAAATGTAGACACCAAATATGGGTCACACTCCCCCTGGTCCCCTTCAATCAATTAACGTAATATATTTAATTAGTTATGAACCCTTCATCCTATAATAATATTCATCCTCACATTATTAATTAATTTAATTATTTTAATTAAGTTAATTTCACCCTCACACCTCCACCTCATCATTACACCTCACCTTTGACCCATTCTAGGGGCATTTAACTCACAATGATCAGAGTCATCACTCTTAGCACTGAGTCATCACTCTAAGTGTTAAGTCACCGCTTAACTAATTAAGACTTCTTCATAAACCTAATTGGACTTTTTCTATGACCTTCCTTCCTTCTCTCACGTGAAATCCACTTCCCTAAGTGGACTCAATCAAAATCACGCCAAAAATATTAAAGAACTGCCTATTTTTGGTAAACCTATACTTTCCTGCCTTATCCAACGTCAGTTATCCCTCAACTAACATTGGTCACCTAATCGCCATCGATTACCTTATATACAATTTCAAAAATCTTTACATGGGTTGTCTTATTCAGTTATTAGGGCCCGATTTCATTCAAGCGCAAATCTTCAAGCCCTCTTGCATCTATACAATGAACACACACAACCACAGTGTCAGAAAAGTAGTCATTTTTTCCTTCCAAAGCATTAGAATACTCACGGGAGCACATCGGTCATATTTCTGCACGGCAATAGACTCAAGTACTTCTTATCTGATCAACCATAAACCATTCCAACTCCCAAGATCTACAAGACATCAAGTAAGTATTATGATTCTAACCATTTGGCTTATTCATTTTGTAGATCTTTTGCTCCTTCAGTAGTTTATTTCCTATGTTTCATGTACATCACCTTCTTCCCACCAACCCAATATTCAACGATCCCAAGCCTTGTCATCATTCCAAACCTCCTTCTTAGTATCCCTGACTCTTCTCAGCCATATTACAACCCAACCCACACTACTCTCACTCTCTTTGCAATCACAGAGAGCCTAAAAAAATTTGTTTAATAAATTTGTATCAAATTTCCCCCTACCGTCATCGGTCTCCCCCTCTCTATCGGCATCGGTTACTAGACTGATATCGATCATTGTGTTTTCTATTAACCTTCACCAAACTGCCTCTAATACCACCTAAACTCCACACAAACCTTACCAGATACCTCTATGACCTTACCAGATACCTCTATGACCTTACCTAACACCTGTGCGACCTTTCCTAACTAGAAACATACCTTTCCTGATGCTAGATTAGTTTAGATTTTAATGCTTTCCTTAATCTAATTTATTGATAATGTTTTGAGATACCTAAATCAAAGTGTTCGCAATAGGACCTTTATTTCTCATGTTTAATTTCATTTATTTGATAAAAATATAGGATTGAGAGCCATTCAAGGAAGCATCGCACTTCTCATATCTAGCCTTGTTAGGCAGTCCTCAAACTCTTGCTATTTAATATCATTTTGTGTTTTTGCTTTATATCTATAGGTATTCCTTCCCAGACGAAAAATATTTCTCTACAATCAGCTTGGATAAAGTTCAGTAACATGTGCATTCAAACTTCAACCTACATATCACAAGTATTCCTCCTTGACCTTTTACCTTTTCTGTTTTATCACACGACTTATTTCGTGAAACATATAGTGTATACAAAATATGAGTTAGTACTTTTGAATAAAAATAGAAGAAGATAGATAAAAGAAAAGAAAGTCTTAACAAGTGTTGTGTGATCTTGCAGAGATGATGATCAGTGCTACAAACTAAAGAGTGACATGGGCTACTAGCTACCTCAGAGGTGGGCTTCCGTTGAGTGAGATAGATGGATGATGGACATCCTGATGATCATAGGGTTATCTCACATAGTGTAGATGCCACAAATTACCTTATACCATGACCTACTCATAGCCTTAGCTGAGAGATGACACAGCGAGAGCCAGTGCTTTTGGATCCCTACTAGAGATATGACCATCACACTAGAGGATTTCTGGAACATATTGTGTGTGTCTATCCAGGGATAGATGATTGATTATGTTAATGACAGAGATCAAGATCATTGACTTCTAGATCGAGGTTTTTGGTCATGATGAGATACCTCATCGAGGTATGACGGTGTAGCTGTACCAATGTATTACAGATCCAGGGCTACATCTCATGCCTGTGTACTTGATGGCTCTTGTCAGTGGCTTTCTACTTACTAACAAGACAAGTACTTCTTTTCCACTAGGCCTCATTGGTGTTATATGAGGATTGCTACAAGGTGAGAGATACTGTTTGGGGACAATGTATGCTAGCACATCTATATTGGGATTTACACCTGATTACATACCACAGTCAAAAGAACCATGGGTCCTACCACATTGCTATAAATATGGGCATGGGATCACATAGTTATTGGTCTCCCTGCAGGCATTCTATGAGTCTAGGCTCAAGATGAGCCATCAGTGATGGGATGGGTCCCAGTTGGAGATGACATCCATGGGCACATGGGGGATACCTACCATTACTGTAGAGTTTTTAATGATATTCAGCACGTATATGATAGTATGGAGGCATTACCACTAGTATCAGTGGGTCGAGGATGCATATGAGCTGAGTATAGCCATGGTAGAGAATTTCTTAATTAGTATCCAGGGATACATCATAGAGTATTATTGAGTAGACCAATATCAGTGACAGTTCGGTGCAGTACAGGATGTACCTAGTCCAGAGATGTGGTATGCACAGTCAAGCCACAGAGAGATTTTATATGGGGATCATTGATCTAGAAAGCTAGGGATCAGTCTTATCTTTGATCAGATGGTACCACAGGTTTGGGCTCTTTGAGATACATTAGGGATCCTAGAGTGATGAACAGAGTATGGGTCATGGTAGATGACATTGTTTCCTTGTTGTCTTACCATTCTGTAGGCCACATGGGATGCAGGGGTTAGGGCACCAACAGATCAGCTCAGTGACAGCGATGAGGGACTCATATGATGATGATGGATTTGATGGTCAGGGCCATGATGGTGGTGGTGGATAGGGATAGGCACAGTGGTAAGAGGTAAATGCCTAGAAAGAGATAGATCCTAGTTACTCCATAGATACAGATGCCCTGAGTGGCCATAGCAGTTGGGATACATAGGCACCGTTATAGAAGGTTCCTCCTCAGAGAGTAGCACCATAGGGTCTGTCGTAGAGAGTAGTACCACAACAGGGGTTGCCGTTGGTATCCACCACATAGTCTGCCAAGAGGTGGAAGGTGGTGGTGATGGTGGAGATGGAGGAGATGGAGAAAATGGGGGTGATCGATCCAGATGGTTCCATAGATTCAGCAAATGGCATATTGTAGATAGGCTTACTATAGCAATAGCCCATGGCCTAGGTAAAGTAGTTGACTGCAGAGAGGGACCAGGCTAGGGCATAGGTAGACTATTACTGCAGAGAGGGATCAGTTGAGTGTCACAGGGGCACATGTTCAGAAGTGATAGTAGTGATCAACTCTAGGATGAGCGGGCATGGGACAGGATGAGATTACTAACTTTATACAGAGGTGGCCTCATTCCAATGTACTGATGGAGTTGCGGTGACACCACTATACACATGGATTTGACGAAAAACCAATTGGAGGGCATCTTATTATAGATCATTATACTACGAGGTTATCCCTGAGGGTTAGAGAGCACCTAGTTATAGTTAGCAGTCGATGTTATGTGAGATCACAGAGACTATCAGCATCAGCTAGATCAGTTAAGCAGCCTATGAGGGCAGAAGACAGGGCAACAGTCAGACCATCATGGTCCATGTGTTATGGGTCCTCCTCTAGATCACAATCCACCTAGTCCCCATGAGGGATCGAGTCAAACATGACTCATTTTTGATGTACACATAATGTATGTATGGATGATTCCTCGATATGAAGGCTCATTTTTTGATCGATGTACATGATGTATAATTTTTTATTATGCCTCGTGATGAAGGCTCATTTTTTATCCTGATGATGTATACCTTGAGACACATATTCTATATGGACACTTGATTTTGACATGTATGATGATTATGATGATTGGACTCTATATTATGATGTTGTTGTATATGTATCACATGTTTTTTATTTATGATATATCCTTAGATGATATCATTTGTATTGTACATGAGATGCTTTTGATTAGTCCACTTGATGATTTGTATGATACTGGTGTGGGGGATAGATTTTGATATTTGCAATCCCTCTTGCCCCATTGATGATACGATATGTGATGATTATCTTAGCTATACATGTATGATTTAGACTTAGAATTTTATTGATATATGATGTATATGATGTTAGATGTGATGATTTAGATGATGATGTGATAACAAAACAATGTACAAGTAACAAAGCTAGCACAAGACAAAAGTTAACAAATCTACCAAATATACACACTAAACAACGTAACAACACAACTATGTACAATCATTCACAAGCATGCAAAAACACACTCCATATGTACAAATAAGAATGAATCTAATCTAAGCAAGAAAATATCAATCTAAAAGGTATGTTTAAGCAACACACTATACAAATGTACAAGCAAGCAAAACTATACAAACAATGTACACACAAATAAACAAAGAAAGAAACAAGTAAAGAAATAAAGCAAGTAAACTACTAATATGTTTTTGTAAGACTATTTTCAATGTGTTTTGTGTTGTTTTTGGGAGTTTTGCGAAAAAAATTCTATTATTTTTTGTATTTTTTGGTTTTCTAATGTTTTTGGGTTTTCAATCCTATTCGAATGTTTTTTGTGGTTTTCAACATATTTGAATGTTTTTGGATTTTCTAACAGTTTTCTGAAGCTATGTACAGGAAACTAAGAAACGTGGATGCCCCCAGTGTTAGATGAGAATATACAAAGGTAGATGCCACATGTTATAAACAAGAAGGTGAAGATGTGAAGATGCCCCAACATTAGATGGGAATACCCAAAGGAAATCTCTTCATCGATTTACAAGAGGAGAACCAGCCGGATCAAGGCTTTGACATGATAGGCTCACAAAGAATCTCATATGCAGGTGCAGAACTAGCTCTAAACTAAGAAAATGTACCCTTCCAGACATGAGATGCTTATGAACAACAAATCCTCCCAAGGTGTCGGAAACTGGTTTTCACCAAGGGACCTATCCAAAGTGCCACAATTGCGTGGTTTTCACATTTGGATGACCTGCTTTATCTTTTTCTTTTTCTATTTTTCTATTTTTTTTTTTTATGTTTTAATTTTTTTTATAGTTTTTTGGTTGTTTTTCTGATTTTTGTGTCATGTTCAAGCATAGAACTACTTGAGGTGCATGGCATTCATGGGCTCTCTCAGCTCATCTCCGTCAGGATAGGTAAGCTTGTATGCTCTTGACCCAAATTTGGCCACAATGACATAGGGTCCTAACCAATTAGGTTCGAACTTTCCTTTCTTTTCTCTCTCCTTCATTGTATTGAATTGGTTTTCATTCAACACCAAATCTCCTACCTCAAACTGATGAGGTATGATTATTTTGTTATAGCTCTATGATACTCTGTTCTGATACACTTTAAGGTGGTTGAGTGCGTGGATGCGCCTTTCATCTAGTAGCTCCAGTTCTTCTAGTCTAGCCACTATGTAATCCTCATCTTTATCTAGATAGTCCCTAAGAGATATTCTTAGGGAGGGAAGCTCTATTTCCAGGGGATGATGGATTTAGTTCCAAACACTAGGGAATAAGGTGTCAACACCAGTAGGGGTGTGAATGGAGGTCCTATAAGCCCAGAGGGCAAGGTGAATTTACAAATGCCAATTGTGACCTATTTTACTCACCATCTTCTCCATGATCCAAACAAGTGTTTTATTAGAGGCCTCTAATTTCCCATTACCTTGAGGGTAATATGGTGTGGACCACTTTAATCATATCTAAAAGCACTGACATAGAGATTTCACCGTCTTGTTCTTGAAATATTTTCCATTGTCAGGGAAAATGGCAGAAGGAATGCCATAATGACATAGATGAGATGGTTCATGATGAACTTTGATATTTGAACCCCTGTAACATATGTCAATGGAACAACCTCCACCCACTTGGTGAAGTATTTTGTGGTTGTTATAATGTGTGTATGACCATCAGATAAAGTATGGGTAAGGTTACCTATTAGGTCTAATCCCCATTTAGAGAATGGCCACAGTGTTGTGATTGGTTGTAAAGGTTGTGACGGTGCATGGATGAAGTTTTCATACTTCTGGCATAACACACACTTCTTTACATAATTGTAGAAATATCTCCATGGTAGGCTAATAATAGCCTACCCTCAACAACTTCTTTTCTAAAACCATCCCATTTGTATGGGCTCCACACACTCCTTCGTGTACCTCCTTGATTGCTCACTGGACTCTGTTACATCTAAACAATGCAACAGATTCCCATCATAGCCACAATGGTAGAGGGTGCCTCCTAGGAGGGTATAACAAGATATTTTGTGGATAAGGATTTGTTTTTCAGAATGGGTGATGTTAGGAGGAAAGGTGCTGCTTTGGAGGTAGTTAAAGATGGGTTCATACCATGGGGAAAAGGGACCAACAACTTCACATGCCATGCATGATTCTAGCATGTCATATGTAGGTTGACGTAGGTTTTCAACAAAAAAATGGCATATCATTATTCTCTGGTGGAATCTGTAGCATATAACCCACTGTTGTCATTACATCTGTAGACCTGTTTTGTGCCCTTGGAATTTTTTCAAAGGTGATGCGCACAAAATATTATTTTAGATTTTCTACCAACCTTTTATATGGGATGATTTTGTCATCCTTGACTTTGTATTCATCGTTGACTTGCTTGATAATCATTTGTGAGTCACCAACGACCTTAAGGTGGTGGATATTCCATTTTATAGCCAATTCATCCTAACAATGAGCGCTTCATATTCTGCAATGTTATTTGTGCATGGAAATATGAGATGGAAGGCTTGGGGTATGAGGGTCTCCTATAGGAGTGATTATCACTACACCTGCCCCTGAACCATGGAAAGTAAATGATCCATCAAAATGTACTTCCCATATGACCGATCCTTCAATGTACATTAATGATGCATCATATAGGTCCAAAAACACCGGCTCTATTCCAGGTAAGGGTGCCTCCGCCAGCTGGTCTACGGAATTACCTATCCTTTTACTGAATTTTGGTGTACATACTCAATGTCAAATTCATTGAGTAAGATGATCCAATTATCCATCCTACCAATAAGGGCAGGTTTTGATAACATGTACTTGAGCGGGTCAACTTTGGATATAAGCTTGGTTTTATTATTCAATAGATAATGGTGAAGTTTTTGGAAGGTAAAAATAATGACCAAACAAGATTTTTCGATTTGGGGATAGTTGAGCTCATATGAAATTAGGGTACGACTGAGATAGTACACTGCTTTTTATTTTTGGCTTAGGTCATAATGAGCAAGGTGCACCAATAGAAAATTGGGTTGCAGATATATATAACAAAAGTGGCTTGCCTAGGGTTGACAGCATGAGGACTAGTGGATTTTCCAAATATTTCTTGAGTAAGGAAAAGGCTTATTATTGCTCTGGTCCCCAAATGAAGTCAACATCCTTTTTAAGAAAATGGGTGAAGGAGTGACATTTTTGGCAAGCTGCGAGATAAAGTGGCGGATGGCTTGTATTTTTCCTTGCAAGTTATGTAGCTTCTTGATGTTCTTAGGAGGAGGCATTTCAGTAATAGTGGTTACTTTAGTAGGGTCTACCTCGATCCCTCTTCTTGATACAATGAAGCCCAATAGCTTCCCTGATAACACTCCGAAGACACACTTCCTCGGATTTAACCTGACCTTATATTCTCAGAGACGTTCAAAAATGTGCCTCAAGACCTCAGGATGGTCTTCTCTTGTCTTTGATTTTCCTAGGATATCATCCACATAGTCCTCCATGATGTCATTAAACATGTCATGGAATATTACGAGTCATTTCCCTTTGATAAGTTGCACCGACATTTTTAAGGCCAAAGGGCATTACCTGATAACAGAATGTCCCCAAGGGGTTGTAAAGGCCATCTTATGTTGATCTTCCTCTGCTATTTTGATTTGGTTGTAGCTATAAAATCCATCCATAAGAGATAGCATTTCATAGCCTACAGTCAAATCGAACAATCATGTCGATGTTGGGTAGGGGAAAATCATCTTTAGGACATGCCTTGTTGATATCTCAAAAGTTAGTGTGGATTCTGATTCCAATAGGTTTCTTCTTAACTAGAACTATGTTAGATATCCACTATGAGTAGTCAATGGGTCTGATAAACCCTATTGTTAATATTTTTTCTAACTCTTCTTTGACTAGAAGGGCCACTCGTGGATGCATTTTCCATAGCTTTTGTTTAATGGGATTCACGTCTACATGCACAAATAATTTATGCACCACCAAATATGGATCTAATCTTGACATATCCACATAATACCATGTGAATATGTCCACAAATTATCTGAGAAGCATAGTGAAATTTTTTCTATTCTTGTGTTAAAAGTGAAGCTCCCAACTTGACTATCTTTGGTTTCTCTTTCGTTCCAATATTAACGTTAATAGTTTCTTCCACAAGCATCTTTGACATATCCTCCATATGGGTAGGATCAAGAGGGAGGTTGAGATCTTCTTCTAAGGGCATCTCAATGATATTTTCACCCTCAGCGTGGTCACTTATTTTTTCCATTGATTTTTTTATTTGTTGCTCGACCAACACCTCAAAGAGGTTTTCACTGTGTGACTTGGACTTATATTTTTTCCAAGGCTTTGTAGAGGAAATTTTTTCTCAATTTTTTTATTAGATTTTACTAACCACGAAGCTCAGCCTCCTCCCTGAAGTACTGCACAAGTATCTAGGTCAATGGAGAAACCCTTCTTATGGTCTCTCAATAGGAATAGTGTCATGTATGCCCATAAATTTGTAATAGCCTCATCGTTCTCAAAGAGGTCTAGTGGCACGTGATGTTGTTGGTCCCAATCGAAAAGGGTAGGGTATACAAGGTCAATTTTTGGATTGGCATGGGTTATGGTAAAGATAGCGAGTATCCATGAAAATATTTGTAGAGGCAAGATCCTCGTATTGGCTATGGTGGGAATCTACGTCGCTATCTGAATAAATAGAGTTATCCTATGTTCATAGGAGGTAGCATCTTGGTCCATGGGGTGTGCCCCATAGGGATAAATACCAACACCATATCTCTCTATTTTGAAATGTGGAGTTAGGACTGGTTCCCTTATCCCTTGTTCAAAATTTCCACATCCGAGTCCTTTGTAACCCATGGAAGACATCATTTTACTAGATTTTGTGTATTCTGGAGTTTTATAGTAGATAGGTTTAGTGTCCTTGGGACCCAAATTGTAGGAGGGTCTAAAATTTCTCTTCTATAAGAAGACCACCAGGTAAGAATGTCCCAATGGTATTTTTTATCTCTAGGCCTTTTGTAGCGGTAGTTGGGTTTGCCTCTTATTTTTAGGTGACAAGGATAGATCTGAGACTAGGAGAGCCTATTGAATATCATATTCTCCACAACCGTACTCAAGAATATTCATCTCCCATGAATCAAAGGGAGAGGAATGATGTAGAAGCACCTGTGAGCACAAGAACCTAGAGAGTCTGAATCTACCCATGACTCAAGAGCTTCATACTGAAGGGGGACAACAATATCAGTGGAGGGAAATTTGTATGCACCCCTACGTGCAAAGCTATGGAGATCTTTGCAGTGGGCGAAGGGTTCTGGATCTCCTTGAATAGTAATAGTGTGTCCCTCATGTTTCAATTTGATACATTGGTGAAATGTCGATGGTATGGCCTACATGGCATGAATCCATGGGTGACCAAGAAGCATATTGTATGGAAGCTCCAAGTCTAATACATGAAACTTCATGTTGTGACAAGTGGGCCTTACTTCTATCAGCAATGTTATTGTACCAGTCTGATTCCCACTCCACATTTTCATAAGGTTATGGTGATGATGTGGGACTCTAGATCTTCTTCTATGTGAATCCCAACTATTTAATTATTTTCAATGTGCATATGTTTAACCCTGACCCATTTTCCACAAGCACCCTCTTTATCTTTCAGTGAGTAACAAATACTTCTATGTAAAGAGGGAGGTTATGCATATGATATTCATTAGGGATTTCATTGTGGTTAAATGCAATGTGTTCACTTGGCGCAATATTTTCCACCACAACATGTAGGTGAGAAGGATCTACTTTCATTGACACTCCTAACCCCTGGATATTTTTATAAAGGATGTCCTTATGTACGTTTGATATTTTAAGAAGATCTAAGATTGAAATCTTAGCAGACATCTTCTCAAGTTGGTCTAGGATATTATATTGACTATCCTAAGGGGTAGACATAGGAGGTTCTGGGATTTTGAGATGAGTGTGCACCTTATTACTACAACACAATATCTTCCTTTAATCCTGAATGGTATTTACACATTTGCTCGTCAAAAGAATGAACACATCTAATAAGTGAGTCATATTGATTTTTTGTCAGATTGGGTATAAACATATTTTGCAACTTATGTAGCTTTGGGAAGACTCTCCTTGATCCGGATTTTTCACACCCTGTCTACCATGTTTTGGGAAATGCTCCTTGAATATTCTCATCTTTTGATTTGGCTTTTGATTTGATTCTAGTGAATCAACTTCTATCTCTCCACTATCGTAAGGTCTTGGACGAAGTGGCATAGTTTTATGAATTTTTCCATCTTATGTCCTTTGACATGGTAGAAGTCACAATAGTCATGTTATTTATACCACGAAGGTTTATGGGCATTGTCATCAAAGGGTATCGTTGTAGGATATGTCACTAGGTGTACTGCATCTAGTTGTTTTAAGATTGCAGACAATGATTTTGACAAGGGAGTGAATGCTCTTCATTTAACTGGTGGTTAGATTGGCCCTTTGGTCAGTTTAAAAGGTGGACCATCTTGGACTGCTTGTATGTAGTTTAGAATCCATGATACCATCTCCTACAACATTCTTGTTTTTATTAAATAATTTTGGCTTGTCCGTAGGTTTTGAAGACTGGTTGTGTTTTGAAAAGGGTTTGATTGTCCCTTTTACGATTAGAGAATTTTATATGTGGATTCCTTTCTTAATTACATCTTAAGAGTTTCCAACACAATTCATTTTTAGGTGAAAGGAAATGTTTGGATTTAGGTTGGGTACAAAGACGCTAACGAGTTGTTTTTCAGGGATTGAGCAAGGGAAATGACTAGCTAGCCCCTGCGCAATTTTTGTAAGAAACTTTCAAAGGTCTCATCTGGTTGTTGTTTGGCATTGTATAGGTCTAACATGGTTATGTCACTTTCCACATTAAATGAGAAATGTCAAAAAAAAATTCTCCACTAATTCTGGCCATGTGAAGATAGACCCTCGAGGTATAGTGAAGGAACCATTATAATGCTTGCCCTAACTACAATTATTGGAAATAGTCATATGAGGTAATTGTTTTTGTACACCATTTATTGACATGCCATTGTAAAAATATTTTACATGATCCCATGGGTCACCTTTCCCTTTGTATTTATCAAATTTTGGGTAATCAAATTTCTTAGGAAAATGTGTACACAACATATACCCTATCAAATGGATAAGGGCATAGCTCTTCATATTGATATTTCTTGCTATTTCCTACATTTCTTTCTTGAAGGCTTATGAGCGTTGCTTTCATAGATTGTAACTCTTGTGATAAAATTTTCTCTTTAGTGGGGGAAGCTGACATATTCACGCGACTATATTTCAAAGTTTATCCCTCTTGGTTTTCTATGTGAAGCTCACTATTTATAACCTTAGGTTTTTCCCAATGCGCGTTTTTGTTTGTCTCTTTTTGCACACTGGGAAGATAGTTAAGCTAATTGTTAACTAAGGTGTTGAATTTTCTGTTGTATAGTGAATTATTCATTTTGAGGTTCCTCTTCATTTTCATGTTGAGGAGGTTGTTCCGTGTTTTCATGTTCCACTCTTATCCTACGTGGCATTCTGATGAGTGGTATTTTTAAAACTACCAGTGTTGTCATGTTCTAGTGTTTGAGGTGGAAGCTTGTCCATGTCCTAAAATTTCATCCATATTAATGAGGGAGCATTCTTCCTCATTAGTGTTGTTTGTGGGTGGAATAGATTCATGTTCAGTTGGAATTATAGAACCTAATTTCACAACTCTTGTGACCACTTTATCTTTGTTTATAAATAGGGACTCATCTAATTGGGCGGGATCAATTTCAAACTCCATGTGTGGTGACTCTAACTCATCACCACTATGGTCAACCATATCTTCCATTTCCCTTTCCATGGAAAATAGAGGTTCTAGATTGTGTCTGAATAAAGGGGTTTGACCCTTGTTTTGTTGGATGTTTCCCATGCTTACCTTTTGGATACCATTCTCATTATGGGGGCCATGGAAAATGAGATATTTCACTAAGGTGTTTTGCTAAATTTTTTAAGGGTATATGATCAAACCTAAGTGAAAACCTAGAATGATATGTTTAGTAAGGATGCGCATAAAGAATGTCAATAGTCTAAAGAATAATAAATGATAAAGAATCAATGGATCAAAGTTATTTTCCTAAATGGATAAGTCAAAATGATGAATAATCGCAAGATACTATCACAGAAGGTTTGTTTTAAACCAATAAATCAATGAACTACTTCCTAAGTGTTTCCAAATGGTAATTAGATGTTTAAAATGATCAACTTAATGTCACTACTTATGTTAAGTTAAAAAATGAATAAGGCGTAAGTAATAATAAGAGGTTGATGTGATTTACAACCAAAGTATACTTAAAGCGAGTTTAAGTCCAAACAAGACCTAAATCTCAAAAAGTGGGGGTTACGAATATGAACAATGCAACAATACCACTAAGATACGTTAACCAAACTTTACGGAAAAGTTAGGTATTAGTATTAAAATAATATTAGTACGACGTGCACAAGATAAAAAAAACACCTTTCAAAACCGAGGTAATGTTTGAAAGAAAACCAAGGCTAAAGTATACCAAAGAATTGTTAAGATGTGCACGTAACATAACATTACAATCTAGACACTTAGGTTGAGTTTGTAAGAAAAAAGACGTAAGTATCGAAATTGTTGCGATATGATATAAGCAAAATGTAACAATTCAAAGGAGAATCAAGTGAAGAATAAATCCTAACTACAATGACGATCTTGACTTGGGTATCAAGATCACATGGCTATAAAGATATGAAAACATACCAACACACTTTCAATGTTTACCATTTAGTATCAAGCAAGGATGAATGTAAATGGGTGCAAAAGTGGTGAACACGATCAATTGATAACACGTGTATGGTTTCTCTTCTTTTGATCAAAAAAGTGTCAAAAGAAAGCAAAGGAAGTAGATAAAGTGAGTTTGAAAAGTGTTTGGCTTCGTTTCGGGAAAGTTTCGTCCCGCCTTATTGTGAGTGAAAAACTAAGAAAAAGTAATGCTTAACAAATTTCGTGGTGAATGACAATTAGTTTTAACTTTAAAGGAATCTCCCCTTATTCAAAAAACAAGGTTTTGACTCTGAGAAAGTTCTCACTTCATAAATGATCTTTACAACAATCATTGGCTTGATACGGTCAAGTTGGCTCTAAGACAAAATGGCTTTCCTAGGTGGTTCTCTCAACTAGGTGTCACAAGATACCCCTGTGAGCTTATTTGCCAAGAAAGTCACAATGACTAGTCTTGGAGTATCCTGAATTTACTTTACCCCATTTAAATACAACAAAAAATTAATGCGTTCAGTTGTATTCTCACTAGGGTCGCAATACATATAACTTTGAAGCTAAATCTCACAAGTATAAACTAGTCAAGTAGGTGTGCGGAGAACTTCCCATTTCATCCACAAGGTTCCCTCTTGTGTGGACTACTTTGGGGTTCCTATGACCACCCCTCATCAATGCAACTTAATGCTTATACCAAATGGGTTATGTCCTAGTTTAATGCAGATGGGGCGTACCCTTATCTAAACCTATGAATATAGTGTGATGAATGTCATGTGTTTTTTTATCTTTTAGACTTAATGTGGTTTAGTCACACACTATTTGGAAACCTGCAACACACGTGTAATTTCTGCTTTCTTTTTCAAGAAATTTTAGGTCCTGCATGAAGATTTTAGTAGCTTTCTACAAGCAAAAAAGAGGATAAGACGTCATTTCTGATTCTCAAAATCATCCTAAGACACAAGAGAAGAGCATATGAGATGTAGAATCCAACTATTTAACTAACAATGGAAAAACACTTAACTTAAACACACTTTTTTTTCATTTTAGCCAACTTGACATTCATTCCCTTAGCAACAAGTGTAATGAGATTGTTTCTAAAAGCATAGAAAAGATGTATAAGTCATTTAAGATTCCCAACATCACCTAAAAGGTGCGAGGGAAGAGCATATGTGATTCTAATCTCACAAACAAGCATACAACATTCATTAATCTCAAACAAGAAAAATAGCAAAAAGCATGAAGATATACCCTACAAAATAGAATGTAATCTCAAATAAACCTGCAAGGAGTTAGCACATTAAGAACGCAAGCTTTTACAAATTTTAAAATAACTCTCAGATTTGTACTGTGATGCCTATGCACCCTTCAAAATTTATGTGTTCCCTTAGCAACATATGCGTGAAGATAATAGCATGTCCGCACCTCTGCTAAAAATGACAGGAAGTTAAGTGTTTGCATGGGAAGAGAGTTGTATGCACGAGTAAGTTCACAGGTCCGCGCGCCTGTCAAATAGAGGGTAAAATAGAGGCGTAGAAAATGTTTGTGTGACTAAAGAGGTAACTACATGTGATTTTAAGCATATGTGTGGTCAAGAAAACTATAAGAAAAAATAAAGACCTAAATTTCATGGGCGCGGGAAGAGAGGTATTTGCACGGCCTTTCCAATGTATGTGTGGGTCTGACTAAAACTGACACATGGTACAACTAACAATAGGATGTGGGCATGGATCAAAGTGTGTGTGCATGCCCTTTTGGACACCTGCATGCGAGTTTGAATTTGTGCACACCCCTACAAAAATTACATGCGCGTGTACCTGTAGATGATGTCAAAATATGGAAATCTAACATATGCACCCTTAAAAAATCAAAAAATTCCTAATTTAACTCAAATATAATGACAACACATCACAATAAACCCCATAAGAGAGACTCAATGCATAAAAATTTAGTTAAATAACCTAAGGATTTTAACTTGTTTCACATGTGTATGATTCAGGTTAGAAAAACTTGAGAAAAACTAAGTAATACTTGCCATTAAAATCAAAGAGACTATGAATCTGTCCCACCGAGCGTGCCAAATTTATTTATGTATTAATTAGCTAAGCTAATAGAATTGAAACTAACACCTAATAGTTCCAAAACAAAGCTAACTAAGCATAGATCATCATGTTAAGAGCTTAAGGAAACTAAACATCATCAATATGCATAGAACTTTGAATAAAATCAAACTAACATGCTAATCTTATTCTCTACTCTTTGAATGCTAAACTAGAAATGAACCTATGTAGATCCTTAGCAATCAAAATGTGATTTATTTATTTTCTCAAGGAATTGACAATGGATTCTCATCAAGACATGGCTACAAGGCCATTTTGATTCTCTCCATATTACTCAAAGCTTGGATGGATGAAATGCAAGAATGGGGCTATTAGCTCAACACTGAATGGAGGATGCTCTAAGATGAAATCCCTATATATGTAGTTTATAATATATGCATGCAAAGGTGTAAGAATAAAGGCAGGAGGAGGGTTCTTTATATATCCCAATGGTTTAAAATAATCTTTACATCCCTATTACATGTGGGATAATATAGAGGTTGAGGTTAGATTTGGATAAGGGATACTTTAGAAAGGGTTGAGTCAACTATAGGAGAGTTTAGTTTGTCCTCTAGTGACTCATGGGGAGTTGAGAGGGTATGTATTACTTAACCAAGTGTGATTAATTAATAGGTAGGTGAAAGATTATAGGAATATGTTTAGAGGAATAATTAACATGATTTATGAATATGGGAGGAATTTAATTCAAATAAATGATAATTTATTGATTTAGCAGAAGAGAAAGCTAATTAATTAAGTAATTCAGATAGAAAGCGGGGATTAATTAACAGAAGGTCATTAATTGGCGTCTTAATTTTTGGATAGAGGGGTTAATTAACTAGCATAATGTAGCTAATTAATAGTGATAGAAGAGAACCAATTTGATATATTGACGATATGTCATCAATTTGTGAGAAAGAGGATAATTAGTGCAATTTAAGTATTTAAATTACTCAGGCTAAATTATAGGTGTCTACAGGGATATGAGAAAAACAATTACACTCATGGACTTGAACCAACGCATCCATCATTTTTTGCAATCTAAAAAATATTTTAAAGAGAGATATGAGATGGTGAGGGAGGGAGAGAGAGAATCTATCCTCAGCACTATTAACTACTGCCACGAGGAAGTGTGGAGACACATAAAAAGTTGTGGATTATCCAGAGAGTCAAGGAAGCCTCTGAAAAATTAGGATAGTATTTCACGATTTCCATTCAAAATTTTAGTGACCATGTGGAATACATAAGGTATCCAGATGCATAACAAATCCATCTACATTTTAAAACATATGACATTTTCAATATAAACCACAATTCCATGAGTTATTTCTAAAGAGAACATCCATGGAATAGAGAGAAAACATGACATGGGCTTATGAAATGTCCGTCAAATTACATTAAATCATACGCAAGACGATAATAAGATGATCCGTGGAAGGTTTCAAGGAAGTATGTTACGAAGTCAAAGATGGAAGCTCGCAGAACAAGGGAAGTCTATAGTATAAAGTTGCAAGTCTGTGGAACAATTAGGATAAAATGAAGCAAAGTGACTCCATAGACCAAAGGATTCTGTAGTACAATAGTCATTCCACAGTATAAAAGCAGGTAGTGTGTAGTGTTCTTCTCTGTCGTCAAGCCCATATATACATATAGCTCATCAAGATTTGCTAATGGTTTTATTTTTGACGATTCTTGTGCTGATTAGTTATGAATTCAATATTTGTAGTGCCTCGATCTATCGTCACTTACATGAGTCAAACACTCTGGTTGCAGTAAGTATTTTTGTGAGTTTTTGCCCAAATACCCACTACGAGGATACAAACACCTCAATGGGCACAAGTTAGTCTTCTTGATAGGTCAGGTGGACTTTGTGTTTTTATTTTCGCCTAACTACGTCTTGCTTACAATCATAATTTTGCCAAAAATAGATAATAATATTATAATTAAATTTTAGTGTGGAACTTCACCATAAGTTATTAAAATAATAGATATAGGGAAATAAGTATACATTATTTATGCATGCATATATGATATATATCATATATATATATAGGATATATCGTGGTATATATGGGTATGATATAGGATCATGTGCACACATTTCGCTATGATGGTAAAAGTTTAATATGGCATAAATAAAATAAATTAGTATGTCTGATGTTAAAATTCTAGAGATAGTGAAAGTTTCAGAATAGGGTACAAGCAATATCATCCAATCCAATTGTATTTGGTGATACTATTCAGGATGAATTAGAATCCAAAAGTAGGATATTATGAAATCCATATAATAATTGTGAGTATTTTTTTTAGATCCATACCTAGGGCTAGGTGCATATTTGGCACCTCATCTAGACAAGTCGATGAGAAGCTCACATGAAATGTGCGCATTTTGTCAAATAGGTCCCTACTTTGTTATGCCTATCAGAATGTTTAGCATACATGTTTACTAGGGCACTTAAAACTGCATTATATGATTAAACATTTTTCAATCTACTTGATATATTTGCATACCATGTCCTAAATCTCTCATTGTGGCATAGGTTGGGACGCTACTAGAAAATTCTAGGAGTTTGGTTTTAAAACTTCCAAGAAAACCTAAGGTGGCTAAGTGGATGAGTTTTCTTAGTTCCTGTAAACTACATGAGAATATGGGGTTGTGATCATTCATAGTAACTCTTCTTTTTAAATTGGATCCTCAAAATGTTGTAACTTATGTTCTTCAATAGATACAACAAATCTATACAAATTTGGAGGAAATGTCGTGGGAGATGAACACCATAGGGAGGGGAACTTGGATTTTCCCCTGTGAATTATATTTTCTTGAAAGTTTCTAAAATCTTGTCAATGAACCCATCTTAAGTATATTTTGCAACCAATGTTGTCCATGAGGACACATTCCTTAGAAACATTTTGTCAAACAATTTAGTTCCTTGCATGTGCATCCACATTTTATAGAGATGTCAACAAGGGTAGTTGCATCTATGTTAGAAGTTGACATATGTATCAACTAGGGTACTTACAGAAACATAACTTAACGCAAAGGGATTTCCTTTATGCTTTGAGGGATGAGAATTATTTTTTCTAAAGCTCCCATTTTATAACATGTCTCTTCCCTCCTTTGTCACTGTTATTAAGGGTAAAAGCACTCCACATTTTTTTTCTTCTTTATTATAGGCAAAATAATAAGTAAGAAAAATGTGTTATAGGTGGAATAATTATGTATTTGTGCACACCCTTGACACAGGCAGACAGTATGCTAGCAAATGTTAAATGATTGCATGAAACAACAATTTTTATACCCAAGTAAGGCATGTAATGTTAATATATTTTGTTATCAATCTTATAACATTAGTAGCGAGGGTGTGTAGAAGGACATTATACCACATAAAGAAAAACTCCTAGAGGAAAACCCAAGCATCAACTAAAAGAATGAATTTGTACCCAAAAACATATAGACACATCTCAAAGAATGGAGTGAAAACAAACAACCATCTTTATTAGCATAGGGTGGAGAGTATGCTGAAAAAAGAGAACTAGTCTATCACGGATGGCCTAACTAGGAGCTATTGGGATTAAATTTTAACATCTTCCAAATGTAATTTTCTTTGAGGTTTCCTAACACACTCCCCAATTCCCTCCAACAACTCTATTTAATGCATTTCATGAAACCTGATTTTTATCATTATTATTTTATTTTTTAACATTATCAAAGGTTGAAATACTAACCGTCATTACTAGGGGCATCACATCTCTCTCCCCTTAAAATACATCATCCTCAATGTGACACAATGACAAGGTTAGTTATGGGGCACACAAGTGAAAAGGGAATTGACAATGATTAGTATCACTTACAAAAAAAGGCCTTGTTGTTAGAGCGTGATTGCAAGGAAACAACACAATTTGTAATTTATCTCTAAGAATTTTTCTCTACGAAGATTGGTAGTTCTCTTTACCATAGGTAATTTAATCTAAATTTTATAATCACGCCCAAACATGTTTCCTATTTTTTTCTCATAAATGTATTTATAATTAATAATTTTCTCATAAGTATAGTTCTTTCTCATTACTTCCATTGTTTAACAAGTAAATTTTCTTGCTTTTACAGGGTTTTAAAAAATATAAGACATCACAAGGTCATCCAAGACATATACCACTTCACATTACACCCCTTTAATACATTTTTACAACCACATCACATCACAAGATTCTGATCCCAACTATGGGAAGGAAAAGTATACTCCAACATCATAGCACCCAATAAACGTGCCCCTGGCATAGAAATATGTGTAACACATGTCTATCACAACAACAAGGCATCACAACAATACATCTGAAATATTTTTTCACATTTCTCAAATCACAATGGTATCCACACTATGTCAAAATAGTATCAAGGTATCACATACAATCAATGAGGAGCATCAATTTGCAACATCATGGTACATGAAAAAATGACTCACACGAGTGACTCGTCAATCAATATATGCACCAAACTATGGCATATCATCATCAATAATTCCAAAATATGATCCACGATCCAAACAATATCAAGTAATAATTTCTCCCAAAGTTCCAAGCTTGAACCACCACCTCCCGTCATCATGAACAAAAAAATCCATCGTCATTCATAAAAGTAACCAAATACCATAAGTCAACAAGTTTTCATTACTCAAGCACATAATTTGATGTGATCTCTAGGGTTAGAAGGGGGTTTTCAAGGAATTTTCTCTAACATAATGGCTACTAATGTGATGTTTTAGATAACTGTCAGGTTCCAAGTTCACTCATCCACTAGTGTTCATGTTTTCAATTAGTTGGAGGGTTAGAGGTGATAGTTTAATTTGTACATGTGGTGATACATAGAGGAGTGAAAAGGCATATACAAGAGCTGAAATGAAAAAAGGATGATATATGGTTATGTTCATTTATTTTATCATGAAAATAATATCTTCAACATAAGGATTGATTAGTGGTTTTCAAGTATAGGAGACTATTTTCATCTTACAATACATGGTAAGAATGATTGGCTACAAGCATTTCTCTTAAGGATTGTTATACACAAAATCATTTTCATATTTTTATTCATGACAGTTATGGTCCCCTATGAATTTTTTACAAGATATGTTAGGTTTTACAATACATATATATCCATTTAATATACAAAAATTTCAAACGATAAGATGTCACAAAGGGATAATTTAGATTTTTATACAATGAAAACATAGTCTCAAGATATGAATAAGATGTTAGAGATCACAAGAATTGAGAGGGGGGGGTGAATCAATGCAACTTACAAACTTTATAATTTATTCCAATACAATATCCTTGTTTAATAGCAATAGTGTATCATGAGCATTCAATCAAACATATGCAAGATAATAATAACACTGAACACAAAATTTATAGTGGGAAACCCTTTCAGGAGAAAAACCAAATTTGAAACCAAGACTTTATTAGGAACACCAATTCTAAAGCATATAATATTTGGTTTCTATTGAGCACCGACTCAAACTATGAAACACCCACTTCAAAGTCTTCTAGTACCCACTAGAATAAATGTTAAGTACCCACTCAACTAATTTAGTAAGCAGCAACTTGTAAGGAGCACCCACCCCTATGATCTAAGCACCCACTTAGAAGAAATGTTAAGCACCCACTCAGCTAATTTAGCAAGTTGCAACTTGCAAGGAGCACCCACCCCTATAATATAAGCACCCTCTTAGTAGAAAATATTACACAACAATTTGATCATGTAGTATCAATATTGCTTACACAATAGATTATAATCACTTTTTAATTTTGTCTCTACACACAGATCTGCATCATTCATTTTTCTATCTTTAAGCATTTTCTGACTCAAACTCAGTCTTTATGCATCCATCTAAATTGACCCGGAGATTTCGTATTCAAATAAATTCAGCAATTCATTAATAATACATTTTGGTCTATATATTTGTCTTAGCTTCTCAGGCTCGAATCCTCTATCTCCATCTCATAAAAATGTTCTTGTTCATTTCCTCAACCAATGGTGTATCTGATCAGTTCTCAAGTTCTTCCCTCATACCTTCAAAAAACTCCTCACTTAATCACTCTTTTCTCACATGCTTGACCCCCTCACAAATGAGAAAAATCATTACTTTTATATGTTTTCTTCTCTCCAATCCAAAGGAGGTCGGTCCCTCGTGAAAATTCAACCATACACCTTCATTCAAATAACATTATATCAATGGTCACATCTGACCCAAGTAGGTCGACACCCTTTCCAAAATTTTCAAAAGAAAAATTCTAATTTCACCTTTTATATCATGATTTTTCTAATATCAAATCACCTTTTCAATGAATCCAAAATCACAAAAATCTGATTTTTAGGATTTTTTAGGGCTCTGTGTTGGCTCCTATGAATTTTTTCTACTTATCGTGGCTTTATCCCATGTTTCACAGATTTCCTTCTTTTCCTTTGGCTCCCTCCGATCTTTCATGGCTTCATTCTTCTATCCGCAGTATTTTCTAGTCTTTCAAGGCTTTGTTCTTCTATCTGCGGCTTTCTCTAGTATTTCACAACTTTGTTCTTTTATCTGCGACTTTCTCTAGTCTTTCATGGATTCATTCTTCTATCCACAAATTTCTCTAGTCTTTCGTGGCTTTGTTCTTCTATTTATGGTTTTTTCTAGTCTTTTATAGCTTCATTCTTATATCCACAGCTTTCTCTAGTCTTTTTTGTCTTTGTTCTTTGATCCGTAGTTATCTCTAGTCTTTCACAGCTTTCTTCTTATATCCGCACATTTCTCCAAACTTGATGGAAAAACCATTTTAGCTTGTAATGTCTTTATATCACCCTGGTACCATTCTGAATGTCCAATTTACTTGACTAAGACTATTGTTCACCAATAAACCACTAATAATCATTATCATGCAATCAAAGTGAATCACTTTAAGATATGACACTACCAATCAACCTTTATCACCTTGAATTTTTCACCATTCTCTCTTCACTGCTCACCCTTTTTTCCATCAGTTACAACATCAATGATAGCATCAATGAAAATGACCGGGTTCCAACAAACTTCCCCTTTGTCATTGATGGAAACACACCCAGAAACCTATAACCTTTGATGGAAAAAATATTGGCAAACATGGTTTTTTCTCACACTCTTTGTATCTCTCCCCCTTTGACATTTATGAAAAAGGACTGCATGCTCAACATGTAAATAACCATGATAACTAGAGTCTTACCTTGAGAAGTTCCTTCTAGAAATGTGTTCCATCTTTTCTTACTCTCATTAGCAGCAAATCGGATCCACTTTATCACTAGTAGCTCCCCCTTAGATGATGTTGTGTTTTTTACTATTAAACTTATCTCTGTTGCATGATATTCTTAACACTATCTTTCTTGAACTGACAATAAATTCTCCTTGTCCATGTGTTCTTATTGATTTTTTCATTCAACTTGTCTATTTTAAGTCTCCCCCCTGAGAGGATGCATACCAATATGTTCTTTAATCATTTCAGGAAAAACCAGGATTGTCAAAGTGAGATAGCAAACTAGCTCCCCCTCACATGAAAGTTTCATTGCACCGATAAGGAGCTGATATTCCATGAGATTTCTCCCTTACCTTGTCTTAACACTTCCTATTTGTTGGTAAGATCAAGAATGACCCCCAATTCATTCCTTCAATGCTCAAATGTTTCTTCTGGCATTGGTTTTCTCATGATATCAACAATTTCTTCTTTTGTTCTCACATACTCAAGTCTGATTTTCCTTTCATTCACTTGTTCCCTCAAGAAGTGATATCTTATTAGGATTTGTTTGGTCTTCAAATGAAACACAGTATTCTTGGACACACTTATATCACTAGTACTATCACAGATTAAAGAAATTGGACTATCATATTTTACCTTGTAGTCTTCCAATGTTTTTTCCATCCAAAGAACTTGAGTACAACACATTGCAACCAGTTATATACTTAACCTCGCATGTTGAGAGTTCCACTGACGATTACTTCTTCCTCAACCGGGATACTAGGAAGTTTCCAACAAATAAGGCACCACCACTTGTACTCTTTCTATCATCAATTATTCCTATCCAAGTTATCATTTTTGTATGCTTTTTATATTAAATTCGCCACTTTTTGGATACCATATTCCATATTAAAGTTTTCCCGTGAGGTATCTCAGTATCCTTTTATCTTCCTTGAAGTGTGTTTCTTTTGGATCTTCTTGAAATATTACAACTAGACCCATAGCTTGTCTGATATCAGGTCTTGATGTTGTGGAGTAGAGGAGGCTTCCTATCATGGATCTATACAAAGTCTTGTTAACTTTTGGTGAGCTTTCATCTTTTCTCATCTTGCATCCTACCTACATTGGTGTTCCTATAGGTGTACATTCTTCCATCCTGAACCTTTTAACCATTTCTTTAATATATTTGGTTTGGGATATGAAGATACCTTGGTATGTCTAACTGATTTGTAATCCCAGAAAGAATGAGAGATCCCCAAGCATAGACATTTCAAACTCTTTGTTCATCATATCAGCAAATTCATAAGTCATCTTATCATGATCTCCTCCAAATATGATATCAATCCATATATATGATAACAATGAGCAGATGATTACATTCTTCCTTGATATAATGATTGTTGTTAGCAACACCTTTTCTAAAACCTTTCTCTATGAGCTAGTAATTGATCATGTTGTACCAAACACTTGGGGCTTATTTGAGTCCATACAAGGCCTTTTTCAACTTGCACACATCATCTTTATAATCAGTTAGAGAGAATCCATTAGGTTGTTCAATATATACTTCTTCATTCAGATGAGCATTTAGGAAGGCTGATTTAACATCCATATGGAAAAATATGATTTTCTTATGAGTTGCATATGCCAGAAATAGCCTAATTGCTTCCATCCTTGCTACTTGTGAAAACATTTCATCAAAATCAATTCCTTCCATTTTTGGATAGCCTTTGCATACAACTCTTGCCTTATTTCTTGTCACTTCTCCTTTCTCATTCAATTTGTTTCTAAATACTCATTTAGTTCCTATCAAATTCTTGTCTTTTGGTCTTGGTACAAGTTCCCAGAGTCTCATTCTTTTCAATTTGATCAAGCTATTCAATCATGGCATTCACCCAATGCTGATCCTTGCAAACTTCTGCCACATTCTTAGGTTCAATCATTGATAAAATTGTTATGTCCTCATGATTTTGTTGATCTCTTAGCTTCCTTCTTGTGAGAAAACCTCCTTCTCTATTTCCAATCACTCTGATCTAAGGGATGGTCTCTCTTGACTTGCCTTGAGTGTGCCTTGTCTTTGCAGTCACAAAATCCTGCACTTTAGACATTTATTTATCCCGGTTTCATACTACTATTAAGAAGGTTCTTAAGTGAAGAAAGTACTAATTAACCCCCATCCTTTGGTCATCTTGTTTTATTTTATTTCATCATTACCACCCCTTTTCATTCACATGTCCAGTCTATTTTGGTAATTTCTCATCATTTTAGCCCCAACTGGGGTGCCCAAATTAGTACTAGGGCACCTATGGGTGCCCTGGTCCCACCAGTGGTGCACCTCGGCCTTTTTTTGCATTTTCCTACTACTTTTTGGGCTCTTTCTAGTCATTTTACATCTTTTCCTTTCTTTTGGTTGATCTTTTCAAGTTTAATTATGAAATTAGACTAAGAGAAACTTATAAATATAAAGTTATGAGACCATAATGAGGGACCTAGCATCACTTACTTACTATCACTCCATCTTTAGTTGTATCCATCTAATGCATTAAAGATCACTTCAATCCACACAGCTCCATCATCAAGGCACGAGGCCTAGGACATATTCATCACACTTCATAGGTCATGGATTCTATTTTATTCCATGCACACATTCTATTACATTTCCTACACATAGTTATTGCTCTCTACTTCACAAAGTGCGACTAGACACAAGAGTAACCTCAGAGCATGTTCTCACACACTTTCACATAAAACTACATTGGGTATGAGATGTAGTGTAGTGCTCAATTAGTAAGTCCACCATTTTGGTAGAGGAGGTCAGACCGACCCCTTCATATGCATTATTGTTTTTATGGTTTGATGTTTGTTTTGGGGTCTTGCAGGTCTTTCTTCCCTCTTGATTTATTGGTGACACTCGGCACAAGATAGTGAAGTTGATGTGACAGATAATGAGTATTGTGGATCACCTTTTGGACCTATGAAAATATGATTTGGATATTTTACACAAACTAGGGCACCCAGATTAAAGACTAGAGCACTTTTAGGTGCTCCCAAACCTCTTCCAGGTTCTCTAGTTCACCTAGATTCTCCAACTCCATCCTTTTCGACACTCCTGCATAGTCATTCTTGCTTCTAATATTTCCAGTCTCCTCTATGACATAGTCTGGTGAGCATATGTTATCAACTGAGTTATTTCATCTTCTCTCTTACACATTATGGTTTCTATTTTCATTAGTTCTATTACTTATATCATTTACATGTTGTCTTAGTACATTTATTTACTATTTTTATATGTCCTCCTAGATTAGATTAATCATCCCTTACGACACTAGTTAATTAATTTTTAGTTAATCATTTTGATGAACCTGACTCATTCATTCACACTTCCACCTTTTTCATTCCTAGGGTTGATTCATCATGAATATCTTGATCAATGATTGTTTGCTTCAAAATCTTGATTGATTACATAGAGTACAACATTTTATTACTACTACCCATATTCGTGCCAACATGCATCCTAATCTGATTTATCAAGCATTTGTTGATGCATTTTCTTAACATCTAGTTTTCAAGTCTAACCTTCCCACTGATGTTCACACTTTTGATAATCACCCACCTTTGCATATCATATCTCCCATTCAAAATGTCATCATTAAGCATACTTTCATTGATAATGTATCTGAGCTTAACTTGTGTCATATGTCATTCCTTGAAATTTTATGTCTTTTCACTCATGATGTTAGCCCATCTAGTATCTCACTTCATGTTTATGATGGTTCCATCCATCCATGTCTTGGTTACATCACATTACCCATTAGTTTTGATCTAAATACTATCCACACCATCTTGTTTGTTGTTGACTTCCTATTCTCTTACAATTGTCTCCTTGGTAGGACATGGCTTTATGTCATGCACATGGTCACCTCCACTATACATCATTGTGTCAAATTTTTAAATAAAAACATGGAGTATACCATATTTCGTGATTGTGATCCCTTCTAGTATTACGACTGGGCTCCTAATACTAGTCTTCCTATTCCATGCATAAATATTATAGACAAATCAAACCCTATCGAGAACTACCTCACCTACCATCACCTGATGGTACCGTTTGTGTGATAGACGTAGTTTCTCCTTTATCACCTACTTCTACTACTATTATGATTACTTATCAGGGGCATGTCTAACCTATGGATGTCAATTTATCACATCCATCTTCTCATGTACCACCTACCTTAGCATGCCCACCATTCACTTACACGCTTCTTATGAATGAATCATATTGGGAACATATTTCAGTTGATCCTAATTTTCCAGAAACCATATGTACGCATGCGGGTCTAACTCCATTAGGTTTCTCTATCAATGACATTCATCCTCCACCATACAACCCTAATTGATATTGTGGCATGGTTGATGTCACAGCTGCCTATGGTCTTCGCATATTTCACTTGGATGTTTTCCTTATACGCACTCCTATTGTTTTCCCACTCATATTAGGACAATCATGGCTTGATTATATTGGGGACACTTTAGACCCTGACCATACAGATATATCTTTGCCCATTCCTTTTAGATACATTTTCATCGTGTAATAGCTCTTTCATAGGTTATACAGAGAATCTTACTTGCTAGTATGCACATGGTTTTCCACTTCCTCCATTCACCAATGAGGAATATGATATGGTTATGGTACAACTTACGCCTCAGTGGCTCATTATGTGATCAACCAGATACTATAGCTTATCAAGTCGCCATTACTTATCCATGTGACTTTGACCCAAAGCATGACAATCTCCTCAATGAATTTACATGACCTCTTTATGTGCACCCTTGGGTGGCATATTATCTCACACATCTTCCCCCCCCTCATCATCACATTAGTATCATAGACATGTCATTCATTATTGTATTATCATTATTACATAGTACTACATCTTATTCTTAACATTTACACATACACCATTATAACATTCACTCACATTTCATCTTTTCATTATTCACTTTCACAACTTACCACTATTCCTTCATGTAGTCATTTTCACACCCACCAGAAGAACAAGGGAATCCCATGCACGCCGGCCTATCATCCAACGGGCGCTAGGCACTCACCCAAGGCACGCGCAGGTACCGAGTCTCTCTTTTATGTGAGTTAAGTGGGAAACCATCATCTATGTTAGGAACTTAATGAATAAAGGTGGAAATGAGACATATAATCATCATAGGGCTCAGAATGGCCTCTAGACAAAATGTATTCATTCCAAATAGAGGGTACTTATAGATAATAGATAGAACTACAACAGAAAGGAAAATACATAAGGATTTACATCTATTCCATAACATCCATGAACAAAAATGAAAAGATATAGATATGAACTGAATCAATTACATTCATACCTATTCATTTTTGTAACCTCATTACATTCAATGGATCCATTAGACTACCACAACTTGATTAGACCGAAGTCATACATCATAGCAGGGATCATGTCCTTCATCCATACAAAGAAAAATTTATAACCCATCCCCTTAATACATTACTCCCTTATATAGCCTCTACCCAATCCCACAGAGTTCTCACATTATTTCTACAGAGCTCCACTCTCTATATTCTCCTCTTGTATCCCTTTCTACTATGTGGGTGCTTGTATATATAGGTTTCTTCAACCACCGACTTGCTTTCAGGGGCTACAAATCCATCACCAAGTGTCCAAGTGGTCCTCCATAGAAGCATGCTCCTTCAGATATAAGCTCTCCACTCCTTGTAATGATGGTCTTCTGGAATCCTCCATCGCTAAGCATATTCCTTTTGTGGGCATCACGTTTCCAGGCTGAGCACCTTATCCACTCCTCATTCGTTGTCGGGTCATGCTTTTCTTGTGTCTTGCCCTAAAATGCCCAATATGGCTAAGTCCTGAAACCTTAGCTTTGTCCACAAGCGCGCCATGGGTTTTCTTAAACCCTTCATTAAACCCTATCCTGCGCACCTTCTCCTTGCATGCCCTTCTTCAACTAGGCCTTGCACACCTACACCTTTTTGTACTTAGCCAACATTTTGGGGTCCCAACATCACCCCACACTACACCTATTCTCCATCTGTGGGAACACTTCTCTAATGAATAAAGAATTACAGTAGACTTTCATCTTGGAAAAAGAATAAGGGGATGAAGAATTTGGGAAAGAAGAAAGAATGGGGAAGTGATGGCATTATTGCAACAAGCTAGGAAAATATTTTTGCAAGTCAGCCTCCAAATTGTTCCAGGCATCGACTTCATTTTTTGCTCTCTGACAAGAGGTCACTGACTAGGGTGCTTACCTCCCCAAAACTTAGTCCATCTCCTTGAGTGTTCATAGTGTCAACAATTTTCTCCAACTCCTTGCTCATGTCTTCAAGTGCATCCATCCTTATAGTAATCTATGGGTACAGTTCCTTCAATTAGTTTTTGATTGAACCCCTTAAGGTTTCAATGGCCTTGGATTTCTTTTCAACCTTAGCAAGGATTATGTCCCTTTCTACCCTATTTCCCTTATTCTTCTCTTGAAACTCCTTCAGCTCTGCTTTGTGAGTGGTGACCAAGATGCTTGCCACTCTATCCATGTCTACGCAATTATCATACGCGGCCTCAACAGATTGGGTAGCAATCTTGACATCCGCAAGTACCTTGCTATACTCAGTAATGATTACTACCACTTTCAATTTTTCCTCCCTCACCAAGCATGGTGCCACTTCTTCCATGGACTCCTAGGGCTAATGGTTGTCTCTCCATGGTGAGGATGTGCACCAAATATTCTAAGCATTCAAGAGTGGATCCATACTTCTACGTGGGCGACGTTAGGTCTGGATGCTTCAACATAATGGTGCTTGTGATAGACTCCACCTTTTTGTATACTTCACGCACCTTCACCTTCTCATCCCTTAGTTTTGCTTTAGCTGTGTGCTGATCAAATCTTCTTGTTTCAAGCCCTTAGTCTTCTTAGCCAGCTCCTCTTCCTTCTTTTCTAGCTTTCCCTCTAGAAATATTACTCTGTCATTTCTTCCAAAGATCCTAGCCTCAACCTCGACCGTGACCTTGTTGAGTACATTACATAAATTCTCATCCAAGAGTTGTTGGGAATTTACCAAGGGGTTGGCTCCCTTAGACTCTGGTACTGACATGATTTCCCCTTGGTATACTTCAAACTCTGGCTCGTCAATATGGGACTCAAATGCCCAAGAGAGCATCTTCCTTATCCTAGGGTACATGCCCTCCTCATCAAATGATGCCATAGCTAGAAGTTATTCCATGGGTATAGTGCTCTTGGAAGTGCACGCGTAGCACCTTCCTTTGGTCATCAACATAGCCCATGACCTATCCTCATTCTGTATCAAGGCTCTTCCTTCCTGAGCATGTGGCTTTAGGGAAACTCACCATTAGACTGGGACCTCCTCCCACATTGACTTGTTCTTTCTCAATGCTTTCCTCCTTACCCTCTTCCATCACTATGTCAGTGCTGTGCTCCAATTCTTGTTCTACCAAGGCCTTGATTATTTTCATTGCTTCTCTTTCTACCACCTCGTTTACTTTCTCCTGCGTAAGGCTTGGAGTTTTTTGCTCCTATGTACCAACCTCCTCACTTCTTCCCATGTTCTGGGTGCCTTCCTTCTCCTGGCTACCCTTGCACCACATGCAAAAAGGAACCCATGTTCTTCTTCTCCTACCCTCTTCTTCTGAATCATGCACGCTAAAGACAAGTGGCTCTTGATCTCCTTCAGGATCATCTTCTTCATCATCATCATCCTTTTCACCTATGTATTTCTCCAAGCTCTTAGTTTCTTCTGAGTCGGTCTCCTCTTCTATCCTCTACTTCTTTCTGAGAGGTGACTCTTCCACAGGGGATCCAACCTTCTCTGCTTCCTCTGGTGACTTCTCCTTGGTGAGGGGTTTCTCTAGCGCCTCTTCTTCTAGGGTCTTCTCCTTTACCAAGGACTTCTTCCTACGCATATAGGTTCTAGGTTTGGTGCTTGCCACCAGCATGCTTACTAGCTAGGCAGTCTACACACTTGGTGCTTTTTCTTCTTCTCTCACCTTTTCTTGAGCGTAGGATTTATTCTACCCATGGGATCTTCAGGTATGGAGACATCATTCTCCAGGTATGTACCTTTCTCAAAACTTTAGCCTAATGCAGAGATATACACATGCCACAGACTTTCCTGCAATTGGTAGAGTTAGGGGTTTCATCATTCTGACTTCATGCGCTACGTACTTTTCCATGTACACGTGCACTTCTTGGGGTAGACCAATGTCCTGTGCATCTCCCTGTGGTCCTGATCAACTTCACTAAGGTCAAACCTTAGTCTCTTTACTTCTTTGAACCTGTTAACTCCTACTTGGAAGTACTGGGTGGTGAAGGAGAATGGGAGTTTACACCATGGGCTCATGGTTTCATCCACCATCATGAATCTACCTATGCAGAAGTGCTGGTACACAAAAAACTTAGCTTCTCCCTTTGTAAGTGCTGGTAGTTGCTCTGGGATTCTCCACTCTTCCCTGAATGCATCCCTTAAGCACTTATACCACTTGTCCAGGTGTGCCTTGTGGGAGGCTATCATTGTTTCACATGTATACTTTGTAAATATTTTCACAGGTGAGGGATCTTCAGCCATGGATACTCCCAAAAAAACTTGTCTTCCACGTCAGGCACTCCTATCTCCAAAAATACAATTTTCAGGAGGATATTTCCAAAGAGTATCTTGTCTCCTTCTTATGTGTGCTGCTGATTATCTCATCTACAATGAAGGCCGATAAATTGTAGATTGTGCCCTCTGATATTTTTCTACACACATTCAACCAGGCCTTATTCACCTGCGTCCACCTTTCTTGATCATTTAACTTTGTGACCAGGTGTGCGGCCATTCTCATGACGAGATCTGGGATTTCCACAATATCAAAATACCTTGACCCCTTCTTGTAATCATATGCAGACGACAGTTGCTTTGATGGCATCCTTGTCTCTTAGGTCATCATCTATGCTTTCTCCCTCGTAGATGAGGCCTGTAAACTTTGAAATCAGCTGAGGGGTTATGCGCATCTTGCACCCCACAAAGTAAAAGTGGTCCTCATGCACACGTGACATCAACCACTGATAGAGGTGCTCAGGCTTTCCAAAGTAGGGAAAATCATAGAGTTGCAATAACCCTGCCTTCTCCAACTTCACTTTTACCTCATCACTATAGATGGGCAAACCCTCTGGTGTCCTTTTGTTTGTCGGGTGCACTAACTCCAGCACCATTTCCTTCTCTATTTGTGTTTATGTGATGGTTATAATCACTCACTGCCATCTTTCTCAAATGGGATTCCCACTCCTTCCCAAGAAAAACCCATCCAAGTACTACATTTCTGCATACCACTCCTCATTCATGCTTATGGTGGTTTACTGTTGGCTCTCTACCCTTGCCCTTGCCCTTGCCCTTTGGATTCTTGGGTGACACGGTTGGTTTCTTGGGTGCCATTGTCTAGGTCCTCTTATCACTTCAATCTCTTCTTGTTACTCTTCTCTTCCACTCCTTCCAACCTTAGATCTCAAACTTGTGAAGAAAACCTCTTAAACCCGTGCCCTAGTTTTTCAAACCCTAACTGGGATAATTCTTTCACAAGATGGTGCCTTCTCACAACTTCTCTTATGCCCTGTGAAATCCCTTCCTTCTGGTTTTACAAATCCAAACTAGTTACTCATGCTCAAACTCTTCAAATTTTTCTTCACATGGATCAGTTCTGGAAGCCCTAGTTTGCAATGATGCAAAAGTGCTTCTTTCTTTGTATGCACAAAGTAAATAATGAAATGCCTTGACCCTTTATTTATAGTTTTTCCCACTTTGTAACATTAAATGCTACCTTACCTACCACCATACTTTAACACTTAATGTGGATTTTTCAAACAAACCTGACTTTAGTGCTTTAACTCACGCACCCAACCTTGCATGGATAATTCTCCAACCTTCTGGCATGCAACCAATCCATCTTGATAGGAGACTCTTACGCATGTAACCAACACCGAAGACACTTCTTCTGTCATGATTTTTTCTCTCTCCTACCTCATGTTGCTTTTGTGCTTCTTCCTCTCTTGTGCGTGGATCCCCAATGTAGCCTTATCCTGACACCAACCATCCTTTTTCACCTTTCCTTACATGTACTTTCTTCACAGGGCCATTCAACTGGGCTTTCCAATGTAATCCTTCCTAGTGCTTCACACTTCAATTTCTTCCACCTTACTCCACCCCACACTAAAATGATGTGCGGTCCTCTGTGCAGTTACAACCTTCAAAAAGTAATGAGATTACCGGTGCCCAAGGCACAACACAAAACAACAATGAGAAAGGGAAACACAAGAAAGGAAAATGCATTAAAGAAAATCCTAAACTAACTGGCAATACTGCCTTATTTACAAACACCAAGAAGACTTATTTATAGTAGGGCTTCAGCCTACTCCCATTGAAGTTTCCTGGCAATCTCTCGTCCCATCCAACACTTGTAACTGGCACATGCCCGAATCAAGGATGTACAAGATGGTGTAGGGACCCAACCAATGCACTTTTAACTTCCCAGGATGGTGCAAAAACTTGGAATCATATAGTAAGACCATCTTCCCAACCTCAAACTTCTTGTTCCTAATGTGGTGATCATGCCATGCTTTTTGCTTTACTTTTTCTGTCTGTTTGGATCCATTTGGCCAATGATCACCTTTCATCCAGCTTCATTAATTTATCAATCCTTTCTTCCAGTGCTTGCTCATCATCCAGCCCTCCTGTGCACACTATTCACAGAGAAGGTAACATGAACTCAACCGGCAGGACAACCTCCATGCCAAACACCAATTGAAATGGTGTGGCTTTGTTCAGCCTTTTATAAGTTGTCCTATAAGCCCATAATACAACTGATACCTTGTCATCCCAATCTTGTCTTCTGACATCACAAATCTTTGTCAGGGTATGACTCAGTATTTTGTTAAATGCTTCCATGGTTCCATTTTCTTGTGGGTGATAAGGTGTAGTTTTGTGATGAGCCACCATGAACTCTGCTAATAGGATCCTCATGGTCTCATTCAAGAAATGTGTACCCCTATCATTGGTTAAACTTAAAGGGCATCCATACCTTGTGATAATGTTCTCCCACAAAAATATTGTTGTTGTAGCTGTTGTACAGTCTTTAGTTGGGGCTGCCTCTGCCCACCTTGTCAAATAGTCCATGCAAGTGATTACATAGTGTGATCCAGTCCTACACGTGCTGGTACAATAGGGCCTACAAATTCTATTTCCCATTTCTCAAAAGGTTCAGCACTAGGGATAGGGCACAAAGGCATTTCATCTCTCTGTCCTAGCTTGCCAACACACTGACAATGGTCACACGCTTTACAATACTCCTTGCAATCCTTATACAGAGTTTCCCACCACAATCCTACCATTAATATTTTACGTGTGGTGGCATCACCTACATAATGTCCACCTGCACTTCCTCCATGTGCTTCCTCTATGATGGTGAAGTGCACTCATGCTCTAGTACACACCTGCGCAAAACTTCATCATGCCCTAGTTTGTATAAGTCCCCACTGATCAACATGTAGGGTGTGACATGTATGGCTAGTTTATTTTTCTCTAATGTCTTCATCCCTTCTGGTGCCATACCCATTTTAAGGAACACACAATATCCTCCAAGTCTGAGGGCACGTGCCATAACCTAAACAACTACGCATCTGGCATGGTATCTTCAATGCTTTGACATCCTCCCCTGAATCAATCCTAGACAAATGGTCAGGTCTGGAATTACTTTTTCTTGGTTTGACAACTACGTGAACTCAAACTCTTGGAATAATAACACCCACTGACATATGCGCCCTTGTAGGATGGGCTTGTTCACCAAATATTTTAATGCCATGTGGTCAGTGTAGAAGATAAAGGGAGTTTCCAGTAGATACTACCTAAACTTATGAAGCACGTAGATCATAGACAATGCCTCGCACTCATGTTGTAGTATAATTTTGCTCTGCTGGTGTCAACTTCCTGCTTGCAAAGCATAGGGGGTGATCAATAATTCCCTCACCTAGGTTGTGCAAGCACTACCCCAATGGCCATTCTGGAGGCATCTACATGAACATGGAAGGGCTTATCCCAAGAGGGGAAATGTAATATAGGTGCGGTGACAAGCCTATCCTTCAATGTGTCGAATGCCTTCTGTTGTGCCTCTCCCCAATGGAAGGAACTTTTATGTCTGAGAAACTCTTCTAAAGGTGTGGTGATCTTGGCATACCCCTTGATGAACTTCCAATAGTAGCCCATGTGTCCAAGAAACCCGCACACTGTGCTTTGACTAGTTGGCTCCCCCAATCCCACAATCACTACAATTTTGGTAGGATCCACCAGCAGGCCTTCTTTGCATATGATGTGTCCCAATAGGGTCCCAAATGGGGTAGAAAATACACACTTCTTGATGTTGAGGGATATCCTCAACTACCGACACCTTTCAAACATCAATCTCAGATTGTCACAATGGTCCTTGACCAGTCCATACATGGTCCAATCATCAAGGTACACCTGGAGAAACTTGTGGATGAAGTCCTGGAAGGCCTGCACTACAATGCATGAGAACATACAGGCACGTTCTTCAACCCAAAAGGCATGACCGTATAGGAAAAAATTCCCCACTCGGTGGTGAAGGTTGTCTTTCTCTGGTCTTCCTTTGCAATCCTCACCTGGTGATAGCCTAAGAACCCATCCATGAAAGAGTAGACTTCACACCCTGCCACTCCTTCCAAGATTTCTTCAGTGAATGGGGTTGGGAAGGGATCAATGACACACACTGCATTCAGATCCCTATAATCAACACATATCCTTATCCTTCCATCCTTTTTGATACTAATCACCATTGGACTTATCCACTCTGACTCCTCCATAGCCTCTATGATTCCTGATGCTATCATCTTGTCTATTTCCTCCTTGACCTTCATGCATAGATTAGGATTCATTCGGTATGGTCTCTTCTAGACTGGGCATGCACCTTCCTTCAACTTAATTCTCATTTCCCCCAAGGAATGGTGAATGCCTTTGAGTTCATGATACCCACGTGGGAATAAATCCTCAAACTCATGTAAAAGATCAATGATCTTAGAGACTTCCTTCTCTGACCAATAGTCTCTGATGATAGCCTCCTTAGGTTCTTCTTCTAACCCAATGTTAACCTTCTTTGTCTTTAAAGGCTCATGATAGGTGTGTGTTATTTCATCAGCACTATCCATCACTTCATGTGAGCCTAGAGAATGGTTAACCTCCAAATTTTCCATCTCTTCACCATCTATGACATAGAACCATCTTTCCTTTTTCTTTCTCTTGCACACACGCTCAAACTACACCTCATCAGACTCATTTTCACCAAATTGTCCCTCCAAGCATGGCTCTCCTAGAAATTCTACAAGCCTATCATCTTCCTTTGCACTATCCCCCATCATAAGGTGCTTGACCTCCTGTAATGCCTTATCCACCGATGGTTTGGTGCTTCGATACTCAAATTCTTGGATGAGATCAGCTGCTAGTTCTTTCCAATTCCCTATTTGGCGGTGTGTCTCAGAGTGGATGTACCATGTGCATGCACAACCCTATAGTGTAGAATATAGTTTGTGTACCTAGAGGGATGGTGGAAAAGCTTCCACGCCTTCCCTCCAGGCTCTCTCATAGGCTTGGATGTGGAAAGAGGTGGGATCCTTACCATGGTAGTCTTTGATGGTGGTGGGCATGTTGCTTCTAGAGAACCGAACAGAGAAGGAAATTCTCACTTTGCACCATTCCAAGAGATTATCCTGATGTGTTTCCCACCAGTGCACAGTAGTTCCTAGTAGGATGTAACTTAACATCCCCCTTCATTCATTTTCCTCCTTCCACTGAGCTTCCATCTTCTACAAAAATACCTCAGGGAAGGATCCTCCTGAGTACTTAGGTAGCTCCTTTCCCCCTAGGCACTGGACCATACGCACCTTTATCACCTTTGTCACCGATCCTCTCAAATGTCATCTGATTAACTCATAGGTTCCATGTGCCCAATTATCACATGCTAGACTAGTGGTGTCACTTACCGACTGAGCATCCTCAAACTGGATAACTCCATCGAGTAGGATGGATTATCTCTGGATCCCTGATTGAGTGCACATATATTCTATCCAGGACCTCTTCTCCCAAAGGTTCAGTATAGGGTGTTGACTTCCCATCAGCCAGGGGTATGATGACCCATTCCTCCTCATTTTCAAAGCTTATGTATCCCTTATTGAACCAAAGATCCACATTGTTCTTATAGCACCATGGGTGCCCAAGTAGTGCTGGGAAATTGTCTACCTCGGCAAGTGCCAAGACTTCAAAGTCCCCAGTAAACTTAGCTCCTTGAATGGTGATAGTTGCATCCTTTAAGACACTGATGGGCATTTCCTTCATTTTGTTTTCCATATACAACACATTCGAAGATGGTTGTAATGCAGGCCTTCCCATCTGATGCCAAGCATCCAAGGTGAGAACATTGACCTCCGCACCTGTGTCAATGAGGATATTACTAAGGAGCCATCCATCCATGACCACATTTAACGTGATCTCCCTATCATAGTCAAGGCTGTGAGGGGGAAGGTTTACATGCAAGACCTACCTCTCACACTCTTCTCTAGTGTGTGGTACCTTCTCTCTCAACCATGCTCCTAGAAAGGGAATAATATTCTCTTTCCTTAGCATTTTACATACTTCCTTGACCTCATCCAGGTCATCTTTTGGTGCCTTGACCTTCCTTTTGCTCCTCCCTCCTAGACTACTCCTTTAGACACTAGATTTCTCCTTGTAAACTTTGAATGACATCCATGGTTTCTTGATATACCTCCTTTTGATGCACAGGGTCTGGGTACTTCCCATGTACCACTTCTTCCCTTGAAACTAGGTTCTTCTGCCTTGGTATTTCCTTTGTGCTGTGGCCTCTACTCTTGTTGTTACCATAACAGGTTCTAAGCTTGCATCACGTGTTACCCATGGCATCCATTGTGTGTCCGTCTTCTTAATGCTTACCATTACAGTGCCCTTGTCTTTTGGTGTTGTTGATTCATGTGCTCAAACAACTCAGGGCACTCCTCATACTTGTGTTTCTTCCCACACCATGAGCACTTTTAATAGGTTTGGGCACTCTCATTTGTAATGCTCTGTAGACCCACAATTAAAATAGGTTCCACATGGGAACTCACTTCTTCCTCCTTTGTGGTTACCATGACCACAAAATCCTCTGTGAAATCCCCTTCCGTGTGCCTCCATCTACGCACTCCTCATAATGGTGATCATCACCTTTAGAACTACTGGCAATGTTGGTCTGGTGCACCCCATGATCAATGGCCTCATGGATCTGGTCAATAAGCCTACAATCCTTAGTATCATGGGTTGTAGAGGTACAAATCTTATAGTAGCAAGACACATTCTTCTGAATTATGCATTGTAACAAGGGGCATCTACTTGCATCATGGTCCCCATGACAAATTTCACAGTCTACTGTTATGGGCACGTACTATCCTCTGGGGGAAACTATCCTTGACATGCCCCTCTACTTCACAATCTGTACACCATATACCACTATGAGTCTCATGGGCTGAGTTCGCAGAAAAATTCTCCAGCTGCTTAGCCATAACAGTAATTTGAGCCTCCAGAAATGGGCTAACACTAGTATCAACACTTCCAACAGCTTCAGCATACGTAGAGCAGCTTCTAATGCCTCACATGGGTCTGTGAAAGTTTTATGAGATAAAGCTCTTCTAAAGGTGTTATCAACCCCCCAAAAAACCATTGAGCATGTTGTGAAGGGTGAATGTCATATGATAATTTTGACAGGAGGTTTTAAACTGTGCATCATACTCCCACACACTCTCTGCCATTCCCTATTGAATCTCCTTCAGGGCATTGATGCTCTTCTGTTCAAACTCAGGGATGTGGAATTATACCAAAAAGGTGTTCTTTAAAGAAGTATAATCCACCACCATTTGATGAGGGTCATATTTCCTATACTAGCTATGTGCGCGCCCTTGCAATGTCATTACAAACTGACTAGCCTTCCACTCTGGGGTTGTGATCCCCTTCACACGCCATAGCAAGCTCACACTTGTGAACATGTTCTGCAGCATCTTCAATACCCCTGTAATCTAGAAAATGTAAAGACATCTCAAAGAAGACTTGAGGAGGTGGTTGGGGCCCTTATCCTCCTGAGCCAGAGCCTTGGTTTCCTCTAGTGTTTCCTCCACCGCCAGATCCACCAGATCCACCAGGTCTATGCCTCCTGAGCCACCACCAGATCCACTAGGTCCTATTCCTCCTAGATCCACCAAGATCCCAGGTCCTATTCCTCCTGACCCACCAGATCCACATCCACTAGGTCCTATAGTGGTCATGCCAAGGGTCCCCAAAGTTCCATTGAACTATGTGTTGATGGTCTATGATAATGCCCCACTACCAGTAGTGTACCCTGTGCCACTCCCAGATGTGAGACTAAAGGCTTGTGTACTTTCTCCTTGTCCAAAAATTCCTCTGAATACTAGAATAGTATGCGTAGCCATAGAAGTGGGAAATGAAAAATTATATCTCCTGGGCACAGATCTGTCACTTCCACTGATACCAACCTGGGTCAGTGATACTCCTTCCTTGATCTGGAAAACCAAGCACTAGGGTTTGGTCACTAGGTGGGTTCAGATACATGCCAATGACTCTTCTCTCTCCACATGATGAACTCTCATCAGAAGCCAAAGGGGTCTCTCTTACACACTTGCCAAGATGGGGTAGCATAGACTACTCAGGTTCCACATCCTCTGTGTGAACCTCAACTCCTTCCCACAACATCTACCTCCATAGATCCATCACACTTGTAACCTCATATTGTCTAGCAATCTCCCTTTCACGCACTTCACTATACTTGAGTCATCTCTCCTCCCTTTCTTTCTTCGTCGTAATATCTACCATCTTCCTCCACCCTAGCTTCCTTGCCCAATGCTCAGAATGGTTTAGCCGGCCATTGGAAATGCCTCTAAACTCAAGGTAACAATCAAGATCTTCATTTCCAGAGGGATATAACATGTAGAAATGATCCTCTGGGCTCCCACAGAAACTCAAACTCAGCAACTTCTAGACAAGAATATGTAGAAATAGCATACTCCAGAGTGTAACTAGCCAACTCACCTTTCCACCAATGATCCACAACATGAGTCCATGTCAGATCTGCATCCTGTAGCCTCTAGTATTCTTCTTGGGTCCATGTGCATGATCTATAATACTAGCTTGATCTAGATGCATATGTTGAGAGCCATTCATAGTTCTACTATTGGGAAGCAACAGAAAAAATGTTTCATACAAATCATGGTAGAGGTTCTCTTCTACCCATCTACGTGCATCAAACTCAGATCCAATGCTGAATCTCTGAGAAAATTCATCCTCTATGATTTTAAACCATGATTCAACACTTTCCAAGGTTAAACGCTCTGTCATCACTCATTACACAGATCATGATGTATGCCATTTCCCACTACAACTTTGAAAAGAGGTCTTGGAAACAGAACCAAGATGTAGTCATTTTTACACCCACCAAAGGACAAGAAATCCCATGCCCATAGGCCTACCTCATCAGCAGTGGCACTGGGCACTCACCTGAGGCATGCGTGGGTGCCGAGTCTCTCTTTTATGTGAGTTAAGTGGGAAACCATCATCTATGTTAGGAACTTAATGAATAAAGGTGGAAATGAGACATACAATCATCATAGGGCTCAGAATGACCTCTAGACAAATGTATTCATTCCAAATAGAGGGTACTTATAGATAACAGATAGAACTACAACAGAAAGGAAAATACATAAGGATTTACATCTATTCCATAACATCCATGAACAGAAATGAAAAGATATAGATATGAACCAAATTAATTACATTCATACTCATTCATGTTTGTAACCTCATTACATTCAATGGATCCATTAGACTACCACAACTTGATTAGACCGAAGTCATACATCACACAGGGATCATGTCCTTCATCCATACAAAGAAAAATTTATATCCCAACCCCTTAATACATTACTCCCTTATATAGCCTCTACCCAATCCCATAGAGTTCTCACAGTATTTCTATAGAGCTCCACTCTCTATATTCTCCTCTCGTATCTGATCTGTATCTTTCTACTATGCAGGAGCACTTGTATATATAGGTTTCTTCAACCACCAACTTCCTTTCAGGGGCTACAGATCCATCACCAAGTGTCCAAGTGGTCCTCCATAGAAGCATGCTCCTTCAGATCTGAGCTCTCCACTCCTTGTAATGATGGTCTTCTAGAATCCTCCATCACTAAGCATATTCCTTTCGTGGGCATCACATTGCCAGGATGGCACCTTATCCACTCCTCATTCACTTTTGGGTCATGCTTTTCTCGTGTCCTACCCAAAATTCCCAATATGGCTAAGTCCTGAAACCTTAGCTCTTGTCTGTACGCATGCACCATGGGTTTTCTTAAACCCTTCCTTAAACACTATTCTCCTTGTGCGCCCTTATTCAACTAGGCCTTACATGCCTATGCACCTTTTTATACTTATCCAATATTTTGGGGGAGTCTAGCCTTACATTATTATTCTACATACATTACATGTCGTTCTAAAAATTACACCTAACACATTTTACACATCTAGAATTGCACTCTTATTATAAACTCTTAGGCACCCTACACCCATTACACTATACATTGCATTATTATACATCACACATAGTCACACGTTATATTCACCTTACATTTTTTCACATTTTATTCATCTTGCATTGGCACATGTACATATTCAACTCATCATATGTTTGGATTTTATCCTTACATATACTACATTTTCTTCTACGTGTTGCACTCACCACCCTATAACACACTTTAGTTCCTCAGTCCATACTTAACTACCAAGGGTTTACCAATCAAATGGACCGTACACATTTACTACTTGACCTTTCACCATGTGACATTCCTAGGCTAGTGATATACACTTTAGACTAAATCGTCACATATTTTATCATTTTGTAGTGATATACACGTTATCTTACATCACCACTCCCACCTTTCATCTCATAGTGACATACGCTTTAGGCTAAATCGTCACCTATTTTATCATTTCATAGTGGTATAAACCTTAGGCTACATCACCACTTCCTCATTCCATCTTGTAGTGATATACGCTTAGGGATAAATAATCACTCATCCATTCATCTCATAGTGATATACACTTAGGATAAATCATCACTTATACATTCATATGGTCATGATATACACTTTAGGTATAGGTTTCACACACACATCGTCGCTAGGTTGCACCTCATCACTACACCTATACATTCCTCACAGCGTGTTAAACACAACTCACACTACTTGACCATTTCTCGATGACGCACTCTTGTTTACAGTTCATTCTTGACTACTGAGGGGGGAAACAAAATGAACCTCACTCCATACACTTCCATCCACTCAAGGGGCATGTGGCTCCTATCATTCCATCTTGCATTTCATTCCATCCATCCACAGCATATTGCATTGTCTTGGGGGCATTTACTCTTGTTTACTAGTCTTTTACATGATCACTTTACCACACATGTTCGATTGAGTTCTTATATATAATTATCTATACCATCCACACATGAATGTTCACACCTTTTTCTAGTTGTGATCGCAGATACAGATCCTTTGCACACGACATGGATGTTTTCCTTATACCCTTCCTACACTAGTTACTAGGGGCATCCACATTTGTCTCTCACAGTTTCTATTATTTCATATTGTACTTATTACTTTACATCACTTGGTAATTCATGCTCTAACATATTGGTTATTTTCTCTAACATGCTAAAAGGTGTTCCATGTGTAGCACTTGTTTTGTAGGATTACATATTTCCATGACTACTTATTTTGCTTGTTTGTACTTGTCTGTCATTGTTTGCTTCTTGTCTTTGGACTTTCCCTATGTTTTGTGTGCACACTTATTTTTTTTTATGTCCATGATGGCTATGTGTGTCTTGCAACATCATGAGTGGTGTCCCATGTTTTCGACCTACTTTATGTGACTTACTAGTCTTCTTACATGTTTATACTACTTTGTTTGGTAGATTTTACACTATCTACGTATCTTACACATGGTTTGTTTACTTTACACTTATTTTCTATATGCATGTGTTTTGATACTAACACTTGTTTTGGCTAGAAATCCTAGTTTGTGCATGCCTTGGTTTCTACCAAGTGCATTCCCTTCCCTTATATGGAAAATTTTCAGAGTTCATGCGGTTGGTCCTCTTTTGGGGCCACATTCTCCTATTAGCAACGTCGCATGCACCCCCAAAGAGGGGGGAATCATTTGGGGGTTTTCACATACTAACATAGAGATTCTACATCGGTTCAATTCACTTATATACAGCGAGTGGGTTCAGAACATTCTACAAACCCCATACACAATGGATTTTATAGGACATGGTGTCCTTAGCATTCAAGTAGTTACAAGCTTGGAGGTTACACTGGGTGTGCCTCCCTACATTGCTTCATCCAATGGCGTCAGATTGCCCAAAAAACTAGGACAATACAGATATTTCTACACACATTCAGGGAAGCAGTTAGAGCTTGGAGGACACAAATCATTTCCTCCCTACACTTCTTCATCTTATGGCGTGAGATCACCCCAAAAACTCGTAGTACATGATATCCTTCTACACTTTCTCTCTCAACATGGATTAGGTACACATATTCCATTTGCGTATTTTACATGCTTTTATATGCATGTGTCTTTTACATTGCATTTTTACACTTGCATACATACATATTTGACTACTTGATTGTTTTCTCCGTGCATATCCAGTCTTATAAGAAATAAGCAATCAAATGGGGGAAACAATGACAACAACATCAACAACAAAACTTCATGATAACACACGCTTTACTAACCATGCAGGTATATCACACACTACAATAGCTACACATGCATTCCGCCCTAGGTTCACCTTCATCACTTTTCATTTACACATGTTTCATCTTTAGTTTACACGCTCCTCCATCTTTTTGTCATTTCATGTTTTAGGAAATAAGCACACCCTCTTCATTACTCTACATCAATATCAGGTATGTGTTAGGAAATAAGAGATAAAATATGTGGAATAATCCCTTACAGAATCACAATAGTAGAAACTAATATGCAGAAAATATTACAGATCTCAAATAAAAGTGTAGAATAAATAACACAACACAGAGAGACAAGATTTAATGTGGTTCACCCAATTTGGGCTACGTCCACCAAGAATCACTTTCTCATATTTTATTACAAGCCTCCACTCTCTCAATACAATACCGAGATCCGTTTGGAGCTATGCTCAACAAACTCTACAAAATTCACACCCGAATTCAAAACACATCTGGAATACATTTGCTTGTCTTTCTATCATATGCATAAGACCATATAAATAGACAACTGCTTAAGCAGTTTTACAAAACCACAGGTATCAAACAATGGGAAAAAATAACACCATCCCATAAACGTATGGGTAGCTGAAGAGGCAGTTTTACAAAAAAGGGGCACCGAAAAACCATGGGCCCAAAAACATCCCATAACGGTTACCCATTACCCATGGGTTAATAAACCACCCATGAAAATACCTGAGTGTAACACATAGAAGGTGTACCACACTCTAACATGAAAATAGGCTCCACAAACATAACAATCTCCCACTTGGAGACTGATTTCCACTGAGCAAGCTTCTCAACCCTTCACTGTCATCCGTGAAGGCCAACCAAAGCTGAACATAGCTTTAGTTTATCCCTTGTGACCACCTAGGTCATCATGTCTGCAGGATTCTAACTGGTATGAATCTTCTCCAACTTCAACCTATCTTCCTCCAAAGTTGTCCTGATGAAGTGATATCTCAACTATATATGCTTCATCCTGGAGTGGAAAGCAGAGTTCTTAGCCAAGTGTATAGCACTCTGACTATCACTTTACATCTTACATTCCTCCTGCTTATGCCCCAACTCCTCAAGAAATTGTTGTAACCAAATCATCTCTTTGCTTGCCTCTGTGGCAGCAACATACTCAGCCTCCGTGGTTGACAAAGCCACTAACTTCTGTAGTCGTGAAATCAAGCTCACTTTTGTCCCATCTACAGTATAAATATAGCCTGTCGTGCTCCTCCTACTATCTACATCTCCAGCCATGTCTGAATCTACATAACCACGTAACGTGGTGTCTGATCCACTGTAGCACAAAACTATCCCCATGGTTCCTCTCAAATACTGAAGGATCCACTTTACTGCTTGCCAATGCTCTTTACCTGGATCACTCATAAATCTACTCATAGCTCCAACTACATGGGAAATATCAGGCCTAGTGCACACCATAGCATACATCAAATTGCCAACTACTGATGAGTAAGGTACCTTGGACATCTGGTTTCTTTCCTGCTCTATCTTGGGACACTGCTCCTTTGATAACTTAAAATGGCCTGCCAAAGGAGTCCCAACTGGTTTAGCATCCTGCATGTTAAACATGTCCAATAACTTCTTAATGTACTCTTCCTGAGATAAATTCAACTTCCATTCCTTCCTATCCCAAGTTATCCTCATACCAAGGATTTGTCTGGCTGCCCCCAAATCCTTTATATCAAAGGATTCACTTAGTTGTTTCTTGAGTAATTTTATTTCCTGCATGTTTTTACCTGCAACCAACATGTCATCAACATACAAACATAGGATAATATAACTTACATCCACTAATTTCTTTGTATACACGCAATGGTCAGAATGATATCTAATATAACCTTGCTCCATCATGAAGCTATCAAACTTCTTATACCATTGACGTGGAGCTTGTTTCAAGCCATACAAGCTCTTCTTCAGTTTACACACCATCTCCTCTTTACCTTTGACCTTATAGCCCTCTGGTTGCTACATATATAGTTCCTCATCCAAATCACCATGGAGAAATGTAGTCTTTACATCTAACTGTTCTAAGTGCAAGTCTTCTGCTGCCACTATTCCAAGAACAGTTCTAATAGAAGTCATTTTTACTATAGGAGAAAATATCTCATCAAAGTCTATACCTTGTTTCTATGCAAACCCCTTGACCACCAACCGGGCCTTATATCTTTTCTTTCCTCCTTCGTCTTTAACTCTATACACCCACTTGTTCTGCAATGCTCTTTTACCTTCCGGTAGCTTCACCAAATCCCAAGTCTGGCTCTCCATGAGAGACTTATGCTCCTCATCCATGGCTTGCTCCCACTTCTTACTAGTATCTACCTGCATTGCTTCATCAAAGCTCTCTGGCTCTCCACTATCAGTGAGTAATAAATAATAAAGAGAAGGAGAAAAATGTTCAGGTTCTTTTCTTACCCTAGAAGACCTCCTCACTGTAGGAGTTTGGGGTTCCTGCTGAGTAGGTTCTTGAACTGATTCATGGGTCACTTTCCCATGCGGAAGATCCTCTACCACTGCATATTCTTTCTTGGATTCTTCCCTATTTTCCTACAATTGTTGCTTATACATGACTTTCTCATTAAAGACCACATCCCTAGACTGAATGATTTTCTTGTCCTTAATACTCCAACATTTAAACCCAAAGTCATCACCACCATAACCAATGAAAGTACATTCTTCTGATTTAGCCTCTAGCTTGGTCCTATCATCCTTGTCTATATGAACAAACACCTCACATACAAAGACTCTAAGAAATGAATAATCAACTTTTTTACCATTCCATGCCTCCTCAGGTATGCTTCCATCCAAGGCACTTGGGGGTCCTCTGTTTATAAAGTACACAACTGTGCTCACCACTTCTGCCCAAAAAGAAAGAGGCAATCCTGCATGTAACCTCATGCTCCTAGCACATTCCATTATTGTTCTGCTCATCCTTTCTGATACCCCATTCTGCTGTGTAATTCCTAGAACCGTATTTTTCCTGTGGATTCCATTCTTAGAATAGTAATCATTAAATTCATTGTTGTAATACTCCCCTCCATTATCTGACCTGAGACATTTTAGCTTAAGACCTGTTTCATTCTCTACCAAGGCTTTCCATTTAACAAAAGTGTCAAATACATCATATTTGTTTCTAATATAATAAACCCAAACTTTCCTTATTGCATCATCAATAAAAGTAACATAATAACTTGAACCCCCAAGAGATGATACCTGAGCTAGCCCCCACACATCAGAATGTACCAGCTCTAACTTACTCTCTTTCTTCGTAGGTCTAGCCTTGAGAAACTTTACTCGCTTTTGTTTCCCATATATGTAATTCTCACAGAAATCCAAACCTGTTTCTGTATATCCCGAAAAATTCTTCTTTATGATGTTCATGCCCTTATGGCTCATATGACTGAGCCTATAGTGCCATAATGTTGTATTTGCATCTGAAGCCACAAGATTACAATCATTAACACTATCAGTGGTTAAATACAAGGTTCCAACCTTCTTGCCTCTTGCCACCACAAGAGCACCCTTGGTAACCTTCCAAGAGTTAGCTGTAAATATCACAGTACAACCATCACTTCCCAATTGCCCCGTCAATATCAAATTTCTCCTTAATGTAGGCACATGTCTGACATCCTTCAATAGCCATGTAATCCCATTTTACATCTTAACCTAAACAGAACCTTTTCCAACTATACTACAAGGCTCATCATCACTAAGAAAAACATGCCCAAAATTCCCTTGAACATAATCAACAAAATAATTCCTATGTGGAGTAGCATGAAAAGAAGCCCCTGAATCTAAAACCCAAGATTCAGTAATATTATGCAAAGAAAGAATCAAAGCATCCTGATATACATTACCCGATGCTACATTTACCTCCTTGTTTTCTTCCTATTGTTTATTCTTGTCCTGAAGCTCCCAACAATCCTTCTTTGCATGCCCAGACTTTCCATAGTTCCAACATATAATCTTTCTCTTAGATTTTTACCTTGGCCGATCTTTCGATTTTCCATGATTTCCTCTATTCTTCTATCTCCCTCTAGTTTCCACTATCAAAGCATTCCCTGAAGTAGAAGATTCCCCAAAGATTTTTCTTCACATTTCCTTACTTAGAATTACCCCTACAACATCCTCAAACTTCAACTTTGAGTTATTTAAAACCAAGTTGCTTACCGCCATTACCAGGCTATTCTAAATTTCAGGTAAAGAGCACAGAATTAAATAAAACCCTAACTTCTTCATCAAATTTTATTGTAACCGAAGCTATCATATTCCCAACCATATTGAAATCATTTAAATGATATGCTACTAAACTATTCTCAGACATCTTCATATTAAACAACTTTTTCATTAAAAATATCTTGTTAGAGCCAGAGGGTTTTTCATACAACTTCCCTAATGCATCCATTAGCTCTTTTGTAGTCTTTTCCTTTGAAATATTAAATAATACTGAAGATTTAAGACACAGTCGGATCGTTCCAAGTGCCTTCCGATCCAACAAATCCCATTCCACATATGTCATACTCGAGGGTTTCTTCACCTTCTTCAGAAAACGGAGTATAAAGTTCCTTCTGATAAAGATAATCTTACATCTGCATCTTCCAAAGACTGAAATTCTACCCGTTGAATTTATCAACCCTAGATCTTCCATCATCTGCCATAGCTCCCACTCAAGATAAAACTTTCCCTACCCATTCAACACTTCAGCAAACCAAACTAGGTTCTGATACCAATTGTTAGGAAATAAGAGATAAAATATGCAAAATAATCCCTTAGAGAATCGCAACAGTAGAAACTAATGTGCAGAAAATATTACAGATCTCAAATAAAAGTGCAAAATAAATAACACAATATAGAGAGACAAGATTTAACATGATTCACCCAATTTGGGCTACATCCACCAAGAATCACTTGCTCAGATTTTATTACAAGCCTCCACTCTCTCAATAAAATACCTAGATCCATTTGGAGCTATGCTCAACAAACTCTACAGAATTCACACGCAAATTCAAAACACATCTAGAATACATTTGCTTGCCTTTCTATCATATGTAAAAGACCATATAAATAGACAACTGCTTAAGCAACTTTACAAAACCACGGGTATCAAACAATGGGCAAAAAAAAACCGTCCCATAAACCTATGGGTAGCCGAAGAGGCGATTTTACAAAACAATGGGTACCAAAAAAACCATGGGCCCAAAAACAGCCCATAACGGTTACCCATTACCCATGGGTTAATAAACCACCCATGAAAATACCCGAGTGTAACACATAGAAGGTGTACCACACTCTAACATGAAAATAGGCTCCACAAACATAACAGTATGCATCTCTATCTACTTTATGTTACCAAGCTTTCCGCTCACCAACATAAAGTGGGGGAAAAATGTAGTCACAAAATCATACACTTTAGACATTTATTCATCCTGGTTTCATACTACTATTTATAAGGTTCTTGAGTGAAGAAAGTACTAATTAACCCTCATTCTTATCCTTCTTATTTTATTTTATTTCATCATTACCGCCCCTTTTCATCCACATGCCCAGTCTGTTTGAGTCATTTCCCATCATTTTAGCCTCGACTGGGGCACCCATATTACTACTAGGGTACCCCTACGCACCTTGGACCTTTTTGTACTTTCCTGCCACTTTTTGGTATCTTTCTAGTCATTTGGCATCTTTATCTTTCTTATGGTCGGCCTTTTTGGGGTTAATTACAAAATTAAACCAAGAGAACCCTATAAATATAAAGTTATTAGATCATAATGAGGGACCTAGTATCACTTACTACTATCAATCCATCTAGAGTTACATCCATCTATTTCATTAGAGATCACTTGCATCCACATAGCTCTATCATCAAGGCACAAGGCTAGGAAATCTACATCGCACTTCATAGGGGAGGATTATATTCTATTTCATACACACATTCTATTACATTTCCTACACGTAGTTATTTCTCTCTACTTCACAAAGTGTGACTGGCACAAGAGAAACCTAGGACATGTTCTAACACACTTTCACATAGAGCTACATCGGGTCTAAGATGTAGTGCAACGCTTAGTTAGTAAGTCCACCATTGTGGCATATGAGGTCAATTTGACCCCTTCATATGCATTATTCTTTTTTTTAGGGTTTTATGCCTGTTTTGGGGTCTTACGGGTCTTTCTTCCACCTCGAGTTATTGGTGACACTCAACACAGGACAACGAAGTTGATGCGACAAACAGCAAGTATTTTGGATCACCTTTCGGTCCTGTGAAAATCATATTCAAATATTTTACATAGACTAGGGCACCCAAATTGCAGACCAAAGCACCCACTGGCACCCCATTCCTCTTCCAGGTGCTCCAATCCAGCTAGATGCTCTAGCTCCATCCTTTTTGGCACTCTTGTATAGTCGTTCCTGTTTCTAATTTTTACAGTCTCCTCTGCGACACACTCCCATGAGCATTTGTTATTAGCTGAGTTATTTTCTCTTCTCTCTTATACATTAGGGTTTTTTGTTTTCATTAGTTCTATTACTTATCTCATTTACATGTTGTCTTATTACATTTATTTATTGTGTTTATATGTCCTCCTAGATTAGATTAATTAACCCTTACTACACTAGTTAATTAATTTTTAGTTAATCAGTCTTTCTTCCACTTCTTCAGGTGCATTTCCCACTTATTCATCATCTTCTAGATCTTCATAGTTGTTATTAAGATGAATGTTGGATTTTAAGGAGTAGGACTCATAAATTTTAACATTTATACTCTCAACCACTTTCTATAGTCTTCTATTTTAGTATCTGTAAGTTGTACTAACTACTAAGTAACCAAGAAATGTGTCTTCATCACACCTATAATCAAATTTTCTTAGGTTGTCTTCATCTCTCTTGATATACCATTTTATTTCAAAGACTCTTATATGTTTTACATTTTTTGGTCTTCCTTTCAGGGGTTCATAGGGTGTCTTGCTATTGTCAACACTTAGTTGGGCTCTGTTTAAAATGTAAATAGTTATGTATGTTGCTTCACTCCAATATATATTAGGAAGTTTATATTCATTTAACATGGTTCTTGTCATTTCTTGTATAGTCATGTTCTTACTTTCAACAACTCCATTTGGTTGGGGTGTCTTGGCCACTGAGAATTGTCTTCTAATTCTATGTTATTCATAGAATTCATCAAATTCATTGGACCAAAATTCTCCACCTCTATCTGATCTTAAGCATTTAATCTTTGATGTTCTCCTCATTCTCCACAAGTGATTTAAAGGTTTTAAATTTACCCAAAGATTTTGATTTTTGTTTCTAATACAAGCTACCCATGTCATTCTAGTGAAGTCATCTATTAATAACATGAAATATACATCAGCACTATAACCTTTCAGTTTTTGTAGGTCCACAAAGATCTATGTAGATAAGCTCCAGAGGCACTGGTGGTAGAATATTCCTTGGATTTGAATGATCTTCTTGTTTGTTTACCATGTAAGAAAGCTTTGCAAAGTGTATATGTTGGTTTTGCAATCTTTGGACATGTGTCTCACACCACCCTTAGCACTTAATTTCACAATATTTTCAAAGCTCATATGTCCCAATCTCCTGTGCCACAACTAGTTGTCATCAACTTTACTTGTGAAGACATTTTTCTTTATTTATTTCATTGAGAACATACATGTTATTCTTGGTCCTTTTGGCTTTATCTACTTTCTTTCTTTTTTTTCCATTAATTATATCACATCCTTTGTCATAAAATATCAGATTGTATCCTTTCTTACACATTTGACTCACACTTAACAAGTTGTGCTTGAGACCTTCAACATACAAAACATTCTCAGTAATTGTTTTTCCATTGTCTAGACTCAAGATTTCCTTTTCCCATAATGTTTGTTGAATTATTGTCACCAAACCTAACATCTCCTGATGCATTGTTTGACAATGAAATAAATTTTCTTTTTGTCTCATGTCATATGAATAGAACAACCACTATCTAGATACCATATTTTGTCTTCATCTTGTACATGAAATGCAGTTTGTATAATCATACTAGATTCTTTCCCTGTGTTGGATTCTTTCACAACATAATTTAGTTTCCTTTGCTTAGGAGGTTCTTGATCACACATCTTGGCTATGTGACTAGTCTTGTGAAATTTATAGTAAACAACACTATAATTCATTCTAGTGTACGGTGAACAATAGTTTCTTCCATAACCTCTAACATATCTTCTACATTTAGCAACTTTGTGTCCAAACTGGTTACATGAAAAAGCAATAACCATAAAAAGAATGTGTGTACCTCATAGCATAGGTGATTCTGGCAGTTCATTTTTCTTACTCTTGGTAGTTTTGGTGACATATTCATTTGTAGTATGAAAGGTGTTGGTTGTTGATGCATCTTGTCCTCTTTCTTCTTTTCTTGTTCAGTTTCATTTGATTCCTTCTATGAATCCTATTCCAGATTTGTCCTTTGTATCCCTTTGAGTGATCAGCATACTTCATTCAAAACTTTTGAGCTCTTTTCCAACTTCTCATATCACTTTGATTTTGTCAGTCATTTGTTCCATTTCAGTCTTCAGGCACTCTAATTCAGATTTCAGTTTCAAGACATTCATCTTCTTTTCCCTATAGAATTGAGATATCTTTTCAAGATGAGATTCAAGTTCTCTAAGCTCATTTGTTTCTTCCTCTTCCTTTAGGATTTGTCTTTTCTCAAAAACAATAATTTGTTCTTCATAGTCTTTCAATGTGCATCTCAACTTTTGATTCTTTCTCCTAACACAGTTTTAGTTCTTCTAGAGCACATACAAGTTCATGCTTCCAAATTCACATTTGACTTCTTCTTCATCAGAATCTTCATAATCAACTGCATTATTTCCTTTGGAGATGCATTCTTCAGGAACATCCATGGCCATAAATAAACATTCAGAATGAGTTTCATCATCCTCCTTTTCAGAGTTGTTTGAATTTCTTGAATCATATTCAGTTGACTTCTCTTTTGAGTAGAAGTTTCTTTTATTCTTAAAGAACTTCTTTTTAGCATCTTCCTTTTTGAATTTCATCTTCTTCTTGTTGTGTTTAGGATTTTCTTCATCATTTTCTAGACTGAGTTTCCTTATTCTTACTTGGACATTTAGCAGCAAAATGACCTACTTGTCCACATTCAAAACATTTAAATGGAATTTTTCCTTTATACTTACCTGAAGCCTCTTTTTAGTTTTCTCATGAACATTGCTTCAATATTTTCATAATCTCTTCATTTTCCAAGTCTGATTCTTCTTCTTCTTACTTAGATTGATTCTCTTTCTTGGCTTTGAATGCCACTTCCTTCTTGGTAGATTTAGATCCAATTGTCCTCATCTCATATGTTGATAAGATACTCTATAGTTCATCTATTGTTAATGTTTTCATGTCTTTAGCTTCTTCCATAGCTAAAACCTTTACATCATACTTAGAAATTAGATATCTGAGAATCTTTTGAACTACCATAGGTTCTTCAAGTTTTTCACCAAGGCCTCTAATCATGTTGATCACTTCATCTACTCTCTGCATGTAGGATGCAATGCTTTCATCCTCTTTCATTTTAAGAACTCTCAAATTGGGCTCTGTAGGTCTGCAATTTGCTAACTTGACTTTGTCATCACCTTCATAGATACTTTGAAGTTTAGTCCAGATTTCTTTGGCAGTGGTACAATGCATTACCTTCACAAATTTTATTTCAGTTAGTCCACATAGTAGGGCATTCATGGATTTTGAGTTACATTCATATTCCACCTTGTCTGTTGTAGAAGTGATTGGAGTGGTTGAAGGATTTTACCCTTTCTCAACACATGCCCATATATCAAAACCAATTGACATAAGATATGTCTTCATCCTTATTTTCCATAATGCATAGTTTGTTCCATTGAAGAGAGGTGATCTTGACAATGACAGTCCACCTTGTGCTTGATTTGTTGCCATGCTTGTGAAGAGAGGATCTCCTTGAAGATGTTAAGCTTCCACTAGAAGGACTCTGAGAGGGGGGGTGAATCAATGTAGTACGTAAAATTGACAAGGGAAATTGTTATTTTGTTCCGATCCCTCATCAGATCACACATTGCATCTGGTTTTCTGAGATTTTTGGTCTTTTTGGCCGGGGGGACTATGAATCACCTTTGGCGCATGCTTTCTTGTGTCAGCAGGCTTACCTCTCTATGTTGAATTTTAATTTATTACGCCCCTTTAAAAATTTGGTGGTGCAATACAATATGCTGTCATTGTCACTCTTTAATAAGCTTGTAGCACACTAGTGGAATTATCATGGAGTTCTCATTCGTTTAATCAAACACATCAGTTCAAAGATAATAATAAGTTTGCTCCCCCCCATTGAACACATCTGTTGGAAGAAAGCTGTCCTAAAAAATATAGTGGGAAACCCTTTCTTGTTATAAAAGGAGAAAAACCTCTGAGAGAGATCAAAACACTTTGGCGCGAAACAACAAGTTGACCCTTTATTAGGAACATGCGCCAATTCCAAATGCGCCCTCACATTATGCTGCAAAATATCAAACTTGGTTTCTGTTGATGTGACACCCACTCAACTTAGGTGCAGGCAACGTTCCTCATCGCAGCAACATCCTGTTGTTTCTAAGAGTCTTCTAGCACACCAACATGCAACACTCATGCGAAGAAATGCCAAGTCATGCGCCCTGAGGCCACTCACTCTTTCTTCTGTCAGCTAATTTAGCATTGGGTTTCACGTCTTATTCTTGCAACAACTTCAGAAGAACAAGGAGCACCCAAAGGCCCCTATGATCTAAGCACCCACATTTAGAATTTGGAAATGACTCAGAAGGTAAGCACAAGCTAATAGGCACTCAACTTTGCTGGGGGAATCCCATTTAACAATTAATTCATGAACAATCTTGCAAGGAACACCCACCCCTATGTCTAAGCAACCACTTAGACTTTAAGAAGATATTACATTTTGTAAATATCTTTGTAAATAGGTGGTTGGTTGCCTTCTTTTCTCTCCTTCTTCTATAAATACCCCAATATATAGTGAATATCAAGTAAGGAGAAAAGACTTTGAGCTTACACAAATAGATTATTTGCAAATTGGACTTTTCTAATTCACTTTTGTTTTATTGTCATTTACACACAGTTCTATACAATCTCGGGAGATCCAGCACAGCCAATCAGTATTGGCTTTGGCTCTGTTTACAGTCCCAAAACATAAACCCTCTGACCTTTCTAATTTCTTTCTCTCCCTTCAGACCTGCTCTTCCTTCGTCCTCTCTTTCATTCCTATCTCAGTCCTTCATCCCAAACCCCCGAAGGCAGAATATTGTCCATGCTGGTGAATTGATTTGGAGTCTTCGTATAGATCAACTACATGTAGCTTACAAACTTTTTAATTTATTCTAAGTAATATCCTTGTTTCATTAGTATGTAATGAGCATTCAATCACATATACAAGTTAATATAACACTGAACATAAAATGTATAGTGGGAAACCCTTTCGGGGTAGAAAAAATCACTTCTGTCTCTGAAGCACCATATTCATATTCTTCTCTAGAATAAATGTTAAGCTCATCTAATACTCAGGAAACAACTTGCAAGGAGCACCTACCCCTCTGATCAGCACTCAGAAGAAATGCTAAGCAAGAATGCTACAACTTTGAAGGAGCACCCACTTTAGAAAATATTTCAGTTTTCGTAGTATCAAATTGCTTACACAATAGAATGATGACTTTTCTATCTACACAGAGATCTACAACATTCCTTTTTCTATCATCTCTCAAGTTCTCCAAAGATTTCATTTTTAACTACCCTCATATCTCTGCTTCTGTGAACAACTCTTGTTCACTCAACCAATGATATATCTGATTGCAGTTCTCAAGTTATGCCCTCATACCTAGGAACAACTCTTCCCGTGCTCGTTCTTTTCTCCCATCCTTGAGCCTTAAAAAAAAGGAGTGAAAGAATTAGTTTTATATGATATTCTTCTCTCCAATCCAAAGGAGGTTAGTTCCCTCATAAAAAAATCGACCCGTACAATTTCATTCAAATAAAATTATTTCAACGGTCACATATCGACCCAAGTAGGTTGGCACCCTTTCTATAATTTTCAAATGAAAAATCCTAATTTACACCTTTTATATCATGATTTGTCTTGTCCTAATGCATAGTGAATCAAATCACCTTTCCAGCAAATCCAAAATTACAACAATCTTATTTTTAGGATTTTTGGGGCTTTGTGTCAGCTCCTATAGATTTATTCTGCTTATAATGGCTTTACCTCATGTTTTTCATCTTTCCTTCTTTACCTTTGGCTCCCTCTAATGTTTCGTGGCTTCATTCTTCTATCTATAAAATTTTCTAATATTTCATGCATTTGTTCTTCTATCTGTGGCTTTCTCTAGTCTTTCGTGGCTTCATTCTTCTATCTATGGCATTTCTCTACTCTTTCATGGCTTTATTCTTCTATGCTGTGGACTTTCTCTAGTATTTCGCGGCTTCATTCTTTCTATCTGTGACTTTCTCTAGTCTTTTACGCAGCTTTGTTCATTCTATCTGTAGCTTTCTCTAGTCTTTTATGGCTTCTTTTTTCTATCCATAGCTTTCTCTAGTCTTTTACGGCTTCGTTCTTCAATCCACAACTTATCTCTAGTCTTCGGTAAGCTTTCTTGTTATATACGCGGCTTACCTCAAAATTTGATGAGAGAAACCATTTTAGCTTGCAGTGTCTTTGTATCACCCTAGAACCATTTTGAATGTCCAATAGACTTGACTAAGACTATTGTTCACCACTACACCACTGAGAACCATTATCATGCAATCACCTGAAACCACTTTGAGATCAGACACTACCAATCAACCTTCATCATTTTGATTTTTTCACCACTCACTCTTCATTTCTCACCCTTTTTCCATTAGTGACAACATCAATGACTTGACATCAATGAAAACATCAATCATAATGACCGGGGTCCAACATAAGATACTCCCACACAACCCCTTTTACATCCAATAAGCATAACCCCTTTTTACCTCCAAAAAAGTGAAATAAATAACAAACATCAACATGTTACCTTATTTTCCCATTCAATGAGATCGAATCACCCTGTGGCCTTAGGCACATAGAGCCACATCACCCCCACCTAAGTGGCATATTAACCTTTAGCTCTAAATCTACACATCATGATGACCCCCTTGGGGCATACTCATATACAACAAAGTGGATCCATATGTCCTACCCCTCCATGGTGAACCCATGACCATATTCCAACACTTCACAACATTAGAACCAGCATGTCAGCCACTTCAAATGCTCCAAATGATGATGAACTACTACCTAAAATCCCCTATATATACTATTCATATGTTATGGCCAACACCAAGGCCGACCTACTAAGCATGAGAAATTATAAATGATATAATAAAATGATATGGTAAGCCACAAGTCAGCTACTCATATCCTAATACAAGAAATAGGTTAAGGGCGTAGCATGCCCTTCCCCTTCAAAGAAAAATTGTACCCAATGTTAAGAAGCTCTGGGTGCTACTACAAGAATGTCATATCTTCCCATGTTGCATCTTCATTGTCCATATTCTTCCACTTGATCAGGTACTCAGTAATAACCCGTGTCCTCAATCTTTTAGTGTGTGTTTGAAGGATGCATTCAGGTTCTAAGATGACTCTCCCCTCCTCATCAAGCTTAGGTAACACTATTTGGGCTGATACTCTCTGTCCAATTACTTTCTTCAGGAAAGAAACATGAAAGGCTGGATGTATTTTGGTTGATTGTGGAAGTTCTAATTTGTATGCTACAGTACCAATCTTCTGCAATACTTGATAGGGGCCATAATACTTCGGTGAAATTTTGTTATCCTTTTGTTTTTATTTCAAATGCATATGCTTATATGGTTCTAACCACACAAAAACCCAATCACCAACTTCAAAATGCCTTTCTGTGTGATGTTGATTAGCCTGTTGCTTCATGCAGTTTTGTGTCATGACCAAGTTCTCCTCGAGACTAGAGAGGACCTTGTTGACGCGAAATCATAGCACCCCTGGGACTCTGCAACGCGATGGGTTGAGACTCACAGTATGATTGCATAACATGGATATTTTCCCAAGTGTGGGACCTTGTGAAAATGGAAAAGCTCTCCGGATGAAGGCCGGCTCCTATTCCTCTGTTCAGATGCACCAATAAAATGCAGAGGTTTACCCAAAAACCTAAATCTAACTACCAAGGAGACAGGGAGAGAAAAAATGCATAAAAAATAAACCTAAGCTAAGGAGGTGATGCACCGAGGAATGAAGAACACCTGTCTTGCCAATAAACACAGACCATTAAAATGCAATGCAAGATCATACACAGATAGCCAGATTCATAGTGAAAAGATCAAGGGGATGAAAATGAATACAGAGAGGGTTGAGAATCATCCACAGACATGCATTAATTTGCTCCAAAGATTGATACAACACACTGCAAAATGTCAAGAGGCAAGGTTGCATTACAGTTTTAGATAGGAGGTTTGAACTCCACAGATTCACCTGCCAAAGAGAAGAAGGGAGGGGCAAAACAAGAATTTCCAACCTTTAGAAAGAATCCCCTCCTTACAATTTATAGGAAGAATGAGAGAGAAAAGAGAGAGGAATTTGAAATCTGCCCCAACCACCTCCAGAATGCACTTAACTCATCTCATTATGATGGTAGGTGAGAACCCCAGCGAACCCAAAAGTGGCGAACTGTATTTTGAATTTTTAAGAATTTTTTCTCACCCAATTAAGGATATCCAGTTGTAGTTGGATAGAGGACCTCGTAAGCTTTCCAAAATGTCCAACCTTGCATGAATCCGAGCTCCCAGTCAAAAGTTATGGCCATTTGAATATCTGCACCAGGGTCTGCTTCCTGTCAGCGCTCAAAATGTTGCACCTCCTGAAGGTGCGCCATAGGCGCATCCATGTGTGTGTTGACATCCTCTTCTGTGCGCCAAGGGTGCATCCTTTACCCTGTCGACACTCTGTGTCGTGCGCCACTTCTGTGCGCCTTGGGCGCACCATTTCCTCTGTCGACACTCATTGTCGTGCACCACTTCTGTGCGCCTTGGGCACACCATTTCCTCTGTCGACACTCATTATCGTGCGCCACTTCTGTGCGCCTTGGGTGCACCATTTCCCTTGTCGACACCCTGTGTCGTGTGCCACTTCTGTGCGCCTTGGGCGCACCAGGGATTTGAGCTTCTTTGGTTTCTCCATTCTTCTTCTTGTCTATATCTACCTGGGGGAAAGATATATACAACAATTTGGTGACTCAATGGGATCACCTGCCTGCTAGGTAGAAGATCAGTGGTCTTTTAGCAATCCATTGGGCATGGAGTCATAAGCAATAACCTGATATCTGATCCCGAACCTGATACCGCAACTTCTTCTCTGACAGCATTCTGAATTGTAGAAAAAAACCTAGGAGCAACAAAACCTATGCCGAAGCACTTAGGGAAAAAGAAACCTAACTACAACAAGACAATGTGCATACGCACTTAGAGGAATTGAAAACTAGGCTAATATTTACAAGGGTAGAACTTTCCTCTTAGTAGCAATGTCTAAGATGGATTCCGTTAACCGGAATCAGGAATTCTCCTCCATCCAAAGTAGACAATTGGAAGGCGTTACTACTTTTACATCCCATGACCATGTAGGGGCCACTCCAAATGGCATCAAACTTGGAATGCCTTCCTGGTTTTTCCCGATCTGCATCCCATTTCAGAACTAGGTCTCCTTCCTGGAAGGTCCTTGCTCTTGCTTTCTTATCAAACCATCTTTTTACTAAGGCCTAATCTTTCTCAATTGTTTGAACTGCATGTTCTCTAATTTCTTCCAATTCCATCAACTTTGCATACCTAGCCTCCATTGGTTCGAACTCAGCCAACTCCAACTGCTTCATGAACTCCAATGTAGGCAGTTCTAATGATATAGGCAATACTACCTCTTTTCCATAGACCAACTTGTAAGGGGAATTACCTGTAGACCTCTTTGGTGTTATTCTGTCAGCCCATAATGCTGATTTTAGCTTGGTATGCCATGTTCTTTGATTTTCATCCAGAGTCCTGATGATTCTTAGCAAATTTTTGTTCGTGGACTCTGCCTGTCCATTACCCTGCGGGTAATAATTGGAAGAGGTGCTCAAGTAGATTCCATTTTTGACAGCCCATTCCGTGATCTTGGAACCTACGAATGCCAATGCATTGTCTGATATAATAGTGGCCGGCACACCAAACCTGGTCACTATTCCTTCGTAAAATTCTAGTATATTAGACTTGTTTGCCTCTTTGAGCGCTACTGCTTCAGTCCACTTGGTGAAATAGTCCGTTGCCGTGAGAATCCACTTGTGGCCTTGGCTTGAGTTTGGATTGATGACCCTGACGAAGTCCAATCCCCATTGCATAAATGGTTGGTCAACTAGAATTGGGTGCAATGGAAGTGCTGCTTGTCTTTCTTTGCCTGTGAAGAGTGCACATTTCTTGCACTTTCTTATCCATGTATAGCAGTCACTGAAGACTGTCGGCCAATAATACCCTGCCTTCATTATCTTGAGAGCTGTTACTCGTGGGGCAAAATGTCCTCCAGAATCTCCATCGTGAAAATCTCGTAACACCCTCTCAATTTGACTTGTCCCAATGCACCTCAATAGAACTCCATTGATGTCTTTCTTAAACAAAATACCATCGACAAGCACATATGGAATGGCTTGTAATCTGAAGTATCTCCTCTTTGCTTTGCTCATTTCTGGAGGGCATAGGCCTGTCTGTAGGAAGTGTATCATAATCTAAGTCCAACAAGGAGTAGGCACACCATCATTTACTTGTTCTTGACCATCCTGTAGTACCAAGGCAGTCTCTTTTTCATCACCAGCTTCAACTTGTTGACTCAAGGCTAGCTGCTCACATAGTCCCTTTCCACGTACTAGTTTGGTGACCTTGATCTCAATGTCATATTCCATGACACGAGTTATCCATCCTGCACATTTCTCATTCAGATCCTTGTTTAGAAGGAAGTCCCTGACTCCCGCATGAGAGACCAATAATTGGATCTTGTTGTTTGAGACTAGGTGCTTGAATTTCTTTAAGCTCCTGATTACTGCAAGGACATGCTTTTCAATGAAAGAGTACCTAGTTTCGTATTCCTCCAAGCCTTGACTGAAGAAAGCAACTGGTTGTTCTAATCCTTCTTTGTTTTGTTGTACCAGGATTGCAGAAATCGTGTCCCCACCACCAAAGGCATATAGCACGAAGTCCTTAGAGAAGTCTGGATTGACGAGAGTTGGGGCTTGAGATATAGCCTCTTTTATTGCCTCAAAACTTGCCTTGCCTTCAGATGTCCACTTAAATGCCATGCTCTTCTTTAACATCAGCGTTATTGGTTTTACAAGAGCTGCAAAATTTGGAACAAACCTGCGGACGAAATTGATCCTTCTTAAGAAGCTTTGAAGAGCCTTCTTGTGATTTGGCAATGGCAATGCTTGAATTGCTTCAACTCTTTCTGGGTCAATTGTCAACCCCTCCTTTGAAACAATATGGCCTAGAAGTTTTCCCTCGTGAGCCAAGAATATGCATTTTTTGGGATTCAATGATACCCCAAATCTGCTACACCTCTGAAATACTTTCCTCAAATGATAGAGGTGATCCGCTGCATTTTTTAAGAATACAGTGATGTCGTCAAGATATATCAAAACTATTTTATTGATCAACCCCTTGAATGCCATATCCATTGCCCTTTGGAAGGTGGCTCCAGCATTTGATAGCCCAAATGGCATCTTCTTGTAGGCATAGGTCCCCCATTTGGTGGTGAAAGCCGTCTTGAATTGGTCACCTTCTTTCACCATCACCTGATTATACCCTGAGTAGCCATCTAGGAGAGAGAATCTCTCTGAACCGGATACTACTTGCAATATTTGTTCCATTGAAGGAAGTGGGTAATGATCTTTGAGAGATGCCCTGTTGAGGTCTCAGAAATCTACACACAACCTGATTTCTCCACTCTTCTTCCTGACTGGAACCAAGTTTGCAACCCAGCTTGAGTGCTTGATCAGGAATATAATGCTTGCCTCTATCAGCTTATTTAGCTCTTTCTTCATTAGAGGCTCCATGTGAGGGTTGACTGATCTCTGCTTCTGCCTAACGGGCTTAGCATCTGGATCCAATTCTATGGTATGTTGTGCCAAATTTGGGTTGAATCCTCTTAAGTCTTCATAGCTCCAAGCGAAGACATCTGGAAATTCTTGGCAAAGTTGTACGAAATCTGATTTCTCCTGTTCAGTGGCCACTTTGCCAATTTGAAGTGTTTTGCCTTCCCCAACCGGAATTGGCTCTGAATCTTCTCTCTTAACCTGTATGTTTGCCTTTTCCTTACGAAACTGGTCGTTAGGGTTGAAGATAGACTCCAATGTTACTAAACCCTTAGGAAGCTTGTTTTTCCGCAGCTGCACTACCTGATCCCCATACTGCTGCTCTAATCTGTCCTGATTCCTAGCTGAGAATTCAGCCTCTTCTTGTAAGAAATTGACGATCTGTTGATCGTTCTCAAACACCTGCCAGCTTGTGTTATTATCTGGAACTACTGGCCTCACAATCACATGGATATGTGGCTGTGTTTTTCCCCTTCTGATGTTGTCAACCACATCAAACGTTGCTCCAACTGCTGCGAGCCTATCTGCGGCTTCATTTTTCTTCCTGGGTATGGACACAATGCTGAAAGCTTTGAAATCCTCAATGAGGTCCCATACCCTATTTTTGTAGCTCTTTAGCAGGTCATTCTTTGTGGCATGTTGTCCCCTAACTTGGTTGACGATTAGCTCGCTATCTCCAAACACCTGCAAGTTCTTTATGCCCCTTTTCTTGGCCCAATGAATTCCATGAATCAATGCTTCGTATTCAGCCGTGTTGTTTGAACAGGAAAACTGGAAACGAAAAGCTGAAAAATATTTGATGTCTTGTGGTGAAATCAACATTGCACCACCTCCAGCACCTTGTCTACTTCTCGAACCATCGAAAAATAATTTCCAAACTTTGTTTTCATCCTTTTGTTCAGGCTGAATGATGTCAAGAATGGGTGAATTTTCTTCATGTATACAATACACGCCCAATTCAGATTCTTCAATTTCCTTGTATGGGTCAAATTCATGACTCTTGTTTGCCCATTCATCCAAAGTTAAATCAGGAATTCCCTCGACCTTAGTACCTGTTTCTAGATCACTTGAACACTCCTCCTGATCAAAAGCTGAGCAATTTGCATTGATAGGATTTGGTACATGAGGCTCAATATGGAAATGGGCAATTGGTTCTGACCTGATTGTTGCTTTGGCTCCATACCTTGTCCTAAAAATCATGTGCGACCAATCCGCAGATAAATATCCACCGATTTTTGTAGTGAAGTCTCTTGATAGACACAACGCAAAGAGTGGCAGAAGGTCAATCACAGACACATCTTGCAAAACCGTAACATTAGGACAGGAATGTAGAGTTAGGCTTAACCCCTTGATGACTCCAACAGTTCCTACTGCCGTTCCATCTAGTTGTACTACTCCTTTCAGCACTGGCTCATATTTCAAACCCAGCTGATCCGCTATTTGCTTCGGCATCACTGAACTACTTGCCCCAGAATCAATCATGCAATTGTGTACTAATTTATCCCCGATGATTAATGAAATATAGAACGGAGGGGGTTTCAAAACTTTACCTTGTTGTCCTCCATGATTCCCTTCAGGCTGAGCAGCATTCGTGAGGACCTTCTCTTGCATATGGGCCTGCTAGTTCGAAGTTGACCAATTCTTCATGGTAGCTTGTAGAAGATCTCTTTGTCCTGGGATAGATAAAGATTCCCACATTGATATATTCACGTTCGTCTTCTTCATTTGATCAATGATGTTGAAAGGGGATGAATTGTCCTTTTGATGTCCCTTACTTGGTGCAAACTTTTCTGGAGCTTGAGCATGTGCGTGTGTTGCTACAACAGGTACCTTGGGTTGATTTTGCACATTTGGAGCTGCGTTTGGTCTACTGACCCCTTGTTGTGTAAGAGTGGGTTGAGAAACAACTGGATTACACAATTGTCCCTCTCCTATATTTCTCTTCTTTGACCATGTGTTGGCAGCCACGCCTTGAAAAGGTTGTTGGTTAACTCCACAGAAGTCTTCTGTTTGCCAATTTGCCAATGTGGTTTCTGTTGGAGGTCCTTCATGTTGCGCTTGTTGCTGTTGATTCTCCTCCTGGCTTGGTTCTTGAGCAACACCAATGGTTTGCACCATCAAGGCCTGATTCAGTGCACCATTGAAACATGTTGACTGATTATGAGGTAGATTGCAAGGGTAACACCAGTCGTACTCCTGTGCCATGTTATTTTGTGTTGGAACCAAGGCTCTTGAGGATGTCGTTGCATTTGGATCATACGGTCAAAATGGCCTGGCAGCTTGAGGCTGTCCTTGGTTCTGGTTTTGATTTGTAGCCTGAGGTGGTGGTCTATTTTGTTGGTATGGGGGCCTAGCTTGGTACTATGCTTGAGGCTGATACAGTCTAGCACTTTGAGCTTGCTGTCTTTTGATAGTCACAAGCTCATTTCCAAGGTTCTGCAATTGTTTCATGACCTCCTGCAATTCCTTTGAAGTATTTGAAGAAGTCAATGCCTCATTATTGCTTTGATTTCTAGGAGTTGGAATGGGATTCAACTCTGGTGCTTGACTGGTTGTAGGATTTCCCATGTCTGGATAGAGAGGCATTGGTGGCCTTGGTGCAAGCTTGCCGGCTTGGATCAAACAGTTCTCTGCTCTGATCGCTATGTCATAGGACCCTGGTCCCTGGCAGCATTGTCCCTCCCATTGATTGGATCATCATGGCTATGTCTGAATTTATAGCCTTTAAGAAATAAAGGAATGCTCCTTCGGCAGTTGGTCTAACAGCTATTGGGATCCTATCCCATGTCTGTTGGAATCTGAAGTTGAAATCTGTCATTTGTTCGTTAGGAGCCCTTTTGATTGTTGTCAGCTGTTCCAATAAAGATAAATTGTCCGCCCTCTCCCCGAATTGGCTGCAAAGAGCAGAACAAAGTTGGTTCCAATTCATAATAGAGCCTGTTGTAAGGCTCCTAAACCATTGTAAGGCCTTGCCTTTGAAAGATGAAGCCAACAGCTTGACTGCAACATCCATTTCATTTATTTCGTGGATTGCACATGCATTAGCAATATCCTAGATGTGATCAATAGGAGTAGTATGATTTTCTCCTGTAAAATAGGGTATATTCTTTAGTGCTGCAACTGGAATTTGATTCTGAGCATTTAGGGCAAGTGGACTACTGCCCGTGAAATTGACAAAGGGATTCAGTGGTAGATGTGCCATTATGATTGGCCTAAGAACCCTGGTCGATGCGAGAAAAGGCCTACCAGGTGGAGGTGTAGACAAAGTCCTGTTAGGTGGAGATGGTGATCTTTGTGGTCTTCTTCCTCTCCTTCCTCCTCCTGGTGATAGTTGCAATTGGACAAATAGCCCCTCTTCTCGAGTATTAGACCTGGTTCGAATTCTTCTCATATGCCTGGGCAACTTTTGCTGCTACACCGCTGAATTCTACCCCTTCGGAGTCGCCAGATGTGTTAGAAAGTGAGCCTCAAAAGGCTAGATCCTGCCAAGTTACACACCAAACCTGACGATATTTAAAAATGGAAAATTGAAAGACCTGTATTTTTGATATTTTAGAGTTTGGAACTTGATTCTGGAATGACAATCCTGAAAACCCAAAAATGCCAGACTTCCGAAAACCTGAAATCTGAAAATCAAAAACCATGAAATTTTGAAAGTCAAAATCTCAAAAATCTAAGAATACCCTTTTGAAGATTATCCCCTAATCTATCAACTGGTGAAATTTTGACTTGTTTCGAGCGAGTTAAGTCCTTAAAAAAAATCGATTTTAAAGTTCAGCCTGGAAGGTGGAAAAAACTGAACTGTAAAACCTGTAATTTTTTAAGTCCGAATTTCTTGAAAGTTCCTTCGAAACTATGGAATGACCTCTTGGTCCCACCGGGTGTGCCAAAACTGTTGATGCGAAATCACAGCACCCCTGGGACTCTACAACGCGATGGGTTGAGACTCACAGTATGATTGCATAACATGGAGCTTTTCCCAAGTGTGGGACCTTGCGAAAATGGAAAAGCTCTCCGGATGAAGGCCAGCTCCTATTCCTCTGTTCAGATGCACCAATAAAATGCAGAGGTTTACCCAAAAACCTAAATCTAACTACCAAGGAGACAGGGAGAGAAAAAATGCATAAAAATAAACCTAAGCTAAGGAGGTGATGCACCGAGGAATGAAGAACACCTGTCTTGCCAATAAACACAGACCATTAAAATGCAATGCAAGATCATACACAGATAGCCAGATTCATAGTGAAAAGATCAAGGGGATGCAAATGAATACAGAGAGGGTTGAGAATCATCCATAGACATGCATTAATTTTCTCCAAAGATTGATACAGCACACTACAAAATGTCAAGAGGCAAGGTTGCATTACAGTTTTAGATAGGAGGTTTGAACTCCACAGATTCACCTGCCAAAGAGAAGAAGGGAGGGGCAAAACAAGAATGTCCAACCTTTAGAAAGAAGCCCCTTCTTACAATTTATAGGAAGAATGAGAGAGAAAAAAGAGAGGAATTTGAAATCTGCCCCAACCACCTCCAGAATGCACTTAACTCATCTCATTATGATGGTAGGTGAGAACCCCAGCGAACCCAAAAGTGGCGAACTGTATTTTGAATTTTTAAGAATTTTTTCTCACCCAATTAAATATATCCAGTCGTAGTTGGATAGAGGACCTCTTAAGCTTTCCAAAAATTCCAACCTTGCATGAATCCGAGCTCCCAGTCAAAAGTTATGGCCATTTGAATATCTGCACCAGGGTCTGCTTCCTGTCAGCGCTCAAAATGTTGCGCCTCCTGAAGGTGCGCCATAGGCGCATCCATGTGTGTGTCGACATCCTCTATCATGCACCACTTCTGTGCACCTTGGGCGCACCATTTCCCTTGTCGACACCCTGTGTCATGCGCCACTTCTGTGCGCCTTGGGCGCACCAGGGATTTGAGCTTCTTTGGTTTCTCCATTCTTCTTCTTGTCTATATCTACCTGGGGGAAAGATATATACAACAGACCTCTTGTTGATATTGAATGTGTTCTTGTATTTCTCTAACCCATGGTTTTCCTCTCAATGATGATGTGATGGATGGTGGATGGTACCCATAGAGTGCCAAAAAAGGAGACATTTTAGATGAAGTATGGAAGGAAGTGTTATACCACCATTCTGCAAGTGGCAACTATTGGACCCATCTTGCTTGTTTATCTGACGTAAAGCAACGAAGATATCCCTCCAAACACTTATTTACAACTTCTATTTTCCCATCAAACTTGGGATGATAAGAAGAGCTACGAGCTAACTGAGTACCCAAACATGAGAATAAATCAGTCCAAAAATTACTAGTAAATAGAGGGTCTCGATCACTTACTATAATATTCGGTGTCCCATGAAGCTTTTGAACTGTGTCCATGAAGGTTGCTGCTACTGTGCTTGCAACAAATGTGTGTGTCAAGGCACAAAAATGAGCATATTTGGTGAGTCTATCCACCACAACCATGATGACATTTTTTCCTTTAGAATTAGCCAATCCTGTGATAAAGTCCATGGAAACCTCTTCCCACCACTGGCTAGGAATAAATAGAGGTTTTAGAAGACCTGGGGATCAAATTGTTTCACCCTTATTTTGCTGACAAACCATGCATTCTACCACAAATGTTTGGACATCCCCTTTGAGACCTTCCTAAAAGAAATCTTGTTTGACTTGATGATAAGTCTTCAAGAATCCAGAGTGCCCCCTACTAGAGAAGAGTGAAGCTCGGATAGAATCCTATTTTTAAGAGTGGAGTTCTTACATAGGTATAATATATCTTTATACCATAAAGCATCCCCTTTCAATACAAATTTTTCAAACATTCTTGGATCATTCTAGAGATGATGAATGAGGTTTTGTGTGTTGGGTCATTTCTCCATTTGAACCTTGCCTCATCTATCTAATCTTCCTGTAATATGGATATGGCACATAACAAGGCTGCAATTGATTCATCTTTCTGCGACAAAGCATCCTCAACAATATTCTCCTTCCCTTCTTATAGATAATCTCAAAATCATATCCCAACATCTTGGAGACCCATTTTTGTTGTTCTTCATATGATAAACATTGCTCCAAGAAGTATTTCAAACTATCATGATCTGTCTTCACTTTAAAGTGTCTTCCTATGAGATATGGTCTCCATGCTTTACTGCATGAAGTATGGCTAGCATTTCCTTCTCATAAGTCAACTTGGAAAGATTCTTACCTTTGAACTGATAGCTCAAAAAGGTAATAGGACGGCCTTTTTGCATGAGAACTACCCCCATACCCACCCCTGATGCATCACATTCAACAATGACTGTTTTGGAAAAATCTGGAGTATCCAAGACTAGAGTGGTGCAAATGGCCTCCTTTAGTTGCTCAAATGCTTTGGTTGCATCCTCACTCCAATGGAAGAAATCCTTCTTTAATAAAGTTGTGAGAGGTGCAGCTATGCATCCATAATGCCTTACAAATCTTCGATAATAGCCTGTAAGCCCCAAAAATCCTCCTAGATTCTTTAGGGGTTTTTGGAACCTTCCACTCCATCATGGCTTTGATCTTATTAGGATCCACTTTAACCCCTTCATGAGAGACAATGTGACCCAAATATTCAACCTCCTTGAGTCCAAAAGAACACTTAGAGGGCTTTGCATAAAGTTGATGTTGCTCAATGGTTTCCAAAAACATTATTTATATGATGAAAATGTTCCTCCCATGTTTTTGCTATAATTTAATATATCATCGAAAAACACTAAGACAAACTTCCACAGGAATGACTTAAAAATAGAATTCATCAAACTTTGAAATGTAGAAGGTGCATTTGTGAGTTCAAAAGGCATTACCAGAAATTTCATAATGTCCTTCATGTGTCCAAAAGGCAGTTTTATGAACATCCTCATCCTTGATTCTGATTTGGTGGTATCCCGAATGAAGATCAAGATTTGTAAAATAAACAGCTCCATGCAACTCATCAAGCAAATCATCAATAACAGGTAATAGGAAACTTATCTTTGATTATGTACTTATTAAGTTCCCTATAATCAGGACACATGCGCCACATGTCATCTTTCTTCCGTACCATCACTACTGGAGAAGAATAAGCACTCTGACTATGGCGGATGATTCCTGCTTCCAACATCTCTCGTACAATCTTCTCAATTTCACTCTTTTGTCACATATGGGTACCTATAAGGTCTAATGTTAGGCGGTTGACTTCCTGGTAGTAACTGAATAGCATGATCATGATCTCTCTTTGGAGGTAAGCCCTTTGGTATATTTTCAAATACAACTGAGTGTGCATCCAAAACTGCTTGCAGATCTGATGGTATAATGTCCTTAGAAATGATGAGCCTCCAATAAAAAGAGTTGTGCCACAATTCCCTCTGCACCCTTTTTTAGCATTTTTTACATCTAATGAGAACTTACTATTTGTGGAGACTTTGCTCTTAAGCCTCTTAGCTAAAAAGTCCTTCCTTAAGAGTGAAATCGCTATGAACAAGTCTTGGAAGTTCATCTCAATGGTTTCCCAAATTGGTAATCCATTGAACCCCTAACACAATGTCTGCTCCTCCCCATAGAAGTGGCATACATGGGACTATTTAGTATGTAATCTCCCATGGAAATCTTAATGCTATGGCATTTTCTAGAACAAGTAACAGTACCTCCATCAGCAATCATTACTTGACATTCAGGAGTTTGGATAAATGAAACAGTTTAGGCGCACTGCTAACTCATGATTGATAAATTTATGAGTACTTCCTGAATCAATCAACACAGTGACCCTCTATTTTTTTAGAAATCCAACCACCTTTAGGGTTTGGGGGGTGCTAATACCTGAAATTGCATGGCATGAGATCGTTGGTTGAGGATCTCCTAACTGACTCTTCTAGCTCAACCAAGACCTTTGACTCTTACATCTTCATTATTATCTTCATCTTCACTAGGCCCATCAATGTAGAACAACTTCTTTTTAGCACATTTATGTCCGGGCCCAAATTTACTATCACAGTTAAAACATAACCCTTTTCTCTCTTTTTTCTTTAATTTGTTGAGGTGTCAATCTAACTGGTCGAGGGAGTGTTGGGGCCAAGGTGTTGCGATCTCTAGTAAAAGATGAAATGTTGTCTCCTACTTGAAAAAAATTTTCTCCTCTGCCCTTCTTACCATAATCATCGAATTAGGAAACCTTATGAGGGTTAAACATACACACCTCATGCTCAATGTGATCCTTAAGACCCCCAAGAAATAGGTCATTCAAATTCTCTTCAGTAATATTTTCCACCCACAAAGAAAAGGTTTTTAGAAGTGATGAATGTAATCCTTAACAGAGCCTGTCTGCCTCAACTTTGCTAATTGGCTGAAGTAATTATCTGGAAACACTAGAACTGTAGTGTAATTATAACTCTTCAGTGAAGACTATCCATGTAACATTGAGACCACTCTTCTGCCTTTGAGGACATAACCATTGATACCATATGAATTGGTCAGGTTCGAGATACAAAGATGCCATGGTCACCTTTTGTCCTGATGGAATCTAATGTAGTTCAAAGAAATTCTCCATTTGGTTGATCCAATTAAGTGGATCCTTTCCATCAAACTTGCGCATCTCCTCTTTTGGATAAATATGTACGGGCCTGCAGAGTGCTCGAATTTGGATTATGCACACCTCGCAAGATCCACTCTAGCTCATGTGTCTATTATGTTGACCTTAGGATCCACCTTGATTGACATGAGTATGATTACCCCATCATATGCATACTGAAGTTTCTGCATGAAATCCTCCAATCTATGTCCAATCTTATCCACATATTCTTTGTTGGCCACCCAAGATTCGAGGTCTCTCAGGTTAAACTCAAGTTGGCTTACTTTATGGTTTATCAAAGTAAACCCTAACCCTGAGGAATCTGTAGTTATATCTTCTGTCTCTAACTCCTCAACTACTATCTCATCCTTTTCTGGTGTTTTACCTGGAGTGATGGTATTCTTTTTTCCCCTTATGGAAGGCCCTGCCATGATGCCCCCAAAATAGTAGGATGTAGGGATCACGGTCAAATTTTAGGGTTTAGGGTTTCGATACAAATTTCGAGCTGAACAAGAAAAAAAACTTAGAGAACAATACCTAATAATAATTTTTTTTTGAGAGCTTTCTGAAAATGTAACAAACTTGAAATTTTTCCATAATTTAGCACTCTTAGGGAGCAATTTTATGAAAAACCCTAAATTTGTAATAACTTTTTCAAAATAAATCAAAAAATTCTGAAATTTTCAGGGAACCTTACTTGAAATGCTTCGCAACTTTGGTAAAAATATCTTCCACCAATTCATTTTTGGTTTGTAACTATGTAGCGGGAAACAGAAAAAAATTTAGGGTTTTTGCCCTAATTTTTGCCCAAATCACAGCTCTGATACCACTTGAAATGAAATTACTTGTATGATTCAGATTAAGAGCAGACAATAGAACACCAAATAACACAATATTCTAGAATAATGATCTCGATATTCAATTAGAATAGCTTCGCCACTTCGAGGGAGCAACCTCCCAAACCATATAATAAGACTCAAATGCTCCGAATGATGATGAATTACTACCCTACAATCCCCTATATATACTAATTCATATGTTATGGCCATCACCAAGGCCAACCTACTAAGCATGAGAAAGTACAAATGATATAGATAAAATGATATGGTAAGCCACAATTCGGCTACTCATATCCTAATACAAGGAATAGGTTAAGGGCAATCAGAGAGCATCGTTATGTGACCCATAAAATCACGAATCATTATAAGTAATCACTAAGAATTATTAAAATATTTTTTAATTGGACATAATCATGGTTTGATTACTGTGTTAATACACAGTTTAAGACTAGATATTGCATTTATAAAGACATTGTTAATAAAGCTATTGGCTAATTAAAGAGATGAATATCCTGAGCATTTGACATTAACATGAAATAGCTTTAATTTGACTTATGAAAAGGTCGTGATAAACCATTAAGTGTTGGTTTGTAACGACTATGTGATACCAATCATATGTAGACACTTTGAAGAAGGATTATGCCCAAGTCAAGTTTAGAATACTTAAATTGCGCTAATCTGTCCCCTTTCTCACAAATCGACGACATATCGTCAAGAAGCGATCATATTCCCTCTTGTTGTCGTTAATTAATTACAATATGCTAATTGATTAAGTCATCATATCTAGCTAATATTGCTAATTAAAGCCTTTCATTAATTAAATCACCTCTTATATCTCACAGCTAATTAATTAGTATTCCCCTTCATTAACTGGGATTAACCATCAACTATTTAATTGATCTTAATCCCCTTCTATTGAGCTCTAAATCGTACTAATATTCCTCTAATTGGCTCTGATACCAGCTGTGGACACCTGAGCCAAAGGAAGTTAATCACCTTTGATTAATAGAAAGAACCCCCAACTCCTGTTATCAACCAAAAAGTCAGCACTCATAATACTGTGCATGTATTTGAAGTCTTTACAGTGTGATTGGATATACATAGGAATACTGATCTCCTATAGTTGTGGGACTTGCTACTTGAGACTGCTCCTTCCAGAGAAAGCTGGTTCTTGCAAATCCTATTAACGTGACCTGTTGACAATCTCACTCTAATGCAGGATACATTTGCTATAGTTGTTCTATATCTAAATAACTTCCAAGGGACCAATGACTAGAGAATACATATGAATGAATTAGCCTACAGTAATTAGTGGTGATACACCAGATTTACTAAAGGAGGGGTGAGAGAGTAATCTCCAAATGTGTGAAATACAGAGGAAAGTGCACACTAGAAGAGGTGATGACAGTTCACACATAATCTAGCAAAATGCATTCACTAACATATGAATTCCAAGCATACACAATGTTAGTGATATCTCCTACAAGACACATAATAATAGACACAATATTCCTGTATGAAAGATAAAAGGGGCAAGATTCAATGCAAGAAAACACAGCAGGGGAGAGATACATCCACTCAATCTTTGTATTTTATTGCAGAGCCTAAGGTGGTGCACAGTTCAGTCAAATATACAAGATCAAGGGCTTGAAGTATCACCAAATAATAGCAAGTTGAGTTTTCCATTCTACAAGTGAGCCTGCAACTTCCACTGGCTTCACAAAGCAATTTTACAGAGCTTATGCTACACCAAAAACTCATCCCCTTTTACAATGATCCCACACACATCGGGGCCAATTTATAGGAAAAATCAGAGAAGGAGTAAGATCAAGGGACCACAATGGAAATCATTGAAATCTGGTCCTTACAACCACCAATATGTATAGATAGCATATAACACTCTGAGTGAAATGATAATGTATATTACTTGCACAAATGCTCCCCATACTGTACCCATGTGCTGCAGCAGAGATCAGAATGATGACCATTAGCACTCTTAATTGCACTCATGAGGCTACCAAATAAAACACTCTTCTGACCTGGCCACGTACATCAATGTAAATCGCTCTCATTAGTATTTCTGATCACTAGCTTAACAATTTCACAGATTGTATGTGCATCGGGCTCAGAACCACGATTCCAACGGTACCAATTACAGTGCAATTTCGTTGAGAAATGCAAAAGTTATGGCCTTCTGAGTGCGGGCAGCATACATTTTGGGTCATGGTAGGCGTTTTCTGTCATTTGATCGGGAATGAACATTAACTGACATGGAGCCGAATAAGTTTCTCTTAATTAAATATCATCTGATTCCATCATTAAAAATAATAAATCTAGTGTTCTTCCCAAATGGCGTCAAGAGTATGAACATGGTGCTCTGATTCCATATGTCAAGCCCCAAATTTTGTGAAAATCAGAGCAACGGAGTCAAAAGTTATGGCCGAATATTGAAGTTTCGCAGGTCAACCACGTTGACTTTTACTACAATCTGTCTTCGCCATTTCACGCTTTCAGCGTCTCATATACGTGTCACCTCGCTTCACCTTTTGTCCCAGCTGTCCCAGACGATCCTATAACCCATTGTCGCACTTTCATGTACGTCCCATCGCGTCCCTAAGCGTACTTTTGTCCCGGCTTGTCCCAGACGATCCTTCGCCCATTTCGTGCTTTCGACTGTAGACACGCGTAACTTTTGTCTTCGGCTGTCTATAATTTGATCCAATTCATTCCATTAACGACGCTTCGTTCACGTCCCCATAGTTCACGCCGCTCCTTGAGTGCCCATTTTATGTCCCGGCTGTCTCAGACGTATCCTTCGCCCCATATTCACGCTTATTTCGCTAATATCTCTTTTATTAGCGTAACCCCTCGCGTACTTTTGTCCCGGCTGTCCCAAACGATCCTTCGCCTATTTCGCGCTTTCGTAGTCCCACGCGTCCCTCGCGTACTTTTGTCTCGGCTGTCCCATCAGACTAAGACTTAGCCATTTTTCATGATTTTTCCCTAGCTCTCAATGCCTGTCTTCTGCAATCACTTGCTAATCACATTTTTTCAGAGCTTGCTCTAATCTTTCTTGGCCAGGCGGAGTTAGAAAAAATCTGAGGGGACCCAACAACATGATGCTTATCCCTTAAATCTAATCTATAAGTGCTTGGGACTAAAGAATTTGATGTCCCACATGTTATCAAAATTTACCAAATTGGGGGTGAATTTTGGATAACAACCTCCCCATGACAAGGCTAAGCCTACCCATTCAAACTACAACTTCTAAAGTACAGGTTACCTTTAATCACAAGTCAACTTCTCTATCACATTCCTGGAGATCATTGGCATTAGAAATCCTTTATCCCACATGCTTTAAGGGATAGAACATGTTTCATCTTATCCATCCTGGGCTATTATTGAGGAGCCCTCCTTCTACCTTGCATACCTACACCTAATTCCAAATATGAGAAAGCAAAGGAAAGCACATAGTCTTGCACTAAAAGCCTTTTGCCATTCTCAAGCCCTTCCATCATCCATCTTGGAGAGCTAGGCCTCTTCACCCAAGCATCCTTGAAGGAGTCAAACCAAGTACATATTGTTGATTGCCATTAGGATCTACACTAGATCCACTTGATTTGATTAGGCAATTCAGAGAGTATAGAGTTCTATGATTTGCATTATGTTTGATTTCATGTTATTGTCAAAGTTATGATGCTAATGTAGGCCTTATTCATTTCTTCATCTTGATGGTATCTCTAATTCTATGTTTCATGCTATGAGTTAGGGAACTAGCTTTTAGGTGGTAGTTCTTGCTTTCAATCCATAACTTAGGAAATGGAACTATCCATTGTACACATTTGGCACGCCCGGTGGGACACTTAGTCCCATCCTCCATTAATGGAGTCAGTTTGAAGCTTTCATTATTTTAGTTTCTAATTTTTGATATAGTTTCAATCTTAGTATATTAATTTCTAGCTTTCTTGATTAATTTTTCAAAGTTAATTTAGATATAGTGTCAACCTCATGTTCATAGCCACTAACTTTTAATGGGTTATTGCCATGGCTTAAGCTCAACTTCTCCTAACTAATTAAGCTAGGTTTGTGAGTTGTTCTTGTGCTTTTTTTGCCGTATCAAAGGAGTTGAAAGTGCTGCCAAAATTGAAGCGCATCGGTAAACAATTGATAGGGGCGCGAGCACAATTTTTGAAAAATGCATATGTTGTTTTTTGTGGCACACACGTCTAGGAAAGTGAGCGCAGGTACCATTCTGTGTGCGTAGGTACAACTGTTACTATCATGTTTACCAACACCAGGCATGCATGCACGCTAACCCCAATGGTGTACACACCTAATTAGCGGGTGTAGGTGCACTAACCCAGTGCGCAGCAAGTACATTTCGTAACAATGTACGCAAGCACTTCATTCTGAAACCTGTCAGATTAGTGCACATAACTTTTTCTCCAGAGCTTGACATGACTCTGTTTTAGTGGCACAAAACACATTTTTTCCAGTGAACTAAATAGTTGAAATATCTATTTGGGGTTCTCGGGAGTTAAAAAAAAATTAACGTTTTCATTTTTGTGGCACACACGCCTCATCTGGTGGCTAACAGGTGTGTGGTAATGTCAAAAAAATCCACGAGTGGCACATGCACTCTTTTTGTGGCGCATATACCAGTTTTATTTGGCACATCTACACCTCTCGGGTGGCGCAGGTGCACTGTGATCTAAAACAACGTTAGAGTGGCACATTTGACTTGTCTTAACCCATGCGCAGGTGCTAAAAAAGGGGGCGCATGTGTCCTTTTATATTTTTTGAAATTAGAGTCATGTATGATCTTCCCTCACACATTCTTGCAGGTTTATCTTGGGAATCAGATATGATTCTTAAGTCCTATAGTGCATGGTTGTTTTTAGCAATGCTTTGTAGGTTCTGATTAGCCTCATTCCATAGCTTTTGCATTGTTTACATTGCATAGGAATAAGAATTGTGTATGCTCTTCCCTCGCATCCCTTGGGGCGATCTTGAGAATCAGAAACGATTCTTAAGTCCTCTTGATGCTTTGAGTTTGTTAGGAATATTTGAGTAGGAATTGGCTAACTTGGCGTAGTTGAATTAAGATTGTTTTTTTCCATTTTGATATCTTTTTAGATTTTTGAAGGCAAACACGTATGCTCTTCTCTTACATCCTTGGACGATCTAGAGAATTAGAAATGATGCCTTCTCTTTTGATGGAAAACTACTAAAAATCATCATACAGGACCAAAAACACCATCGCTTGTCAAAGAACGGAGGAATCAAAACAAAAGTCAAAAACTTACTAATACAGTTGTTATACAGGTTTCCAAACAGTGTTCAAGCAAACCACACCTAATTAAACAAGATAAAAAGAACAACATATTCAAAACATTGTATTGCAGGTTTCGGAAAAGGGTACGTCCCTCTCCGCTCAACTGGAACATAACCCCTTTGGCATAACTCCTTAAGCTACAAAAATGGGGGTGGTTCCAGGAACCCCAAAGTAGTCCACGCAAGAGGGAACCTTTTGGATGAAACGGGAAGTGCTCTGCACTACCTACTTGACTAGTGATTCCTTTATGAGATAGCGTTACAAGTTGTCCCTATGCGACCCTTTTAAGTACACGATGGATGCATTTATTTCCCATTGTGCTTGAAGGGAGAAAAGTCGAGATACTCCCAAGATAGTCAGGACTATTTGGGTAAATCACCCCACTCGTGGATAGCTTTGTAACACCTAGGATGAGAGAACCACCTAGGAGAATATACTTTGGCCAGGAGCCCACTTTGACCAATTCAAAACAGTGTTGAGTTGTGAGCCATCTTTCATCACGAAATGTGTGAGGCGTTACTTTCACTTAGTTTTTCACTTGCCTTAAGGCGAGGCAAAACTCTGCCGAAGTGAAGACAACATTTTTCATCCCCATTTTTGATCTACTTCACATTCTTTTGACACTTTGTTGATCAAAAGAAAGGTGATTACCTTTTTGTTACCAATCAATTATTTCTACCACTTTTTTATCCGTTTACGCCCATCCATGTTTGTGGTTGGGTAAGTTAAACATATAAAGTGTGTGGAGGAATATTCATATCATTGGTGGCCTTTGTGATTTTGATACCCACGTCAGGATCATCATCATAGTTAGGATTGATTCATCATTTTATCTCCCTTTGACATGTTACCTCATTTGTATTGTCTTGACATAATTAAGATACTTATGTCATGTTTCTCATAAACATGATCTAAGTGTCCGCATTATGGTATTATGCTGCCCACATTTTAATACATCCTTAGTATACTTTGACTTAGTTTGATTTCAAACATTGTCCCAAATCTTGAAAGGTGTCACTTACTTTGTTTGTGTCATTTCAATACCACTTTAACACTAATATCTCACTTCTTTGTGAAGCTTGATAGACGTTTCCAATTGGTGTGGTTACCTGGCTTACATTTATAAACCCCACCCTTTAACATTTAGGTCTTGTTGGTTATTGAACTTTTCGTGGTATCATTTGATTAGGAGTCACATCTACCCTTTGTTAATATTTACGCCTTGTTCATTTTGAGCATGGTGTAAATATTGACATTGTGTTGATCACCTTTGCATCAAACTATCACTTTGCACACTCATTTTCATATGGTGTATTTCCTTGTTGATTGACTTTTTGTTTCACACTTGCATGATTGTTCTTTGTGATTATTCATTCAAAAAACTTATTTTCTAGGAAAATCCCTTTTTATCTCATCGATATTGCATCATCACGATGTCTATTTTCCTTAGACCTTCTTCAGAAAATCACACACTCATATCAATACTTACGAAATGTCTAGCTGGTTATCCTTATGCTACTCAAATTGACATGTCACTTCCTTCCCTTTGAAGGAGTTCCATCACACTATCTAGATCTAGACATTTGTGCTTAAAACAACACCAAAAATGACTGACAATCGCGTGGTTCCCCATACTTACAAAAATATGGAACCTAGGTTTAGCAATTCAAATCAAAATATTCCCATTACAACTAAACCTCGTTTGGTTCTTCGTGCTAGAGAGCCCATATAGGTAACTCGTTCCCCACCTTCATCTCATAGTCGGTGGTATGATTTGGATGCTTTAGATCCAAATTATTATTCGAGTTCCCCCCACTCTTCTTCTGATTCTAATCCAAACATTTCCTCTTCTTTTGAGGATTCCAATCCAAACATTTCTTCTAATTCTTCTGATGATTTGGATCCAAACTACTATTCATATTCATCTAATTTGGCTCCTAGGTCATCTAATGCAACTCCTATGACATGGTCCTCCCTATCTTCGTAGGAACCTCTTCATCATAAATTTAATATGACTCCTATGTCACGGTCCTCCCTTTCTTTGCAGGACCCCTTTTATCAGTCGCCTCAATGATGTCTTCTTCCTTTGAAGATACGTGTGACTCAAAATCCCTCTAATCAAACATATAATATAATTCTCAAATCGTGGTCCTCTCTTTCTTTGTAGGACCCTTGTTATTATTCATCTGATGCAATTCTTGAATCACGCTCCTCCCCTTCTTCATAGGACCTTCTTCATCAATCACCCCCAATAAGTCTTCCTTCTTTGAAGATTCGTGTGACTCAAAGTCCTTCGAGTCAAACATCTGAATCGACCCATGCGTCACAATCTAAAGACTTTGGAATTAATCCTACTAGTTTACGGATGATATACCATCATATAGGTAGGTCCACACCACCTTTTTCTACTCTTGAGACATATAGCTACACATATTCTTCATCCCCCACATCATCTTCTTCTATCAATAATCATCAAACATCTTCTAAGTCTTCCACACCAAGTGAACCTTTTTCTTCCAATCAACCCATGTTGATTGATCAACAACTTATACTGATTGACCTCTTTCAGAATGAAGAAACAATCAGGGCATTTATAGGGGCACATGAAGATATTCCTTTACAAGATTACGAGAAAGGATTCTCTTTAGACTTTGATGCGCCTGCATATTCTGAGAAAAATGTTGATTCCTTTTAACAAGAATAGAGGAAGAGCCTAAAATCATGCAACTTGATCCTCCTCTTATTTTTCCATCTTCACATTCTTCATTATGTGATGAAACTCATTGGTCTTGCATTGATCCATGGCCTATTTTCTCATCACCTATAACTCTTTGTCTATCATAATTCCTCAATCACAATCTCTTATAGGGTCAACGCCAAGTAGCCCTTCATCTTCATCTAGGTGTGGGTCACCTTCTAGTAGCCCTCCCTCTACTATTTTTGGGACATTTTCGAGTAGTCCACTATCTTCTATTCTTGGGGCATGCCCAACTATCCCCTTGTCTTCTAGGTATGGATCACCCTCGGTTAGTCCATCATCTTCTATTCTTGGGCCACATCCTAGTAGCCCTTCTTCTTCTATTCTTGGGCCCACATCCTAGTAGCCCCTCATCTTTTATCTATGGGTCACGTCCTAGTAGCCCTTCTTCTTCTATTCTTGGGCCACATCCTAGCATCCCTTTGTGTTGTATCTATGGCTCACCCCCCAGTAGCCCATATTCTTCAATCCTTGGACTGTATCCTTTTCATCCATCACATTATTCTTCTACCTAATACGATGGCAAGCCCATGGTCATTTCTTACATCAGTTCTAAACTTCCACGTTCACTTTCTTCTCCTTCTCGGGATCTGACAAGTCACGTGTTAGCTTATAAGAAACCCAAATAGTTTCTTAATCAAGCTCAGATCAAAACTGCAAAGAGCTCTATAGCTCCCAACAAATCAAACAATCTCAAAATTCTAAATCAATCATGATTCAAGAATGCACACTAACGTAACCATCAAGTATGGTGTAAAGAGTGTAAACCTCTGGATGGGGAATTAAAATCTCCCACATACAAAATCCATGTTTCAGAACAAATCATAGTCATTTATTGAGTGTGAACTCACCTCGATCATTGAGATCGGGGATTAATATCACTCTCGATAAATAAACGCGCCTAGTCTCCCTTATTAGGGAAGTCACAAACATTGTTGTTGGATCTTACCACACAGAGTAACTTTGTTAATCCCAACCTCTTAAAACTGTCAAAAATATAAAAATGAAAAATAATTCAAAAATACAAAAAAAACATTAAGAAAACACAACAAAAAATCAAAGGTAGAAAGATCAAACATTGCAATCAGGTATTGTGTACACATGGATGTTTCTTTCTTCCTTTCCTTGTTATTATTCTGCAAGTCTCCCTACCATTTTCATCCCTTCGATGATGTTTTGGTTAGCTTATTCACACACATTTTGTGACATTTATCTCTATGGTATTCGTTTGACCCTGGTCTTTTATCACCTTGGTAAAATTAAAGAACGATGACCTCTTAGAGATCATATAACAATCAAAATCTAATAAACTTGTTGTGAAGAATTTTTGGACACTATCCAATGTCATCATCACAATCACTTCCACCTCCTTCCATCAAGTTGTATATGGTTTTATAACCCTTTTTCAACACAAGAGAGCTGAAATAAGTTTTCAGAAATCAAAAGAAACAAAATCAATCAAATCAAAAGCTAAAAGCTACAAAGCAAAAGCAAATTTATATATTACTCTCTCTTGGGGTATTTCCAATAAACTCTACCGAGGCTATGGATGTCTAACTAACAGTAGAGAAATGTTGTGATTAGAATCAAATACATCTCTATTGGGGCTATGAATGCCTGGTTGGCAGCGGAGCAATGTACGGCTATACTTTCACCATCCACTCACAAAATTGTCTTTCACAATCAATCATCCCTACACATTAGCTAGGGTGTATTCACTTGTTGTCTATTAAATCTTCCCTTCAAGAGGTTATAAATTCCACGTGCACACACTAGATCTCTTTGAGTAAACAGGATTAGTATGTTACCAGACGTCTTTTTTGGACCTTGTTTAGACTCTTACTCTAGTTTGTATCTTGTCTCACAATTTGTACATTTGACTAATCACTTCTTCATCGCAATGCTTCTAAGCTACATTCATATCATTCACATCGTTCTTCTACTTCATTCAGAACATCCATGTGTATAAGATTACTTGTTTTCCATGTTTGTGGACACCTTTGTCCCCTTCCACAAAAATAATCTTCTCCTTCCTTTCTATCATGTGCTTTTAGGCCAACTTACACTGGGGGCATCCTTGCTTCTTCTCAACATTTCATTGGTTTATGTTCATCATCATGTTGAACCTATCCATAATGGCTTTGGCTCCTACTTCTACATGTGAAGAGTTTGCCTTTGAATACTCCCACCTAATCACTGGGGCATTTTTACATCTTCACCTTTCTCGCATGCACGTGGCCTTATGCCCTTGTACATCCCATATATTGATGGGGGTATCCACACTTCCTTGTCTTCCTGTACATAGTTTCAGAAAATTTTCAAAAAAATCAAAAACATTAAAATATGTTAGAATCATAAAAAACATTCAAATATGTTAGAAAAATCAAAACATTCAAATATGTTTAAGAAAACTTTTAAAAACTAAAAATCATCCTACAAAATGTTGCTCTTTGGTTCTCACCTGTCCATGTGCACGACTCGCGGATCATCTTGATCTACCTCCATCAACAAAAGTTAGGCTGCTTACTTCGTCTATACTCTGGGGCACAACAAGTTACCTAGTAATGTTTCATAGTGCACATTGCTTTTTCATCGAACCGAAGTGTCCTCTGTTCTCTCTTTGCATGTATCCTTGTTTAGGGCACCATTATTAACCCTTGTTGTTAATTTGAATAGGTTGGAACTAAATCTTGATAACAAAAACATGGTACGTGTTTCTCTATTAGGTTTAGCTTGTTTACTTTCGCGTATTGCATTACATTATGTATGTTGCTTGGAGTTAGGCATCTTTTACTTTCTCATATTGCATTGTATTTTTGTATGTTGCATGGAGTTGGTGTTTTATCAATGGAAATTTGTTTGTATATGGATATTCATGTCATACTACACTTTTGTTCATTCTTTTTAATAAAGACCGATAATGAAGATCTCTAGCAATATGATGAAAAATAAATTTGTTTAAAAAGGCATTGGATGGATGTTAGCTCATTCCCTCTTCCTCATACTCCCTTTTCTTCTATATCCCCTTTCTTCTCCGTACTATTCTTTCTTCTGTTCTCTTTCTGTAATGCTTTCGATCGTTAATCAAGTTCTTTTATCACCCCATCAAAAATCGAGGGGGCATCCTCCATTCTACTCATTTTTCTTCTATCCCTTCAAAATTTTCTACTTGTCTACTTTCTTTGGAGTGACGTCACTTACACCACCCCAAATAGGGGCAAATGTAGACACCTAAAATATGCTTAGACTTATAATTTCATCCAATCCATTCAATTAATGACACTTCGTTAATTCCCCATAGTTCACTCCACTCTCGAGTGCCCATTTACAACACCTTCTCGATCGTATTCTTCCCATATTCAGCTTATTTGGCTAATATCTCTCTTATTAGCTGAAAATTCCTCCTTTTGACCATTCGAAACCTCCCTAGTTCTCTCTAGACCACTTTTATTGGCTTCTTAGGCTATCAATCAGTCAAAATTGGTTATCCAGACCCCTCCCAACTCTCAATGAGTCTCTAATCACATGCTAATCAAGTTTAACTAGCCTAATCCTAGCTCAACTAAGCCTAAAGCATGTTTATCCTAATCTAATCTAAAAGTAATTTTTGAGCTTTAGTCCCACATGCACCCAAATTCCAAATTCCTCCAAGTGGAAAACTATAAATACAAGGCTAAGCCTACCCATTCAAACTACAACTTTACAGACAACTTCACTCACAAGTCCTCTCTCACATTTGGAGATATTGGCATTAGAAATCATTTGATAGCTTTAAGCTATAGAACATTTGGATCTTGGCCATCCTCCATTATTGAGAGCTCCTTCATCTTGCATCCATCTATTCCAAATATAGTTAGTATTTGGCCATGTAGCCAACTTGGAGAGATCTCTTCACTATTTTTGAGAGTAAACAACACACAATTTGATTACTTAGAATCTAACTAGGTTCACTTTCATTAAGCTTTCATAGAGTAGAGAGTAGTATACATGTTAGTTTTTTATGTTTTTGTCAAAGTTATAATGCTTGCATGTTAGTTTCTCTTGTTTAGCTCTAATCCTATGGTGCATGGATGAGTTAGCAAAGCTTTAAGGTTCTTTAGTCTCATTCCATAACTTGTGCAACTTTCCATTGCATACAAGAACCCACAACTCATATTTCGATAAGACTCATTTTTTGTTTTAGTTTCAAATTGTGTGTCAACTCCAATCTCAATTCTCATTAGTTCTTTTGGTACCCTTCACAAAATAACTTTATATACACTACAACAAGGATGTTAAAGGATCACAACTCCCTATTTAGACCATTGCAAGAACTGTAGACAAAACTTAGAGAGAATACCACATGTTCAAAGAAGACATTTACAAAATCTAGCCTTGAATTTGCCTTTTGACAAGCACCAAGATAATTATATAGTTTTGGATATTGATTCTCTATATGAAGGCATAATCATAAGCATTTTTTTGGTGTAAGACAAATTAAAGGAAATATCATTGATCTATACTTGCAAGGTTATTTAGTTGGCATTAGGAAGGACTAGCCAATTCTCTGTCTCTCACTTGTGATTTTAGTTATGGTTTATATCATGTATTATTGATGTATCTTATAAATATTTAACTTAAAAAATATCTAATGAGGGATAGATGTAATCCAAAATCCTTTTCTCCTTTGTACACCATGCCCTATTTAGTTTCCTTAAGAGGGAGGATTTCAAAGTTACATTTGTGTTCTAGATGAAGGTTTCCCTTCATCTTACCATTATATGCCATTTATTCTAAAAAAATATCTAAACTAATATTTCCACACTAGAAATGAGTTCCCAACAGTGAGCAACTACATCACATGGGCCACCATGCAAGTGTTAAGTAGGATAGAATGGCATTCCCTCAAGAGTAAACCACAAGTCATTCCACACATGTTTATTACATCTAAATCACACCATTTAGTTTTCCAACACTTATAATTCCATTAATATCTACATCATCCAAAATTACAAGCATGCAAGTCCTATTACAAGGCTTCAAAATAAGTTATAGAGAATTTATATTGTATGAGGGTACCTAAAGAGTAAATATAATTCTATTACTACTCTAAGATTTACCATACGAACAACTGTCCTTACACTGGTTCTTGGGTGAGTCTAACTTTACTTAATTAAATCCAAATAGGCATGAAAACCCACGAAGTAAACATTACACTTTTGACCAATTTACATTGTTAAATATCTTCTTTATTAATTAATTTAACATGATTTCTACATGGTTCGTCCTACATTCATTAGGTGTCACTCCTACTGATGTTATAAAGTTAGTTTAAAATATAAGAAGATACTAGCTAAATAGTTTTCCAATGTACAATTCTTAGAATATAAGAGTTCAAGAAAACAACGGTTCTCACAAACTAATTTATATATTACATTCTCTCCAATTCAATTTCATTTAATATTTGCATGTAATCTCAATGTACAATATTTTAATGCCAAATCATTAACAACATCATATCACACTTTTAATCCTTCTTGTCTAGAGTACCTGCAACCATCGTCGAGTCAGTCCTAGGACTGGTATGGAAAACCCTTACACTCAAACATAAACCAATGCATCCATCATTTCAACCAATCCAAAAAATGATTAGAGAGAGGTAGAGGTACTGAGAAAAAGAGAGAGAACATTTCCTCACACTTCCACATTCATTAAAATTTTCTTTTGATTCTAGAGACAGTCAGGAAGAGAGACAAAGACTAGGAGACATTTTCTTTTCTATTCACAATATCATAACCATTTACATGTTGTATCCATTTTCATTTCAAATCCATCTACATTTTAATCCATTGACATTTTCAAGACCACCCACATTTTCATAGTTATTTCTAGACAGAGGAGATGGAGGAGAGAGAAAACAACACAAATTTTAAAATCCATTCAAATAAATTAATTGATTAAATCATACTCTACACATTATTATGACGATATTAAAAGGTTTCACGAGTAGTTACAAACTGAACGAGAACCTCAGAAAGATTTACTAGTTGAAGTTGTAAGTTTACGAAAATTAACCAAATGGTTAAAGTGATTACAATTTGGGTCCTAAAAATACTCATTTTAAGTTCAAGCATAAATTTTTTTGATTCCTACGTATTCTCATATATACCGATAACTCACCAAATTTGACGAAATTCAATTATGACTAATATGGCTCAAGTTACGAAGGTGACTTCGGGGCCGATTATCGTAAACGTGCCAAACACTCTTGTTGCATAATGACCAATGGGCCCAAAACCCACTTGCAAAACTAAATTAGGAAATCATTTTCATGTAAATGATAATAGGTTTCAATTCTCCTATTGATTTTCTAGAGGTAGGTGGGGTTGGTTTTCAGTTTCTCCCAATCAAAGTGGTAACCATAAGCCGAAAACAATCTTGTTTTCTTAAAATGGGAACGTCGCCACAAGTGACTGGAATGTTAAAAGGGATTTGAAACTCATCTCGTTAAGGCATCAAATCAAGTTTATCATCTTATTTAAGGTTCTTCATGGTGTATTGGGTTGACAGGGATCATTTTATAGGTTTTGGTATACGATAACAGTTTGGTATGGCATTCCATGTGCATAGTTTTTGAGGTCAAATTTATAAGTTTTAAAAGTTTCAAAACAAGGTACAGATAGTATCATTCATTCTAGTTGTATTTTCTACTATTCAAAATATTTAGAAACCAAAAGTAGGAAATTATGAAATCCATAATTTAGTGCTATAAAAAGGGAGATCCATAATTGTTTTGTGCATATTTTGTAATCATTGCATTTGATGAGATGATATTTCTTAGAGGCGTTTTGTCAAATAGTTCATGGGTTTTTTCCAATTTCTACATACACGTTTACCAAGGCACTTACAACTACATTATATTCTTAAACATATTTCAATCTACTTGATATATGTACATACCCTGTCCTAAATCTCTCATTGTGGCACAAGTTTGGATGTTGCTGGAAAAGTATGGGAGTTTGGCTTTAAAACTTCCAATAAAACCTAAGGTGACTAAGTGGATGAGTTTTCTTAGTTCCTGTAAAGTGCATGAGAATATGGGGTTGTGATCATTGATAGTAACTCTTCTTTTTAAACTAAATCCTCAAAATGTTACAACTTATGTTCTTCCACAGACACAACAGATCTATGCAAATTTGGAGGAAATGTCATGGGATATGAACACAGTAGGGAGGGGATGCTGGAAAATGTTGTGGAACTTTCCTCTACCAGTGCCAATTACATTTGTTTGAAATTTTCTAAAATATTTTCAATAAAACCATCTTGAGTATATTATGCAACCAATGTTGTCCACGAGGACACATTTCTTTGAAACATTTTTTAAATAGTTCAGTGCCTTGCTCGTGCATCCACATTTTATAGAGATGTTGCCGAGGGAAGTTGCAATTATGTTAGAATTCTAATTATATGCCTACCATAGCTCCCTTAATTCTAAGTAGATGACCCGTAGTTCTAGTAATTCATTTTGTTGATTGAATTCAATCCATTGTAAATAACATTACCTAAATCAGTTCCTAATCAAAATACCTTATCTTGATTGATTATTTGTTATATCCAAAATAAAATGGTGAATCTTATTTAGGTGTTTAATGTGATATATTTAATACTATCTAAAAGATGGCGATGGCGATGGCGATGGCGATGGTGATGGTGATGGAAATGGCGATTGTATAAAAATGATTATGTCTTTGATTAAGCAAGTATTGTTGTGACATGTGTTTTAGATAAAACCTATGTTACTGAGGACAAAAGCTAAATTAACAGGGGAGAATGTTACTTGACTAAATGCATGTATATTTACTTGAAAAATTGAAGGGGTGAAATATTAAATACTATGTTACCCTTGTGAAAATAAATGAGTAAAAGGATAAAGCTTTGTACAAAGAATGATAGTAAAAAGAATGTGAAAATAAATCCCATAGTGTGGGTGAAATAAATGAATGTGGAAACCCTATAACATGGGTATGAAATCAATGTAATTATGTAATGAAATGATGTGTCCAAAATGGTGGGACTCTTTCACGTGTAATAAATAAGTAAAGGGGCCCTTGGTGGATTCTATTAAAGATATGAAAATATAATATGAATGAATATATGGAAATGATATATGTGGTTATGAAATATATGAATTCATATAGATTTTGATAAAGGATTTATCAAAGGAAAACTTCCATTGAGAAGTTAGAGGTAAATATCTTGTGATTGAGCTGGGGTGTATAGATACCATCATAATATGGGTACATAGTACACTCCAGACATCCCTAGCTAGGGTTGGTTAATTGTATGTACATGTGTTCATGATACGGAATCATCATTATGAAAGTTGTGATTATACCTATTATTTCCATTATGGGAGTTGGGTTTTCACCCTGAGGGTCCCTCAAAGATATTTATTTTGAACTTGAAACCATTTATGATAAGGTGCAGTATTGATATGTATTATTTGATTCATGAATGTTATCAAATTCAGTATTTATTGATGTGTTTATAGTGTGTATTTCGATATAACTATGTTATGTTCAATATATTTATCATTGTATAAAAATGAACCAAAATCTAGAAAGTAAGCACGTCATAGACATGGGCACGTGAGTTTTGGATCCCTAGTTTCACTCAACTAAAACAATATAGTTAGAGGATTTCAAAAATTAAATAAGAATACAAATATCTGCTCAAGTTGTCTATCAAGAAAGCAATGTCATGCACCATTTCAAAAGAATCCAAAAGAGCTTCATACCTATTATACTTGTTTCATATCAATATTTGTTAAAAAATGATTGAATCCTCAAATGGCTATCATTATTTCCATCTCTTTGTTGATGAATATTCACACAAAATTTGGATATACTTTATCAAGACAAAGGATCAAGCCTCTCAAGAATTCAAACTATTCAAGGATCTTCTTGAAACTCAAATTGGTCATAATATCATATTACTCCACTCAGATTGAAAGGGATAATTCACAACTAATGCATTCTCAGCTTATTTGAAAAAACTTGGTATTCATTATCAAATGACTGCACCCTAAAGTAAATATCAAAATGGTGTTGGAAAAACCTCACTATCATGGAAATGGTGCATTGTATGATTGATCATGCAGTATTGGTAAGAACATACTTGGAAAAGGAAATAAAAATAACAATATGCATGCTAAATAGGTCACCAAAATTTCCACTCAACAACATGACTCCATTGGAAGCATGGTTAGGGAAGAAACCTTCAGTTAAAAATGTTGAAGTTTTTGGAAGTGCAACTCACATTCTAGTTCCCAAATAGAAAAAAACTAAGTTAGAAAACAAGTTCAAACCTTACATCTTTCTCAAGTATGGAGAAGATAATGGGATACAAACTTTTGGATCTAAAAATAATAAAGATCTATATAAGTAGGTGTTATGAAATTAAATATTAATGTTTACATTATAGTTTGTTAGCTAATATTTAATATTTTTATATATTAAATATTAGGTTTGAAAGTATTTTGTTATAATATATTGTTTCAACAATATCTTATTCTTAGAGTTTGTTATACCTGTGAATAACATTCTGGGTTATTTGTTGTGACTCCTTCCTATTTTATAGAAGCTTGATCTGATGTTATGATGGCTATATAATAGCCTTATGTATTGCACTAAAAAAGTGGGTGAATTAATATATTATTCTGTGCAAATATGTAGCTGCTTGTTTATTTCGTATCAGAGTGATTTTTTGCTAGATGGAAGTGCTTTGCTTACTGCTCCTGTACATGCAAGTCATTTTTTTTGTTTTACCGCAGTCAAGCCATACCAGTAAGACATCTCTCCTTGCATATATAAGCAGCTTCAAGAATATTCATTAGATTTGAGTTATTTGCATCTTATTAAGTCTATAGATAACAGATTAAGACTACCGTGTTTTAAATCAATGACAACATATTGGTTTTTGAACCCATTTGGAGGAAGATTAGTCAAATAAAGACTCTTTTATATCTTGGATTTGATCATTTGTTGATCTAACCTGCATATGTCAGGTGCTGTCATCTTTTAGATCTAGTTATACACATCTGAAGTTCATCAGTGTTAATATTCTCTTGTGTAGACACGTCTTTTTTGTTTCCTGGTGATTGCATGGTCTCAGATTGATTCCTCTGTGATCTATTTTATCAAACATTCATAATAAAAGATAGATAAAAGACGTGCCCATCTACACTCAGATCAACACGTGCCCTCGTGCAAATATGCATGCATAATAAAATATGTTTTCCAATAGTCATGCGAGAAATTTAAGGAAGAGATCTGGCTGTGGGTGCATAGATCCACGAATTATAGTGATCTCTGGTCCACACAAGCTGCAGGCGCAGAGATCTACGTTGGAATTTTTTTATATACACATTGAGCTCGAGTTTTGAGAAGCTGTCATTGTTGTGTAACAGTCATAAAAAAAATGAATGGTCTGCACAGTCAAATCCTTTAACAGTTTTAGTGTTCTCATGGGTCTGTTTGGTTCGGCCCTGAGTTTTTTTGTATTGACAGTACTGCTGTGCAAACCACTGTTCCATCACTTTATTGGCTCGATCAATAACTTCTACAAATTGATTCAATTGAATCGCCATGCATTGAGTCGCATCCAGCTATAGATCAGGTAGACAAATAAAGGCAAGTATTTTTCCAATATTCAAAGGTATTTGCATTTCTTAGCAAAGCATACACATGTTATAGAGGTCAGGGAAATTATGGCTCTTAGTTACTCTTAACTAGCTTGTTGTAGTTTGTGAAAAATTGTTAAGTCTCTTTAATTACTTTTTACATGTTATTGCACGGACGCATTCTCGATAGAATCCAACGTCCAAATTGTGTGAAAATTCATAATGAATAAGTTGAGTCACATTGAAAATTTTGAAGGAAAAGATTTTCATACCTGGCAAGTGCAGACTCAATTATTCCTAATCAACAAAGACTTATGGGATATTGTTGATGGAAAAGAAAAAAAACTGACAAATGCAGATGAAGCAATAAAATGGGACAACAGAGATCGAAAGGCTACAGCAATTATCAGATTGGGTCTATCAAATGCTTATCTACATCATATAGACTTTAAAAAGTCCTCTCATACAATCTGGGTGACATTGAACAAGTTGTTTGGATCACAAATGGGAAGCGCATCGATATCTTTAAAGCAAAGATTGTTCGGCCTCAAGATGGAAGAAGGTGAGAGCATGGTGGAGCATATCAGTAAGTTTTGGTCTATTTGTAATCAACTTGCTGGCATAAAAGTAGATGTACCTGATGATGATGCTAAAGTAGTATTACTTAATAGCATGCCTTCATGTTATTCTAATATGGTCTTTACATTAAGCAAAATAAATCCAAGTCTAGAAGAACTTATTTCTTCTTTGTTAGATGAAGAAAAAAGAATTATGGTTGTTGAACCAGAGGAGACTGCAATGTTTGGCAGAAACAAGAAAGCATTTGGTAAGAAAATACCCAAATACGGTTCAACCTCTAAAGGACTGAAGAAACAATTTACATGCTACTATTGTAAACAACCTGGTCATATATCTAACAATTGTAGAAAAAGAGCACAAGACTTACTTGATGGGAAACTACAAGATAATGCCATGATTGTTGATGAAGAAGGAGAAAATGAAGAGGAAGAAAATACCACACATCAAAGTGATGAAGATTTTCTCTTCTAGATGATTTTTGACTGGAGGACGGAGGCACAGGAGCTGGAGGTCATTTAGCGACCTCTCGTCAGTCGCCAACGACGTGGCCGCATGAAGTTGTGGTGACATTGTGTGGGTGAGTTTTCTTTCATTTCAGAATTGCAGTTTGTTGTGTGCAGTATGATTTTAGAGTTCCTGTTTTGGGTTGAATAAGTGAAATGTTCACAATGAGGGGGGGAACATGGTCTCATTGTTCCATTTCCATTATGTTTTATTGTTCAGTTTTGAAAGCAGTATTTCCTACATGATTCCCTTTTGTAGTGACATTGTATAATATTGATCAAAAAGTATTGTAGCAATCATGATGTAAAGGTTTTTGGTAAACCTGTAAAACCAATTGTGAAAGGTTTTTGGTAAACCTGTAAAAACCAATTGTGTAAGGTTTTTGGTAAACATGTAAAACCGATTGTGTAAGGTTTTTGGTGATCCTACAAAACCAAGTGTGAAAGGTTATTGGTACACCTGCAAAACCAATTGGTAAGGTTGTTGGTAGAAGCTGGAGAAAACCATTAGTGGAAGAAATGTGCGTTGGCACATGTTCAAGTTTTGTGCAAGCCCAATGCTGCACATTTGCGGAGTTGATCATGAGCACACAGAGGTGGCAGGCTACAATCAGTGAACGAGATATGTTGTACCATGTAAACATTAAGGGGGGGAATGTTAGGAAATTAAATATTAATGTTTACATTATAGTTTGTTAGCTAATATTTAATATTGTTATATATTATATATTAGGTTTGAAAGTATTTTGTTATAATATATTGTTTCAACAATATATTATTCTTAGAGTTTGTTATACCCGTGAATAACATTCCAAGTTATTTGTTGTGACTCCTTCCTATTTTATAGGAGGTTGATCTGCTGTTATGATGGCTATATAATAGCCTTATGTATTGCACTAAAAAAGTGGGTGAATTAATATATTATTCTGTGCAAATATGTAGCTGCTCGTTTAGTAGGGATGTTAACTTTGATGATAGAGGTGCTTCATGTTCATCCTTCGTAGACTCATAAATAGAAATCACAAAGAATAGGGTTGTGATTAGTTTATATTATAAAGAAAATGGTTACAATTATAATGAGATTAATGGTGAAAATCAAACTCACAAAACCCACAACTCACTGTATGCCAAGGTGGCGTACAAATTTGATTAGAGATGTTAAAAATAGAGGATTATCCAAACACATCTATTTTTTTTCCAAGGACTTATAACAAATCCAAAGGATTCAATATGTATCTAATGAGGAGAATGGTTTAATTATATTAACCCATTAAGGTTTAAGAAGCATTAGATTCAAAACCTTACAAAAAAGCCAGTGAGGTTGAATATCAATCCCTGATAAAGAACAAAACATGGCAACTTATAAATCTTCCACCTAAAAATAGGTCAATTGGATGACAATGGATTTTAAAAACCAAGTACAAAGTAGATTACATTATTAACGAGCACAAGGCATGGCTCATTGCAAATGGGTGTGCACATAAAAAAGGAATTAACTACAATGACAATTTTTATCCTATAGTTAAGATCAAAACAATAAAAATGATGTTTGCATTGATTTCTCAATTTGGATGAAAATCTTCCAAATGGATGTGAAAAGTGCCTTTCTCAAATTTTATCTTCAAGAACAAGTCTACATGAATCAACCAGAAGTTTTTGCCACATTGAATCAAGAAACTAAAGTGTATAGACTCATAAAGTAACTATATGGTCTACAACAGGTACCCCAACAATGGTACATAAATATTGATGAGAATCTCATTTAAAATGGATTTACAAGGAATCCATATGATCCCAATTTATAGCTCAAAAAGTAAGGGGGACTTGGTGATTATTATATTTTATTTTAATGGTGTAATAATAACTGGAAGTTCAGTGAGTATGATTAATACAACAAATAAAAATCTAAAAATATTATTTGACATATTACATCTCAAAATTTTGCATTATTGTCTTAGACTGTAAGTATGACAAAAATATAATCACATTTTTTGAGTCAAATGAAGTATATCATGACAATAAAATTCATCACCTCAATTGAATTCAACTCTATATGGATAGCTGATTAGGAATTTCATTTACTTGACCTATATTCGACCTGATCTCAACTATGCGATGAGTTATCTCTCTCAATTCATGCAAAATCTAAAATAAATTCACTAGAAATTATTGAAGTAGATTATAAGGTATATCAAAGGTGAAATTGACTTTGAGCTAGAGCATTAAGAGAATGACCAAAAAAAATTATAAGATATGTGGATTCATAACATGTTGTAAATATTGATGAAAGCAAGTCCACATCTAAAGATGTCTTCTATTTAGGGTTTGGTACAATATCATGGGGGGAGAAAGAAACTAAATATTCTTTCTTGTTTTTTCAATGAATCAAAATGTTGTGCTACAAGAGGAGTTTTCTGTGAAGTGATATGGCTACATTAAATTCTTAAAGGTTTGGGTGTTCCACAAAAGTTACCTACCATCTTGTACTGTGACAATGAAGATGTAATAAAACTTGTTAGTCATCCAATATTTCATGAATGTTCCAAGCATATTAACGTACAATTTCATTACATGCATAAACATGTTCATTAGCACAATATCCCACTCCAATTTTTTCCTACAGAAGAACATCATGCACATATTTTCACAAAATCTCATGCACGTGAGAAAATTGAGGCATTCAAAGAACATTTGATATCGTGTTGAATTAAGGGGGAATTATAGAATTAGAATAATATATTATATTATCTAATTTAGTATAGTTTAAATCATCCTAATTCTCAATAAAACAAATGTAAATAATGTGCTTAATAGTCGATAATGTAGTAGTTTCATTCTTGCATTAATTTGAAAATTTGTTTTGTTATGTTCAATAGGAGATTGTACTTGCAAATCTCATCACTCTATTTTGAGTAATTTTTGAAACATGGTGTAAAGTTTTTTAGTGTTGTAAATGGCTTGTAAGTTTGTATTCCAATATCTATAAATATTACAACATGTATTTGAATAATGTAATGTTTAAATTTGTTTTACAACTTTGTTAAAACTTTGTGTATAATGTGTGTAATCATCAACTTGGTCATGCACAATGTGCCATTGTATTGTAAAAACCTTGAGAGTATGAACTATATGGTCCACCAATGCACTCTCCTATTACACAATGAAATCCTGAGGTTACTATGACTACTCATGACCCATGGTTTTTTTATTCACATATTATTATTTTTAGATAGATAAACACTTTTGACCAGAGCTATGAACTAGATTACAATCATCCGAGATATAGCATTTAAGCTCAACAATTAGTGAACCAAAACCACCACACATGAAGACATTTCTAGCGCAGGCACTTTCGAACCAGAATCCACCTCTGTTAAATCTTCCTACTAGTCGCGCCACCTCAAACATTACCACCCCAAACAGGGATCGTTCCTAAGTGGGATTTGAACCTGGGTAGAGCTGGATACAACCATCTGTCTTAACTAATCCACCCAAACCCCATCGGCAGTATTCACATATTATTGATATCAATATTTAGCATATTATATCACACATGGCTACACCTTAGACTCAAATCATGACTATGTTATCTCTAATACCTATTCTTCTAATCATGCACACTTTGCATCACTTGAACATAACATATATATAATCATGTCATCGACAAGATCATAAGATATCCTTCTTATGACACTTTACTCACATTTATGAGTGTAATCACTTGTACATATATTCTTCAATTCATGTATTCTTCTTCTACTTAGCCAATAATGACATTTACTCTTAGAACCATATGTATTCTTCTAACACCTAATACATAGTTCAATACTAAGGCATAACCTGATAATGCATCACATTTCATGGGTTTGATGTGATTATTGAGGAAATAATTATTACCTAGGACCCCATCGCATTTCTTTTATTGTTTGCATCCTATTGTCCAAGGCCCTTATTACATTACAAGGTGAAACTTTTTCAAGTTCTCTCTTATGGTAAAAAGATAATACAATATGGAAAAAATAAAAACCATGACATGTAGTGACTAGATTAATTGTTACATATACTTGGACATTGTCATTATTTAGGTTTAACACTTTACACATCCTACTTCCTATGCACTTGCTACTTGTATACACCCCCAAATTACCATTATGCATTTCAATTTTTCAAACTATCATTACACCCATTGTTCTTTCCATATAATTAATTTAATTAATTCTATTTACACCCCCATCATCCCCTTAGCTAATTTTATTAGATATTTTCATATCAAATTAAATAATTAATTTCATATGTCCATTTCCACATATAAATAAATTAAATATTCATTATATTCTATCTAACTACCAAATCCAAGTTAACTCAAGTCTTGACTAGCACTTAAAATCGTTATTTTAATCAAATAGATGTGTTTAATTTGACTCAAATCAACATTTGAGTTAGCTAAAGATATCTTCTAATGCAAATCAAGTCCAACTTCTTCCACCTTCCAACTATTCATGACACATTTTGGGTGAATAAAAAATAGAAATTGAATTATTAAATAAAAATATGTGCAAATCAATAACAACATTCTAACTCTCCAATAAAATCTAGAAACTCAACTAAACAATCCAAGTCATGTTTAGTTATCTCTAATTAAATCAATCATAACTGATCTTGAAGATTCACTTTCTTCAACTATAAATCAATGATCCTCCCTTTAAAACTCATCCACTAAATCTTTTGAGAGTTCATGTTGCCAATTTGTCTAATATTTTGGTGAGTCAAAATTGAGTTCCAATACTGTTACGTTTCCCAAATCACATCAAGATAATACATTCATACTCGTGGCTTAGTTACTATTTCCTTCATAATACTTGGAGAATCCACAAATCAGCCATATCTCATAACTCAAGTGGATCCTACAAAGAACGTCAGTTAACCCCATTCTTTCAGTAGATCATATCCAAGGTTGCTTTGGGATTTGTAAAGGAAGGTTTGTTGTTCATTTATTTGTGTTTAATTTTCCACTTTATTACATTTTCCATGGTATACATTTTGGCACACCCAGTGGAAGTCACTTCAAAAAAATTAAAAATCAAGCAACAGACAGCCTTTCAGCAAATGAATCAAAATTTCTTAATCATATAACATCCAAAGAATCATTTAGTTTCTCATATTAAGAGATAAAATCAGTCCTTCCACCTAATCTTGATAATCAATAGGCCACCTACTAGTCTAAGTGTCTAGTCAAGACCTATAAAGTGAAATCATATTAGAATTGGTTAGAAAATCTTAATCGAAGATGAGTCACATTTTCTCAAATGGACCATTGTTAACCTCATATCTTTATATCCATCATCTTAATTTGCACATCGTTATCTCATTTACCTTACGTCCTTCTTGGCTTTCGGTGGTGATCCCTCACATCTTACTGGTTTTGTGGAGTCAAGGGTGGAGTAAGACATTCTAATAAGTATATCAACAGTTTTCCAACTGAATGAAATTTTTACAATTTTTTGAACATAAGTTCAAACAGTGTACCCTTTGCTGATTTAAAACTTGTTATCCTGTAAAATTGACAAGGGCAATTTTACCGATAACCATACCGAAAATTTTGTTTCGATCCCTCGTTAGGGATCCTCCGCATTCAGAATATTGTAAAATCCCTTCCCGGGAAATTCAGTTTTTGAACTTAGTCTTTTTGAGCCTTTTTTGGCTGGGCGCATGGTTTTTCCTTGCAACATCAATTTTTGATGCGCCCCCTTAAAAGCCTTTGGCGCATGGTTTTCCATGTTAGCACGCTTCTCGGTGCGCCAAAGGCGCATGTATTTTCCTTGTTACACCACGTTTTGGTGCGCCCAATGGCGCACATAAATTCATGTCGACAACTCGTTTGATGCGCCAAAGTCGCACCCATTCTCCTGTTGTCAGTTACTTCCATGCGCCAAAGGGCGCATGCTTTCCTCTGTCGACAGTCGTTTTCGCGCGCCTTTTCAAATGGTGGTTGGCGCATTTATGACAAATTTTGTTATATATACCTATGCGCGCCATGTCATTTTCATTGTTCTTTTTTCAAGGCACGTGATTGCTCTGGGTGTGTCAGCTCTGCTCTGTCGTTGTCATTTGCTCTGTGGGCCCGCTTTCCAACCGTCTTTATACATTCGAAGGTAAGAGGTTCATCCTCTTTTTCATTTTTGTGCTTTGGTGTGCTCGGTCTGGTTTTCGTTTGATGGCCCGTTTTTAAATGTCGTTTTGCATTGGACTGGTTCTTCCCCTATCCCGCATAAACCAACTTCTTCCTTCTCTCCCTCCCTCATTTCCAGTTTGTAGGGGAAGTTGGTTTGATTAGGCTTGGTGTTAGAATGAATAATGCTTAAATGTTTAAAGTATTTTTGGTATTCCCCTTGGCGCGTTGCCGCGTCATGTTGCACCTTAGACAGTCGCGCCCCTCGGCGCGTCTACCCAGCATGCTGCAGTTATTAATCACGCGCCCCTAGGCGCACCCTTTCGGCGTGTAACACGCTCGAAACCCGCGCCTCCTTATATCCCTTTGGCGCATCTTTTACCCCTGTTGCATCCCTCTTCTATGCGCTAAAGGGCGCGCCCAGCTTCCATGCAACGCAAGAGTTATTTGCGCGTGTAAAACCTCCAAGGCGCGGGCGCACCTTCCGTTGCAAGTACATGATTGTTGTGTAGCCCCCCCATGCGCCGCGCCATATACCTTTGGCGCGCCTTTTTTCCATGTTGCACAATCTGCCCATGCGCCAAAGGGCGCACCAAACCTCAATGTAACATGCATTTCCTGTGCGCCCTTCTATAAAATGCAGTCTGCTTCATCCATGCGCCATGCGCCTTTGGCGCCAATTTTACCTCTGTTGCGTCCTTTTCCTGTGCGCCTTGTCTATTCAGCCTGTTATATACATTTCCATGCGCCCTGCGCCCCGAGCCTTAAAATTTCTAACTCTTTCTTCTGCTAGCGTTCCCATTGAAAATCAAATGACTAATTCAAGCTTCTTGGATTGGGTTTCACTCCTCCTACGTGCAGATCATCAGATAAGCCTTGAAGAACACATGTCTACCTCAAGCAAGAGACCCGCCAAACCAAGAGGAAAAGCTAAGCTAACAGAGGAAGAAATGAAGTATAAGTACCAAAGGGTTAGAATGCCCGAATCTCAGGCGGAATGCAATATGGATGTCAGAGATTCTGAACTGGGCCACATTGACATGGACGAATTCTGGGTGAGAACTCAGAAAGTAACAAGAAGCCCCTGGATGGATAAATTGATGGGTAGTGCTCTACATTTCGCCGGTGGGATTCCAGTCAGTGCTATTAATAATGAGTTCATAATGGTGGTTGCCCAATCTTACAACAAGGACACCAGGTGTGTCGAAAATAGTAAGGGAGAAGTGGTCATTGACCTCACCACTCGCCATTTTGAAAAGATTCTTGGCATCCCTCATCACCGAAGCTTCGTGGCCGTTACCCAAGAAGAATGTGTCAAGACCTGGGAGGACAATGAGGACCTATGCATGCAATTAATGAATGAAGTCTACCTCAAAAATAAGAAGGTAGTGACCCGGTGGCCCAGACTATCCACCGAAGCGACTTCTCCGAAGAACTCAGTGACACCATCACTTTCCTGAGCAGAGTCTTCGGGCTTTCAGACGCCCACTACTTCCATAAATGGATTGCTGCGGTAACCTGGAACGATGAACAAAAATTTGCCCGATCAGCGCTTCTGCTGGGGGGAATAATAAGCAGCGCCATTTCTGAGCAGCTACAACAGTTTGCCACAACAGGAGTGTTTCATATGAACTCCTACGTAGTGTATGCTTGCAGCGTCTGAAAGGGGACTATCCAGGGGCTGCACCGAAGTGGAACTTGGCCTCAGGCCAAGATATATGAATACTACCCAGAGCTAAAGCTGGAGAATAGCATCCAACACTTTTCAAAAATCAATGATGCTTTCTTCTACCATATTATATGCATGCTGCGACCAAAGTTGACTCATGGCCGCACAATTAAGAATACTGTTTCTGCTGTGGAAAAGTGGGGGCCTTGTTCACCCAATTTCCCACATTCACCTATCTGAGGGCGGTTAACTTCTTGGGCGAGCCCACTAGGTTGCCAAGGTATGCTGGACCAAAGCTGGTTCTATTGGAATTGTCAAGGCAGCTGGTCACATATCATGAGAAGTGCCAGAAGAGAAAGAAGGGTGGAACTCCTTTCCCCCTCACAGTAGGCCGATACACTTGTTCCAGCTATCACAAGGCGAAGGAGATGTTTGCTGAGCTAGAATTGCTCAACCTAAAGCATGATTTCCCAGCAAGGCCTACATTCGACCCAAGAGGCTGCTTGCCAAGGGCTAAGCTTGATCCTATCCATGTCCCTCAAATTGAGGACATTTACATTGACGTCATCCATGAGGTGGCACTCAGGAGACAGGATCACTCCCGCTTAGCATTGGCAGAAATTATTCAGTATGGAGTGGCCATCGTCCCCAAAGGCTTCCAAACCACGGAAGACGAAGTAGACAAAGTATATAATGACACAGATGGGGACAATTGGCCCTTCCCGGCCATTGATAGAAGCAAGGCTCCTCAGACAATTGAGGAGAGGGTCAAAGAAACCATGCGGAGAACGGAACTCTGGTGCCGTATGAATGGATTGATCTACCTCGGCGTAGATTTTATAACTTCTCCTTTGGGTAATGCGCCTCCAAGATCAAAGAAGCAGCTAAAAGGAAAAGCTGCGGAAGGTGAGCCTAGCACCATTCGGGAGGAAGCCCCTGAAAGTCCTCTTCCTTCAGAGCCTGAACAAGTAATAACCCTGGATTCGCCAGAGAAGGAATTGGCAGAGGATAGTCCTATATGCCCATCCACCCAGGATGTCGGCATCGCTACAACTACAGAGGTCCCTTCTATCCCTTCTTCTTCTCTTCCTCCCCTTCCTCAGGTGTCAGCAACCACTCCTTTGGTTGTGTCCTCTCCCCCTTCTTCTACCCTTTCCCCTGCCTCTTCATCCGTCTTCTCCTCTCTTGCTGAGTTGTCTCCTTCCATTTCTTCTCTCCTTTCCGGGCTCCCTTCCCTTCCTATGTCTTCTGCAGCCCCGGTTTCCCTTCCTCCCGTGGACACCTCCGCGGCTATTCTTTCCAATGCCACCGCCGCGTGTCTCCACGTTCTTCCCCTCTTCTACTGTTGCTGCCTCCCCCTCTGTCTCTGGTCCTTCTTCAATAGGACCAGCTTGGATCTCTCAGCAGCTGAGCCAGCCAAAGAGGAAAGTCCCCATCGCTCCGATGGACTTTTCGGTTATTCCGGCTAAAGGAGCAAAGAAGCACAAGCCGGTTACACGCTTCTCAAAGAGCGTTGCAGGTGAGAGAGTCCTGGAAATAGCTTACCCCCGATCCCACCAAAGAGAAAGAAGATCTGTCTCCAGCAGATTTCACAGTGACCCAAGTCACAATGGGGACGTCCTCTGAAAGTCTCCAGGGGGAAGCTCGTTCCGCGATTGATGCACTTTGTGAAAAGCTTCAAGAAGCCAAAGAAGAAAAAAGGCTGCTGAAAGAACAGAATAAATACCTGCTTCAGGCCTTACAGAAGATGGGAAGTGCACCTCCCACAACTGCCGCCGAGACTCCTGAGCTGCTCAGTCAGGACAAGATCAACGAATATTCAAAGATCAGCGAGCAGGGCATGGCTGTTTCTGCTTGGAGAAGTCAGATTCTCAAAGATAGCGAAAAGGTAATCGCCGAATATATCAGCTTATCCCTGAACATTGAAAAGGCGAATAAGGAGCTCCAAGCATTAGCAGTCCCGATATCAGAAGAGTTGGAAAACGCTAGACTCCAACACGAGGCCTTCCAACAGATGTTCGACTGTTTCAGTCGAAGATTTGGTCAAGTTCGGAGTATTCGGTCACCCAAGGACCCTCAACAAGACTATGTCCACTCTGGACTATCGGATAGATCAGCTCGAGTTTGTGTTAGAAAAAATAGATAAGGTGAAGGAAGAGGCCCTGGATGCGATGTATCAAATGGAGAAAATTGTTTTATCCATGAATCCAGGGTTGCTCACTCCTTCCCTCACCTTAAGAACGGCTGATGATACTATCCGGATTTTTAAGGAGTTAGCTTCTCAAGGAACAGGGCCAGAAGTCACGTTTGATACCGAATCCATCAATAACCTGCTGGCTTGCAGGGACTTCATCGGTTTCCTGATTGAGGCGGAGAAAGATTATTCCAAACTTCCCGAAAAGCTTGTAGAAGAGCGGGAAACTTGCGAAGTAATCAGTGATCGGCACAAGGATCCATCACAGGATCAGTTCGGGTCAATGATCAGCAAGTTCTTGGAATACCGCGCTCAGTTCCACATCTCATCTCCTGAGCAGCATCAGAAGCAGGCGACCCCTTTTCGGTCGCAGGACGATGATGATGACTAGCTTCTTCTTCTTCCTCTTCTTCTTCTTCCTCTCGCTATTCTCCGACTTTCTTTTCGCAATATCTCAAGTATGTTGGTGCCAACGATGACATCATCCATGTTGCATCATGGGATGATGTCATCCACTCAAAAATGTAAAAGTCAACATGACTTTAGATATTTTGTAAATATCTTGTAGATAAGTGGTTGGCTCCTTTTTTTGCCTTCTCTCTCTCTCTCATCTTCTATAAATACAAGAATACTTGTTGTATTCTGGTGTGAACATTTTTCAGATAGAAATAGAGGTGAGGAGAGAAAGACTTTGAGCTTTCTTGTAACAGATAAAAACAATTAATACAATTATTCAGACTTTGTGCTCAATAGCTGTGTTATACATTAGATCTTTCTTATGTTAGATCTGCATGTGTCTTTTCTGTTGAATTCATATCTACTTTTCCGTCATTTATTTATCAGTATTGCTTTGTTTATTTATGTGAGTAGGTTTGGCTCTGTTTACTACCAAACCCAAAGCATAGATCTTCTGACCCTTCCGCTTTGGAACTCATTTCTTTTCTTCCTTCGGATCTGTTCTTTCTCTTCTCCTTCTTTTATTCCTTTCTCTTCGCAGCCTAGAACACTCTACTGGGATGAGATCCCAACCCCCGAAGGCAGAATATGTGAGACTTGCATAGGTTCCTGCTAGTAGAAGTAGCAATAAACCAGTTTCGCTTTGCTGTCTCAAAGAGGGGCTAAGCCCTGCAACACCGTTGGCCCGTTTATCCATAGATCTGTCCACGCGACAGATTTTCGGACCAACAAAACTCCAACAAACTCATAACATAACCAAAAAAAAATTTAAAAAATAAAACATTCAAAAATCAAAAAAATATAAATACTCAAAAAATTCAAAAACAATATAAAACCTTCAAAATCCTTAAAAATCATATATTCCAAAATCCTTAAAAATCAAAATATTCAAAATCCAAAAAAATCAAAACATTCAAAAATCAAAAACATCTACATAACAAGAAAATCCAAAAAAATCAAGATATTGCAAAGTAAAAAATAATATAAAACCTTCAAAATCCAAAACAATCAAAAAACAAAAAACAAAAAAAACATTCAAAAATTGTTTCACGAAATCTCAGCAACTACCAACACAGTTTGACCAATAACACACTTTTGACTACAATCCTAGTGATCATTCTGACCATCCTATGATTATCATTTTCTTACCCTTTGCATATATCCTTGCTTAGGGGAGAGACAATCAATCAAACCCTTCTGTGTATCCTCCCTTGGAGCATTTTGACTCTCATGTTCTTCCTTGCATGCATCCTTTCTTGGAAAACTAACCCAATCAATCTCATATCATACTTCAACAAGATCCAATAAGAGTTTCATGATGAATTTCTTAACTTTGCTCGTTGGTCCAATCCAATCCCCTTACATGTATCCTTTTGTGGGGACATTCAAATATGCTTACTCTTCACAATGGAACACATTAGGGGCATAGTTAGATGTTGTTTTCACAAGTTATGTTGCAATGTTGTTGTTTATTGCACTAGTGTAAGTAATCTTGTTCACATTTTGGTTTGTATATAACCTTGGTGTGATTGTATCACCATGTGTGTAAGGTTTGTTTTGCATTCTTGTTTTTATTTTTTAGCCAATTACGGGTATCTTGTTATCATTTTAGTTCATTGTTAACATTGTTGTGTTCATTTTTCTCGGTGTATTGGATTTGTTTTCTAATTATTGTTATTTTTTTGGACCAATTTTTGGTATCGTGTTACCATCTTGGCTCATTGTTAGCCTTGGTGCAATCATTTTTCCTTATATATTGGGTTTTTTTTCTCTCCTCATTTTCATTTTTATAAGTTGTTAGTCTTTTTTTGTTGTCTTGACTCATTTTACTTAGTATTGTGGGCTTGTTTTCAAATTTCATCTTCATTTGTGGACCTATTAAAAGTATTTTGTAGCCATCTTGAATTATTTATAATCAGGATGTCTATCAATTACTTTGTATATGGGGCTTGTTGTGAATTTGCTTATCTTTGTTTGTGACCAATTATAGGTACATTGTTAGCATATTAGTTCATATATAACTCTGGTGTGATCAATTACTATGTCAATTGGGTTTATTTGGAATGACTATTTTGTTTTTTGGACCTATTGCATGTATTATGTTATCATCTTGGTTTATTCATAGCCATGGTGTATATCCATCTAATTGTGACCAATTGGGTTTGTTTTACAATTCTTTTCATCTTTGCTTTTTAACCAATTACATGTATTTTTTAAACATCTTGGTTCCTATATAGCCTTGGTGTACACCAATTTGCTCTGTATATTAGGATCATTTTATCTTTTTCTCTGTGTGTTTTTTTACACGCAAATGGGTCATTTATCATGGTTTTTCAATAATCATGGTACTAACTCTACCTGTGCAATATCAAAATAGGTTTCTCTAAAAATAGATATCTAAATGAAAGCTAGGCTATGAGCATATCATCACGTATCTAGAATAAATCATCACATCAAGCTAATCATCTACATTATGTTCACATCATGTTAATAAAGTAAAAAATACCAAAAAAATTGAATCATCATATCATCAAATATATATTTCATAGTCCATATCAATGTCCTCATTGAAGTTAATGTCAATATCAACTAACATTTTCATCATCACATATAATGTCAAAAATTTCCAATAAAAATGTCATCTATATGTATCCATATCATAGTCCCATAAAGGGAATCTATCATACAAAATTGTGTGCCTTCATCATAAGGTGTACACATCAAAAATACAAAATGTTTGTACAAAGAGTCATGGATGACTCTCACCAACATTGAGACTTCCTGATCTCTCATCATTGCCTCTCATTGGTGGCATCTGCACTGATCTAACTAACCTTGATGGCCTCTATGATCTACCATACCTCATGGATCTACTACCTACTCTTTGACTTAGCCCAGGGGTATTTGATCCTCAGCAACAATTTCCTTGTATAGGTCTCGGTAGTACCCCATCTCCTGTGATATGACAACAATCTCCTAGAAAACATTTTCCATCCCATTCCTCCACCACACAACACGTGGCATCTCCTTCAACTATAACCCATTGTAATTTTACAACAATTTGGTCCCTCTATGTAGTAACCCTTTGTACCTGTTGATTCTACCTATGTAACAAAATCATAATGGCATCCCACTCCCTTATTACTTTGTCCCTCTGATCTTGTAAATAAATCTTGAAATTCGATGGTCCTGGTATTGACACATGTGCTAGTTGTTCCCAGACATCATCCTCACCCTCCTCTCCACAAATTTCATAAACACCTACATATGCATATCGATCTCCATCTACTTGTCCTACTACTAGACTCAATGGCCTCAGTGGTGAAAATGGGGCCTTTAATGGAATCTGTAAAGGGATATGTGTTAGCATCTGAATCAAAAATTGAACTGGCATCTATAATGGCACCTAAGCCACATGAACTTGTACATGTGCCTGAGCTTGAGCCTATGAACCTTGTCCCTGTAACATCACCTCAGACTCGGCCTAGCCCATTCTACCTTTCCCTCTCTATTGTCAACCCATGATTGTCACTGTTATCCCCACTGCTATACTTTCCTATGGAATAATAATCCATCTAGGCATAATCCCCGCATATCATGTGGCATACTCTAATATCATCCCTAGATCCACAATTTGTGCCCTGGCATCCCATGCCTATGGTATAACCCCAAAGAAATTGGCCCTAACTATCGTATGCCTAATCCATGGCCCAAAATTAATTGTCTCGCATGCTACTCATGTGTACCACTACTCCCTACCATGTATATATTGTATTATACCAAACTGCCTCCTCACCTAATCTTCCATGTACATCTCCATGATGTACTTGTGGCTCCTAATAATAAAATGGTCTACCTCTGTAGTAGACAACATAAAATCGTCATATTCCCATCTGTATCTCTTGTATGGTCTTCAGGTCACCATACAAAGTTGTAAGTCATTGAATGCTCATATGTAAAACACAGTATCACCTTGATGGCCTCTGTGGATAGCAACTATTATCTCCCATCTAAATGGTGAGGACTCATCTAGTTGTCTACCATAAAGAATCCCTACGGGTCAGTTGATCACAATGTGATCCCATGACCAAATATGTAGTAGAGTCGTTGGACTCAGACTCCTCTACCCCCTGTAAGCCACTAAGTGCAAATCCCTGTACAAATGGTCTAGTATGCATTCTCCCCATGTAAAAATTGTGGCCTCCATAAGATCTGCCACTATACCTATCATCCCTAACTGAAAATGATGCATATCTTATTAGGTAGAAAATAGTCGATGATAAGAGTCATCAAGTAGACTAGAAATCGTGACACTATCAAATCATCCATGCACTCATATAAGTGCACCACCATCCCCTCCCTGGGAATATCCTCTAGTCCAAATAATTACCACATGTGTGCTCATGTCTATCTAACATGTTCATCTCACTAAACTAACCTACCTTGTATCGGCACCCGAAGGTTCTGATACACATCCTCTAAATTCACTGACATATCTTCAGTAGGCAACCTGAAATTTTGGCTCTCGTTGTGCCATTGCTCGACTAACATGGTCAAAAAATAGTGGTCTGGTCTGATGTCTGGAAGCTATGCAATATACATCAACCTTTTCACCTCTAGTACCATGCACAACTTTCTCTTCTCTCTACATGTGAACCTTCTTTGGAATGACCATAGTCATACATGGCACTCATGAACATTTAATGATAAAAATAACTCATGTAAGTTATCCAAACAACATTATTAAATCATGTTTTTCTCTATTAACCTCTATTTTTCTTCTCCAATCTCACTTACTATGTAAGTGTACCCATTGATATGCTAGCGTGTGCACTCATATGATAGTGCATCCACACTAGTACATCAAACGCTACGCTAGTGCATATATACTAGCACGTGCACTTTAATGCTAGTGCATTCACGTGAGTGCATTGACTTTGACCACATGCTCTTAGTTATATGCTAGCGTGTTTTCCACGCTAGCGCATTTCCCATTCAACGCACATGATCCTAGTTACACATCAGCACATACACTAGTATGCTAGCACATTTCATGGGCTAAGTTAGCACACTGGAGTGCATGCACTGGCATCATTTTCTAGTTTTCTTCTAGCCCTAACTAGCAATAAATGTGATCAAATGACAATTTTTTAAACTACATACCACATCGCCCTCATTTGGTCTACGCCTAAAATCTTGAACGCGATTTGTACGTTGTTTCCACTGTGATAGGCATGTCATCTCTTTCAAATCTTAGAGTTCAAATCTCACTCAAATGGTAAATGGAATCTATAAGCATAAATGAGTCGCAATATTTGTTACCCCTCCCACCCATTTATTTATGACCTCCCGCTAACCCTAATTCTTATATTTTGGTCTTCAAGACCTCAATCACTCATTTTCTTCACCGTTTCTATCAATGTTTATCTTTGGATTCTTCCCTCTCCTATGAAGTGCTTATCCACCACTTTGTCCTATCGCCCACCTGCTCGAGGGGATACTCCAATTAATTAATTTGGACTCGATAAGGCATCCAAACGCTTCACCAGGGAAAATAAGACAGTCCCTATTATCTTGTTATCATCCGTCCACCATTTATCTGCATCTACTTGTAGACACCAAATTTGTGTCTTACGACCCCTTGTGACCCGCATCTCATTTCGCAACCTAACCTCATCACCTAAACCTTACACAATTATTTATTAATTACCTTGTAATTGATAAATCCACATCACCATACCTGCCACCTCATTTTGCCACCTCATCATGACCTAGCCCTAACCCTAAACTAACCTAATTAAGACCTATAACTTGGTCCACATCTACAACCATGACTAAGGACCCCTTTCTCGCACCCAAAACCGACCTTCTAGTCACTTGACCAAGCCCGCAACTGATCTCTCGGGAGAAAAGCAGGGAAGGTGGGCTATTTTACTAAAAATAGCCTACTTTTTCCTCACTGATGCCGGTTCCTACTCGACCGCCGTCGGTTACGTAACCGCCATCGGTTCCCTGTAAATGGGCTCCCCGAACCAAAATCAAAGGTGGAAGGATTTTTGGAATCAACAGAGATCATTGGGAGCGATCAACAGAGTCCAGATCTTGACTTGATCGAGCAGAGATGAGTGGAGAAACCAGAAGAGTTTGCAGCAAAGGAGATCAACTTGCATCTTTGTCAAAAACCAGTAAGTCACATCTTGCATGTCCTCTGTTATAACATTTCTTATGCTTTTTGAATCACAGTCCTCATAAATCCATTCTTGAATCCACTACCCAGCGTGTCATTGCATCTAACTATCATTCTTTTACCTCTCATCACCGCATTTCCTAATATCACCCATAAAAACAACCTTATAAACAACATAGCTACCCTACAGCACAACCACCCCACAAAACAACCAACCTACAGATCCTAAACCCTACCGACATCAGTTACTAGTAACCGGTATCGGTTATCCTAACTACAACCAGAAACCAGCCTTTCCCTACCCGTTTCAACAAAATAATTTAATTGATATTTTACAGTCTTTTGTGTTAATTCATATCGGCAGGGGAACTGACCACCTTCGAAAGGAAGTTTTATATTTCCTGGGCCCAAGGCAGTTCCCTCATTTATTGTTTAATCAAAATCTTGTGGTCTTGTGTTCTTATTTGCAGGTAGTCCTTCCAAGACAAAAAGGAGTTCTTCATAGTCAACCTGATCTTTCTCTACGGTACGCGCACACCATCTCGACATTCCACAGGTATTCCTCCTAGTCCTAACCCTTATCTGTTTCTAAAAGGAATGAAAGGATAGAAGCAACTCTATTCCCAGAAGCCGAAACATTCCGAGCGAAACATTTTGGCACGCCCGGTGGGACCCATTTTGGGTTTCTTTCTTTCTTGCTTGCTTTCATATAGGAAACATACTTGTTGTTTTCTTCTTCTTAAGATATTCACAAGGTATTTTATTATTTTGGTAAAAGAACTCGCTTTGCTTTTACATCTCGCATTAGTGAAAGTCATCTCTTTTGCTTCATCGAATATCATTTTCGATTTGGGTTTAAAACACGTGCATTGCATTATTGCTTGTTGTTTTCAATTTTAGTGAACATAGATTAAGTAACAGGTCGTACACGTGGGGGTGATATCCACGGTATTGACAAGAAATTAATCTTACTTTCACTGCACAACACATACCGAATCACTTCACAATTAACACAACAGCTCAAACATCCCCCCTTTTTCCGCGGTATTCCTCCGCCCGATTGAGGTAACCTTATAAGCCAAAACAAATTTTACATTTCCCCTAAGTCTTTTGTTTAGGATTCTGACATCATTCTACGTCTAAAGGCATAAGCCCAAAATAATTAAAATTAACCCCAGGGTTAATCTCTTGATTTGCGTGTGCATCTTGCTTGTTTTTAGTTCTGTTTTCTTTCTCATACTCTGTCTTCTGTGATCAATAATTGGACAAGTATACTAAACGTTGTTAAAAATCAAATTAGCAGCCTTTTATATCTTGTTAGCCCAGACTTCTTACACCAACATCGGTTACCTAACCGACATCAGCTATAGTATAACCGACATCGGTTACTAGACCGATATCGGTTACTGTCTTTCCCGATTCCTGACAAACCAGCAACCTACCAGTTTCACCAGTCTGAGTTTGTTTCTGTTCCTGACAAATTGAAACCCTACTGTGAACACCTGTCCATGGTTGTTATCACTCGAAAGCAAGCCGCCGCCATGGTTTCACATGCTTGCTCCGTTTCTTTTCCTGAATCACCCCCTTCACATTCTGTGGGGAATCCTACGGATACCAGCGAGGTTCCTAAAATTCCTATGGGAGATAAGGACTTTGCCAAGTTTCTAGATGCTAATCCTAGTGCTATACAATACTATTTGTCTCATGCCCCTGACCGTATGCCTGATGGTTAGCTCCTTGTTGGCATGCCTATTAGTATAGCTGCTCATTTAGCTCCCACTCCGCCTGATAACACTGCCTTGCTTCCTGCACCTTTAGCCCCGTCTCCCAATCCGACAGCTTCAGAGGTTCATGCGACTCAGATTGGCTTTCCTTTGGCTAATCTTGGACCCCACATATCATTACCACCGACTGCCCCTACCTCATCTCTCTTGCAGACTGCTCTGTTCCTGACTTGCTCTCTGCCACCTATCCACACGAGCTTTCCTTCTCAAGCTCCGCCTACCTTTTCATTCCCATACACGTATCCAGTGACCTCAACATCCTATATGGGACATCCCTATTCGGTCGCCTCAACATATTCATCCTCCATACCTTATCAACACTTAACCCCATCATTGTCCAGTGGAGGCCCTTGGCCCAATTTGCCTTCGTTTACCACAATCGCACCATCATCTCATCCAACCATGGATTTCATTAAACAAATGATGGACAAAATGTAAAACCTGGAGGCTTCTGTTTCAGGAAGTCGTAGCGCCTTGACATACGAGCAAGTTTGTCAGGAGCCTATTCACCCGTCTGTCCCCCTTCATTCGTATCCTCCTCAATGGGAATTACCAAAATTTACCCGTTTTAACAGTAAAGAAGATCCTCAACAACACTTGCAATCATTTAGACATGCTTGTTATTTGATTGCCCATGATGATGCCTTGTTACTCCGCACATTTCCCATGTCCTTATCAGGACCCGCCTTGGAGTGGTACAGTGCTTTAGCCCAGCACTCAGTCTTCTCTTTTAACCAATTAGCCCAATCTTTCTTGGATCACTTCTCCATTAACATAGCTAAGAAAGTATCTATCACCGACCTCTATGCCATCCGACAATTCGAAGACGAATCTATCACAGATTTCGTTGGACGATGGCGTGGCCTTATCAACCAACTTACATATGCCTTGCCTCAGGCTGAACTTATCGAACTTTTTACGCGGGCATGTGCTAAGCACATTTCTCCTAATCTTCAAATTCAAACTTTCCGCACATTTGATGAAGCCTTTACCATGGCTCGGAAATTAGAAATTCGAGCCTTAGAAGAAGATAAATTGCGGTTGCGCAACAAAAACCCCAATTTCCGAACTCCAGACTCTACCAATAAACCAAACACCACCACTCCTCACGCGTCCACTTATTCTAAATCAAAAGGAGTTGTCCACACGGTGATGGTTAAATCTCAAACACCGTCTAATACCCCACCAAAAACCACCTATAAGTATAAAGCAGAGCCCATCAATTACACTCCCTTGGGAGAAACCTATGGTGTTATCTTGGAAAAATTTCTCAAAGCCGGAGCTATCACCTTGCCTCCTGTTAAACCTCACTCCGGGTTTGACTCCACCCGCGCTATACCTTCCTGGTACAAAGAAACTGACTTCTGTAACTTTCACCGTGTAAAAGGACATAGTCATGAAAACTACAAGATGTTGAAAAACATAGTGCAGGAAATGGTTGACGCAGGTGATATAACCCTCGATAATCCTAATGCCCCTGCCAACTGGAATTTGAAAATCTTCAACAAACCATTCCCAAACCACTCTTCCAACAGTAACACAAACCAGGACATCTTAGCCGAGGAAAGTGTTCATGAGATCCATGCAGTCTTCGATACCCAGCCAAAAGCCTCTATCGAGAAAATTTTGAATCAAGCCTCTTCACTAACACAAGAGCCCGAACCTCCTTTACCACCATCAAGCCAAAGTGAAATCATTCCTTTACCCATAAAGGAGTTAACTGCCCAGACTTCTCTTCCCATCAATGAGTCTTCTTATACCACATCCCTACAAGACTGCGAATAGATGTTATCTAATCTATCTATTTCCCAAACTTCTCCTTCTACCACTCTTGTTGCACAAGAGGAAGGTACGCCACTCCTTTCGACATCCTTAGACAAGAAATCTCTTGCACCGACATCACCAAATTCTTTAACCATGACAGATCCTCTCGAACATGCCCTCTTACCTATTAGTTCTTCATCGCCTAAATCTTTTCAAAGACCGGTCGACCTCTTAACCTCTATTGATACAGTGCCTCATTTACCCCCTATATCCCACCCGCAGTGGATTGGAATCACAACCCACCTTTCTTCCGTACAAAATTTGTAATTCACACCTGAAGACTGTGATTCTCTAGAGGATAGACGAATCCTGTGGGAACGTTTGAGTACCCCCTATTCTACTCAAATGCAGATGACCGATCCAGACACCTCTACCATATATCCTAAGTGTTTACAGAAACTAAAAATGCCTATGTCCTCAATCTCACCCCCCGTATTTATACCAAGTAGCCCATCCACCTCTATTAACCTAACCAAATTTTCCCCTACACTTGGGACCTCACCAATGCCCAGTCTAACGCACCCGCCTAAGCGACTTGATTTATCCAAAAATAAAGCTGCCCTGCCACCTAGGAGACAAACTCAATCCGTGCCTTTATCACAATCAAAACCATCATCGTCACACCTGCCTTCCATATTAGGACCTCATCCTTCCACCTTGCATCAATATATCATACCTCCTGTATTTTCTTCAAAACGACCTACGCCTTCTACACCTATACAAAGATCTAAGGGTATATCAACATTATCACCCCACGTATCCTGTCCACCCATTAAACCTAAACAAACTCCATCATCAAAGGATTTATTTTCTGTCACTCCCCTTTCTCCGTGGTTGTTTCCCGCTACCACGTCATCTGTAGCCTCATCATCTAACCAGCCGAACGTAGCTCATGCGCCAAAGAAACCACGTTTAGTGAAAACCACGTGTCAACACCCCTTGGCTAAACCACCACCCGTATGAACTAACCACACCCAAACATTACCGAAACCCGCACAACCAATACCCTCATCCTCCTCTGATTTTGACCCACTCAAAGGATCTTACGCCAAAATCCTTGCTATGTTGGTGGAGAATGCGACCATTTCTCTACCCCCACTTAGACCTTATGATCCGTCTAAACCTCGGCCTATAGGTTACGATGAGTCTAAAATCTGCGCTTATCACCGCACACCAGGACACGATGTGGAGGGATGCAAAGCTTTAAAAACCATCCTTCGTCAGTCACCTCTCCCCGATAAAAAGGTTAAGAAAGACAACTTACGAAAGGAGAGACCTTTAGCTTCAATTCCCTCTCCTATACCATCTGTCCCCGCCTCACCAAGATCCATCATTATTACAACCCCACCTCTTGAAGACCATGATTTATCCCAAACCTCTTCCTCATCTCAGGTTTACGAGATTAATATGATTAGTGTTGTTACTCGAGCACAGAAAAACAATGAGAAAGCGAAAGATAGCACACATGCGTCCTCTCTTTCTCCATCCAGCATCCCGATTACACCACCACCCAAAGTGGTTATTCGTGGACCCGCTTACCCCATCTCTAATGGAGTTGCCCATCGAGCCATGATCAAACAGCTTCACCAATCGCCCGTAAAAATGACGCTATATGATCTCATTCAGACTTCTGAATCTCATCGACAAGCTCTCGTTGAAATTCTTCAAGGGATCGAGGTCTTACCTAATGAAACCCTACCCGTTGCCTCCATTCTAACACCCAATCACGTTGCCTCTCTCACCAAACAACCCACTGCCCCAACCACTTCTGCCTCTGTACCACAAGCTATTGCAGTGAGTTTCTCTGAAGATGAAATTGTCGACTTTGGTACAGAAGACCCTGACCCTGCCCTTTTCATCTCCGCTTACGTCCGGGACATTCGGGTACATCGTGTTATGATTGACGGGGGTGCTAGCCTAAACATCATCTCTTCAAAATCCTTCCAACAAATGAATATCCTTTCTAGCTACATGTGTGCCAATCCCATCATGTTGCGGTCATTCAATGACGCTGTTACCTCTACCTTAGGCACCGTGATCCTCAACATTCGGGTAGGACCACGTACTTTACCCGAACTCTTCTATGTCCTTGAGGGAGAGTTCCAATATAATATATTGCTGGGTCGTCCTTGGATCAGGGCTATGGGATGCGTTCCCTCAACATTACATAGATGCATAAAATTTGAGTACGAGGGGAAGTCTTACACCGTAAAAGCTGATCCTCCCCCCTTTAAAACCTGCAATATGTTATACCGTCCAAACGATGTGCTTGTACCAATCAAGACACCCGTTCATTCAACCCAACCATCCTCTTCAACTGTGCCTCAACCATCCACCTCAACCACACCTACGCCTTCAACTGATGAAACCACCGTTGCAAAAACCACTTCCCTTCCCGCAGCTAACATCCCAATCGCTGACCCCTTAGTAGATGTTTTTCAACGCCTTACGCTGGGGGAGTATCGCCTATATAACGTTAGTTCTTTCCATACCCCACAGGAATACGGACAGGTACATGCACATCCTACCTATGACCGTCGTGTGGGGGAAGTAATCTCTTACGGACCACCCCATTGCCGCACCAACCTGACGTATGGGGGTGTTGACGCATCCTCCATTACCCCTGAACCCCCTCTTGGTGTGGTGCCCTTCCAATCTGATTTTCAATACTTGACAAATCATCGTTTCGCCCTCACCTTCTTGACTCACTGTGCTTAGAAAGGCTTTGGTTTTGGTCTTTATGAGCAAGGCCGACATACACTCATTCCCGTGACTACACGCAAACACAATGATCGCAGTGGTCTCGGTTTTCCTAAAAAACTGACACAGGAGGAACCTCGTGTCAGTTGTCTTCTAGAAGACAATGACGTCACCCCTACCGAACCATCATCACCCATTTTGCCATCGTCACCCACAGAGTCAATAGATTCCGAATCTATCCCTCCTAACTTTTTTTTTTTTTCATAAATGCTATCTTCCTAGGTCATCTCAATTATCAACGTGATAATGAGGACCCCTCTTCTATCCCCCTTCTATATCCAGACATGATCGAAGAGGATTCACCTTCGATTAATGTTGTTGAGTGCCAGGATGACGACTCCATCCTCACTTACCTTGGCGCGGATGACTCTTATGTTCAACGCGCCTTACCATCTGAAACCCAAACCATGCTGAATGAATCTACTATAGAAATCAACATCCACACGGAGGATGATCCTCACATTGTGAAGATCGGAAAATCCCTTAACGCATTAGAACAAGTCTCCTTTACTACATTTCTCCGTGCTCGCAACCAAGCTTTCGCTTGGTCCTACGCTGACATGCCAGGAATTGATCCTACCATTGCCGTCCATAACATCACTCTAAACCCTGATTCCAAGCCAATTAAACAGAAATTGAGAAAAATGCATCCACGCATTTCCCTCTTGGTCAAAGAGGAGCTTCAACAACTCCTTTCTGTTTCCTTCATTCTGCCTATTGACTATCCTCAATGGATTTCTAACATCGTACCTGTCACTAAAGCGACGGGGGGACTTCGGATATGCACGGATTTCCAGGATCTTAACCTCGCTTGCCTTAAGGATGACTTCCCCCTCCCTAGCATTGACCAACTTGTAGATTTCACTGCAGGCCATGAGATGCTCTCTCTCATGGATGATTTCTCGGGATATAACCAAATTTTGGTTGCCCCCGCCGATCAACATAAAACTGCCTTCATAACTCCTTGGGGAACCTTCTGTTATCGTGTAATGCCATTTGGCCTTAAGAATGCTGGTGCAACCTATCAGCGGGCTATGACCTACATTTTCATGACATTATGCACACTATCCTTGAAGATTACATTGACGATCTTCTTGGCAAATCTAAACATCGTAGTGAACATCTCGATGTTTTAACCATTATTTTTGATCGCCTGTTACAATATTCTGTCCGCCTTCAACCAAAGAAATGTGTCTTTGGTGTCCTTTCGGGAAAACTTCTTGGCTTCATCGTCTCTTTGCGTGGCATTGAGGTTGACCCGTCTAAAGTCAAGGCTATCCTAGAAATGCCCCCACCTACCAATCTCAAACAATTGCGTAGTTTACAAGGTAAGCTCCAATCTATCCGACGTTTCATCTCCCAACTCTCGGATCGATGTCAACCTTTTCATCACCTTCTTAAAAAGGACATTGATTTTCAATGGAGTGAAGAGTGCCACCAAGCCTTTGAAGCTCTCAAAACTTATCTCTTGCAGCCACCCGTGCTTATCCCACCTCAAGACGACCGCCCTTTCTACCTTTACCTTTCCACCACTGACCACGCTGTAGGGGCCATGCTTGCACATCGCGACTCTGAGAATCGAGAACAAGCCGTTTATTATATAAGTCATACTTTGGTGGACTATGAGACTAGGTATACACATGTAGAAAAGTTGTGCCTAGCCCTATCATTCGTGGCTACCAAACTCCGACACTACCTTCTGAATCACAAAACTTTCATCATCACCAACACGGACCCCATCCATTACATGTATGCCAAACCTCATCTAAACCAACGCATCACCAGATGGCTCATGCTCCTCGCTGACCTCGACCTTGAGTTTGTCCACCAAAAATCAATCAAAGGACAAACTCTTGCAGACCAACTTGCGGAGGCCCCTTTACCTGGGGAACAATTTACCAATTTTACATTCCCAGACGAACTCATCGCTACTCTTTCCCTCAAGGAGGAGTCGTATCCAATGACCCTCTTCTTCGATGGATCTAAATGCCACCGTGGTAGGAGTCAGCATTGTTCTCATTCCTCTCGATGCTGAGCCCATGCCTCTTTCATTCCGACTCGATTTCCCTTGCACTAATAATACAGCGGAATACGAGGCCCTTGTTCTGGGTCTCCAAGTTGCGTTACACTTAGGTATCAAATCTATCAATATTTTTGGCGACTCTCAATTGGTAGTCAATCAAGTTATGGGCATCTACCAATGTAAAAATGAGGAACTTCAAAAGTACAAACACTACGTGGATTCACTTCTAGCCTTATTTACTCACTATTCTATCCAAACCATTCCCCGCTTCACTAACAAATTTGCGGATACTATGGCTTGCTTAGCCTCGCAAATTCCAGCTTCATCAACTGACTCTGAATTATTCGTCTTGGTCCAACAACTTTTTGCCCCATCCTACTCAACCCCAGTAGTTTGTATGATAAATACTGTGTCTCCTAATTCGCAGGATACCTGGTACCACCAATTTCACGACTACCTTACTACCTCTGTTCTCCCTTCTGACCTTACTAGTACTGGCAAACGCGCTTTTCTTAAACACGTTACTCGTTATGTAGTTATGGGGGTACTCCTTTATAAACGTGGCTTTGATGGCATCCTCCTTCGACGTCTCACCGGCGCGGAGGTCACCCATACCATCCAACAGGTCCATGACGGTATCTGTGGCAGACATTTTAGTGGCCTTGCCGTGGCCAAATGAATCCTTCGCCTTGGTTATTATTGGCCTACTCCCAATAACGACTGCTACGAATATGTTAAGCATTGTGTTATGTGTCAACAACACGCCAACCTTCAACATACTCCTAGCCACCCCCTACAGGTCGCCCGAGATCTTTGGCCTTTCTCACAATGGGGTTTAGACCTTATTGGTGAGATTCACCCGTCCTCTGTGCAACGTCACCGATGGATTATCACCGCAACCGAATATTACACAAAATGGGTGGAGGCTATTCCACTCATTTCAACCAAAAAATAAAAAATTGTAGAGTTCATTAACCACCACATTATCTATCGTTTTGGTGTTCCTCATCGCCTGATAACAGATAATGGAAAATCTTTCAAAAATAAGTTATTGCAAGACCTTTGTGACAACTTTGGTATTAAACTTAGCTTCTCATCACCCTACTATCCACAAGCAAATGGACAAGCCAAATCCTCTAATAAAACCCTAACCAAAATCCTCATGAAAGTTGTCAATGAGTCTGGAAGAAATTGGCACGATCGCATCCCCTTTGCCCTTTGGGCTTATCGTACTAGCATTCGTACCTCTACTAATGCTACACCTTTTTCTTTGGTATATGGTACCGAGGTTGTCTTGCCTCTCGAAATACAAATACCCTCCCTCAGGATATCTCTTCATGATATTCTCACCAACGATAATTTCCGCCAAGAGCGGTTAGCCCAATTGGAGCTTCTGGACGAACGTCGTCTTACAACTCTCGATCACCTTCAAATCTATCAAAAACGTATCAAGCGTGCTTATGATAAGCGACTTCATGAGTGTACCTTTAAGGTTGGTGATCTTGTCCTCAAAGAGAATCAACATGTAAACAAACTAGAAAAGAGAAAACGTGGAAAATTTGCTCCTAATTGGATTGGGCCTTATATAATCACTCACACTTATGGATCAGGCACTTATCGTTTAGCTTCGCTTAATGGTAAACCTGAGCCTGAACCCCTTAATGCCTTGCATCTTCGACCATTCTATTGTTGAATTTAGTGTTATATCACTTCTTATCTACCTACTGCTCGTCCCTTGAGCTCATTTACCGCTACATCCACTTTGTTTTCCTATATCTCAAAATAAAATCAAGCTCACTTCTCACATCCCCTTAACGACGCCTTCCCCTTTTTAGTCTAGTCCATGACTTCAAAGTATTAAAATAAGCCGTATTCTTATGGGATTTTCTTGAGTCAAACTTCCTACCAAACTAGATGCTTCACGCCAAAAGAACATCTAGTCATCTAAATTATATATAGACTGCTCCCTCGAAGGACAGCTATATGCCGAACTATTGCTGCTATTATATATAGACTGCTCCCCCGAAGGACAGCTATACACTAAAATCATATCTGCTACTATAAATAGACTGCTCCCTCGAAGGACAGCTATACACAGTCAGCCTTTATCAGAAGCTTCTCTTATTGATCAGCTTTGTGAAGACCTCAAGAATAATACAATCAATATCCCTTGTAGACTTCCCGCATCGACCAGTCTATATTCAATAAAATAAAAGCCTCATTCAAAAGGACTTTTGCGTCATGGACTTGTCTATTTAGGGTAGGTTCTCTTTCGTCAGAACACTCGCTTTATAATAAGTTTTCCGTACCTCAATTATACCATCCACCTCACCTCACCATTTGTTTCAACTCAAGGGACGTGATGTACACCTGATAGGTTGTGATCATACAACTCTTTTCACCTATTGACTTCTCGTCTATGCACCGGTACCTAGGGCTTCAAGTTCGATCTATGTTGTGTGGTTTGTTTTGCTTTGTTCACCTGCGGAGCAATCTTTCCTCTTTGCCTCGCATCTAGGATTGTGTGTTGATCTTAATCAGGACATGATTCCCTACCACTTGGGTAGGCTAACTTTCGCTTCCCTTTTATAACATCACCAATTCGTCACCAACACCATCAACCTTACCTTACCAATATTAATATCAATACTTTTACCAACCAATCAATCGCCTAACCGTACCAAATTGCCTGAATTCACCTCTCCCTGGTCCTAAGGGAGAACTACATCGGTCTGAGGCCCCTCCTTGCTTTGTGCAATGGGCTATGTAGGCAGCACTTCGGAGACATGGGGTCTCCCAAGGTTAGCTCGACCATCCCCTACCATAACCTATCATGTGTAGTAAATATAAATATTTTTTATATATTTCTATTTCATCACATTCCTCTTTATCCCTTTTTCAAAACACCGAAAATCAAAACACAAACATTCTTATTATTATCATAACTAAAATCAACATACATATTCAGCTTTATTTAGATGTTAAACACATACATCTTCTCTATCATCGACACGCAGGTCGACATCCTTATTTATTCTTATACCTTGCTAACATTTACTTAGACCCTCACGCCTCATCCTAAACTAGGGGATGATCGTGATTGACGACGCCGCTCACCAGGCCTCTCTGTCCTCAACGGTACCACGGCTATTGGTACCGCCCACTGATCTGCTAATCTCTCCTGTAACATATGAATACGCTCCCTCGCATGGAGGAATCCAGCCTCTAGTCCCTGTGCTCGTGACTCCGCAACCCCTAACACTCCTCTTGTCTCATTCACCTGCGTTTGGAGCTACTGAACTAAACTCTGCAGACGATCTCTCTCCGCTGTAATCACAGCTATGCCAGGGTGATCACGTACACCTCGCAGCTCTGCTACCCACCATAACCTATAGGCCTCTGTCGTTCCTGCATCCATTACACTGCGATTGGCTGCTATCTCCTCTAGCCCTTCTGGAGGTGTTGGTCGGGGAGGTGAGAATGCTGCCTCTGCGTCGATCCTCATATATGGTCTATAAGCCTGCGGTATGTCTTGCACCAATCCAAATTGTCACCGCACGTGATCTATAGGAATCCTCTCATACTCACCTGGCCTGTGCCCCGCGATCCACCTCAATCGCTCTACACCCCTCAACTCCTCAGCTATGTTCTCTGTTACCATATAGTTCCCATAAGGCCTCCAACAGATATCCACAATCGTCACCCTCTCCCAACCTACCCTTTTCCAATTTTCTACCAACATACCCACCCAAACACCCTAAAAACCTACCCACCTAGCCACCTTAGCCTATTTAGCCTATCTACCCTCTCCCTTTTTCAAATTATTTCCATTTTCTAATTATTTCCTACAAAATGTGAATTCCTACCCAAACCCCACATTTAACATAATAACATCAAATAAACACAATACAGGGTTTCGAACCTACCAGTATGATGACACGTCGTCGTGGTGGGATGGGTGGTGGTGGTCCAGCTGGTCCAGCTCCTCCTGCTCCTCCTGGCTGTGCCATGGCTCCAAATGTCCTCTTCTGGGTCCTCAACCAATCACCTACTGCCTCCTCCTCACTCGGGCCCGCTAACAACTCACTCCTCCACTCAAATAACGCCACCTCACGCACAAAATGCTCCAATCTCCACTCTCCATGTCAGACAACTCAAATCGATTTTCAAATTAGACAAGTGACAATGACCGGCCGTATTTTTCTTTTTATAGGTTTTCTACATCGAACCGATACCGGTCAAAGCGTGCCCTAAGGAACCGGCGTCGGTTATCTAACCGGCAGCGGTTATAGATAACCGATATCAGTTTCTTCCTTTTTCACCCAACTTTTTGCCCTTATTCACTACTTTCTCTTTCCCACCACATTGCCTATTTACCACATCGCCTATATGCTCCATTGCTCTTTAGCCGTTTTTGATTCCTCCGGCCCGACCCAAGGCCGCAACCAACCATTTGGCCTGACCCAAGGCCTCGCCCTAACCATTTGGCCCGACCCAAGGCCTCAACCAACTACTCCGGCCCGACCCAAGGCCGCAACCAACCATTTGGCCTGACCCAAGGCCTCGCCCTAACCATTTGGCCCGACCCAAGGCCTCAACCAACTACTCCGGCCCGACCCAAGGCCGCAACCAACCATTTGGCCTGACCCAAGGCCTCGCCCTAACCATTTGGCCCGACCCAAGGCCGCCAACCAACTACTCCGGCCCGACCCAAGGCCGCAACCAACTACTCCGGCCCGACCCAAGGCCGCAACCAACCATTTGGCCTGACCCAAGGCCTCGCCCTAACCATTTGGCCTGACCCAAGGTCGCAACCAACTACTCCGGCCCGACCCAAGGCCGCAACCAACCATTTGGCCTGACCCAAGGCCTCGCCCTACCCATTTGGCCCAACCCAAGGCCTCGCCCTACCCATTTGGCCTAACCCAAGGCCTCGCCCTAACCATTTGGCCTGACCCAAGGCCTCGCCCTACCCATTTGGCCCGACCCAAGGCCTCACCCTACCCATCTGGCCCGACCCAAGGCCTCACCCTACCCATCTGGCCCGACCCAAGGCCTCACCTTACCCATTTGGCCCGACCCAAGGCCTCACTCTACCCTTCTGGCCTGACCCAAGGCCGCAACCCAACAACTTGGCCCGACCCACGGCCGTACCACTTCAATACCTAACCCCAAATCAACACCATACACTTTTATCCACCCATCCTATAGTTTTTTGTTCAATCGAGCTCACCTGTTCATGTTTTAGCATGATTAGGGTCCTTGACTTGATCTGTCGACCAACTTTGCCCAGACCTAGACCGTGACGTTTATCTCAACCAAACCAACCATTTGGTACTGCCGAACATGCCTAAACGTTCCTGTACCTTACCTGTTATATACCCTGGAGCTACTTCCTATGCCTTGGATACCAGGATTATATCACCCTTGTTTGGATAAACTATCGACCTTTGCCTATGCATTGCCGGTTTGCTCGTTAAATCATGTACCCTAATCGCACTATCACATTTCAACATGCGTCTGCTTCCTTGGACCTACCCCACCATCTTACCATCCTCTCTACACCATTCACCCTTTATCAACCCTATCCCTGATTTCCCGTTCTCTAAATCTGTGATAGATTTGAGGGGGATTACCTATATCCTTAACAGGAGAAACCACTTCATATTATTGTCTGCGCAACTTTACAAAACAAGCTACACGACAATAAGGGGCTAATGTAGACACCAAATTTGTGTCTTACGACCCCTTGTGACCCGCATCTCATTTTGCAACCTAACCTCATCACATAAACCTTACACAATTATTTATTAATTACCTTGTAATTGATAAATCCACATCACCATACCTGCCACCTCATTTTGCCACCTCATCATGACCTAGCCCTAACCCTAAACTAACCTAATTAAGACCTATAACTTGGTCCACATCTACACCCATGACTAAGGACCCCTTTCTCGCACCCAAAACCGACCTTCTAGTCACTTGACCAAGCCCGCAACTGATCTCTCGGGAGAAAAGCAGGGAAGGTGGACTATTTTACTAAAAATAGCCTACTTTTTCCTCACCGATGCCGGTTCCTACTCGACCGCCGTCGGTTACGTAACCGCCATCGGTTCCCTGTAAATGGGCTCCCCGAACCAAAATCAAAGGTGGAAGGATTTTTGGAATCAACAGAGATCATTGGGAGTGATCAACAGAGTCCAAATCTTGACTTGATCGAGCAGAGACGAGTGGAGAAACCAGAAGAGTTTGCAGCAAAGGAGATCAACTTGCATCTTTGTCAAAAACCAGTAAGTCACATCTTGCATGTCCTCTGTTATAACATTTCTTATGCTTTTTGAATCACAGTCCTCATAAATCCATTCCTGAATCCACTACCCAGCGTGCCATTACATCTAACTATCATTCTTTTACCTCTCATCACCTCATTTCCTAATATCACCCATAAAAATAGCCTTATAAACAACATAGCTACCCTACGGCACAACCACCCCACAAAACAACCAACCTACATATCCTAAACCCTACCGACATCGGTTACTAGTAACCGGTATCGGTTATCCTGACTACAACCAGAAACCAGCCTTTCCCTACCTGTTTCAACAAAATAATTTAATTGATATTTTACAGTTTTTTGTGTTAATTCATATCGGCAGGGGAACTGACCACCTTCGAAAGGAAGTTTTATATTTCCTGGGCCCAAGGCAGTTCCCTCATTTATTGTTTAATCAAAATCTTGTGGTCTTGTGTTCTTATTTGCAGGTAGTCCTTCCAAGACAAAAAGGAGTTCTTCATATTCAACCTGATCTTTCTCTACGGTACGCGCACACCATCTCGACATTCCACAGGTATTCCTCCTAGTCCTAACCCTTATCTGTTTCTAAAAGGAATGAAAGGATAAAAGCAACTCTATTCCCAGAAGCCGAAACATTCCGAGCGAAACACTACTATATTTAAAGCACTATTACTCTGTAACACTTTAAAGAGGGGTAAATGTAGACATCCCCAAATTACTACTATGTATTGTAATTGTTCAAACTATCATTACACATGTTTTTATTTCCATAAAATTGATTTAATTAGTTCTATTTGCACCCCATCACCCCCTTAACTAATTTTATTAGATATGTTAATAGAAAATTAAATAATTAAATCCACATGTCCATTTCCACATTTAAATAAATAAAATAATCAGTATATCCTATCCACCTACCAGATCCAAGTTAACTAAAGTCTTGACTAACACTGTGTTGGTTGGAAATTTAGTCTTTCAACACAAGCAATAGTTATGGGGACATCAGTCCATCCTCTTTGTGGAGAGGTTCCCTTATTCACTAAAACTTGGGAATCTAATTATTTACAAATACACAACTAACTATCATTAAATGAGGATTTTGGTGTACAGAATGTCTCCATATTCTAATAATATTAATACAGAAGATGAAAATAGAGAAGTATTTCAGAGGACAAAAACAATAGCTTTTATGAGTAAGATAGATGAAATAGAGACACCAAGTTCAAGCTAATCCACCAATCAAGAATATAAATATTCTCCTTGGTCGTACAAGATTACCTGTTATTGTAAGAAAATAATTGAGGAAGTCATCACTTTAGATATAGAGATTGCAGAATAATATCCTACTGATGCATGCATGGAACCTTGAGAACATATGAATTGGTATATTTGATCATTCGTAAAACATAGATGCAACAGACAAAAAGTTCTCCACACTACACAAATAGATTGAACATAAAGTTTCAAAATTCAAATATATTATATTCACATTTGTAACATCAAGAGATAGAAACAAAAATAACACAAAGAGTAGGAGGGAAAATCTTCTTCTGTATTGACTTTAAAATTTATGTATCATTACATTCTTATGACACCAAATTCCAACCCCTTTACAATGGAAAAGAATCTTTATATAGCCAAGGGTTGGTTGTAACCAAATTCCTTAACTAATTGTCATTTAATTAAGTGATAACACTTAATTAATGACTTACATTTAGCTAGCTTTATTTACAATTTTATATTTTCAAAATAATAAAGCTAACTCCAAAACATAACATCTAAAAGGAAATATTTTCAAGAACTAGAGGAAGGAGCACTTGGGAGAGGTACAGTTGGGGTCTTCACTTGGAGTATAAGGGCCCTGAATTTTGACAAAGCACTAGCAATCTTCATGACTTTTGGAATAGTTGTGTTTGATGTAGCATTTAACAAACTACCCAAAGAGTCTTTCATTTCCTTTCCAATGCCTACATTTTGTAACAAGCCATTGGTGGTTGTTGGAAATCAAAATTACACCTGTCCTAAATCACAAGAATCTAGGGCTTTGAGGCAACATGGGACTTTCTCCAAGTTGTGGGACTTGAACTGAGATAGACCTCCGGAGAAGGCCAAATTTGTTAGTGTAGGTTATTATTTATCCTTTTATTTATTTATTAGGATAATTATTACACTTGTGTTAGCTCCACACTCGTTGGGTTAGCTTTCTTATGTGTACTAGTTGTGTGGAGTTAGCTTACTAGTTGTGTTGAGTTAGCTTGTCAGTTATGTGGAGTTAGCTTATTAGTTTTCTAGAATTAACTTATTAGTATTCTAGAGTTAACTTAACTACTAGTATCAGTTAGTGGGATTTCTTCACCATTGATTTAGGTAGTAATTACATATTTCTTATTGAGTAATTCGAGTATTATGGATTATGATGGATTTCCATAAATGATATTTTAACTCTTCTGTTTTGCAAATTTAATGTAGTGTACTACTATCTTATGAGATCGCGGCTTGGAAAAATATTCTTATTGTTCCTTTCATGGTATCAGAGTGATAGTTGATGTAGAAATCCATCTATAAGTTTTTCTTTGCAAGCAAGGGTTTATTATTTTCATGTATTCGAAATTCATTAGCACTTTTCTGTAATATGCATTTTTATGCAAAACGGGGTGTGACATTAGATTTAGAATGTGCCAAAACCCTAGAATCGACTGTAAAATTGACCATGTTTTGAGGCAGTCAAATCTCGATGCAGATTTATACACTCTAGGTGCATTTTTTTATCCACATGACATAGATTTGTACCCTCTAGGTACATTCTTTTATCCATTGGTTATAAGCGTGTACCTTCCAGATGTATTCTTTTACCCTCTAGATATTTCTGTTTTGGATGTAGTCTTTTATCCACTAGGCACAGCTTTGTACCCTCTGGGTGCATTCTTTTATCCATTGGATATAAGCATGTACCTTCCAGATGCATTCTTTCACCCTCTGGATATTTTTGTTTTGGATGGAGTCTTTTATCCACTGGACACAGCTCTGTACCCTCTAGATGTATTATTTTATCGATTGGATATAAGCTTAAACCTTCCAAATGCATTCTTTTACCCTCTGGATATTTTTGTTTTAGATGTAGTCTTTTATCCACTGGACGCAGATTTGTACCCTTTGGGCACATTCTTTTATCCATTAGATATAGACATGTACCCTTCGGATGCAATGATTTACCCTCTGGAAATTTAGGTTTTGGGCACAGGATTTTATCCTTTGGTCACAAGCCTGTATCATGTGGATGCACTCTTTTACCCTTTGGATATTTGGGTGTCACATGTACCTTTTAAAAAAACATCAGCATTAAAATATTATTTTAATAGCAAAACCTTCTAGAGCTCATAAGTTTTATCCGTAACTCAGATTAAGGTGATATTTTTTTTGAAATTGTGTATTTTTTCAAGATCTACGCATTGGTGAAATTTTAATTCACATATTTCAAATGTAAAATTTACTTTTACTCATTTTAATATTTACATGCACTCAATTATAAAGTGCCAAATTTGGGAGGGTGTTGTAATCACTTATGGATGTAATTTCAGTTGAGCTTGATGTCCTAAACTTTTAGGTGTTACATTATTATATCTATGGGTGTATACATTTATATCTCTCTTGTTTGTTGAGATATTTTGGATCTATATTTTCAACACTTTTTTTGGCATGTTGATAGTCTCCTCTTGTGGGGGAGATATTTTGGTGAAGCCTAGTGTTAGTTTATCAGTGTTCAAGTAGTTGATTTTGGTAACTCATACATATATGTGGTTTCACTCTACCCATTCAGTAGTATGTGAGGGTGTGGTATTGATACTGATTCTTTAGGTTTTGTGTCCTTTCCTTGTTACGTGTTGATATTGCTTCTTCAAGTTTCATATCCTTGCCTTGTTACCTTGGCTTTTCTTAGATCATGGTACACTTATTTATTTGGATCTCGTGTCCTTACCTTGTTTCCTTGATTATTGTTGTTCGATCGTGACACACCTATTTGTAGCAGTTGATCTTGTTTCTTCAGATTTTGTGTCTTTGCCCTATTACCTTGGATTTTCTTGGATCATGGCACTACCTTTTATTTGGATCTCATGTCCTTGCCTTGTTGCCTTGGTTGTTCTTGGATCTTGGCACACCTATTTGTAACAATTGATGAAATTATGTTTGGTTGTTTTTACACTTTCGACATCACTCCATTGACAATCTCCTTGCATAGAGATATTCTGGTGAAGCCCAGTGTCAATTGTTTTTGAATTCTATGATCGAGCAGTGGATCCAGACCACAGTGTGCACCAAACTTCTTCAGCATTGTATGATTTTTTGAAGCCAAGCTTCTTAGGATATCTTGCAGCAGGATTTTTCTCTCTCTACTTTGTTATTACTAGTTTTGGGTACCTTGCAATGTCTAATTTTCCCAGTTATTGTACGTGGGTACCTCATCAGGCCTTGTTGTCGGGACCCACCTTATTTTTCACCCACCTAAGCTATGATTACGGGAGGATGTTATTGTAGGTTATTATTTATCCTTTTATTTATTTATTAGGATAATTCTTACACTTGTGTTAGCCCTACACTTGTTGGGTTATCTTGCTTAGGTGTACTAATTGTGTGGAGTTAACTTACTAGTTGTGTTGGGTTAGCTTGTCAGTTATGTGGAGTTAGCTTGCTAGTATTCTAAAGTTAACTTAACTACCAGTATTAGTTATTGGGAGTTCTTCACCACTGATTTAGGTGGTAGTTGCACTTTCCTCCTCCCATATGTACATATGTCTTATTGAGTAATTCAAATCATTGTATTGTAATGTATTAAGCATTATGGATTATGATGGATTTCCATATATGGTATTAACTCTTTTGTTTTACGAATCTAATGTGGTGTGCTATTATCATCTAAGATTGCGGCTTGGAACAATCTTCTTATCATTCCCTTCAAACTTCCTACGCTTATTTCTACCATTAAAACTACTCTAAAGAATTGAAATGAAACTATCTGACTCTACTCTAACATTCGAAGGGACCAGGGTGAGAAGGAGATGGCTAAACTAGAGGGGTGATATCACAATACTTTTGAAAGAGAGAAAATGGAAGAAAACGAAGATAAAAAGGGTAGAAATGAAATCCATAGTTCAAAATTGCATCCAAATTCCTATTTTCATGAAACAATGGATACAAATTTTATAACAACAGACACAACATACCCATGAATGAACAAAGAGGCAAGGAAAAATAATAAAATACCAGATAAGGCAGAAACGAGCCATTAAAATTGCTTAATCCTAGGGTTCATTTTAAGACACCCATAGAAAATTGGAGGTGGAAAATACTTTGAAACCGGAGTGAAAGGCGAATTTACCAATTTTTCAGAACTAAATTTTTGCCCTTTTCTTTAATCCAGAGAGACTACATATTTACAAACATTGAAGCTTGTTGACCTCAAAAAGCCTTGGGTAGAGAATGCAAAACAAAAATGAATTGCATGCAAATTCATGAATATAACAGCAAACATACAACTATCAAAAACATAAATACAGAAACATGCATTCCAAAACTTGCATAACCCTAGAATTAATTTGGATATCAGGGGTGATATCACCATTTCACGTATTCCTAATACCTAAGGCTATGAAGTTATGAACACACATAACCCTATAGATACTTTATTTTCAATGAGATTACTTGTAAGCAAATTTCATGGCAACAAATGCCATGTAACTCAATCCAGTCAAAATTATGAAACCAAATAGGAATTGTGGCAATGTGGTGAACAAAGGAAGGTAATGTCGTTGCCATCCATGTAGCTTCACCAAGTAATGAAATACACCCCACAGCAACTCACCTCCTTCCAACCAATTTTCATTTTATCTTCATCCCTTGCCATTTCAGGAATCTTTGGCCGAAAAAAATCTCTTTATCATTCAATTATGAAACAGGGAGGGAAAATTCCAGTACCTAATTTTCACGACCTTGCACAATCTAACTGTTTCCATATCAAGATTCATTAAAAATTGATATTCAAAAAACCCAACAAGCTACTTAAATTACACGGTCACTATCCACAATGAGTCTTATTGACGTGCATCAACAAGAATGTGCGTCAACAAGACTTGTTGACGCACGAATGCGTCAATGCGATTTGTTGATGCACATCAACAACTTGTTGACGTGTAACGCGTCAAACCCTTTGTCATGTGTCAACTAGATTAATGTCATGCATCAATAACCCCCTATTTAACCCCTTGTCGTGCATCAACTGCTTAACCCCTTGTCACGCGTCAATTGCTTAACCCCTTGTCACATGTCAACTGCTTAAGAAACTGCTTAACTTGTGCAACACAAAACCTCATTTTCATGTGTCTGCAATACCTCCTTGTTGCATTGCAATACCTCTTTATCTCGCACCTAAGCCCTCCTTTCATGCAAAAATACATTACCTCAAGTGTTATGAGTGAGCAGTGTTCTACTTGGTGAATTATCTAGGATTATATAGGGGATAGTTTAAATGGGTAGGTGAAGCTGACCCATAAAAAAATTAAACTATAAAGGCGAACAGGTCACTGACCCACGATAGGAAATTCATCCAATTTTTCAAAAATGGAATATTCGCCATATTACGAATATTCACCACTAAAATTCATGGCTTAAAGATCATGCATAAATCATTACAATGAAGGAAGAATATGTAAAACATTTATAGATTCGTGATCCAAGGCATGTAACTCTTAGAACACTTATGCAACATTAAAATGATACCCTTGCATTCCCAAAGTATCCAAAAAATTTATTGAGCATCACTTTACAATATATATATATAATGGGAGAAGAAGAAGAAGAGGAAAATATATGGAAATTTGAATTACTCCTCTCACTCACCAACCACTTCCATTAAATTCTCTGAAAAGGTCTGAGCACCTCTAAAAATTCACTTCCCCGTGCCTTTTTCCTTGTTGGAGAAGAAATGGGCACCCATATTGTATTAAATTATGGTGGTTGCACCACTTGGAACTGTACTTTTACATGTTGGAGATGCTTTCTTTTTATCTTCCCTTCTACCCCCATTTGAATTAAGAAATAAAAATTTCATTACATAAAGGAGGTTGAGACTTCTCCAATGATATAAGATTTGCAGAGATCAGATCATCGGATCAGAAGTTATATCCATTTTTTTAGTTCCCCATGGAAAACTATCATTTTCCTTTTGTGTGTGGCTTTTGTTGACTCCCACGTATTTTCCTTATGTGTCGTAGCTTTCTAGTTTTGCGCAACTCCTTCAATATTCCCATGGCTTTTGAATTCCTATGTTGCGGTATGTTTAAAACCTCGGCAACTCTTTTAATATTCTCCACAACTTTATATCTCTAGCTCATGGCTCTTTTAATATTATTCGTAGATTTGTTTTTCTAGACCGTGGATTTCTCTAAACTTCAACGGCATTGAATATTGATCAATTTCTCAAGTCCACATTTATCCAAGTTTCTCAATTTTTGCAAGGGTGCAAACCTAGACAACTTTTTTTGTGACTCATGGAGGCCATCAACCTGCTAGATGAGCTGATCAGTATCCTAAAACATCCATTGGCATGGAGTCAATCTGGAAACATGGAAACTAATATAAAACTTTAGAAATCTCCCTTGAACCACTTGAAGCACTATATGAACCTTGGAGCTGATTTGTTTCTTGAATTTTCCATTATTTATAAGAAAATATTGAAGTTTAGATCGAGTGAAAAATTGTTTTGAATTTAAAATATCTTTTCTCTGCAATCCAATCTAATGAGATAAAGGATAAACCTCTGAATCTGTCCCAAAAATATGATTTCTTACCAGGTTTTGAAGAAAACAGAATTTAATCATGGCAAAGGATGAATCACTACAGAGCTTTGGACTACATGCTAATTTGAGGGATGCACTTGGAAATGTTAAAACCTTACTTTCGCAAACATTATCTTGTCTCAATGAACTATATAAGAGAAAAAAAACACCATAACACACTGATGTACAAAGATGGAAAATCATACATGTTCCAAGTGGAACATACAGAGTGTGCACAAGCACTTCTTCTGCTGAAAACAACCTACCTAATCTACACTAGCCAGAGTAGAAGAAAGCTCAAACAAATCCTGCCACTGGCAGGGAGAAGTAGCTTCCCTTCCTCAAAATTTTATACCATGCACTAGACATGGCCTTGGATAAGAGTGAAAAACCAACATGGAACAAATTCTTCACCCAATTCATTAAGGTATCAACAACAAACAAATAAACTACCTCCTCAATCTGATTTTCACTGTACTCCTAGAGGTGTTAACATTGATCTTTGGAACCTTAAAGTTTTCCCTCATGCTCTGAAGTGAACATCATCGATGGTGACCCTAATCTTGGCTCCATACTTTCCAAGTATCTGATTAGATAAGGAGATATTGGAACCAATAGGTTGATCCTTCTAGTTTTCTCATCCTCTTTGTAGATAGCTCTGAGAATAGAGTGAGTTAAGACACCTTCCTCTTCATGAACGAAGTTGTTTTCCAGTTGATTTGAATCTTGTTTCACTTCAATAAACAACTCTATTAGAGACTCTATCTCCACCATGTTGAATTATAATTTGGAAATTTTTTCACTATGGCTATCCTCTTCTTTAAACATAAAGTTTGAGAGGTCAAAACTCATCCACAAAATTAGATTCTTTCAAAGAAGAGAGGGAAGAAAGATATTAAGTTTCCTTTATGGTTTTTTCTTCACCTATAATCTATGAATTTTATTTCTCATCCTCTATGGCAAGAATCTCCTCATGACTAATTGCAGTGTATGAAGACACTCTGGGTGAATGACTATAATCATTCAGAAGTGCAGCAAGTTCTAAACATGTAGGACAGTAGGGGCCACTACATTCAAATTAAAAATCTTGCTCACTTCGAGACTTCTCCTTTTCTTGCTTCCCTTATTCTTCAACCTCTTTAGGTTCATATTTTTCAATTATAATAAGAGGTGTTGCAGTTATGGCTCAGGTCACTTCTTCTTCTTCCACCATGCTCTCAGAATCAATCCATTCTTCTACCATTATTTCATGATTTTCCATAATAGGACTCACCTCATATGTTGGAAAAGATGGAGAAGGTTGATTGTTAGGTTCTTGGTGATCAACCTTTCTTTCTTCAAACTCATGGATCCAATCCTTAAAGCTTTGAATCTGATTTACTTTGTTCTTATCCTTCTTAATTTGTTCTTCTAAATTTACATGTGCCTCTTTTTGTCCAGAAGAATGGATTTCAACTATGGCTGCCACAAAGTCTTCAAGATATTGTTTAGTGAGGAAAGGATCCTCATGAAAACAAGAGATTGGGCCCTTAGTATATTGGTTAAGATCCCTTACTTCATGATGTTCAACTCATTTTATTAGAGGCTCAAGCACATATAAATCTGATTTTGAAAAGTGGGGAAAGGGTCAAGCCCTCAGCTGAGCTTACAAAGGTTTAAATGATGGAGGAGGTAGAATACTTTATTGTGGAATAGATAAAAAATTTGGAGAGAAAATGGCAGAGAAATGGGAGCGAAGTGGGAGGGAATAATATGGAGAAGGAAAATCCTCAATGAGAACAACAGGTAGAAAGTTGGGAACTTGAAATTCATGTTGATATATTGCAGGTTAGGAAGAATAAAAGAGAGGGTTGTCTTAATGATGGTGAAGGATCAACCCATTGATAATGTTCTTCACAAATGGGTGCATTATCTTTCCTATTTTAAATTGATTGCAATAATATGTTCAAGGTTTTAACCATTAAATTTAGTGTTCCATTCAATACCTCTAGCTTTTTTTTAGGGTTGTACCAACTTGGAAGAGGTTTTTCCCATGGACAGGGTTCGCTAAAACCAGGTACTTTAACATCCATGATGTTGTATGCCTCCTCCCATTGTAGCAATGTTTCCTCTATTTCTTGAATCTATACTTGAATATCAACATATCCATGTCCTTGAAAATCACCATGGTTAACAGGGTAACCATAAATATCAACAAGGTTTGATCGATATGCATATTCCTCATGATAAGGCTCATAAAACTGATTTGGAGGAGAATTCTCAAAATAAGGACAAGGAGGAGGTTAGTGATATTGCTGCTGAGAATGATAATTCCATGAATGAAATGAAGTCATGATTGCATAACTTCAGGAATGAAATAAAATGAAAGAATGAAAGGAAAATGAATGGAATGAAAGGGAAAGAAAGGGAAAGGTATATAACTAAGATAATGGGTTGTTGGAATTAGTGGAGTCACCAAATGTGTTAAAAACATACCTCCAAAGGTTGAATACCACCAAGCACACATCAATATTTTTGTTTTGAAGATGTAAATCTCTTCAATCTCGTCCCACCAGATGTACAAAAAAAATTGGAGCAATGGAGGTAGCACAGTGGCAAAGATGTGTTGCAATGCACTTCTGTGTAATATATGTGATTTTTGTGTTGTCCCACCAGGCATTCCAAAATTATTAGAGCTCAAAATTACATCCATCCTAAATCACAAGAATATAGGGCTTTGAGGCAATATGGGATTATGTCCAAGTTGTGGGACTTGAACTAAGATAGAGCTCCTGAGAAGGTCGACTTCCTACGCTTATTTCTACACTTAAAACTACTCCTAAGGAATTGAAATGGAACTATCTGACTCTACTCTAACATTCTAAAAGACCAGGGTGAGAAGGAGATTTATACAATAGAAATCCTAAACTAGAGGGGTGATAACACCAAAAATGAGGGGAAAGATACTTCTGAAAGATAAAAAATGAAAGAAAACAAAGATAAAAAAAAGGGTAGAAATAAAATCCACAGTTCAAACCCGCATCCAAATTCCTATTTTCACGATACACAATGGATACATATTCTGGAACAACACACACACAACATCCCCATGAATGAATGAAGAGGCAAGGAAACACAGTGAATTACCATATAAGGCAAGAAACGAACCACAAAACCAGTAATTTTATTGCTTGAAGATCATGCACAAATTATTATAATGAAGGAAGAATATGTAAAACATTTACATATTCGCGATCCAAGGAATGTAACTCTTAGAACACTTGTGCAGCATTAAAATGATACCCTTGCATTCCCAAAGCATCCAACATTTTTCCTGAGCATCACTTTACAATATATATAAAATGGGAGAAGAAGAAGAAGAGGAAAATATAGGGAAATTTGAATTCCTCCTCTCACTCACCAACCACTTCCATTAAATTCTTTGAAAAGGTCTGAGCACCTCTGAAAATCCACTTCCCTGCGCCTTTTTTCTTGTTGGAGAAGAAATGGGCACCCATATTATATTAAATTATGGTGGTTGCACTACCTGGAACTATACTTTTGCATGTTGGAGATGCTTTCTTTTTCTCTTCCCTTCTACCCCCATTTGAATTAAGAAATAAAAATTTCATTACATAGAGGAGGTTGAGACTTCTCCAATGATATAAGATTTGCAAAGATCAGATCATCAGATCAGAAGTTATATCCATTTTTTAGTTCCTCGTAGAAAACTGTCATTTTTCTTTGATGTGCGGCTTTTGTTGACTCCCACATATTTTCCTTATGTGTCGTAGCTTTCAGGTTTTACGCAACTCCTTCAATATGCCTGTGGCTTTCTAGTTTTGTGCAGCTCCTTCAATATGCTCATGGCTTTTGAATTCCTATATTGCAGCTTGTTTAAAACCTTCGCAGCTCTTTTAATATTCTTCACAGCTTTGTTTCTCTGGTCCACAACTTTCTCTATACTTCAATGGCATTGAATATTGATCAAGTTCTCAAGTCAAAATTTATCCAAGTTGCTCAATTTTTTCAAGGGTGCAAAAATAGACAACAATTGCCTTTATGACAACGTTATGCAGCTCTATAATCTCCTCCATCATTTCCTTAGTAATAGTTTCAGCCTTGAACAAGTCTTCTTTGATGAGTGCACTAAAATTTGCCTTGACCTCATCCATACCGGATACCTTTCTGTTGAATTATCCTTATAAACTTGGCACTTAAGAGCTTGTAAATCAGCCAAAATCTCATATTTGAAGGCTTCTCCCTTCTGGAACATGCTTTTAAGTTCATGTGATTGCCTTCTTCAATTACCTTAATCTTCCATTAAACACCAAATAACCACTTCTTAGAAAGATTTTTCTTTGAATCATCAAAAATTTTGTGAGAGAGGAGGATTTTATCATCTTTTGTATTCATGATCCTCAAGTCCTGAATACATTCTAGCCAAAGCTTGAGCTCCTTCTCAGATCTTGAAATCACTGTATCAAATTGACTTCCGGGCTAAGGAAATGTTTTCATACACTTTGTAAGATTCACTATCTGAAACTCAAACCAAAGACCAGTAGTGTTCTTTCCACCCATGGCTTCAGTGGCTTTACCATATGCAGCATGTCTATGAATCTTCTTGATAGACTTAACATCTTCTTCAGATAGGACTAGTGGGAGGAAGGCATTGATGAAAGAGGAGCTGGGTCAAGAACCTTTTCACTTGAGATGAAAGGACTTGATGAAGTTAGAAAGAACCTAAACTTGCTCTTCTAACTGCTCCTGAGTTTGTTTCCCCTTTTCAACTCTCTCAATCACTTTAGCAACAGTTTCTTTCAAATTATGAACCTCTCCTTCAGGAGTGGATTCACCAAGTGGAACTCTGGTTAATTCTAGATCTGCAATAGTGATCTCACTTTCATCATTTTCTTCCCTTGGTTTTGTTATCTCCAAAAACTGTTGACCCCCTTGAATCTAAAACCAACCTAGAAGTAGTCTTGGACTTTTTAGCAGGAAAAGAAGGATTTGTACCAAAAAGAGCAGCTACAACATCAAAACTTGGAGCAACAACTTGAGAAGATGCCTTCCTCTTCCTATTATCAATCATGGGTTGGACCCATGTGAAGGATGGGAAGGTGGAGTAGAAAGTGGGCCCAATGCAAGTGTGTTGAGAGAACCAAGAGCTTGGCCAGCAGATACTTCAAGAGTGGGTGTCTCAACACTAGAAGAAGACACTTCCTTGGTTGGTGACTTGAGCTTGGGAATGCTCACCTTCCCAGAGTCTGGTTCAACAATCTTTACCTCATCTTCATCATCTTCTTCTTTCTCAGTGCTTCCACCCTCATAGTAATTTTCTTCTTGTTCCTCTGTTTCCTTCCCTTCTTTTTCTGGGAGGTGAAATTATCTGTTCACTTTCCTGAGCCCCTTCTGTTATTTCATGAGTTGTTGCATGTTCTACTTCCTTTTCAGCTATCTCTTCAATCCCCTCAATCTTTTTACCCTTGTCCTTCTTGGAGTACACCTTAGTTGCAGATTCCACTTGTAAAGGAGAAGGGGTTGATTGAGTTTGTACCTATGGAAGTGAAACAGAAACCTCCTTATGTGATGATGAAGCCTCATGAGGGAAAGATTGTGTCACACCTGCCCTGTATGCTTTCATCTTCTTGTCAATCCAAACTTTTGTCCTTACCAAGACTGGGTTAATTATTTCCCCAAGATCATCTTTCTCTTTTGAACCAATTAATGGTAAGAAGAGGAGTGTGTTAATAGTTTTAATATACTCAAGAGAATACAAATCTTCATTGTCATCAGGCAAATCCTCTAGAACTTTATATATTTTGAAATCCTTAATCTGTTGTAGAGAAAGTCTGTCAAAATACCTCATACTCATCAGAGCAATCCTCCCAATAGTCTTCAAGAGCAAACAGATGGTAGTAAGCACTGTCAACTGGTTATAGATGAAACCCTTTGAATCAAAAGAAGATCTCTTATGGAATGTGTATAATTTGAAGTCAACAATCGTTCTTTCCACATTATGAGCATCCAAAGTTGTTCTACAAGTATAATTTCCCAAGAGATTGGGAATTGGATGCCTGTGATCTTTTTATCCCTGCAAGTTTTGTGCAACATGTCTAGTTGCCTACAACCTCTACAAGAACTAATTTGTCATTGAAATACATGATAGTTTGTTTGGTGCTCCTTCAAATCCAACTAACCTAATATAGGTGAATCTCCTGAACTGGATGAACAGGCTGCCATATATTGAAATCAGTTGTTTTGCAGACACCCTCTCAGTTGTATTTCCCTCCAAGAGTCTAACTATATACATGGTAAAAGCATCAATGAATCTTCTATGATGATGTTTGTTGTTTTCAAAGGTTAGTTATGGGTAATACTCATAAATGGGTTCATTCTTCTTATCATCCTTTCAAGACAAACCCAACCATTCCCTGTAGGCTTCAATTGAGCATATGAGATAAGATGACATGTGGAATGTCTTGTTTTGTTGTACCTTAAACCAACTGTTCACTGAGAGTTTCACAGATTATTTCTCCCCATCTTATGTTTCGCTTTCCCTCACAAATAATATTGATGAAGACACCCATCCAGAATTGAAACTCATTGGAAGAGGGGAGGCCCATCAATCTGGACAACAGAGTGATCTTATCAGATAGTTCTTCTTTGAAATCAGATATGTGCATGACCTTTGGCAATTTGGAGGCTCCTCTCTTTGGGGTTTTAAGCCATGATTTGGGTACCATTGCTTTGTATCTCTCCTTATCTTGTTCAAAGAGATTTTGGTCCTGGGCATTAGATAGGAAGACAGGGTTTTCCATGACTGAGATTCTAAGGGCTGCAATAATAACATTAACTTCTAACTTTGCAATAACTTGACCAGGAGGGTCTTTTATTTCTTTGGTGTTGGGATTAAATTGAGGGACAAGCCAAGACAATATCTGAGCACTGAACAGAGAGGGGGAAAGCAATAGCATAAGCAAGTTCGATGTCCATAATACACTAGGCTATGGGGGTAGGGGCATCTCCATAGACACAGTTCCAGAAATCATCTAAGATCCACATGTGGTGAACATCATTGTCCCCAATGTTGGGCACAAAAGTCTCAAGTAGAAGAAATGTGCTCATACCCTCCGTATACTGAAACTTCATGAGTGACAGGGATCGGAAGGCTCACAGGATCAAAAGTTTCACAAGGGATCTTCAAGAAGGACTAAATTCTAGGGGATACGCAAGACACAAGACGGGCACCAAACTCAAACATTAAATAAAATAGGGGCCTCTTTAATGACTCACCTTAGAGATAGGAAGAACGGCAGCTCTTCAGGTGAACCCACTGTAACTTTGAATTTTTGAAAATGTACTAGAAAATGACCCAAACTACGGCTAGAAACATCGCTTTCAAGGGCACAGGAAAACGGAAGGGACACAGAGCTTGGTTAAAATTCACAACTGACAATGGTGAAAAATGAATTACCTCGATCCCCTTATATAACTTTCCCATTCAAAAATAACTCGACGGTAAATGATCAATTTTAGAGCTTACTAGTGTAATGCAGAGAACAGGAAAGCATTCATGGAATAATTTACTCATTTTCCCTTTGTACATTACAGATACGACGGGGATGCAGGGAAATGGGGGCCCGAGAGAATAAGGGACGTGGGGGGCTCATACCTCCGAATTCTACCTGCAATGTACATAAAAGGCTTCACATAGTGAGGCAAAAGCGGGTTTGCAGGGAACAACAGACGGAGAGGAACACAGGTCACGAAGTTCATCAAACATGTCCACAAACCCCGCAATACAAAGGGAGTCAAGCAAGTGTGAGTAAATTGGGCTTGCAGAGAACACAAGTCCCATGGGAACAAAAGTGTCACAGGGTCATCAAGGTTTCCGCATCTCCGCAATGTACATAGGGACTTATTAAACTTAGGTCAAAAGCTTACAGGTCAGGAAAGTCGATGCGGGGAACTAGAGGAAGAGGAAATGAGGCCTGAGAGGAACAAGGGTCATGGGTTCCCTGAAACACACGAAATCTCCGCAATACAAGGAACTACTTAGTAATGCAGGTAAGTCAGGCATTCGGGGAACATAAGTCTCTATGAGAATAAGGTTCATGAGGGCACAAAACATCTGATAATGCCGTAATGCCAAGACTTTAAAAGTAGTTGCCCAAAACATAAAGACTTCTACACAAAGAATAATTAGAGGATTACGTGGTATAGTGGTGATGCAAGGAATGAGAGACCCAAAGGAACATGTTCTATTTATTCCTTGAAACTATGAGATTACCACAATACAAATAATTCTTGACCCAAAACTTTGAAAATGACTAATTGCTTAAAGTGTTTCACTTCCTTAGAACTTCACAAAGGAAAAAAAATCCTGACAAAGAGGTCACTTGACCAAAAAAATCCAATTTACAAAAAAAATCACACATTTTTATGGGTAAGTGACAACACACTGAAAATCAATATTTTAATCAAACATATGTGTTTAATTTGACTCAAAAAAACATTTGAGTTAACTAGAGATATCTTCATATCCAAATCCAATCCAAATTCTTCCACCTTCCAACCATTCATGACACGTTATGGGTGAATAAAAAGTAGAATTGGAATTATTAAATAAAAACATGTGTAACCTCTTGCTAACTCAGCCTTAACTCACACTTACAAATCAAGAACACCAATCTAACTCTCCAATAAAATCTAAAAACTCAACTAAACAAGCCAAGTAATGTTTAGTTATATCTAATCAATTAAATCACAACTTAGTTTGAAGATTCACTTTCTTTAGCTATAAATTAATTATCCTCCCTTTAAAAATTAGCCCCTAAAGCTTTTGAGAGTTCATGCTGCCAATTTGTGCAATCTATTGGTGATTCAAAACTGATTTCTAATATTATTATGTTGCCTAAATCACATCAAGATCATGCATTCATGTTCGTGGCTTATCTAATATTTCATTTGGAATACTTGGAGCATCCACAAATCAGCCATATCTCACAACTCAAGCAGATCCTATAAATATTGCCACTCAACATCATTCATTCAGCAGATCTAATCCGAGGTTTCTTTGGGATTTGTAAAGGAAGGTTTGTTGTTCATTTATTTGTGTTTAATTTTCCTCTTTAATGCATTTTCCATGGTATACACTACTCATAGTATACATGAGATAGTGGCATATACTCATAGTCCATGAACATTTATACACATATTATGTGGCTTCTTAAGCTTTGAACTCTAAGGGAAATCCACCACATTTGGGACATGCCTACACTAGGGGCATCTTACATAAAAATCTTATTCATAGCACATCTTCTCAAACTATGTCATTGGCGATATAAAGACTCTATTGACTATCTTACACTGCCTTATATTGTATGACACATGTTACATTGTATTTTTAATGATTACATTATTTACTTGTATGTATTGCTTTGACATGCTCCATTCTTATTTTTTTATCAATATTAATAAACTTACATGTTACTTTATTACTTGTTCACATTTATTAATTTTATATTTTATTCGACCACTATTATCTTTGGGCTCGTGTAACACTCTTACACATTTATTGTTACATGACTTGATTTACATACACATTTTCTATTACATATTCTATAATTTGATATTGGGTTTTCACATACATTGTTTATTGCATTTTTGGGGTTACATACACATTGCTTTCTACATTATTTTTGCTACGCATACACTTATCTGACACATATTGATTATTACACACAATTCTTGACACTGATATTTCTTATGATATATTGCTTGAGACAAATTGTTTATGACACATTTATTGATACCCTTATTGTTTATGGTACACATAGTACTTACTACATGTTTCTTAAGACACATTGTTAATGACACATTTCTAGATACAATTATTGTTTGGGACATATTTCTTACAATACATTTTTATGACATGTTTCTTTAGACACATTTTTTTTAAACATATCTCCTAATACATGTTGTGGGACACATACTACTTAACATATTGATTTTTGCGCATAATATTTGACACATGGAGTGCCCAAGACACATTAATATTGACAAACATTATTGTTTGATACATGCATTCTTAACATGCATAAATAACTACTACTAACACCAGTCAAGTTTTTAGTGCAATGTCTTATTAGTTGTATATGTCTTATGGAAATCCTACAATGTCATGTCTTGTCATGTCATGTTGACATTCCCAACGGGCATGTTGGTTTCAAGTTATGTATCTACTAAAAAATGCTTTTTTGTTCACTATTACACTCTTAGCTATGAGTTTTATGGATTACTACACATGTTTACAATATACTTGCCAAAGAGATGCCATATTTATAGTTTGTTCTCTATTTTTTTAAAGATAATTTAACACTTTTGACATGAGATTAGAACCTAGGAATTGTAGGGATCCCACCTAAGTACAACCAAAACCAGACCATATTCAAACTAACCCACAAGCCAAAACTACAAAATCTTGCAGAAAGTGCAAGGAAACGAGAAAACCCAAAAACCATTACAACGAAGATCAAACAGCTAAAAATGACCTAGAACATGAAACACAACAGACCAATACATAAAATTAATCCTGAGAGGTAGGATGGCTAAGGGCAATCGACTTTCTACCTCCCATCATAGCCCCTTCATGTGTTGTCCTGAGAAAGTGTAGACACAAATAGTGCACATTAGAAAATATTTAGCCTAGTCTTATATTACTATTTAGAAGGTTCTCAATTGTACAAAGTACCAATTAATCCCCCCCCTTTTTCCATATTTGTTTTATGTTTTACTTCATCTTTCCCACATATTTCCCAATACTTATCACCCCATTTTCTAACTTCCCTGAGATTCTCACCCTAATTATAGGTGCCCCACCCTATATTGGGGCGCCCCAGTCCCACTTTGGACACTCTAATCTATGCTTATCCTCTTTCTCTCCTTTTTGGGTCACTTCTAGCCGTTGGTCATCTTTATCTTTTCTTCAGTGAACATTTTCGAGATTAATTACGGAATTAAACTTGAGAGCCCTATAAATATAAAGCTTATAAAATGATAATGAGGGTCCTATGTCATTGCATCCTATCACTACAATCACTCCATCTAGGGCTATATGAACATCGCACCATCTAGCATTCACATAGCACCATACATTCAAGCTAGGAAAGTCTACATCACACACATTCTTAGAGGAGGAGGGATTCTATTCATTATATTATACTATCTATGTCTTCTATAGCTACCATAGCTCACTATTTCACAAAGTGAAACTGGCACGAGATCACCTAGGGCATAGAATATACACACTCACTAGAACTACATCAGGATTCATAATGTAGTGCAACACTCAATGATAAGTCCACCAATTTGGAAATTGAGGTCATGATGGCCCCTTCTTCTTCATGTGCAAGGCGTCATCCTACTTCATCCGGTGAATCTAGTACAACATACAAAGAGTATTCAGATACAATTAACGACCATGTAAAATTAGGTTTTTGAGCATTTATAATGTTTTGAGCACCTAGAATCCAGACCAGGGTGCCCCAATACACTCCCAGGTTCCTGTGTCACTTCAGACATCCCAAATCTGCCCTTTTCAAGGCCTCTAAGTGTTCGTTTACACTGTCGAGTTCCAATTCCAAATCTATGCGATAACCTGCGACAGTCTTCTGTTATCACCTAAGTCATTTCCTTGTTACATCTTACATTCTAGGGTTTTATTTCCATTGGATCAAATCATGCAATTACTTTACATTACTTTAGCATATTAGTTTGTTGTTATTTATTATTGTTTAGTCTCTTTATTTACAATTGTTTTAGTCCTCCTATTTAGATTATCATTAATACCCTAATAGCCCATTTAGGTCCCATCAGGGCATATTTTTGTTAATCATTTAGGTGAAACTAACATTTTGAACATTGTTACTTTTTGATTAGTCTGTCATTAGCATAGCTCTTATTTTATTATCATGTCACATTTTAGTGTCAACCATATTTATGATGAGGCTACCATTGTTGAACTTACAGCTTTATTTAGTACTCCTATGACCTTACCTAATGTCACTCAACAACTCCTCCCAGAAGGTCAAAAACATGTGCTCACTAATCTTACTGACTCTCATATCGGTATATGCCTTGTTGATGACCCTATTGCTTTTACTCATTGTATGCCATGCCATTTAGTGGTCTTGTGATCCTTCTTATTTTTCTTCTGATATGCCACCAGATGTTTTAGATCCTTCTATCATTGATTATATTATTAGGCATTGATTCCCAACATGGTCTTCCTTCTACCTCTCCTCCAGCCACTCCTATCGCTACTCCATGTGTCATACCACTTCTCATTGTGTTTCCTCGACATCCCATTCTAGTTCATCGACACATTTTTATTACCTGAATGATCCTATTAATAGTAGTATTTCGGATAGCATTGGCCATATTACTCTGCCTCTCATTCCTATGGAGTTTCCTTCTTTATCCACTACTGAGAGTGCCTCACCTCTTTCATCTTCTTCTTCTCCTGCACTGGCTTCTACCATATTGCATGAGTCGTTTCCTTCTATTGTTTCTTCTCATTCTATTCCCCCCTTATCTACACTTCCTTCTTCCACTTCACCCACACCACATGTTACTTCTGGTACTATTAGTAAAATTTCCCCTTCATCATCTCATGTGGCTCCTTCGACACACACTCCCTCATGCATCTTTAGCTTCAGAGCCTCCTATCTCACCTCTTGATATACCCATGATCACACACAATGGTAAGCTTCAACCTCTTAATACATTATTGCCATCTTCTTCTATTTCATCACAAGACATCCTCTCTATCATGCATGTTGTAGGACAACTACAATATCAGGTTCACTCTCTCACCTTAGAAAGTAGGGCTTACTACGCATCTATAGATAACAATGCCTTGCATGGTAATCTCATCCCCAAAAAAATCCATAACTCAACCTTTCCTAAGGATTTCACCATTCCCACATTCACATGCTTCGATGGTACCAATGACCCTCATGCTCATATCGCACATTATCGCACTCTTATGTCCTCTTATTCCAATGATCAATTATTACTTTAGGCCTTTCAGTTTAGTCTAGTTAATGATGCACTAGAATGGTATACCTATCTCCCTTTTGGTTCTATTAGCAGTTTCTACGACATGGAGGATGCCTTCCTTCATAGGTTTATTATCAATAATGGTCCTAGGGTCACATACGATCATATTCCCACTCTCCATTAGGGCTCTTCTGAACCTATTCAGGATTACATCTTATGCTTTAATGCATGCATACATCAACTTATCTTTCATCCTAGTGACTTGGAAAAAAAATCCTCTTATGTCATGGTCTTATTCCTCCTTTAAAGCAATGCTTACAATATGATACTTGTGAGTCCTTTATACCTTTGTGTTACAAGGTTATTGATCTCAAACATGACCTTCTTACTTCTTCTCTAGATTATCCTTCCCATATTTCTCTGATTACTAGGCCCTCTGCTCTTCCACCTACACCTCCAATTCTACATCCTTAGCAACCTCCACCTTTCGCTACCACTCAAACAAATTGTGTTACTCCTACTCCACCTCCTAGCAACACTCCCAAGCAACCCTTATCTCAACCCAAAGTGCAAAGGAAATAACCTCAGTTTCCTCCTCCATCTCCTACACACATCTCTCCACCTCTGTGACCAATTACTACTACTACTTCACCTCCATACCATGAGCCCCTGTGTTTTTAACCTAATGATCAACCTCATGATGTCTTGCATATATTACTTACTGAGTGATTAATTTGGCTTCCTTCTAATCATTACCACCCTCCACACCAGTTACAATGCCAACATGATCAATATTACTATATATACCAACATATTAGTGGCCATTGTGATAATGATTGTCTTGTTTTACATGAGCGGTTGCAAAATTTAGAGGAAACTTGTGTCATATCTTATGCATCTCATGAGCAATAATTGTCTCCTTCACCATGACAATATAGGCATACACCCCCTAAGTCTCCTACACATGGTACTCAGTTTTTTCATAAATCACCATCACCACATGCTCATTATCTACCACATCCATTACTTCCACCTCCATATTCCTTACATCTACCTCACTCACACTATCCATCACATCAATCCCATGGGTTTCCACCAGTCTTTGCATTTCCCATGGTCACTCCCTATGACACACAAGTTGGTCCATACATTCATGCTCCATCCATTCCATATGCATCCACCTCCACCCTTCATCATGGTCATTGGTAGGTGATCATTATCACCTTACCCCCTGATTATGCACCCTATTGCTTCAGTTCACACTGGACTATTAAGGGATCACTATTACACCGAACCCCGCACACTGCACTACTAGACCCATCTGCATACATCTTACATCATCATATACATACCTCATCTAATTTTCATTTCTACCTCATCTATCTCCTACATGCTACACTAGTCATTATCATTTATGAGTCTAGTTTTCTATGTCATCCATACATTCTACATACTACACTAGATTTCCTTATACTTTGGTCTAGTTTTATCTATCATCATTACACATTTTATTCTTATCTACACACTTATTACATTACACCTTCCCTACCCACATTTCATTCATAAACCCTGCCTATCCTATACCCTACACTAGATTTCCTTATACTTGGGTCTAGTTTCATCTCTCATCAGTACACATTCTATTTCTACCTACCCACACACTACATTACATTACCTAAACCACACATTCACATACCTTGGTCATCTACACTACATTGTTCTACGCACTACACCCACCACCCTATGACTCACTCTAGTTCCTCGGTCCATACTCGACTACCAATGGTTTACCAATCAAATGGACCTTACCTACACGCAACATGGCATAAAACATTTCATTTGACTCGTGACCAATGCTCTTCATTATATCATCACCCATACTCATCATCATATCATGTAGTAGTATACACCTTAGGTTAAATCACCACTCCTTTCCCCATCCTACATTATCCTCTTACATACTATCATCACATATTCTATTATCCTATTCTCAGTCATTCTACTACATCATCATCTCTCCTACTTATCCATTAGTGGTATATGCTTTAGGCTAAATCACCACCCTCACCTTCTTCATCACATAGTGGTCTATGCTTAGTGCTAAAATCACCACCTTTTTTTATTCACCACCTACTTATCTATGCTTCATACACCCTTATCACTCATCTCACAGTGACATACGACATAGGTTAGATCGTTACCTTCTTCTTCCATCTTATAGTGATATATTCTTAGGGAACTCATCACTTCTACATCTAACCAATTCGTGGTATACGCTTAGGCTATAGGGTCCACGCACACCTTTCTATATTATGCATTCCCATCCATTCATCTCGTAGTGATATACGCTTAGGGATAAATCATCACTCCACCATCCAACCAAACCATGGTATACACTTAGGCTATAGGGTCCACGCATATCTTTCCATATATTGCATTCCCAAATACTCCTTCTATAGGTATATACACTTAGGGATAAATCATCAGTCCTCCTATCAAGAAATTCATGATATACGCTTCGGCTATAGGGTTCATGCACATCTCTCCACATGTCACATTTCATCATCACTACGCATACACACTTATCTCAGCACACTAGATACAACCAACATTACTCGACCATTTTTTATGATGCACTCTCAGTTACAGTTCATTCTTGACTACTGAGGGGGAAAACAATATAAACCTCATTGCATATACTTCCATACACTTGGGGGCATGTTTCTCATATCATTCCATCCATCCATAACATACTGCATTGTCTTGGTAGCATTTAATTTTGCTTATTAGTGTTTTGCATGTTCACTTTACTACACATGTTAGTTTTCTCTCCTATATGTCATTATCATACACACATGCGCATCCATGCCTTTGTCTAGTGTGATCATAGATACAGGACATTTACATGTGGCATGGATGCTCACCTTCTACCCTTACTATACTAGTAACTGGGGGCATCCACATTCATCTCATACAGGTGTTATTGTTTCATTTTATACTTAGCATCTTTTACTACCTGGTTCATACATGCTTTGACATATTAGTTTTTACTCTAACATGCTAACTTGTGTTCCATGTGTAGCACTTGTTTTGCAGGACTACATGTTTCCATGACTACTTGTATTTCTATTTGTCTGCATTATTTTCTATTATATGCAGGATTTACCCTTTGCTTGTGTGCACACTTATCTATTTTTTGTGGCCATGATGGCCTTGTGTGTCTTGCAACATCGTGAGTGATGTCCCATTTTTGAAACCCTCTTTTTGCAGTCTATGTGTTTTCTTGCATGTATAGACTACTTTGCTTAGTAGTTTTTACATTTTCTACATCTTTTACACTTATTTGCATGCATGTGTTTGGACTAACACTTGTATTGGCTAGTCATCCCCTTTTGTGAACGCCTTGGTATCTACCAAGTGCTTTCCATTTCCCCCCTATAGGGATGAGTTGGTTATAAGGTCAGAGTGTGGTTGGTCCTCTCTTGGGGCTGCATTCTCCTTTCAAGGTCATCACATGCACCCCCAAAGAGGGGGGCATCATTGAGGGTTTCAACTAACACATTGTATCTACGCCAATTCACACACATCGAGTGAGTTTAGATCAATCTATGAAATCCATACACAGTGGCCTTAACAAGACATGGTGTCGTTCGGTAATTCTATAGAGCGGTCAACTACTCAGGGGTTACAGTGGGTGGCATCTCTACACTTCTTCATCCAATGGCATAGGATCACCCAAAAAACCAGTGTAGTATAGATATCTCTTCAACACATTTCAGCAAAATTGGTTAGAGTTGGAGGACATTGAGCATTTCATCCTAACAATTATTTAGCCAGGGTGACGTGAGATCACCCAAAAAACTCATGACATTATAGGATATCCTTCTACAACCTTTTTCTCCACATGGATTAGGTGCACATGTTCCATTTTTCCATTTACACTTTCTATTCTAGTGTACTTTACACAACATTTTTACATACATACATATTTGACTACTTAATGATTTTCTTCTTGTAGATCCGTTGTATGAGAAACAAGATGACTAACACTTGTTTTGGCTAGTCATCCCCTTTTGTGCACGCCTTGGTATCTACCAAGTGCTTTCCATTTCCCCCCTGTAGAGATGATTTGGTTACAAGGTCAGAGTGCAGTTGGTCCTCTCTTGGGGCCACATTCTCCTTTCAAGGTCATCGCATGCACCCCCAAAGAGGGGGCATCATTGAGGGTTTTAACTAACACAGTGTATCTACACTGGTTCACACGCATTGAGTGAGTTCAAATCAGTCTACGAAATCCATACACAGTGGCCTTAACAAGACATGGTGTCCTTCGGTAATTCTATAGGGCAGTCAATTGCTCAGGGGTTACAGTGGGTGGCATCTCTACACTTCTCTATCTAGTGGCATAGGATCACCCAAAAAACCAATGCAGTAAAGATATATCTTCAACAAATTTCAGCATAAGTGGTTAGAGTTGGAGGACATTGAGCATTTCCTCCCTACAATTCTTTAGTCAGGGTGGCGTGAGATCACCCAAAAAACTCACGACATTATAGGATATCCTTCTACACCCTTTTTCTCCACATGGATCAGGTGCACATGTTCCATTTTTCCATTTACACTTTCTATTCTAGCGTACTTTACACAGTATTTTTACATACATACATATTTGACTACTTAATCATTTTCTTCGTGCAGGTCTGTTGTATGAGAAACAAGATGACTAAAACTTGTATTGGCTAGCCATCCCCTTTTGTGCACACTTTGGTATCTACCAAGTGCTTTCCATTTCCCCCTGTAGGGATGATTTGGTTACAATGTCAGAGTGTGGTTGGTCCTCTCTTGGGGCCACATTCTCCTTTCATGGTCATCGCATGCACCCCCAAAGAGGGGGGGGCATCATTGAGGTTTTCAAATAACACAGTGTATCTACACCGGTTCACACACATCAAGTGAGTTTAGATCAACATATGAAATCCATACACAGTGGCCTTAACAAGACATGGTGTCCTTCGGTAATTTTGCAGAGTGGTCAACTGCTCAGGGGTTACAGTGGGTGGCATCTCTACACTTCTTCGTCCGGTGGCATAGGATCACCCACAAAACCAGTGTAGTATAGATATCTCTTCAACAAATTTCAGCAGAAATGGTTAGAGTTGGAGGACACTGATCATTTCCTCCTTACACTTCTTCAGCCAAGATGGCACAAGATCGCCTGAAAAACTCGCAACATCAAAAAATATTCTTCTACACCCTTTTTCTCGACATGGATCAAGTGCACATGTTCCATTTTTCCCTTTACACTTTCTATTCTAGCGTACTTCACATTTGTGTTGTTGGTTGACATACATATTTGACCACTTGATCATGTGCTTCTTGCAGATCCATTGTATGCAGAAACATCATGATTAACACTCATATAGGCTAACCATTTATCTTTTGTGACACGCCTTAGTATCTACTATTTTCTCTGCCTTTCCCCCTGAGAGGGGTAGATTCCCTGGTTACAGGGTCAGAGTGCAGTTTGTCCTCTCTTGAGGCCACATGCTCCTTTCAGAGTCATTGAAAGCACCCCTAAAGAGGGTGGAAAAATTGAGAAATGAAAAATACAATGAGAAAGGAATAATGACACTAAGGAAAGAACACAACCCCGTAGTGTGTTAGGCATCAGTTCCACGAATTTGAGACATAAAGGTCCTTAACAAGACATGGTGTCTTATCAAGGACACACTAGTCCTTCTTGGTCGTATCAAGATTGCCTTACAAGGTTGGTTGACAGTGAGAAATAGGCATCTCTACACTTCTCTATCCAGTGGCATAGGATCACCCAATGAGCATGGAATCCAGTGAAGCACAGAGTCTCTCTTCAACAAATTTCAGCAGATAGTAGTTAGAGTTAGAGGACAAAGTCCACATACTTAGTTAATCATCTACCAAGTATTAAGCCAGGGTGGGAATGAGATCATACTATGAAGGAACTCATGACAGTATTAGGATAATCCTAATCTACAAGCAGTATAACATATTTTGTCCACATTAAGAAATCAGGTGAACACATGTTCCAATATTCCATTTAAACATTGTATTCTAACGTACTGTGTACACAACATTTTTACATACATACATATGTGACTAAATAGAACAACTTTCTCCTAGTAGGTTTGTTGAAATGAAGAAATGAGAGATGAAACAAAATAGATAGATGGCAACAACAACAAATACCATTACAATGACAACCACATCGCGATGGTCAATCTTCTCCAAGAAGCAGTTACAAAACTACTTGCACCAGTCCTTAACCACACACATGCAACAACCTACACACATGTTCTATTAACTAGAGTTCCCTCATGTCATACAATTTTTACAAATGTTTCATCTTTAGATATCCACACTCCTCCACATCATTTAATTAATTTGGCATTCCATAATTCTAGTCCATCGACGCACTTTCTTCTACACTTTGGCATGAACATCTTGGTATGCTTTTCTATGCTACTTTCTGTTATTCATTTGTTTGCTCACCAACATAAAGTGCGGTTTGAGAGAATGTATGCACAAATATTGCCTCTTAATTGTGACAATATTTCAACCACCATCTTATACTACTATTGTGAGAATGAGTTCGTTTCAAGTGTACAAATTCTCCAACAAATATGCCCCCAAATTCATGATTTTCTTGGTTTTATGTTGCGTAGGTATCTTAGCCAAATTCCAACGAGTATTCATTTTTGTAATTTCGTTGAGAATTGCTCAAGATACGACCCATCTGATTTTCTAGGCAGCTATTTTGGGATTGCCAGCCCTGATTTACAGGCTATTACACGCGGCTGGATGATTAATTTCTGGTAGCTTGACCCTGGGTTCCATTGGTAAAACTATGGGTTCGCTGACCTATGCTTAGCCTCTTTGCACTCCTCTTTGGGTATCTTGGTAGCCGTTGGTGAATCTTTATCTTTGTCCTCAGGCCACCATTGTCACTACTTTGTAATGCGAGAAACCACCATACCTCTCCGAGCCTGTGCTATAACTAAAAAACTGTATTAGACCATAATGACTCACCTGCACTTAGGCTCATTCAAACGCTATCCACACCCTATCAAGGTTCTTCCATCTACCGTGTTGACCATCGCAGGGTTCTTTCATTAATGTGTGGGCTCGGTCCATATAGCACCATACATGCAAGCGTGATGAAAGATCTGCATCACTCGACATTGGCGAGTTGAAAGGAGGAGGGATTCAAATTCATTTGATTATGTGGGATGCAAGCATCGTCCCTTGAACCGCTCGGGCCATCAGCTCGCATTGAACTCACAAAGTGCAATTGGCTTGACCTGCTAGTGCACCTAGGGCACGACAGCCCGATGAATTCTCACTGACCATAACTACAGTCTAGGTCCGTCATTGTAGCGCAGCATACCTCTGAAATAAGTGGATCGACCTCTTCGGCATCTGAGGTCTTTCCATGACCCCTTATTCTTCAAGCACAACTGAGTCTCTTAGGGTGCCATAGGGTCATCTGGTGAATCCAATGTGAGCTCGGCCAAAGAGTATTCAAAGTGCACTTAGCAATCATCTTTATGAATATGCCATTACGTTTGAGACAGATTTATATTGCCTCTCAGACGTAGTCTGCCCGTGAATCTAGACTCAGATGGCACCTTGCACAAGCACCCTCAAACTTTCTACACGACTGCACTCATGTTGTTTCTTTAGTTTAATTGCTAAATCCATCCTTTGTAGGGCCTCAATGAGTGTTCATAGTGCACTAGCTCGACCTCCAACCGCATGCATACCAGTTTAATCTAGTGTGGCCTGATAGTCTCCAGTTATCAGCTAAGTCTTGGTCTTGTTGTTACCTCTTGCATTCTAGGGTTGCTATTTCCATCAAGCTCGAACCCCCGCTCCTAATTAGCTCGTTGAGATCATCTTTAGAAATAGCTTGGTTTGATAACATGACCCGCTTGTTGGTTTAGATGCATGACTTGGTATTTACAACATGATCAATTATGTAGCTTCCTATTCAGATTAGCACGAAATACCCAAATACCCCATTGCGGGAGGTCCCGCTTAGGGTCATATGAAGGAGCTCGCCTGCATTAATATAACTTGGCCAAGTTGTAAGTAAACCCACAACTTTTAACCTTGTTCAGACCAACGCACTCTAGCCTGATTACAACCAGAGTGATTGGAGGTGTTTCTAGACCAATGTTCTTGAATACAACTTCTCAATTCGTCTCCCTGAAGGTGAGAGCTCTATGTGAATATAGACTTTACAGGTAACATCTAACCTGAAAATTCATCAGGACCGCATTCCTGGCCGACAACACTGCATTCACCCTCTCTGGCTTCCTCTATGGCCTGACCCTTCATGCGAACTTTGTATCCAAAAATTTGGTTAAGCCCTACCATAAATACATATTCGAGCGTTTCTTACCATTGTTGGCATAATGTTACAGGTATGCCGTATGAGAAATGAGTATGGCAAATGTCTTTGCAACCTCATCGATGACATCGACAACGACAATGACCACACACTGCGATGAGTACTTGCGAGACATAGACCAGGAAAGTACACCACACACATGTAGCAACTACACATGTGTTGTTCTCTATTAGTTCACATAGAACTCATCATTCTTTTTACAACTATGTTTAAGTACACATGCTTTAGAATCGTTCATACTCCTATTAGATACTATTCTTATACTTTTCAAAGCTAACCAATTTTTGATTCTGAGTTAAATCGACGTACATGATTCGATAACCCTACATCTAAAAATGGGGCACACTTGTAGGATCTACTTCAATCTTTTCACATAGCTCGCTCAGGCCAAGCATAAACTGAGGTAGACATGGTAGACACATATATTCACATATTTTAGATATGTGTATTTAGCCCGGTCATATATTATTATATAGTTAAGAAGGTTATTAAGTGTTCATAGTAAGGATTACATCCCCTTTGATATAAGTTCATCATTAAAAATTAAAAATTCATCTATGACAACATTCTTGCGTACTTTCTGATGGAATTGATTACCCCATTTTCTAACATTCCCCGAAATTCTAGCCCTAAGTTATGAGCGCCCCATCTTATTTACAAGGAAATGATGCCCGAGTTCATCATTATAGATCACATATTACATGTTCAAATATGACATTTAGCCCCTAGATTCACATAAACTTTCAGACAAGTTCATTTCAGTTACGCCTATTGGTCATATTTTTCTTTTCACACTAGTCATGGACGTATGTTGGGAAAAATTCTGCGCAAGCTCATTTTATTTTTTGAGTAGCCTTTTCAATATAAAGCATATTGGACCATTTTAAGTGGTCATAGGTGATTGCATACTATCAAGTTACTTTCAGTGGCCATCTAATGATGCATCACATATGCACCATCTCTGCAAAAACCTAATGGATGGTACACCTATACTTCCTAAGCTAGGAAAGTTTGCATGGCTATATACATTTGTCTCTAGAGGAGGAGGGATTCCAATGATTTATACTTCTACTATCTACATCTTATAGTGGCCCAATGATAGCACACATATTTCTCAAAGTCTCAACTGACACGAATGTGCACCTAGGTACACGATATACACATTTTTACCAGTGGCATTATGGATGCTAGGGTCCGTAATCTAGTGCATTGGTTCAGTGACTAAGTACGCTGGTTTGACTCTCTCAATGATCAAGTGAATGATACATTCTTCTTCTTCATGTGCCCAAGGTTGGTCATCACTTGAGATATTATCTGGTGTAATCCAATGTGAAAGCACCTAGAGTACTAATGGGGGAAATCTCAATGACCGTGCACGAATTTCAGGGTTATAACATATTTATACTATTTCGAGTTCAATATGTCCATTGCAAGTACTAGGTCACCTTCATGGACGTTTATTTCACTCCGAGAGCACCTCACATGTTGATTTTATATCATTATTGAGCATCTAACAGGGCACATTTACCACGTGGTTCGTATGCATTTTCACAGTTCCAGATTCCAGATCATATAAAAACATTCAATAGGTCTATGTCAATTAGCTGATTCTATGATTCCTTAATGGGAAGTCTTACATTCTAGGGTTGTTCTTTCCATTTTGATCAAATCATTTTCAATTACTATATCAAAGGGGGAAATTATAGTAACCAAATTATTTGGTCCTGTTGGCGCATGGAAATATCACTTTAGCCATCTTTATTCTAACAAGATATCACATTTAGTCCTATTATTTAGACTAACATTAAATACCTCTAATTCTCTTTCACATACCTTAAGTCCACTAGGTCATACCTATTCTCTAGCTTAACACTTCAAAAATCATTGTAAACTTTACAAAATACATCTATTTAATATCTGAAAAATACCTCGTCTCGAGTCTAATTCTGACTTCATCCTAGATAGATTCATGGGACATCTAAGGTGAACTTCATCATGACCGCATTCCTAGCCGACAACACTGCAATCACCCTCATGGCTTCCTCTATGGCCTTCCCTTCCCGAACCACATCTGAAAATGGTTAGCCCTACCAAAATATGGGCTACATCCACATGTAAACAATATGGGCTACACCAGATTTAACGTGGTTCACCCAGTATGGGCTACATTCACAAATAAACAATCCAATCTATTATCCAAAGCTTTCAGAAGATATATAATGAATATTTAAAATCTTCCACACCTCTCACGATGTACAATACTTTATTTCTCTCAAGCTTCTCCTTCTTCTCCAAGGATTCTCTCTCATAATTATTTTCACAATAATCACTAACTCACTCTTCTAACCCTAGCTTTCTATCTTATAAATATCTTATACAAAGTTATGGCACTTAGCCATGAAATTACAATCAATAGATTACTTTAATACTAAAATTAGATCTAACTCCCATGAGTTAGATAAAACACTCATGCACAGGTAACCGATGTTGGTTAGCCCTAACTGATGAGAGTTCCTACTTGTCTGACTGATTTTGGTCACAAGTGACTGATGTCGGTCCCTTCATAACCAATTCTGGTTACTGTGTTTTCCAAAAAGTTGATATAGCATGCTAAACTAAAGTAATTGAGCTCCACGTCTCAACATTTCCAATAATCATCTTTTCAAATACAAAAGTTAGCTTAGTCGATCTAGGTGTTAATTTGGGTTTAATTGAGTGGGAAAACATTTGAATGGATGTCATATAAACATATCCATCATTATTTATGAGGGGTATCTAGGAGTCACATATCAAATGTGCACTCTAAAATATCATTGAAAAAATCATTGAATCACCTTTCCCATAGAACACACTAAAGAAAAGCTACTCAAATTTTGAATGCATATCTATTGTTTCCCTAGATCACATCTCAAAGCACTACAACTAATCCAAGGTTCAATTACCAATTGTTGAAGGCCAGATTCAGGGATCCATCTTACTTAGTTTTTATGTTACTCTCCATCTCATCATAGAATTGGGATAACTATATGTGGTTTTATTCATCTTTGTAGTATTGGTACATAGTAGAATACTCATTACATCAATGGGGGTGTGGTGAGTTTAATCAACCATACAGACTATTTTTTTAGATCAAAAATGGAGGACAATATTTATAAATGTAGAAAATAGTCAACATACGTATTTAAACACAAAAATAGTGTCCAGAGACAAAAAATCATATCCCAAAATTAGATTCTAGCTTAGGCCGCTAAATGACACGTTTATATCTCCCTAAATCGGTTCATCCATTAACCAATCCCCTATCCACAAAACTTATCCTTAACACATTTCCAAGTTCCCAAACTTTATATAAATCTTAATGATAGTCTACATAGCTCCCTCATCTGATTTCAGTTCATGTCACACAATTTGATCTCAAAAGAATGATGGCTTCTTTATAAACCCTAAATCCTAATTGCATTTTCACTATCATATATGTAACATGTTGAGAGATCTAATATACTTACATATTGTAGGAATGCCTGATTTATTATCTTGTTTTTCTTAATTTCATTATGCAAAAAGTAATATATATTTAAGAATATAAACTTATATTTCATATTAAATGACCTTGGTTGGGAAAATAAATATGAACCCCCAATTGGAAATACAACATAGAAGAAAAAATATTCATCATGAAGATTCCAAACAAGATACAATAGAGAGATGGGAGGGGAAAGAGGAAACAAAGTAGATACATGTTTGTTTATGTTTAATGTTGAGTAGAACCCGTATAGGGGCATTCAAACCCTAACATAGTGCTCTTATAATTCCATTGTTCATAATAATAATTTTTTTATATGTAATAAAAATTGCAGGAGCATTCCATATATACTCAACTTCTTGAGGTCAAGCCAAGAAAAATGATCCAAGGATGATGTAGTATAAGTGGCCAGTGATTTAGGTGTGTGAGATATCTAAGCCTTGGAGGATATTCCAACCTATAGTAAAAATGATCTTCTACCCTAAATTTTTCATTCAAAGAGGCAAATTGGAAGAACACATAATTACTCCAATAGTTGGTCTCAATGAGATCCATGTACCATAGTTCTTGATCAATGTAGGTTTCTAAAAATAGAGAAAAGTTGTGTTAGATCACCTGAGTGATTTTTTTTTCTTTTGGGTTGGTTTTGTCCATAGATGGTCAAGCCAAGCATGTAAACAACTGAAATACAATATGAGGTTAGACATGAGGATGAAAGATGGCTCAAATCCTAATGTTGGCTTACAATCATCTAAGGTCACAGATTTTTTAATTGAGTTGTGTTTACACCCTAATAATATAAGATTAGTGCATTTATTTATAATATTAGGATGTAAGGGTTTGCTACATGGGATTATTTTGAATTGATTAATTAACATTAACTATGTACATTCAAAATAACCCGTTAATACTTATAACTAGGCTAAAATGATAGGATGCTTTCTTGAAACATGTGAAGGGATAAGTAATTATCTACATAAAGAGTTATAAGGTTGATTTGGGTGTGTATATTGAATGAAAAGATTGTTCTAGATCTATATGTGCTTTGTCTCTCAAACTACAACTAAAAGTTGCTCCTATTTTGGACCGTACAAATACTATATAGTATTTACCTATAGCATATGGTTTTGACCTCTTATGTACAGTCTTAGATGTGTGCAAAGTTGGACTCTAAAACTTTCTTTGTGGGTGTGAGTGACTTTCATGACCTTCACTTTGAAACCCTAGGTGTCACACATTTGCGAAACAATCTAAATGATGTGATCCAAACTCAAACCCTAACCATGGGTGGGATACCTTGCAAAAAGGTTAATGTTTTGGTTGAAGTGCAATATATGCACTACATATGTTAGAAGTACTCTGAAGAGGCCTCAAACCACAAGTAATTTTACACCTTGTATAGTATATCTATATGGATGTTACTAGTTTGGAAACTTGATCATTTGACAATGGTTCGAGTGACTTTGCCCTTGCTAAGAGATGGATCTTTGCTCTTTGTATGTTTGATAATGGAGGAAGCTAGATTATTTGACTTGTTTTGAGTGCTTTAGACATTTTTTAGTGGTTGTTGTAGTTGATTTGTAATTACTTAAGGAAGATTTAGGAGAGCCTTTTATTCTTTAGTGTAGATGTTTCAATATGAGCTTATGGGAGTGCCAAGTGATTTATAAAGTGTAACTAACTTAATTATACATGATTCCTTATGTTAGATTTTAGCATTATTATTGACCTAAGGAATTAGAATTGAATCATAAAATGATTTCAAATTGGAAAATGAGTCATTGTATAGAAGGTTCTAGGAATGTATTCCACTATTGTCCAAATACATGCGGTTTTTAGCAAGAAAATAATGATGAAAATATTAAAGTTTAGGAATGATGTCTAGAGTTGAATTATTGTTCTAGTTAATTAATCTTCCCTAGATTAATGATATAATAATGTGTATAGATGAGCAATTCAATAAAGAGAGAGAGATAGATATGCATTGACTGGGCTTATAATGTGAGTATTTGTCTTAAAATAGGACCAAAACCAAACTTGTCATTTCCAAAGGATACATTTTAAAATTTAAGTGTATACATTTATCCCCCCTTTAAGTATGAAAAAAAAATTACATGCTTAAAGAAAAATTTACCTGAGTGTGTACACACACTTTTAATTCACTCATAGTTTTTTTATCCCTTATATTGTTTTCGGCACACTCCATAAAACTTACAACTCAGAGTGTATTCAATGTCCATAGTACAAATTAAATTATAGATCAAATGTAAATTTTTGGCCATTGTGGGTTTGTGTTGTCATTGATGTCAACCCCCATTGATGGAAAAGGGTGTCATGGTGTCATGTGAGTTCACATATGATGATATTCAGATGTCAAACATGTTGATTGTCAAGTTTGGTGAGTTATCATGTAGTCCTGTGCATGGTATATGGTGTTGTGTCATAGTATGAGCTCTTGTGAGGTGATTGGTTTTTGTCATGATGTCATTCATATTCCATGAGGTGTGTTTCAGATGTATATGGATTTGTATGAGGTCAACAAGGTCAATTCATGAGGTTACATGGTTGAGTCAGGTCATTCCAGGCTTGTTTCTAACCTTGGAGCAAGCACAATGAGGTAGAGATGTGAGATTTGGAGATGATTATTCTTTTTTAATCATGGTATCATAATTTTTATGATATACATAGCATGTATGGTGATTTTTAGGTCTTCATTCAGTGATTTAGTGCTTTTATAAGGTCATCGAGAAGCAAGAAGTGAGAAACATTCAGTTTACCACAGATAAGTCACTATGGCTAGATATTTTGAGATGTATTTGGGATATGTGGTGAGTTTTAAAAGTTATATTATGTTTTCATGGTGCTTCATGCCAAATTTCAGGTCAATATGCTAGATATTTTTGAAGAAATACAAGTTTTGGTGAAACCGGGTAAGTTTGAGTGTGATTTTGAAGCAAAGTTGGACCTTCTGATGCTCATTGTGAACTATATTATTTGCATGGGGACTTCATATATTTGGGTTATCTTCTAATTTTAGTTATGAATCTTTCACAAAAAATAATGAGGTGGTTTTATTGTCATGATTTTATGAACGATCGTTAAGAAGGTAAAGTGGTTTGAAACCCTAGTTAAACCCTAGCTAAGAGAAGCTTGCATAAAAGTTATTATATCAGACATTTTTTGATTGGTTCCTCAAAATTTATGATTGGATGTTGTAGATTACTCTTCCAGGTTTCTAGAAAGGTATAGTAGTGCTTGTGACAGTATGTGGGCCCCACCTGAATTTGTTTATTTATGAAGAGTTTCAGTTTGAGGAGAAAGTTGGCAAATGAGGTATAAAATAAATTATTGTTATATGATTTATGTGAGTTTTTCTTGATTTTCAAAGAGGTTTCAAGATATTTTTCTGCAATTTCATGGACAAATGAGCTCCATTCATGTTAACTAGTCAAAGGGTTGTTTTGAGGCCATAAAAATAAGTGTTAAGTAAAATGGGCATATTTAGAGCTATGGGTGGAATTTTGAAATGATTAAAAATGTATTGGAAAGAGGATTCTGATATATTTCCAATAATGTGAGGTTTTTATCATGATGATGAGATTTGATATGGTTTTTAGGTCAGTTTTGGGAAATGAATATATGCTGGAAGTTTTGAGTTGTTTGAATCATAAGATGGATTAGGTGATGTTTGTTATCACCTAGAATGTGAAGAGGGATTAATTTGGAATCCAATGAATCCATTTAGAGTTATTTAATGTTCCTAAAAAAAATTATTAGCTGATATTTGAAAATAAACTTTTGGGCATGTTGATTTGGTGAAGATAAAAGCGAATATGGTTTGAGTAGGCAATTGTTTCAAGGCTTCTAAATTACTTATAAGTTTTCTAAAGGTTATTAAATTTCCATTAAGTGGTTACATGGCATGGTTTGGTTTATTTGAAGTGATTTTGTGGCATAATGAAGTTTCTAGGGTCCTGAAGGGTGTAAGAAACAACAATTTTGAGAAGTATGAAGAGTATTGGGGCTATTAACTGAAATAATCTGATTGGTTGAGCTAAATTACAACCATGTATGAATGTTAAATTTTATTTTAATCATGTGTAATGATTTATGGAGCTTGACTAAGAATGGTTTTAAAATGAGGGTATGTTTTGCATTCCAATGTATGGGTTTTGGTGATTTTTGGTGCCTGAAAGAAGGGTTTTTGCTAGGCCGGCCCATATTGGTCACTTGTAGCTACTATGAAAAATTTACGTTTTAATGATGAATTGGTTGAACCAAATTTGTGTGACCTGACCTCCTTTGGGTTAGAAGAAAGAAAATCATATAAAAGTGATGTTTTGGCTCATTTGGTGAGCTAATATTGCATAGGGGAGTAGTGCGACCTAGAGGAGTGTTGTTTGTAGGTATGAGGGTAGAGTTTGAGAGCTGATCAGATTTGTTTCAGGTTGAGGATAGTTTGATAGCATGTGTGCAAGAGATTAGAAGAAAAACAAGGTGAGAAGGAAGAAGATAGAGTAAGATTGAAGACCTAGGGTTTGTGAGTTGAATAAGTGGTCTCCATCAATTGTGGCAGCAGAAAAATCAAAGATAAAAAATATTTAGGTGGATGAGTTGGTGTTTTGTCATAATAGGGGGTTTTATCCTCCTTATGGAGTGTATGGTTCACTAAATTAGGGGTTGGTGCTCCTTATAGAGTTGGTGCTCTACTAAAATAGGGGTTGGTGCTCCTTGTGGGGTTGGTGCCTCACTAAATTTGAAACATGGCAATATAATGTTTTTGTTTCGGCGGGTTTTCTTCCCCATGATGGTTTCCCTCTTAAATCTTGTGTTTATGAGCTCTCTTGCATGTGTTATGGTTTTATGAATGCATTGTGCACACATAATATGATATGGTTGAATGCATGTGAATGGATGAATGTTCTTGACTGCTGAAACTAATGGTAACTGAAATAAGGAATTTATAGGACTGATTCACCCCCCCCCCCCCTTTTAGTTAATTTTTCTTCCAACATAAATAATGCTAGTAACTAATAAAATTAAACTTATATATATATATATATATATATATATATATATATATATATATATATATATATATATATATATATATATATATATATATTAGAGCAAATAGATGTGAAACATGAAAGGAATACACATGTTCATTTTTAGAGGGAGAATCACTTGTTCTTTTTGTGATTTATAGATTTGGATATGTTTCTGAAATACCGGATCATTATAGGTGATTATTCCCTAATTGTGTTGAAGGAGAAACCAAAATAGGAGATGGAGTTGAGTGTATATGACCCAACACCAAAGAGTAGAGGTACATAAGCACCTTGTTAAGAAGAAAGAACAGTGTATAAATTTTTTAGTAACCTTGATATTTTCCCACATAAATGTAAAAGATGAGAGGATGAACAACCTATGAAGAACTTAGCCACTATGATACCTTCTAAAACCCACAAACCACACTATTACAGTGGATCTAGGCCCAATTTGTAAAATAAACCATAGTTGAAATAGAATGTATGCACCATGCCCCTACTACATGTTTTATAACTTAGTATGAATATGTAAATTATGAATAATGTAAAGGAGAAGAAATCCCATCCCCCCAAGACGTGTTCATGTAATTTTATTTGAGTAGTGTGATGGAGAAGGAAGGAAGTAATCATGCCCCATGTATAATTCTCTAAAATATTTCATCTATGTCTAAATATGTGCTAGAAGTCTGTAAATAGATGTAAGAATTTAAAATTGTTCTATTTTTTTACGATTTTCCCCTAGGTCAGAAATTTCTAGTATGGTCTGAACTATAGTACAGTCTCACCCTCAAGCATATAATTCTGACTAGTGAGAATTTCTACCACTTTTTGTATCTATAACTATTTATGAAAATATGGACCTTATAAAAAATTATGGCTATACGTTGTAATCTATAGGTATGAATTGATGTCAAATATACCCCAATGAGCACCCCCTCTTTTGAGGTGCATGTGATAAATCATTTGAGTGTATTACTCAAAAGAAAAGATGTGTACTATGTCGAATAATTTGTAGTGGATCATGTAGAAGGATGTAGTAGTGGTCACCATTGGCATCCCATTATTATAAAAGGGTTGTGAAAGAAGAGGGTTTTGAATGGTAGAGACCATGACACACAAATAAAATAATACACAACACGCAACAAATAAGAGTAAAAATATTATATATGTCTAGAATAAAGTAAACATAATAATGAATGAATTTTCAATCAAACTAATATAAACAAATAACATAGAAAATAACCACATTAAAGCATAAAGCCACAAACATTAGACACCCATGGTGTCACAAGGAAATCACATAAAAGGTACTTAGGCCACATACAAAGAAACAATTGCATACAAGATAGGTATGGAACCATAAACATGGGACACCCATGGTGTCGCAGGACAATTAAGGTGCTCAAGATGCATACAATAATAAAATAAGTGGTCACAACAATCAAGTAGGGAAACAATCAACCAAAACAAGTATAGTCAATAGTGATAGTGAAAACATATATAACAAGATAGATTAACATTACACAATACACGTGTTAGTCATGTTAGCTCAAAAATTACATATACACCATATAAGTAACTGAGCATTAGGAAAAAGTAGAAAGTAATTTTAATGTAACAAAAAATCCTAAATAATGTAGTATATCCCCCCAAAGATTAGTGTCATTGGGGGGGACTAAGCCAAATCTTGTCATTGTGTATCAATCTATGTTTATCGTATATCAAGCTTAAGATACCTCATAAATGCATGTATGTAAGGAGAATATAGATAAATATGTTATGTATCAAACCAAAATGAATAAAAACACATGTAAAGAAATAAGCTAGCCAATTAATTCATAAACATAACTATGTATAAAAATAGAGGTCACAACAGAGCTATATGATAAGATCCTCATCTAGAGGTAGGACAAACTCACAGGGTGAAGGAGGATTGGGCCTTACATACGTCATAAGGGAAGAAGGATGATCTTGCATAAGATGTGTAGGATCCAAAATATGTGTTATAGGAGACTAAGGATGGAAAGACTCATAATGAGTAGTATGTGCACAAGGAGGCCTGATATAAGGCCAAGGGGGGATAGAGCCACTAGAAGTAATATGCATAGTACAAAAATTAGCATGAGGTATATGAGATGAAGAGCCACTAGAAAAAGTATGTATGATATAATACCTAACATGAGGCCCGGTAGTTAAAAAATCACTAGAAGAAACATGTGCACTAGAAGACCTATCAAGAGGCATAGGGAGAGAGTCACTATAAGAAACATGTGTGGATGTAATAGGCATAAAAGTAGCAATTGTACCTTTCTAACTAAGGAACTTAGGCATTCGGGCCTCATATGACACACTACAAACCATGAGAAATTGTTGATTGTAAATGAGATTAACACATTGATGTAATATGGATGGCATAACCTTAAAAATACGTAACCAAGGGAAACCTAGATGCGTATCACATGAGTTAATAGAAGAAGTAACCAAAAATGCAATAGCCATAATAGTAGAGAAAACTATGAGAGGGATACAAATATGCCCAAATTTTGTTTGAGTATCGAATGTCACTTGTTATTTAGCATATCTAATGGAACAAAGTAACATAAAATTGTACATATTATGTTTAGTTTGACTATCAATCAGAACACTATGTATAAGATGTTGGCCAACAAAAGCATGAATTGAAAGTGTATTTGAAACAAGATCATGAACCATATCTTATCATCAATCAAAGTGGCATAGTATTAAAAATACCGATCATAGAGTCAAATGTATGATCATGAGGAGGTAGGTGTATACCATGATGAGCATGGTGCAATTCCAATTAAGCATTATTAGTGTTATGATCAAGAAGTGGGTCATAATTTTTTTATAGCTTTACATTGTCAATAGTAGGCTTGAATTGTTCAGTGGGCATGTATCATTCAATACAATTTGCATCAATAAGGTCTTGTATATCATTATAAACTTTAACACATCGATTAGTAGAATGGCCAACACATGTATGATAATCATAATAGGCATTAGCATTGAAATTATTATTGTGAGGCTCGCTTGCATCGACCTCAAGTGGTGGAGGGAGAGATACATGATGTGCACAAGGAAATGGTGTGAATTTATGAAAAGGATCTTGTAATTGAAGCTTTGCACGTTATGATACAACATACAATACAACTTTATCATCAAGCTTATTGTCATTGGCTTTTCCTTTCAAAGTAAGTTTTCCTTAAACTTGAAAGCATATGTGTTGGGAACATTGCTAACATAATTGATCTTGTTCATGATTAGGATATTAGATTCATGCTCTTTTATTGTATGTCATAATTGATCAGATTAGTAGAACATGTCAATGATAATTGATTATTGTAGAGGGGTAAGAAGGCTTTGTGATGTAAGTAGACCTCTTATAGGTCTCTTACACTAGGTCTTCTAGGTCTCTTCTAGGCGTTATAGCTTTCTTGAATGATTGTGATAAATTCAACATAGCTTATAGTGTCTTCTAAATAATTTTAAGAGACTTATTAGTCTCTCATTGATGTTATCCTCTTCAATGTAACTGAATTTTCCTCTTGAAACTTGAGCCTTTATCAGATTTGGCTATTGCTTGGATAATCCCACATGTTTCTTCTAACAAGGCTTCTTCACTATCCTTCAAGACTCTTAAGTATCCTTAAAATGGTAATATAATTTCCAAATTAATACTAACCTCTTAAGGTTTCCTACACATTCCTTGATGATACTACACTCTTAGTACAACAATACATCCTTGTGTCATGTTTGCAACTTCATCCACATACGAAACAAGTTCTTTATTCAAGGCTTCTTGATATAGCCTACACTCCTTCCTAAAAACAATTTGGATTAAATCATGAACTTGAGGGTTTCACAGGGATTCTTATGACTAATTAGGTGTAAAACACCTCAATTCAAGGGCTTTTTCATTCTTCAAGACTCTCAAAAGCATAATATTCCAAAAAGGCTACTAGACCTTCAACTAGGCTTTAAGACTCTTCTATGGCATTGGGATTTAGTCACTATTTTATATAGCTTAAAAGACATATATACATTAAATAACATCTTACAAATGAAAAACAAGAAGTTACATACCTTATTTTAAACTGTGACTTTAATAAAAGATGGAAAACTAACTCTTTAGTCATGTTTTAAGTTCTTCTACAGGTATGCAGAAAACTCAGTCATCAATATATTTTTGTGTAGATATTATAAAGGCTTGAAACCACTTCAAAAAATTTAAAAACATTATCCTTCAACTCTATAAAATTTCATAATGATTCAATGATTATTTTGGAAGATATTTAACCTTTGGTGAGGGAAATCCCTCAACTAGACATAAATCCACAAATCTACGAAACACGGTCCTATATATCTTCATATTAAAAAATCTTCAAGGATTTAAACCACTTGGAATAGTTGATAAACACATACAATCATCTACTCACAAAATTTCAGATGATTTTAGTGAGTTAGCAAGATATTCACCTTTTTGTAAGTTTAACCCTTTTAAAACCCTCACTATCAAATCTGTAGACTAAGTTTTTAGGTTTTGCACAGTAAAAAAACCTATAAATTCCATTAATTTTCTCATAAATTCTTATTATCCCCTAAAACATACTCTCAAATTTTCATAAGGTTTTGTCACTTAAAACTCAAATAAATGCAAAAATAAGCTCTCAAACTCTAGACTAGGGTTTATAAGACAACAAATACCCTGTTTTGGATTTAATTTTTATTTGGTGACCAAATTATCATATTAATACCTCAAATTTCACCTCAAGTACCCATTATCACTTTTCAACATCTTCAAATCATTTTTTTTCGATTTTAATCCCTAAAGGCTCTCAAACTCAATTTTCTAGGACTATAAAATTCTATTATGCCCTGTCTCAGACGTGTAACTTGCATAAACACCATAAAAGCATGAAGTGAAATCAAATAACTCCTTATAATATGAACTCACACATTTAATGATGTCAGAGAAGTATCAAAATCATAACAAAATTCTCCTTTTATTCATATGTCTTCAACATGATACACACCCCTATATACTATCACCAACCTTCATATTATACCTAGAGACATTCAACCTTCTTCAATTACATACAAACCTCTTATTCTCCCCTTCTCAAATGAAACGATTTCATACTATTATTCCTCCAAATTTATTTATGAAACTTATAACTATACTTTAGTTTCTTAACTGAAGATAATGAGGTTACTCGTGGTTTGGGTTTATACATGAGTTAGGTGATCAAGTATTACAAAAATGGGATACTAAAGACTTGGAAAAAATCATGGGATTTTGAGAACTCAAAAGGACATGGACATGCCCCCTAGACCTCCTAAACCTATCAAATTAAAAATTTGACATATTTACATAATTACATTTTATTATATCATGATGCTCTTGCATTAATTTGTGTAAATAGATATTGAAGCTCACTATCTTTTATAACAAGTATGAGTTACAAATATATCGATTTACATGTTATCTCTATTTTAAACTTTCTAAATTTAATTTTTTAAATACATTTGAGAAGTAAAATCCTATATCCATATACGACACTATGGTTTATTAAATGAACGTCAGGGTTTAATGACACGTGACTTCCTATAACATTATAATTTGTGATCCCATGTGATTCTACTTTTCTTCAAGTGTTGGACTAATTACTATGCCCCAAGACTCCCAATTTACTTTTATTTTTACTCTTATAATTGTACATGTTGGGTTTTCTATGTCCCCCAACCCTTTTGGAATTTCTAATTAGGAAATTTATGCCCCTAACCTTATTCTAATTAGGGATTTGATCGCCCTCAATTCTTCTTGGTTTCAACTACATTCTTTGTCTCCTTGTGCCTTTCCAAGGGGGTGTGATATTCTACATCGGTAGGGTAGAGTTGGTCCTACACACACAAGTTTACTCATTCCTTTCTCTTTTCTATTTTTCAAATTAATTTTCAATATAATCAGAGTTAAATTTTTAGTTTTCATTATATGGAAATTAACTACACTCTTGTGTTGCACATTGTGCTCTTGGAGTCATCTTGTGGACAGTCAAACAATTCAACAATAAAGTAATCAATCAAATACAAAGTGTGTCTAAAAATGCTAGTAAATTTCCCTTGAAAGCTATCAAATTTAATTTATTATCTTAAAAGGCGTAAATGTGGAAACCTAAATCTGGTAATTATGTGCTTGAAATTAATTATTTGACCCATATCCCTTAATCATGACTTATGTGCACAAACATAGCATAAACACATTATCCAACACTCTCTTAAGGCTTAAATATACTCCATATTATCTCACTATGTTTCTTAAAACCCTATAGGAATAATCTCATTACACATAAACATCATACATCTCTTGTCATAATTTTTTATATCTCTAATTTCTACATTCTACATCCATGAACACTACCACGAGGATCTACATAGAACCACCACAAGGTTATGTTTATGTTCAACAGTTATATCTGTAGTGGGCTAACAATTAGATTTTCTTATGTTTATCTTATATCCACTTTGTAGTTGACCTTAGTAAGAAATCACATCACATGGAACAGTATAAAAGCAAGTTAGGTGCACTCATTTACTCACCTAACATTCTTAATATATCCTCTAGTAATATCTATCAAATCTTAATAAAATGAGCCCATTCCCTAAATAAATAGAAGACATTAGGAATAACCTATACACAAGTCTTAAACACTTTAAATTAGGTTAAGAACAAACCACACCAAGTTAAAATCATCTCAAAGTCAAATTAAACACATTAAAATACTTACACTCCAAAGGGAACTTCAAGGGGGTTTCACTCTAATGAATATTAATCTACAAGTAATCTATTTTAGCACTCTATGTTGATGCTCTATTCAATACTCACAAAGGGTACATTTGAATTATACCTAGTTATCTTGTTATTGTTGGTGTGGGGTACTTACTTTTTCATCCCGGGGCATTGTCCACATCACTTGGTGAGTCATCTCACTTAGGTGAGATCATAGGTCATAAGTGTCTTAGGGGTATGACAGATTCTATCATAGATTTCGTCATACACATCAGTGTATGTCAGTACATCATATAGGAGCTACTTTCCATTTCTGGAATGTAACGCCTCTTCTCCCTTATGGATGTATGATTGGTCTTGCATTGGGAGTTATAAAACAATCCTATTTGTACCCCCTTTTATGATCTATGAGAATGATTAAACCTTTTTCTTTTGCATGCACATTTCACGGTTGAATACTTGTTTACTACATGGAACTTTGTCATGTTGTTGTTTGAGTGCAACTCGATTGATGTATGTGTCATATCATTTGATCCTCATTCTCACATTCTCTCACATGGTATCAGAGCACATTGTTGGGATTTATATCACTCTCCATCTTTTGTTTTCTACTACTCTCGGTTTTACGTTCGTACTAGTTACTTGTGTAAGCCTCGTAATCATTTTCCCATTTGAGCTTTAATTGCATTGATTTGGTTTTATCTCAGTTTTCATGGAGTTTTGTTGGTTTGTGGGTTGTTTATTTGTGCATGTGTAGGTTGCTTTTGGAGTTCTAGGCAGGTGTTTTCCCACTAGATTTGGTTAGATGCAACTACATTTGGTGGAAAATATTCTTTTGGAGGTATTTATGTTTTTTATTGGGAATATTTTCAATTTAGAAATTTTCTATTATTTGTATATCTACCTCCTTCCCTACCCTAGCTCTCTCATGCATTGTTATGTTTGTGCACCTCTCCTCACCTAGCTCCCTAGCTCCCTCTGATATCCTCCTATGCAGCTAGGTCAAGCTCTATCTAGCTCAGTGAGATCTATCCAGCTTAACAAGCTTTGTCTTGGGTTCCACTTCTTGTTAGCTTGCCCCAACAAGTTTGATTCTTCTAGTGAGTTGTGTCTCCTTGTTGTGACTTGGGTTTTGTTTTGACTCAGTGAGTTGGTCTCTTAACTTGGCATGTTGTCTTTGGCTTGTTGGTTGTTGTTGTGTGAGCTTGTGTTGGTGTTTAACATTGGTTAGCTCAGGCTTGTTTGCTTACGTTTGAATATGAATCCATTTTTCATTCAAACCCGAGTTGAGAACCCTGTGTTTGACCTTTTTTGTCCTCACCTATGATTTATTGTTGCATCCTTACCTACCCTGAATGTTTTGTTCCCCGCTACTTGAATCTTGCTTCAAACTCACGTCTTGTGTTTACCCTATTACGTGTCATTTGACCTCGAACCCACTTGGAACCTTGGTTGTGTTGCCTTGTTCTATTTCTTCCCCTTTATGCATTGTGTTCAAGATGTTAGCCCTTACCATTACATGCTCTCCCCATCCAATCCGTTGCTTTCCCAAGAGTTACCCTACCTCTGCACACCGATCAAGAATCTCTCTCATCCCTTGACATTATCTACTCCCATGCCTGAGTTCCATGGGGTGTCCTCACTTAACCTACCTTGCCTTGTCTACCTCGGGCTTACCAAGCCCCACGTGGCTTACCTGAGACATCTTGACCCCTTTGACTTTTTTTTTTAAATTCTTCCCTCCTTTTTTAAAACAATCCCGCCCTTTATATGTGTGTGTGTGTGTGTGTGTGTGTGTGTGTGTGTGTGTGTGTGTGTTTTTTTAACCTTAGTTTTTTAAACATAGTTTTAATTAACCTAGGTCCCTTTAACATAGCTTAATCAATTTTAAGTAGGTTTTATTAATTAAAGGAGGTGTATGTTCATTTAAGGTAAGGTCATTAACAATATAATAGGAGGTTATTATTAATCCATAGCCTTGTTTTTAAAATTTCTAACCCATTTTTATTTTTTCATGTCGTGGAAAATTTAAACAAATTGAGTGAATATTATTCCAAATATAGGGTTACTGGCCATTTTTCTGCCGGCCATTTTGTGGGAGTGTGTAGCTTTTCTGGAGTTTGTAGGTCCCGTTTAGATCCCTTTTTGGCATTTTCAGGTGGTTTATTGTGCGTTTTAGAGTCGTTATTGGCATTTTGGGCCCCTTCTGACTCATTTTGGATTCATTTTGCATTGTAGTGTTCTTCTTTGCTTATGGGCTAGTGAGCACATCTGACACAACCCCTTATGCGATGTGAGACGTTTTTTCTCACACCAAACTTTGTTTTCTCCCTTTGTTCCTTACTTACGCCCTTTTGTGTTTGTTTATGTGTTGTTCCTCTACTTTCAACTAAAACTTATTATGGCCTCCACTCTTGCATGATTCATTACCTATTACAAGGTGAGTGGTCAATTGTTTCACGTCGCACGAACACACCTTATTTTAACCAACACACTATTTATAAAGTGCCATAAACATGGGGGGTTGTCATTGTTATTGGGTGTTGAATTGCATACAGACGCATTCTCGACTGAGTTCGGTGTCTTGCAACCTTGCATGTATTCTCACACCCTTCTTTTCTTGCATTATGGATGCATTTTCGGTTGAGTTTGATGTCCATTTGAGTGTGTTTGTCCACTGTGACTCTTTTGCACTTCTTGCTCTTTTCACATATGCACCATGGAGAATTTTTTTCCCAGACCTAAGCTTCATAGGAATGTTGTTACATCACAACCTCCACCTCTTCTTTTTGGTAGGGCTAACTATGTTCTATGGCATTCGAGCATGGTGATTAAACTAAAATGGAAATATAAGGGCCTAATTTAGTTTAATCTAAATGTTATGCAAATAAGTAAATAACATCTAAATAAATAAGGTAAATGACCCAAGCAACTAAGTAGATAAAATATGAAACCCTAATGTGCAAAGAAAGGTTAGAAAGAGCTTAGTTGATTCGATGATGCCCCAGGACTGTTTCGTAGAATAGACCAGATGAACAAAATGTAGGAATGATTGCACAAGAGCTCAAAAAAGGGTAGATCTGAGTTGTCTGAGCAGACTGGGGCACTTGGGGAAGGATGAGGGTGCCTAGGGCACCCTATTCTAAGATCTGAGCACCCTGGTCCATGCAAGAGGTCCAGAAACCAAACTTGTAAGGTCATTAGATAATATGAGGCCTTCGCTTCCTATCCTATGTATTTCACTACACTATGCCAAATGTTGTTGGTAATCAGTTATGAAGAAGAGACCTGTAAAACCACAAGCCAAACATCAAAACCTAAAAAAATATGCATATGAAGGGGTTAGACTGTCCTTAACGACCATAATGGTGGACTTACTAAGTGAGCAGTTCACTATATTTCAGACCCAAATGTAGTTCTAGGTGTGTGTGTGTGTGTGTGTGTGTGTGTGAAAGTTGTGCCCTAAGTGCTCTTGTGTCAGTCACACTTTATGAAGTAGTGAGCTATAACTAGATGTAGAAATGTAATAAATGGTGGATGGAATAGAATAAAATTCCCTTCTACATAGTGTGATGTAGATGAACCAGCCTTGTCCCTTATGATGGAACTAGATGGATGCAACCTTAGGTGATGATAGTAGTGACTAGTGTTTGGTCCCTCATTATGGTCTCATAACTTTATATTTATATAGTTCTCTTGTTCTAATTTCGTAATTAACCCTGAAAAGGTTGACGTCTAAAAATATGGAAAGCTCAAACGGCTAGAAAGTGCCCAAAAGATGGAGGTAAATTGGGAAAAGGATCAGGGTGTCCCGAATGGGACTAGGGTGTCTGGGGCACCCCAATTAGGGGTAGAATGATGCAGAATGACAAAAATAGATTGGGCAAGTATGTGTTGAAGGTAGGCAGTGACGACTAAAAACAAAGTAAAAATCCCAAAGAACATGGGCTAATTAGTAATTTCTTTACTCAAAAACCATATGAATAGTAGTATGAGACCATGACTAAATAATACCCAAAGTGCATGATTTAGTGTCTACACATGGAATGTTTCCTTATTCATGATGAACTTTATCTCGACTTATATGGATGAGTACCTGCCCCCAATGATCTTGTTCAGCTTGAAGACTGGCTTGACACTTGTAGTATGGTCATTGGTCATTTGTTGGCGTATATTTCTAGGCCTCTCCACCATCATGTGGTGTATAATGAGTGTCCTCACACTATTTCGAGAATTCTTTGGTCCTTATTTAGAGAACCTTTAGAGATTGCCATTGTTGATTCTTCCTCTAATACAATTGTTTCCTCTCCTTCATGTGATGATAGTTTTGGTGACACAAACTTGCTTGTTCATATTTCTGATGATGAGGTTTGTTATTCTAGTTTTGATGACAAGATTATTGATGAGGACTCCTCTCTTCCTTCTCCTGGACACCTTTCAAAGAAAGTTGAAACCCCTCTTTTCCCATCAAACATTAGATAGTATTAATCCCAGCCTCATACTCTCATTACATCTACTTCCTTTCAACTTCTAATGTATGAGGCTTCTTGCACTCCTATTCAATTGAGTGTTGATGATTCATACATATTAGAAATTACTCATCTATTTGTTGAGTAATACTTTTGGGATGAGTATCTATCCGACCTTCATTGTCTCTTTGTAGTGCCTACTTGTGCTGTAGCACAAGGAGTTTCTCTTCCTTATATAGGTGTTTTAGAGGATTCTTTTATCTCCATTATTGGGAGTGCCCCTTCTCAAACTTTTGTCACTTCCACTATTTTAGAGACCATCACTAATCCACTTCTTCTTGTGCATCCTCTTTCTATTGTTGTAGGGGTTGTTGTTTTTCCTTCACTTCACTTGGGCACCCTTTCTGTAGATGTTCCCCTCTCACATTATGATAGTTCTACTTTCATGGGATTACCTTCACTTCCCTTGCACATGTTTTCCAAACCCATGTCACATTTTAGTGGACCAAATTCATAGTTCTTTGTACTACTGCCTTCAGTTTCCTTCGTGGAGTGGCCAGACTTCTAGTACTCCATTTTTGTTCTTCCTGAGGGAAGAAACATTGTCCGATGTCGATGGACCTTCTTTAATATATAGGTGGAAGACTACATCATCTACATTCTTCTTGGGGAATTCATAGAGTTAAAGAATTCAAATCTGTTGTACGATTCCTTACCGAAGCCTTCACTGAGGCCAAATATCTTTACTTGTGCTCTCATTTTGTGTGAGGTCCACTGCAGCTTCACATCTTCTTTGGTTTCTCTAGTCTTCTTCCTCTCTTCTTTTCTTCTTCTTCTAGAAAGATTGCAGTTTGTACATGGGCACCTTATCATGCTTTAGTTGTTAGGAACCATTTGACACATCTTTCTTAGGTTGTTTGGGGGAGTCTTCTATCTCTTATAAGTGGATGTTTTTCTCACAGAGTTTTCCTCCATTACTTGAGATTCTTGTTGTACATGGGTACCTCATCAAGCGTATTTGTTTTTAGGAAATAAGGGATAAAATATGCAAAATAATCCCTCACAGAATCGCAATAGTAAAAACTAATATGTAGAAAATATTACAGATCTCATATAAAAGTGCAAAATAATAATAACACAACACAAAGAGAAATTATTTAATGTGGTTTACCCAATTTGGGCTACGTCCACCAAGAATCACTTGCTCAGATTTTATTACAAGGCCACCGCTCTCTCAATAAAATACCTAGATCTGTTTGGAGCTATGCTCAACAAACTCTACAGAATTCACACCTGAATTCATACACATCTACAATGTTACATTAAACCCTACCATATGCACAAAATAACAAAAGTAGACAACTGTTTTAGTAATTTTACAAAACTGTGGGTATCAAAACCATGAGCCAAAACCATCCCATAAACCTATGAGTCAAAAATCCCACCCATAAGAGAAAAGCACATTTCCTGGTATATCAGGCACATTTTTCGAGGCCAAAATGTGGAAAGTGTATAGTTTTCAGCACTTTCACACATGAAAATAGGATCCACAACCTAACAATGTCCCACTTGGAGACTAGTTTTCCTTTGAGCAAGATTCTTAACCCTTCACTAGTTTCCGTGAAGACCAACCAAAGTTGAACACAGCTTCAGTTTTTCCCTTGTGACCACCTTGGTCATCATGTCTACAGGATTCTGACTAGTATGAATCTTCTCCAGCTTCAGCTTCTCTTCCTTTAAAGTTGTCTTGATGAAATGGTACCTAAGTTATATATGCTTCATCCTAGAGTGGAAAGTGGAGTTCTTAGCTAGGTGTATAGCACTCTGACTATCACTATGCACATTTCCTTCCTCCTTCTTATGTCCCAACTCATTAAGTAATTATTGTAATCAAATAATTTCTTTTCTTGCCTCTATGGTAGAAACATACTCAACCTCCATGGTTGACAAAACCACTAGCTTCTGTAGTCGTGAAATCCAACTCACTGTTGTCCCACCTAAACTATAAACATAACCTGTTGTGATCCTCTTGCTATCTACATCTCCAACCATATCTAAATCTGCATAACCACACAAAGTGGTGTCTGATCCACTGTAGTACAAAACTATCCCCATGGTCCCTCTCAAATACTGAAGGATCTACTTTACTGCCTGTCAATGATCTCTACCTGAATCACTCATAAATCTACTCACCGCTCCCACTACATGGGCAATATCAGACCTGGTGCACACCATGAAAGACATCAAACTGCCAACCACTGATGAGTAAGGTACCTTGGACATATGGCTTCTCTCCTGCTCTGTCTTGGGACGCTGCTCCTTTGATAACTTGAAATGGCCTGCCAAAGGAGTCCCGACCGATTTAGCATCCTACTTATTAAACCTCTCCAAGACCTTCTTAACGTAATCTTCCTGAGATAAAGTTAGCTTTTCTTCCTTCCTATCTCGAGATATTCTCATACCAAGGATTTGTTTGGCTGCCCCCAAATCCTTCATAACAAAGGATTAAGTTAGCTGCTTCTTGAGTACTTTTATTTCCTACATGTTTTTACCTGCAACCAACATGTCATCCACATACAGGGACATGATAATATAACTGCCATCCTTAAATTTGTTTATATACACACAATGATCAGAATGACATCTAATATAACCTTGCTCCATTAAGAAGCTATCAAATTTATTATACCATTGACGTGGAGCTTGTTTCAAGCCATATAAGTTCTTCTTCAGTTTTCACACCATCTCCTCTTTACCTTTGACCTCATAACCCTCTAGTTGTTGCATATATAGTTCCTCCTCCAAATCACCATGGAGAAATGAAGTGTTTACATCAATTTGTTCTAAGTGCAAGTCTTTGGCTATAACTATTCCTAAAATAGTTCTAATAGAAGTCATTTTTACTACAGGACAAAAAATATCATCAAAATCTATACCTATTTTATGTGTAAACCCCTTGTTCACTAACCGGGCCTTGTATATTTTCTTGCCTCCTTCTTCCTATTTGACTTTGAACACCCACTTGTTTTGTAATGCTCTTTTGCCTTCATGTAGCTTCACCAAATCCCATGTCTGGTTCTCTATGAGAGCCTGATGTTCCTCATCCATGGCTTACTCCCACTTCTTTATGACATCTACCCGCATTGCTTCATCAAAGCTCTTTGTCTCTCCATTGTCAGTGAGTAATAAATAATAAAGAGAAGGAGAAAAACATTCAGGTTCTCTTCTTACCCTAGAAGACCTCCTCGATATAGGAGTTTGGGGTTCCTGTTGAGGAGGTTCCTGAACTGATTCATGTGTCACTTTTCCATCCGGAAGATCCTCTACCACTGCATATTATTTCTTGGATTCTTCCCTATTTTCCTGTAACTACTGCTTATACATGACTTTCTTATTAAAGACAACATCCCTAGATTGAATGATTTTCTTGTCCTTAATACTCCAACATTTATATCCAAAGTCATCACCACCATAACCAATGAAAGTACATTTTTTTGATTTAGCCTCTAGCTTGGTCCTATCATCCTTGTCTATATGGACAAACACCTCACATCCAAAGACTCTAAAAAATGAATAATCAACTTTCTTAGCATACCAAGCCTCCTTAGGTATGCCTTCATTCAAGGCACTTAAGGGTCCTTTGTTTATCAAGTACACAGTTGTGCTCATTGCTTCTACCCAAAAAGAAAGAGGTAGTCCTACATGTAACATCATGCTCCTAGCACATTCCATTATTGTTTTGTTCATCCTTTTTGACACCCCATTCTACTATGGAGTTCCTAGAACTGTCTTTTGCCTACGGATTCCATTCTTAGAACAGTAATCATCAAATTCATTGCTACAATACTCCCCTCCATTATCTGACTTGAAACATTTTAACTTAAGACATGTTTCATTTTGTACCAAGGCTTTCCATTTAACAAAAGTGTCAAATACATTAGATTTGTTTCTAATACAATAAACCCAAACTTTCCTTGTTGCATCATCAATAAAAGTAACATAATAACTTGAACCCCTAAGAGATGATACCCGAGCCGGTCCCCACACATCAGAATGCACCAGCTCTTTACTCTCTTTCTTTGTAGGTCCAACCTTGAGAAACCTTACTCACTTCTGTTTCCCATATATGCAGTCCTCACAGAACTCCAAACCTATTTCTGTATATCCAAGAAAAACCTTCTTTATGATCTCCATGCCCTTATGGCTCATATGACTGAGCCTATAGTGCCACAATGTTGTATCTACTTTTGAAGCCATAAGATTACAAACATTAGTGCTATAAGTGGTTAAATACAAGGTTCCAGCCTTCTTACCTCTTACCACCATAAGAGCACCCTTGGTAACCTTCAAAGAGTTTGTTGTAAATATCACAGTACAACCATCACTTCCCAACTGGCCCGCGGATATCATATTTCATTTTAAAGTAGGCACATGTCTGACATCCTTTAATAGCCATGCATTCCCATTCTGCATATTAACCTGAACAGATCCTTTTCCAACTATACTGCAAGGCTCATCATCACCAATAAAAACATGCCCAAAATCTCCTCGAACATAATCAACAAAATAATACCTATGTGGAGTAGTATGGAAAGAAGCCCCTGAATCTAAAACCCAAGATTTAACAATATTGTGCAAAGCAAGAATCAAAGCATCCTGACATGCATTACTTATTGCCACATTTTCCTCCTTGTTTTCTTCCTGTTGTTTCTTCTTGTCCCGAAGCTCCCAACAGTCCTTCTTTGCATGCCCAAACTTTCCACAGTGCCAGCATACTATCTTGCTTTTGGATTTTAACCTTGCTCGATCTTTCGATTTTCCATGGCTTCCTTTATCCTTCTGTCTCCCTCTAGTTTCAACTATCAAAGCATTTCCTGAAGTAGAAGATTCCCCAGAACTTTTTCTTCACATTTCCTTGCTTATAATCACCCCTACAACATCCTTCAACTCAACTTTGAGTTAGCTGGAACCGAGTTAGTTACTGCCATTACTAGGCTATTCCAAATCTCAGGTAAAGAGCACAAAATTAATAAAGCCCTAACTTTTTCATCAAATTATATTGTAACCGAATCTAGCATATTTACAACTATATTAAAATCATTTAAATGATATGCTACTGAACTATTCTCATACATCTTCATATTAAACAACTTTTCATTAAAAATATCTTGTTAGAGGCGGAGGGTTTTTCATACAACTTTCCTAATGTATCCATCAGTTCTTTTGTATTTTTTTCCTTTGAAACATTGAATAATACTGAAGATGCAAAACACATCCGGATTGTCCCAAGTGCCTTCTTATCCAACAAATCCCATTCTGCATCTGTCATGCTCAAGGGTTTGTTCACCTTCTCAGACAACGGAATATAAAGATCCTTCTGATAAAGGTAATCTTCCATCTGCATCTTCCAAAGACTAAAATTATGCCGTTGAATTTATCAACCCTTGATCTTCCATCATCTACCATAGCTCCCACTCAAGCTAAAACTTTCCCTGCGATTCAACACTTCAGTAAACCAAACTAGGCTCTGATACCAATTGTTAGGAAATAAGGGATAAAATATGCAGAATAATCCCTCACAAAATCGCAACAGTAGAAACTAATATGCAGAAAATATTACAGATCTCAAATAAAAGTACAGAATAATAATAACACAACACAAAGAGATAGTATTTAACGCGGTTCACCCAATTTGGGCTATGTCCACCAAGAATCGCTTGCTCAAATTTTATTACAAGCTATCGCTCTCTTAATGTAATACTCAGATCTGTTTGGAGCTATGCTTAACAAACTCTACAGAATTCACACCCGAATTCAAAACACATATGCAATGTTACATTATTCCTACTATATGCAAAAAACCACATAAGTAGACAATTGCTTAAGCAGTTTTAAAAAACCATGGGTATCAAAACCATGGGAAAAAACCATCCCATAAACATGTGGGTCAAAAATACCACCCACATGAGAAAAAAAACATTTCCCGGTATATCATGCACATTTTGTTTCGAGGCAAAAAAAAAAATTGGGGGCTATGCCCCAAACCCCTTCTACCAAGGGCTGCCACCCCTAACCCTAAACCTCGATGAGACAACTGTGGAAAGTGTACAGTCTTTAACACTTTCACACATGAAAACAGGCTCCACAACCTAACACGTGTCGGGACCCATTTCTCGTGTTTGACTTTCCTGCCTCATCCTAAGTTACGATAAATATGGATGTTGGTGTGGGGTACTTGCCTTGTCGTCTCAGGGAATTGTCCACATCACTTAGTGATCCATCTCCCTTAGATGAGATCATAGGTCATAAGTGTCGTAGGGGGTATAACATATTTCATCATAGATTCTGTTATATGTGTTAGTGTGCATCAATGCATCAAATAAGGAGTTAATTTCCATTTTTGGAATGTAACTCATCTTTTCCCTTGTGCAGGTATGATTGGTCTTGTATTGAGAGTTACACATCACTCCTATTTGTACCCCCTTTTCTGATATATGGGAATGAGTAGAACCTTTGTCTTTTGTAGGCACATTTTTATGATTGAATGCTTGTTTACTACATAGAACTATGTCACTTTGTCATTAGAGTGTAACTCAGTTGATGTGCACACCATCCCACTTGAGGAAAAAGGAAAAACACGGGGGAAGGGCACTATAGGCTTGCATTCACTATTGCATAAGCACTAGAAAAAATACATGGAGTTAGAGCCCTTCATTTCGGAAATGTAGTGCAACACTTCATCAGAATCAATAAGGGATTTGGCCAATAAGGGTAGTCCAACTTAATCACACATTATTTTTTAGTATCTAATGGTTTGCTTGAGTGTTAGTGTAGTAAATTAGGGTTTTGATCTCCACAAGTGCATGAATGAACATGCTAGAGTGATAAAAAAGTATAGGAGGAAGCTAAAGAAAAAGGTGAAATGACTAGATTGGGGGTAAAAAGAATAGTGCCAGACATTACAGTGAAACTAGACATAATTATTATACGCTAGTGTCCAATGTGACACTAGTGTTAAGGAGGGTTTTAGAGCTTTGTCCTAGAGACAAAATATTCAACCATGTCGCAAAATATTTGATTGATTTCCAAATCCAAATCACTTTGCGAAGCATCAGAAAAGCCAAGTATACTCGTCCTCTTGTATTTTACTATATATAGCACATGTATTAATCAAATACCACTTCTAAATAACATTTTACATGCATTGTTAAATATGAATGTTAGAACATTTAGTCATTAGTCTATTTGCACATTATATATTCTAGATTTTAATCCTAATTAAAGTAAAAGAAAAAAATTAATTTAGGTACATTCGATGGTTAACAATAGAGACTACAAATGAAGGTAGTGAGGACTTGTTCCTACAAACTTTAATTTTCCATTTATTGCGTATGTATTTAGTATTTTCCCCTGTTACAATGACATTGCACCCATATCCAAACAATATTTACCATAACAAGAAATGTTATTGATAATTGATGCACGAGGGTCATCCCACTACTTATTGACTAGTTTAGTTGATGTCTTCCAATTTTTGGTATATGTACTCACATGAATAGGTTGGTGAGCCCATATTCATGATTGATTTTGTTCCCAAAATCAATATGGGCGTCAAGACTATGTGTAAGCTCTAAAGCAACATGTTACTTAGTTATATATAATGGTGTTTTATCCCAATATTTGCACTAAGGGAGGAATGTTGGAGATGTTAGTATGTACATAGTATTAGTGTGTGAACTAATATATTTGTGTGTGTGTTAATGTATTACTAAGAGTGTGTAAATATATTGTATGTGAGTTGTGATAACTCACTTAAAATAGGAATGTCTGAGAAAAAATAGGAGAGACAGATTATGTAGGGATTTGTAGTTGTAGTGTGATAAGCCTAAACTCCTTATTTTTAGGAGATGAAAGGCCTATATATTTGTAACTTTCATTATATTTGATATAATAATGAAGAATGAGTGAATTAATTGTGTTAATATCATATTAATACTCTAAAGTGCCTAAAAAATTACCCTGTCTTATTCCAGATAGTATTACATCCATGGAGTTAGATTATTAATATATATCAAGTGTGGTAGGGGTTCTAAAGGTTAAGAAGAAATCTCTTATGCTATACATGCCATTAAAGTTTGGAGATGTGACTTGTAAATAATATCGTGCATTATTTCAGTCTGGGAAATATATGTCGGGGTTTTAAGTTTAAGAGGGGTCTTGAGAGAAATGAGACCCAAAGTAAAGAGTGACTAAGCACTTGAAATGCCTTGAGGGGAAATTTAGTATGGAATAAAACCACTAAAATTTAATGGATTATTTGTGATAGACAAATTCTATAGATATAAATAAATGAAATATACACTTAAGGTAGTGTGTATGTACCATTCAACTGTTAGTAAACTAGTAGCGAAGCCATGAGTAGAGAAAAGGAAAATTGAGCACTATCCAGAGATTTTAGAGGATCACGAAACTTATCCCCGTTAAATGAAGAAATTACTTAAACAATTACCTCTATGACCAATAAATTCTCTACTACCGATAATAGTACATAATTTTATTTCTCTTGTTGATTCACATGCTCCTCCATCCTTTGTAGTCCTTATCATTGTCATTGTAACTACTAGTGTAGATGTGTTTATGCCTCTTGGGGTTATTAGTATTTGTTTTTTCTCTCTAGTATTTCAAGTACCTTTAATGGTTCACCCTTCCATGTCTATGTGCCCAGTGTTTCTAGTGTTACAATTAGTTCATGTGTCTTTAGTGATTTATCATTCTTTGTGCCTCTAATTTTGAGCATCATAATTTTTATGAGCTCTCCCAAAGGCAAAAAATATACCTTTGGTAGTATAATTGTGCCAACATCCTAAGAAAGTACATAAGATCTCATAATTGTATCAATGCCTACCATGTCATGGAATACTTCTAAAATTAGTGCATGTTCCATGCCTCCACCATATGGACTCTTGTTCTCAACACCACCTCCACTTGTGTCCATATTGAAAGGTTAAATGCTTGACTCAAAGTTTCAATTAACCACTGACACTTCCACCTTTCATAGTGCTGTCATTTTTTTAGGTGATGAATCTCCCATATTTAGGATTTTAAAATCATTTGATTCTAATATTGTGTCTAATTTTTGGGCTATATTACAATTGTAAACACTAAGCAAATAACACCCTTGTGTCACTTCCCTTTATTTCAATATATCTAGATTCCCCTTTGATGTCACCTTCGTCCTCAACTTCACCCAAAATGATCTCTACCTCACTAATTGATGATATTCAATTTAAAATTTCCAACCTATCATTATCATTGACTCATTGAATATAAAAATTCATAATCATCGGACTCCATTGTGACACTCCACCCTACTTGAGAATGAGCACAAAGTGATTGCATCAAGAACATGTAATTGGATATGACTTAATGAGAAGACATGATAACACATGAACAACCAAATATTAAGATGAGATTAAAAAATTCTACTAGAACAATGAAAAGGGTGATAAAAAGATAACACAAAAGAGTGGTGAACATATTAATAAAACAGAACAATGTCTCTTCACTTTTAGCAAGAAAAGGAAAAGAGTGAGTAGGGACATGGCAGTAGATACTCTTTCTAGTGATGAATATGAGGAAGCTATCAAGTAAATTATTGAATATTCAAACCAAATGACCAAGAAAGTTGTGAGTGGGGTAAAGAGGCAAGTGATACACTTGGAAACATAGGGGAAAGTCAAAGTTCCACATAGTTTGGTTCCATAATTAGAAGCAACTAAAAAATTATTATTTGATTTAGTGGTAAACGTTGATGAGAGGAAAATGAAAATCACTCAAACCTCAATTCACCTTCAAAAGTGTGTATTGGATATTTTATAGCTACATGTTTCCTCAATATTATTTCATAAGTTTCATAAAAACCATTCTCTCAATTGGTTCATTGCTACAAAGTTGAGAGATTGATCTTTGCAGAGTTTCAAAACATAGAAAATAAATAAATTTGGAGAATTATTTGGAAAACTCACTTCCACATGTTCACAACCATATTAATTTGTGAATAAAATCCTCTCTTAATTTTCTAATGCACGGATTCCTTCTTTGTGTATGGTGAAAAATAGATTGGCTACATAAGATGAGTTCACTGAGATGTCAAATAATCTTGTCATTTCATTTAAAAGATAAGTGACCACAATAAATAAACAAGGGGATCAATAAAATTTGAATTTTGTAGTGGATGTTGTGAATAGAGTGAAGAAATTGAAGGTGGTCAATAAGTATCTTATGAGTGTGTTATATGATAATACAAAAATTGAGCTAGAGGCAGAGCAACATATGCAAAGAAAGCTAATAATAGACGTGACTAGACTATATGAGGATTATACTCTTTACATGGCTACATAAAAAGGGATATTCCCACTTAACTAAAGACCTTTATCATGTGCGAAGAATTGAATAAGTGGTTGTCATCTTGTGATATTACGAGACTAATTTGATAAAGTGATAAGTTCAAGGGGCTTGATGAACAATTAAACTCTAGTGTTTTGTGGTTCAATGTATTTTTAAGATTTATTTTAGTTATTAATTTATATAATTTATTCATGCAACTATGTTGGTAGTGTGGATGTGACCCATCCTTTTCATTATAAATACTTTATATCGAAAATATTAAACGTAAAATTGAAGATTAAAATTTTAGCTCTAAGTAATTGTGTCACTTTTGTAAGCTTTGAGGATTATTGTGTGGATTATATATGAGTTTATGTTTTGCATTCTCAAAATTAGATGAATGCTTTATTATTCTTAGCATAATGTTCATTGAAATTAAATTTATATGTTATTTTATGAGCAGGCTATATTAGACTATTTCATTCTAATCATTCTAGTGGTAAATTGTTATTTATTATATCTTTGTAGATGAACGAGCTTTATTGTTTTACACAATATATTATCTCCTCAAATAATGCTTAGGGAATTCACTCATAATGTTATGTAATCCTAGACTTTGGTGTTGTGTTTGTGTGAATTCAAATTATGTATTTTGGATTATGCAAGTACTAGTTTCTTTTGACATAAATATTGTATCTAATCGCTTTAAAAAGGGTGAAAGTTGTTCTAATTTGGTTCTCTTTTCTACTCTACACTTCTTTATCTCATGTTGTTTATTTATGAGATTCAAAATTCACAATTGTATAGCAAATTATTGTGAATATTCACTTTTTGCGGTTGGCTGGTTATGTTAGGCACTTGGAAAAGATACAAGAGCATCCCCTAAAATGTTTTAAGGTCACATGCTCCCAATTTTATTCCACCAAATGACTTCTTTTGAGAACAACACATTACAACTCGTGCCTTGGATTAAAATCTAGCATTATTAAAATAATGGTCAATACTTATCATTTGTTAGAGCTTATGTCAGAACTTGGATCGACAAGCCCTTACATATTCATGGATATTAAAGTGGGGGTAAAGTGTTTTATGTAGAAGGATATCTATAATAAACTTCCCAACACTTATTTTCACTACAAAGTACCAAAACTTAAAATTCATAATTTTTAGCTCGTGGCTTGTACATACCCTAAGTTGCCCTTTACTTTACTAATGGTGACTAAAAATGATGAAGGTTGGATGAATACATGCAATAAAAAATCTTTAATAGGTCTTAGAAACCCTAAGGTTGAGCATGTTGTATTTAATGTCAAATTGTAGCAATATGTAAAAAACTGAGCCTAGTTTTCCCTAGCCTAACCCATTAATGTAAAGACAAGTTTCTTTGGCCCCTTTGATCAAGTTTTCAATCCAGTGCTAGGACATCCTCAAAAATTCTTCCACATTATAGATGATCATGCAACGTGCCTCATGTTGGTAGCGATTCATCGAGGGGAGATCTTGGGAGTGACACTCCATTTTTCAAGTAAATTGTCTCATGCCAAACCAATAATTGCTTGTTATTTGTCGAGGACTGTTTTGAAGATGGTCAAGGGGAATTACATATATAGGATTCATCTTTACGAGCATTATCTCTTAGAATGTTCATTTCCTCATAAATTCTTATAAAATTTATATATGTTCTTATTATAAGTGGCTTAGAGCATTTGGTATCATATGCACGCAAAGGGTTAAAATATTTGGGTTTTTTTAATACACCATGTTAAGGTGTGTTTGTTATGTTATGTAGTTCACCACCTCTCAAAATATGAGCATGGTGTGTTAGTATTTTATTGTTCCATAAGATTGTGTTTCTAATTATTTCATCGGGGCAAGATTTGATGCCCTGTGTTGTATGGGTCACACTTGATATTGATGTTCAAACAATGTATTATTAATTTATATCTGCCTAATTATATCCTAAAAAGAGTGTCATTATGGAGATAACTTTTGGATAATTTACCTCTCTCTAGTTGGCTCATCTATGGTGAATTTAATATGGTGATAATGCCTAAGGATATAAGGAACCTTATTGATGCAATGGTGATATGAAGACTGGGAAGATTGGTTTTACTTTAAAAACCATTAGGGATTACAAAAGCCTAAAATTTAGTGGTAAATTGATAGTTCAAGTCCTTGGTTAAGTGGTCCAATTTTCATCTAGAACTTGAATGATTTATCAAGCGACTTGATCATGTTATGCTTGTTGAGAAATATGTGTTCCAATTCTAGACAACCAATGGTTGTATTGTCATCATCTACTTATAGATTATCAGTTCTAATCACAACCTGAAAACTTTTAAGCTAGGATGTAGAAGTGTGATATAGAAATTCCCTTGTACCCAAATCTTATTAAGCATACCATTTCTTGCTTGTGAAGGTACTATTTGACTCATAGCTTAGGTTTGAAGCCTTGTGCCATGTTCACCCTTCACTACAAGCTTATATTGAATAATGGAATAATGTCATGTTTTTACACCACCACATTTCTTAGATAATATGACAAACAAGTAGATACGGTTTTAAATTTGTTTGATAATGCATTGGTCAAAGTATTCTAGAATTATACTTTACAACTTGAGTTATCCCTTTAATATTTGATTATAAGAAATGATTTCTAAACTCAAACAAAAGCTAAAGATTGTTGAAATAAGTGTTAACAAAAGAGTCTCAAATCCACGTGTAACTACATTGGTTTAAATTTGGGGCTGTGCCTTGAAAGAATTTTTCAAAATTTCAAGAGCTAAGTAAACCAAAGATCGTGTCAAAGCTATTAAATATTTACATGACCAATTAATGGAGCTTCTCGAGATCTTTTTGGCCTTTCTAATCCTATGTAAATTAGTGTTTTAAGCATAGGAGGACTCATTGGAATGAGCTCAAACATTGTATGAATGTCTTAATGTTGTTCCTCTCAAGCTCAACTCTATTTCTCAATAGATGTGCAATGTACCATCATATCTCAATGAGATTCATATAACTCTATGAAATATGTTCAATGATAAAACTCCTAGAATTGATGGATTCTCTTGTGAATTTTAAAAGGTCACTTGGCATTTTGTTGGACCTGCCTTGGCCTTCGAGACTAGTTCTTTAGGGAAATTTATTAATCAAGGAAATATTAAATTTATCCCTAAAGCTAAATATCAAGAGCTCATTACTAGTGGGAGATTCATTACCTTGCTTAACATCTCTTATAAGATTCTTGTTACAACTCTTGTACTCCGATTATGCCACTTTCATTCTACAATTTTAAATTGGAGCAAATGGATATCTATAAAAAACATCCTTGATAATATTATTTCTATCTTGGGAATGTATGGAGTGGGCCGATACGACTTGACAATGAACCAAGTGTTTTCTAAGATTAATTTTGAAAAATCTTATGATTGCATAGAATGATCCTTCATTAATGTTTGGATGTTTTTTCTCTCCATTATACATGACATCTTCTTAAAAGTGTCAGCTCACCTTGCAATCAATGGTCACAAGTTGAAAAGCTTTGGCTTGTTTCACTATATTTGACAAGGCTCCCCGCTAGCTTCGACACTTTGTTTTATGACTGCAAAAGCTCTTAATTATCTTTTAGTTCGTAAAGTTGAGAAAGGTCTGAAGAAACCTTCCTTAATTTAGCCAATACTAAAGCTTCATTTTACAAAGTTATGGTCTACCCTAATACCTTTTGCAAAGCCTTTTGATGGAGCATGAAATCGTCCAAAATGCAATGTTACTGTCATAACACGATGTTGTTTCCTGAATGGATTTAAAACTTCTAATGGAAATTGATTAAGAAACGAGAGATGTTAAAATTTATAGGCATCTTGTTCACCTTTGAAAGCTCCTTTTTTTAGGGATGACAATATGTTTTGCATAGAGTTGAGAAGAAAATTTCCCATTGGATTACTAAATTCTTGTTTTTGGCTAAAAAATCCAAATATGCACCAAGATTCTTACAACTACACATGTTTACCACTCCTGCAATTAGGCACATTTGAAGGCTTGCCATAATACTCTTTCCAAGCTGCTTAGATATCTATTATGAGTGAATGCTAAGAAAACTCATAGGTTCTAATAATTTATTGGGAGGTTGTGTCCTTCCTTGAGACAAATGTGACATGGGGATTATTGACATTCACAAATAAAGCCTCAACATTTGTGCTAAGTAGATCATGTGTTCCATTGATGGTTTCAAATCTTGGAAAATCATGTTTCATCATTGTATCTTTGTAAATTTTCACTATGGCAATATCAACTCGAAGAACATTAGTCTTTATTCTTTATAGGTTACCTTGCTACGCCCTTAACATATTGCTTATATTAGGATATGAGTAGCCGACTTGTGGCTTACCATATCATTTTATTATATCATTTATACTTTCTCATGCTCATTAGGTCGGCCTTGGTGATGGCCATAACATATGAATAGTATATATAGGGGATTGTAGGTAGTAGTTCATCATCATTTTGAGCATTTGAGTATTATTGTATGGTTTGGAGGTTGCCCCCTCGAAGTGGCAAAGCTATTCTAATTGCATATTGAGATCATTATTTTGGAATATTGTGTTATTTTTTGTTATATTTCTACTCATGATCTGAATTATACAAGTAATTTCATTACAAGTGATATCAGAGCTGCGATCTGGGCCAAAATTAGGGCAAAAACCCTAAATTTTGTTTCCACCATATATTGCTAACCATAGCGAATTGGTGGGAGATATTTTTACCAGAGTTGAGAAATATTTCATGTAAGGTTCCCTGAAAAATTCAGACTTTTTTAATTTATTTTGAAAAATTTATTACAAATTTAGTTTTTTTCATAAAATCACTCCCTAGGGTGCAAATTGTGGAATTTTTTCAAATTCGTTACATTTTCGGAAAGAAAAAAAAATGTTATTTGGGATTTGTTCTTTAAGTTTGTTTATATTTGGCTGAATTTGTATCGAAATTTGAAACCCCAAAATTTGACCGTGATCCCTACATCCTACTATTTTGGGGCATCATGGCGGGGCCTTCCACAAGAGGAAAAAAGAATCCCATCACTCCAGGTAAAACACCAAAAAAAGATGAGATATTAGTTGAGGATTTGAAAACAGAAGATATATCTACAGATTCCTTGGGGTTAGGGTTTACTTCAACAGACCATAAAGTAAGCCAACATGAGTTTAACCTGCGAGACCTCGAATCTTAGGTGGCCAGCAAAGAAGATGTGGATAGGATTGGACAAAGATTAAAGGATTTTATGTAAAAATTTAGTACGCATATGATGGGTAATCATACTTATGTCAATCAAGGTGGATCCTCAGGTCAACATAATAGGCACATGAGCCATAGTGGATCTTCGAGTGTGCACAATCCAAATATGAGCACTCTGTAGGCCCATACTATGTTTCTAAAAGTGGAGATGTGCAAGTTTGATGGAAAGGATCCACTCAATTGGATCAACAAAATGGAGAATTTCTTTGAACTATATCAGATTCCATCAGGACAAAAGGTGACCATGACAGCTTTGTATCTTGAACCTAACCAATTCGTCTGGTATCAATGGTTATGTGCTCAAAGGCAAAAGAGTGGTCTCGATGTTACATGGACAGTATTCACTGAAGAGTTGCAATTACACTACAGCTCTAGTGTGTCAGATAATTACTTCAACCAATTAGTAAAGTTGAGACGTACAGGATCTGTTAAGGATTACATTCATCACTTCTAAAACCTTTCTCTGCGGGTGGAAAATATTACTGAAGAGAATTTGAATGACCTATTTCTTGGGGGTCATAAGGATCACATTGAGCATGAGGTGCGTATGTTTAATCCTCATAAGGTTTCAGATTCAATGATTATGGCAAGAAGGGCAGAGGAGAAATTTGTTTCAAGTAGGAGACAACATTTCACTTATACCAGAGATCGCAACACCTTGGCCCCAACACTCTCTCGACCAGTTAGATTGACACCTCAACAAATTGAAGAAAAAAGTGAAAAAGGGTTATGTTTTAACTGTGACAATAAATTTGGACCCGGATATAAATGTGCTGAAAATAAGTTGTTCTACATTGATGGGCCTAGTGAAGATGAAGAGAAGGATGAAGATTCAGAGTCAGAGGTCTTGGTTGAGCCAGAGGAGGAGTCAGAATATCCTCAGCCAATGATCTCACACCATGCAATTTTAGGTATTAGCACCCCCCAAACCCTAAAGGTGGTTGGATTCCTAAAAAAATAGAGGGTCATAGTGTTGATTGATTCAAGAATTACTCACAACTTTATCAATCATAAGTTACCAGTGCGCCTAAATTGTTTCATTTATCCCACTCCTGAATGTCAAGTAATGATTACTGATGGAGGTACTGTTACTTGTTTTGGAAAATACCATAGCATTAAGCTTGCTATGGGAGATTACATACTAAATAGTCCCATGTATGCCATTTCTATGGGAGGAGCAGACATTTTGTTAGGGGTTTAATGGCTTACCACTTTGGGAACCATTGAGATGAACTTCCAACACTTGTTCATGCAATTTCACTCTGAAGGAAGGACTTTTGAGCTAAGAGGCTTAAGAGAAAAGTCTCCACAAATAGTAAGTTCTCATCATATGCACAAAATGCTAAAAAGGGTGCAGAGGGATTTGTGGCACAACTTTTTTCATTGGAGGCTCATCCTTCTAAGGACATTATACCATCAGATATGCAAACGGTGTTGGATGCACACTTTTTTGTATTTGAAAATATACCAAAGGGCTTACCTCCAAAGAGAGATCATGATCATGCTATTCAGTTATTACCAGGAAGTCATCAACCTAACATTAGACCTTATAGGTACCCATATGTGCAAAAGAGTGAAATCGAGAGGATTGTACAAGAGATGTTAGAAGCAGGAATCATCCATCATAGTCAGAGTGCTTATTCTTCTCCAGTAGTGATGGTACAGAAGAAAGATGACATGTGGCGCATGTGTCCTGATTATAAGGAACTTAATAAGTACAAAATCAAAGATAAGTTTCCTATTCCTGTAATTGATGAGTTGCATGGTGTTGTTTATTTTACAAAGCTTGATCTTCATTCGAGATAACACCAAATCAGAATCAAGGATGAGGATGTTCATAAAACTGCCTTTCGGACACATGAAGGCCATTATGAATTCCTGGTAATGCCTTTTGGACTCACAAATTCACCTTCTACATTTCAAAGTTTGATGAATTCTATTTTTTAGTCATTCCTGTGGAAGTTTGTCTTAGTGTTTTTTGATGAAATATTAATTTATAGCAAAACATGGGAGGAACATTTGCATCATGTAAATAAGGTTTTGGAAACGCTTGAGCAACATCAACTTTATGCAAATCCCTCTAAGTGTTCTTTTGGACTCAAGGAGGTTGAATATTTGGGTCACATTGTCTCTCATGAAGGGGTTAAAGTGAATCCTAATAAGATCAAAGCCATGATGGAGTGGAAGGTTCCAAAAACCCTAAAGAATCTACGAGGATTTTTGGGGCTTACAGGTTATTACTGAAGATTCGTAAGGCATTATGGAAGCATAGCTACACCTCTCACATCTTTATTAAAGAAGGAATCCTTCCATTGGAGTGAGGATGCAATCAAAGCATTTGAGCAACTAAAGGAGGCCATGTGCACCACTCCAGTCTTGGCTACTCCAGATTTTTCCAAAACATTCATTGTTGAATGTGATGCATTAGGGGTGGGTATGGGGGCAGTTCTCATGCAAGAAGGCTGTCCTATTCCATTTTTGAGCCATCAATTCAAAGGTAAGAATCTTTCCAAGCCAACTTATGAGAAGGAAATGCTAGCCATACTTCATGCAGTAAAGCAATGGAGACCATATATCATAGGAAGTCACTTTAAAGTGAAGACAGATCATGATAGTCTGAAATACTTCTTAGAGCAGCGTTTATCATCTGAAGAACAATAAAAATGGGTCTCCAAGATGTTGGGATATGATTTTGAGATTATCTATAAGAAAGGGAAGGATAATGTAGTTACGGATGCTTTGTTGTAGAAAGATGAATCAACTATAGCCTTGTTATGTGTCATATCCATAGTACAGGAAGATTGGATAGATGAGACAAGGTACGAATGGAGAAATGACCCAACCACACAAAACCTCATTCATCATCTCTAGAATGATCCAAGCATGCCTGAAAAATTTGTACTGAAAGGGGATGCTTTATGGTATAAAGATAGACTATACCTATGTAAGAACTCCACTCTTAAAAATAGGATTTTATCTGAGCTTCACTCTTCTCTAGTAGGGGGGCACTCTAGATTCTTGAAGACTTATCATCGATTCAAACAAGATTTCTTCTGGGAAGGGCTCAAAGGGGATGTCCAAAAATTTGTGGCATAATGCATGGTTTGTCAGAAAAATAAGGGTGAAACAGTTCAATCCCCAGGTCTTCTACAACCTCTATCTATTCCTAGCCAATGGTGGGAAGAGGTTTTCATGGACTTTATCATAGGATTTCCTAAATCTGAAGGAAAAAATGTCATAATGGTTGTGGTGGATAGAATCACCAAATATGCTCATTTTTGTGCCTTGGCACACCCATTTGTTGCAAGCACGATAGTAACAGCCTTCATGGACACAGTTTAGAAGCTTCATGGGACACCGAAGATTATAGTAAGTGATCGAGACCCTATATTTACTAGTAATTTTTGGACTGATTTATTCTCATGTTTGGGCACTCAGTTAGCTCATAGCTCTTCTTATCATCCCCAATATGATGGGAAAACAAAATTTGTAAATAATTATTTGGAGGGATATTTCCGTTGCTTTACGTTAGATAAACAAGAAAGATGGGTCCAATGGTTTCCACTTGCAGAATGGTGGTATAACACTTCCTTCCATACTTCATCTGAAATGTCTCCTTTTTTGGCATTTTATGGGTACCATCCACCATCCATCACATCATCATTGAGAGGACAACCACGGGTTAGATCAGTAGAAAAACACATTCAGTATCAACAAGAGGTCCTCTCTAGTCTCAACGAGAACTTGGTCATGGCACAAAACCACATGAAGCAACAGGTTGATCAACATCGCACGGAAAGGCATTTTGAAGTCGGTGATTAGGTTTTTGTGTGGTTACAACCATATAAAAAAATGTCTTTGAAACAACAACAAAAGGATAACAAAATTTCACCAAAGTATCATGGCCCCTATCAAGTATTACAGAAGATTGGTACTGTAGCATACAAATTAGAACTTCCACAATCAACCAGAATACATCTAGTCTTTCATGTTTCTTGCCTAAAGAAAGTAATTGGATAGAGAGTATCAGCCCAAATAGTGTTACTTGAGCTCGATGAGGAGGGGAGAGTCATCTTGGAACCTGAATGCATCCTTCAAACATGCACTAAAAGATTGAGGACACGGATTATTACTGAGTACCTGATCAAGTGGAAGAATATGGACAATGAAGATGCAACATGGGAAGATATGACATTCATGCAGCAACACCCAGAGCTTCTCAACATTAGGGAAAATGTTGCTTTGAAGGGGAAGGGCATGCGATGCCCTTAACCTATTACTTATATTAGGATATGAGTAGCCGACTTGTGGCTTACCATATCATTTTATTATATCATTTATACTTTCTCATGCTTAGTAGGTCGGCCTTGGTGATGGCCATAACATATGAATAGTATATATAGGGGATTTTAGGGAGTAGTTCATCATCATTTTGAGCAATTGAGTATTATTGTATGGTTTGGAGGTTGCCCCCTCGAAGTGGCGAAGTTATTCTAATTGCATATTGAGATATCATTATTCTAAAATATTGTGTTATTTTGTGTTATATTTCTGCTCATGATCTGAATTATACAAGTAATTTCATTACATACCTTGACCCCAATCAAGATTGAAGGGTTTTTTGTTTCCTAAAACATTTGTAAAGAATTTGAGTATGTCAAACTATTCCTCAAATGGGTTGGTGACGAGTTTTAATCTAGACTTCCTTTCAGTGATCATAACATCTAACGGCCACCTATTTCCTAGTAGCAACAATGATATACTTGTTGAAACTCTAAGCATCACAACCCTTCAAATTTTTAATAAAGGCATTTACTTCGTGTAAGATCTTATCTCTTTTTGAGATTGAAATCCATGGTCCATCCTCTCGAGAAACTATAAGTTATTGGCTTATGATGTATCTTTGATCACGTGCATTCAGGTGATTATGCATGATGTTACAATGCACAAACAAGGGCTACAATTGCCAGTGGCTTGGTGGTGGAATTACAACATGCCTTTCAAACATTGCTCTCTAGGGCTTCTATATAAAGTTCCAAGTTCCTTTTCCTTAGCTCTAAGCAAGTTAAATAGTCAATGAAGTTGCCCTGGACTTGGCTCGCTTATCTTAAATGAATTTTGTTGACTAAACTCGAGCTCGAGCTTGCTCATTTTTTATGGTGCTTAGTTTACCAAGGCCTTCTTCTCGGAGAAAGATTATGCCACATTGGCATCCCAAGTGCCTGCTTGTTGTAGGTCCGAACCTTCAAACACTTTCCTCAGGCCTAAGATCCTTGGCAATGGATCCAATAGCCTTTTCTTAGCTTACCATTTAGAGCCCTTTAATTGAAGGATTGCATTCTTTTGTCAACTTTATAAATCTAGAAATTCTGTAAATTCAACAATGAGAGTATGTCACGACAATTTTCAATCAATGATAAAGTTCTAGTGCTCACCTTTGCTTTCTTTTATATTCAGGGGCAGACCCAAAAGGTAACAATAGAATTTTAACACATGTAAGATTTTATAAACCATTGGGGGAGAGCTCTTTGCACTATAACCATAATTCCTATCAACATCCCATCACTGCAGGGCTCTCCTCCATGAGCACCAAGGGGACGACGAAGCTACTCACACAATCACTTCTCTAACCCTCCTCACAATGGGGGTTTGAGCTCGCCGCCTCGTATAATGTCTGTAGCTGGGCTGTCTTGGCATGCCTTCTTTGCACGTCATGACGAGAATTCTAGAATTTTGGTTGTCCCTTTACACAGATAGGGAGTGCTCGTTCTTTTGATTGTTCAAGATACATCTCAAAATAACTCCACAACAATAAATACACTAATAAAAAAATCCTCTAAAATCCACTAATAAATGAATCCTCTAAAATCGTTTTCCTCCTAAAGATGATCTACCAGTAACATGGGATCCACTAATAAATGAATCCTCTAAAATCGTTTTCCTCCCAAAGATGATCGGCCACCTCCTCTCTCAATATAGGGACACATTTCTAATAAAAAAATAAAAAAAATATAAAACGTTGGCATTGGCTCCTAGTTCACGTATCCACCTTACCCATAATAAACAAAAGATCCACACTTTAGGCCCCCACCATAAACGTACACTCAAAATGTGGACGACATTTCACCAAACCATTTTAAATTTTAAATAAAGTTATCCTTTAATGACGCAGGTATTAAAAAAATATCAATATTACCAAAGTCAGCAAGACCTCCAAGATGTGGTTGAACAAATCATAGGGCTTTTCTCTTACAGCGCACGGATCCATTGTTAAATTGGTAAGCGGTGCATCTGCCAATCCGCGGGCTCCAGGTATAAATAAACAAGTCCTCTGTAAATGTTTCCTTAGCATTTAATACTGCATGGCATTAAAAACCAAAGCTGGTTGGGAGACGACAACGTAATCAGCATCATTAATTGCAGAGAATATGCAAAGAAAGCATTGAAGGCAATCTGCAGACGAAGAAGCCTGTGTTTATTTAGGTACAGTGAAATTCAGCTCTGAAATCGAAGCAGTTATAATGGAGAAATACATCGTAGAGGTCGAAGGGGCTAAGGTAGCTGAAAATGGCAGGCCTTCTATGGGCCCGGTTTACCGTACTATTCATGCCAAAGATGGATTTCCAGAACCTCCACCCGGCGTCGAGAGCTGCTGGGATATTTTCAGGTCGGAAGTTCAATTTTCGTTCAAATTGTTTACATTTTTTTTAATAAATTTACATATAATAGGTCTTATATTGCGAGTTTTCTGGCCTTTTAAGTTTATTTTCATAGCATTTGAGGATTGAGGTAAGAGATATTGTTTTCTTGGACTTTAATTGTTTTGGATGAATTTACTTATTTTAACAATTATTATGAATTTTTTATGTTTTTTGATTTGGATCAATCGAGTCATCACCGAGCCTGGCTGTGACTCTATAGTTATGTTGGATTTTTAAGCACACTATTATTCTCACAGATTTGACTGCTTATCCGGTAGTCCATCGGGTGGGCCGCATTATTACAGAATGGGATTCGAACCTGGGTCTCATTTGCTACTACACCACCACCTCTAGGAAGGACCTCATGGATATTAGGATTTGAGATTTGAAGTGTGGGGCAGGAATTTAACTTTCTTTTTGAGTTTATTCGAACAAAAATTATTGGGATTTGAGATTTGAGCTTAGGAATTTAACGTTATTTGAGTGTATTATAGAACTTATTAAATTTTGGATGTTATGAAGTCTATTTTCTAAAGCATTTGAGGGTCTAGGGTAGGTAATTTTCAATTCGTTAAGAAAAATTGTTAGGACTTGTCAATTTGGCGTTTGAGGTGGGAAACTTGATTTTCTTTGAGTTATATCAAATTTTTTTTTTATAGGCTCGTTTTTGAGAATGAATATTTTTGTTTAAGGTTTGTTGTAAGATTTTTTATTTATTTTATTTTACATTTTTATTCCATAAAAATTATTGGGGTTCGAGGTTGAAGTAGGGTAAGTTACTTCTTATTTTAAAACTTGATGTTCAATTATATGTTTTTTATTTTTGATTTTTGGCAAGCTTTTTTGATATAACGACACTTGTTCGATAGGATGGAGTTTACTTTTAGTTGTTCGATCGTGGGGGCCCTCTCCCATCTCTCTCCACCAGATAGAGAGATTTTATATGCCCTATGAACTGCTAGACCGAATTCTAAGAATGAGGACGAAATCAGATGGTTTATCGGTTAAAGGTCACAAGGTTACCCCACTTTTTGGGGTAAGAAGGAGTAGAGAAAATGCCTCATGTCAGCCTTGATCTCTAGGGAGGGGTTGCCATAGTATAGGGGAACATGCTATATAGAGAGCCCTCTTTAGATATGTCCCTCAACAAGTATCGATAGATGGCCCCATCTATATGGCCTCCAATCCGCCCCATCTATCTAGATTAGCCTATGAACTATAGGTTGGGTTGGTTCAAATCCCTATCTCCCCATCATGTATAGTAGGTTGGGTTGGGGTTTGGTTCAAAGTACGAGGTGGAGGCCCGATTGTGTCTTCATATATATATATTTGATCCGTAAACAAGGGTTGGCAGGTCCCTTTTCCGTTTATATCACATAACCCAAAAAATATGCATAGGTAGCTATTACATTTCGATATGGATTGCCTTCATTTTCAGTTCTAAGAACCATGCATTCTAAGAGGCCTCGTCAAAAAGCTACTAAACCGGAGGGCAGACATGCCCACCACTCCGCAAACCATTAGATATAGATAAAAAAACGAGGCATAATCCCCTATAGGGAGACAACAACAAAACAAAACCAAACACATATGACCAGAGAGCGAGAATGTTTGATAACCATTACAAAAAATCACAAATTATGTAGGAGCAACATCACTTGACCCCTTGTCATCCATACAAGTTTTCAAACCATCTACAATATAAGGGAAATTAGAGGGCAAAGGATTCATGCGTCCACTGAAGGGAGACATCATTCTGAGTGAGACCTGCCATTTGAGCCAAAAACTTGTGAGCCCTTGCAACCCTTTTCTTCAGAGCATCAATTCTGGGAGCCACGGGGAGGATGGGTGAGCGGAGTAAGCCAAGTCAATCTGTGGGAGGATGCAGCTAGTGGAAGCCTTGTTATGGACAATGGTTTCACCACTTTCTTAGCAAAATTAGCCAGCACATTGAATTGTTCCTCTAATTCATCAAAGGCCTCATGAGCCACCAACTTGTCTGCAGGATAACAGGCCCCTAAGAGAAATATTGGAGAATGCAAGTTAAATGCTTCTATTGTTGACCCAAGACTGACCCAATGTGGCAGGTGAATGAAATGAACCACAATGCCCATATCCACCTGTTTGTTGGGCGAAATGTGGAAGCATGGTTATCAACAAAGACGGAAGCAATCTCCGAATTCACCTGAGGGCAAGTGGAGAGCTTTGCATACCCAAAAGTTAATACCATTTTAATGGTGTTCGTCACAGGATCAAACTAAATCACAAAGATGCGGTGCATCCTCTTGTCAGTCAGGGCTGAGGAAAAAAAGCCATTTCCCTCTTGGAACCAGACAAATGGAAATGTGGGAGACATAGGGTCGCTCATTGTTGGTAGCTGGAAGGGAAAGCTAGAGAGCAAAACCATAACACATTGAGGTGAATGTGAATGCCCAAGGCTCTTGTAATAAAAGGAGTAGACATGTGTGAGTTGGCGTAATGCCCCTAACATGCTAAGCAAGTGACACCACCCTGTGGGAGAATTATTAAAATCAATCCATTGCCACTAAATGATTAACCATATAGTGTTAAAGTCCTTTGCTTTTTAATGATTGTTCGACTTTATTGGAGTGTGGGTACATGGTAAATCTTTTAATAATAAATCCTAAAGGCATATGCCAAGGGTCTGCCAAATTATCAACCATATCATCCATGTTTTGGGTGACTCCAAAGTTAGCTAAACAGTCTGCCACTATATTAGCTTCCTGGTAGCAATGCTGGATGTTCCATTAGGTGAAGTGGGAGAGAAGATGATGAGCTTGCCCTAGGATATTATCAGATTCGCCATGCCTTAGATTTGTTGGTCTTGATAGTGTTGGTGATGACCATGGAGTCCCCTTCAATACAAATCTGTTAAATACTACAATTATGGGCCAATTGAAGACCGTGAACCAATGTCGATGCTTCCGCCACATTGCAAGAGCCATCTAGGAGATGAAAGGAACCAACCCTTATTAAGTAGCCAAAGCACTCTTTGATGACAAGGCCCCCGAATTGCCCTTTGACGCTCCATCATAGTTTGGCTTGAAAAATCCTGAAAGAGGGGGAAACCATTTAGCATTAAGCCTTCTTAGTTCGTTCCCAGATGGAATCGATATGCCTGTCCCCTTAACGAGAGAAAATTTTGGATGGTAAACACTTTTATTGTATTGGAGCTATGAATTGGAGCGGTGGAGAAGCACCTTCTGAAAGTGGGACATGGGGGTGGGCTTGGGTCCTTAATGTTTGCTGAGCAATCTGCATTTGAAGCACCCTGCTGTGTTCTGCTTAGACCACATGGAGAAGTACGATCCCACCTCAAGGTGTCCCCATGGCCACTTATTGAAAGTGTCCAATGGACTCAGTGGGAGTGGAACTTAGGTTGATGATTAGAAACTACTTGTAACTCACCAATAGCCCAAGCCCTTGCATCCTCTTCTCGTGAAAATTATTGCTATAATATGAGGTATGGAATTTAGGATTTGAGATAGGGAATATTTTTTTCTTTTTTGATTATATCTCGAAACTTTTTGTTTGAATTTTGTTATTATGAATTTTTTTAAGCTTCTGTTTTCAGAGAAATAATTACTGTTTGAGGTTTCAGGTAGGGATTTTAAATTTTCTTGAAGTTTATTTTAATTTGTTTTTGTTATTTGAGATTTTATATTGCAGGTTTGTTATTACCTCGAAAGCTTATTGCGCAAATAAATTATTAGTATTTGAGATTTTAGGGTGTTGAGTTTTTATATATTTTTCAAGTTTAATCTAAAAATATTGATATTTGAGGTAGAGAATTTTCTTTTCTTTTTGTTTTCATTATTTTTTTCCTTTCCCCTTTTGAGGTTTAATATTACCAAGGTTCATTTTAAGCTTATATTAAACTAATGTTTTCTTGTTCAACTTATTTTCAAAAAGAATCAGTGAATAGGAAAATTTAGCATTTGTTTGTGAGAATAGGGAAATATATCTTTTGATGTTTCTGTTATGTTCTTTTGGCTGTGTGGTAATTAGATGGAAAATTCAGCATTCATTTTTGGACATTAGGAAACATAATCTTCTTTAAGCTTATCTTCAGAATATTGAGTTTTATTTATGGATTTGATATGTGTGTGGTCTAGAGGAATATCTTGTTTAGGTGGTTAGAATTTAAGGTTTCCAAATTTTGATTTGGAATCTTAGGATTTAAGGTGTCTAGCACGGTTTTTAGCTTGTCAGTAACTAGACAGAAAATTTAGCATTTATTTTTAGTTGGATTTACATTACAATTTCTTTTTGTTTAAGCTTAGTTTTCAGAAAAATTATTAGTATTGGTGAATTAAGAAAGGGTATTCTATTTTCATTGAAGTATATATTCAATTTGTTTTTTGTTATGTGAGTTTTTATAGTGCAAGGTTTTTATTTTGTTTAAGCTTATTTTGGAAACAGTTATGTTTTATGGATCAATAAAAAGAGGCTAGGCCTCAGTATATTACTATAATATCAACCATCCTAACATAGTCAGGTATATATCTGACTTTTACAAATAAGTCCAAGAGCATTTCACCTCTTATCATCTTTGCTGATCACTTCATTCAAATCTTGTAAAGGTGATCTTGGGCAGAGTATCACAAGGAAATTATTATCCAAAAAATTGGAATCCACATCTATGTTAGCCATAAAGTTCGCTGCCTTGTTGCCACTTATAAGAGTATACTTTTAAAATCTGCTTGCATTCATCAATAATGATTGCAATCTGTCAATATTGAGTTTTTCCTTTCCCAAGAACCTCCAATATGATCTTGGAGTGACTTTCGGTCTTCAACTTCCTTGAACCCTTCGCTTGAGCAATTTTTATTCCTCTCCAAACCATTTTGGCCTCGGCTATATTATTAGATTTCTCCCCGAAGTGTTTGTGAAAGGACAGTCAGTGATTGCTACTGCTATCCCTTGACACTCCAACTGCTTTGGCCCACCCCAAACAATTTCAGGTTTATTTTTACTTGTTTTGCCAACCCCATTATCGATGATATATTTGAAAACAATTAGTAGTATTTGATGTAGGGAATGTTATTTTCTTGGAGTTATATTTTCAATTTTTTTCTGGTATTTGAAGTTTTTTATTGCATTTTTTTCTTTAATTTTTTCAGATTGATTATTAATTTATTAGTATCTGTTTGAGGTAGGGAATTTAAGTTAATTTTCAATTTTTGTTGGATTATTTAGGGATTTATATTGCAATTTAAATTTTTTCTTTAAGCTAATTTTTCATAAAATATATTAGTAGTTGAGGTTTAATTTCGTGGTTTGGATGAGTTTCTTGTTATAAAGGGTTAATGATATCTATACAATTACTTGTGAGGAATTTAAATTTATTAAGTTACATTAAATAGCTAAGCAAGGGTTTTGGAACCTTCAGCCCTAATATGGATATCTAATAGTTTCTTCACAATATGATGTATTAAGAAAATTGAAAAACAATTAGGGCAATGATAAGGTCACATGAATTAGGGATAAACATACATTTGTAGAGGTTTAGAAATCCTAGTAAATATAAAATATGTATTTTAAATTTACTTAAGGTTTTAGATATTTTATACAAAAAACTAGCTAAATTTGAAAAAAGACTTGCTTGTATAGAAATTGAGGTGAACCATCATTTTCAATAAACCAATAATTTTGGTTAAAATTGTAAAAATTAGCCCATTGGTAACTATTATCTGCTAAAATTATATTAAATGTTGATGATCAGAATGAGGTTGATGGGATTTGGTAAAACAACAAATGAATAACAAAAATGTAATCCTAATTACTTGTTTGATGAAATTATGTCATCAACAGTATTTGCGATTAGTGTAAATTATAAAATTAAATTCAGAAAACTAATCTACCTCAAGGTAACAAAGTCTTTGTGCCTGAATTGTTTGTGTTAGTTGGCATTGTTTTATGGAAATATATTAATAATTGATATTTCTAAAAAAATGTGGTTTCTTCTTCCAAATTGTTTTTTGAGATATCTTCTTTTTCCAGCAACTGCATCACAAATTGTGAAGTTGTGAGTAGTTGAAGGTTGAAAGTCGACTGTTCTTTTCTGTCAAACACTAAGAGGACATTGGAGCAGTAATATTCATAGTCAAAGATTTGAGGCTTCCACAGTCCTTAATAATTGAGAAAGATAAATTTTTGGAAAAAAACTGTATTACTAATTTTTGCATCAATGTTGCGGATTAGACCATGGGATACAGATGTGATGATGGATCATGTGGCGTGATTTGAAACATTGGTCCAAAAATTTGTGACACTTTTTTTGCAAATATTTCTCTTCTTGGGTAACTTTTAAGTGATGGAAGAAAGCCGATGAATATAGTCTTATGTTATTTTAGATGAAAAATATAGGTTAGAAAAAACACTTTGGGGATTAGTAGTTGGAGGTCAAAACTTTTATTTTTTGAGGATTAATGAAGTAAATTCGGTAAACAAAGATATTAATATTTAGTAGGTTTTTGAGTACAGATGAAAGTATAACCCCCATATTTGCTAGAAAATCTGCAACATTGTTCTTGCCTCTTAGGCAATGATGGAATTAGATCTGATTAAATCTTTTTCTAAAGTTGGAACTTGGAGGCTTCATTGAGAAGTCTTTAAGCTTCCAATATTCTCCTGTTCCAGTTAACACACCTTTCATGATAGTGGCAGGTCTCGTTAAACCCTGAGGTTCTATAGTCTCTAGTCAATAGCATTCTTAATATTTTTGATTGGGATCGCTGCTTCAACCACATCATTAGTGCATTTCCTGCCTAAGTTGGTTGCATTGAGTATTAGAGGTTTCCCTCCAAAATGCAAATGATCTCACCTTACAGCTCTCAGTGATTTCTTTTGATGCTCCATTAAAATTGCGCTTCTCAAAGGCTTTTGCTGGACGGATCTTGTTTTTCTGAGTCATTGTTGGTCTTGATTCTGCATTCCTCTTTACCAGACATCGGAGAAATTTGCGGAATCAAACTTTTATGGGTCTGGATGTTCTGATCTTCAGCAGTTTGGTCTTTTTTCCTTATCTGAAGCAATTGACCATTTCAAGTAGAGAGGCTCTAACTTCAAGAGAGATGCGGTTCGTAAAGAATATCTTTGCCTCTGAAAAATTGTTCTCACAAATTTCAAGCCATTAAAGTTGGTGCCATATTCCAAGTGGCATCAAGCTTGGACTTCCATTTTATAAATAACAATATAAATGTAAGAAATGACGCAATGGTGAGTTGTGTCCATATGAAGATGTGTGGAGTATGAACACTATGTCCATTCTCTTACGTAAATACAAGAATTCATGCAAGCTGTGGTTGCTCACTTATCAATCATGCATTTATCAACATGTTATATTATTTATTCACACTATAGGTTAAATATAATAGCTGGTCTATTGCACTTTGACTTTACTTTGATCCTCTTCTAGCTATTTTCTATAGATACGTTTTCATAATGTTATAGTTCAGTATGTAGCCAATGCATGGAAACGTGGCTGAAAGAATCCAATAGAGTTTGCCTGTTGTTTTGAAGGTTTTGTTGAACGAGTTTGGATTGTAGTTATAATCAAAGGCTGCACATTGAACTCTTTGTTTTCTTTTGAAATCTTTTTACTTGGGTAAAAACAAAATATTGGAAGAAAATTTGCACATGTTGAGGACACTGGTTAAATAGAATGGTTCTTTGATGCTTCAAATGAATGCTGTAATTGGTGTACAATCCACTAGTCTATTTGCTAAGGTGGAACTATAATTCTGAGAACACTTTCTTCCTTTTGACAGCCTTGCTGTGCAAAAACATCCACAGAATCCGATGCTGGGTCAGCGTGAGATCATAAATGGAAAGGTCAGAGTAAATACACTTGGGTAGAGCTTGTGCATTTCTCTGTAAATTAACTATGCTCTTCTCAGATACAGTCCTATGTATTTAGTAGCAGTGAGGATTTTTTTGTGCTGACCTATGACTTTATGTGACGGTACAGGCCGGTAAATATACATGGCTCACATACCAGGAAGTTCGCAACATGGTTCTGAAAATTGGGTCTGCTATTCGGAGCTGTGGTCTTGAGCAGGTTAGTGGAGTGAAAGAAGCAACTGCTCGCATATTTGTCTTTTGCTATGGCTTAAAATTTAAATGCATTCCTAAGTTTTTTTCATACTGCAGAAAACTATGGAGCTCCTCTTTTTTATCAGAGATTTTGCACATAGAATTGTCATCTTTTCACTGAATCATTTAACATTCTATAACAGGTTTTTGCAGAGTTGCTCCCTTACTATGTCAAAATCATTTAACATTCTATAACAGGTTTTTGCAGAGTTGCTCCCTTACTATGTCAAAGATATTTTAACTTTACTTTGTCCTCACTGTAATATGTTTGGTTTAAATGGTTTACGGGCCTATACTGGTTATGCTTAACAATGAACATTATATGCATTATGCAATCTCTTGTTGTAGTCTAATTGGCAATATCATATTTTTGTCTCATATGCTGCCTATGGTAATCTACGGACGCAACTTCATTCTTTTATTCTGGCTGGTCCAATTATTTCCTTTTGAACATTTCTCCTACAGTGACTCTTTTCATGCAGTAAAAAGATAGGATTCATTACATTCATGTTTTAGATCAATTGTTTAGCCATGTTTCCCCATTTCTAATTAAGGAAAACACCTCGGAAGTTAGATAAATTGACTTAACACAAGTCTAAACATTAGACATCCGAATGATGTTCCCATACGTACAAACAAGCTTTCTATTGTCTTTTTCCATTGATCCTTCTGTCCTGCCTTTCTGACGTTCTCACTTTTGCTTGTTATATTCAACAGGACAAAATGAGCACTCTGATTTCTGTACTGAAAATTTAAATCTTTTACTTTTCAGGGAGACCGTTGTGGGATTTATGGAGCAAACTGTCCTGAATGGATCATCAGTATGGAGGTATTATGTTATTCAGCATTGAAACATTTTGTTACGACATGTATTAATCTGTTCATACATTCTAAGGCAGGCATTGTGTGGGGTAATGGTGCACATTTTATGTTACTTCAAAGGGTTATGAATTAATAGTAAATCCAGTTTTCTCATGCCACAGGTCTGCTAGACTCGTCAATATCCTTAATGTGATTATTCTCTTGTAGAAGAATAAATAGTGGTCCAAAAATAGATTCCTATATGATTGTTCTTTGCATATTGTGGCCTGTCTGTACATGTTTATCTTTGCTGACACTAAGTTTTTGTTTTTTGTTCAGGCTTGTAATGGCCATGGGATTTATTGTGTTCCTCTATATGATACCCTTGGTATGTACTTTTCGAGAATATTTGTAATTCTGCTACAACATCATTTGTCATTGGCTCATGGATTTTCCTCCCGTTTTTTGATATTTCTGTATTTATAAAAGAAAATGTTGTAGGGCATTCAGACTAGTAAAGACCGAGTCATATTGGTTTTTGTGATGATTCTGTTTACTAGATTGGGCACACAATGATATTTAAATGAGGATACACTCCAAAAGGTCTCGCATAAGAGTACAATATCAATCAATACCTCACATGATGATGATGAAATGATCCCCCACACTCAATCACACACTCACATATCCTAACAACACTAGGGTAATGTAAACCCTAACCTATAATCTACCCATTTGTCTTGTAACGTAGTGTTATGCATGCCATATGTCAGCTACTTCATAATCCTAATATACATCATAATATTATGGACATAGACACATAGCATGGCATTCTCTTGGCACACTTTACATGCGAACCATGCAAAGAAGTCAAGTGGTATGATTTTCTTAGATTTGCATATAATTGGTGAAACAATATAAAAATATATGCATGAATTTTGAAATGATCAAACATGAAAAGATCAAAGCACACCAAAATACTTTGGCAGCATAATCATAGGCAACAATGTGATTGCACAAATGGATTATGTAGACACAATACTAATTCGAATCTCATTATTTAAATTTGAACATTCAAAGTCTTATAAAGGAAAAACTAAACAAATTGGTTTGTAACTAAAGACTAATTGTAATACAAATTAGGGTTTTACTCCTAATTTAATATATTGTGCAATGATGATAATTTTTCAACCAAAATAAACAAACCAAACAATTCTAACTTATGCTACTCTTGCATTTGGCAACATATTTGCTAATGATAATCAATGAAAATATAATCAGGGTTTAGGGTTAGAGAAAGGAATCATTCTACCATGTTCAAATTGTTTGACATCATACTCAAAATGTGCATAGAAGCAAAATAGGGTGTCATCAAGTTGTTTATAAAATATCAGGATCTAAAATTCAGTGTGAGACGATGGGTTTGTGGGTCCTTGCATGGACACCTTCATGGCCAAACCAATTCCCCAGGGTTACGAACCTGTCCTCTGTACTTGTACATGAGACTTGAATTTTGGGATCTTGTTTGCCTGTCTCTAGAGGTCTGATTTTTGAGCTTGTTTCCATGTGATCACCGTGTTGTGCTTTATAAGCTTCTCCTTGCTTGGAAGCCTAACAAAGATTAGTAATGATTGAGATGAACTGTCTCACCACATCCCCGTTGATGTGATGAGCGTTGCGCTACATATCACTACTACGAAGAGGGATAAAGCCACATGTAATTCTCCCAACCCCATGATGAGATGCATGTGATATAGAATAATACAATAAAAGATGGAGCCCTTGATTTGGCTTTTACCTTACAAATACACACTTGATACTTCAATTTTGGTCCATGGTTGATCTAGGGCAGCAATATAGATGCATTCAAAATTTCAATAGTTTGCTATTGTGATAATGCTTTAATGAATGGGGTGCTTCAATGCTTACTCTTGACCTTCTTAGTGGGTGAAATAGAGGATCCCTAGATACCTCTAATAGCTTCACTAGATGTGTTTATATATGTGACTATTTGAATTTCTTGCTCAACCGATCCAAAAGTACCACCTTGGCCGACTAAGCTAACTTGTGCATTTGATAAGATAACCATTGAAAGTGCAAGGGACAAGTTCATAGTCGGTGGGACAGGTTCATGCTTGAACCTTTTCAAGACCAAGACCTACGAACCTGTCTAGGTTGTGTGAGGAATCAGTTATGAGACAAGTGCAAGTCTATATATGTGTTCTGTAGGTGTAGTGATTCCCAAGGAGTTGAGCTGGAGAATAGATGTGGTTTAGTGGAAATTGGGATACGAGAGACAGTAGGAGGGTGCCTTTATTGGTCATTTATGTATGAATGGGATTAATGCCATGACGAGTGCCAAATGTCATATTGCCAAAGTCCTTGGATTAGATTTTGGGTACTAGAATTGCCCTCCTTATAATCTAGTAATGACAAATACTTGATTAAAAGAAGATGCAAACTTCATGTCTCAATCATAGGCGGATTGTTGTAAACCCTTGGGTGCCAATGTGCAAATCCATATGAAACTTGCAATCACATGAAAAATGCGTTGATCAATGCTCGATAATAGTGCATATAAATTTATAAATGGAATTTGAAAAATTCTATATTTGAAATACTTGAAATAAAGTGAAATGTGTGCAAGAATGACTACACCTGATTGGTCATGCAAAACCATGCCCCCAATTTGTTGAATGTGAATAGTGCCATGGGGCTTGCTCCCATATAAAGTGGGTGTTATTATTTTGTTGATAATCTTTCCTTGTTAGTAGTGCCAATCATTTGCTAACTTAATAGCCTGGCTTGTAGCTTGAGATGTTTGCTAAGTTAATAACCTTGATGGTAGTTTGACATGTCATTCAAATTTGTGGGCTGTTGAGGCTTGCAGTCTTGAGCTACTAATCTCGCCTTGCTAGTTGTGTGAATCATTTGCTAACTTAATAGCCTTCCTTGTAGCTTGAGATGTTTGCTAACTTAATAGCCTTGCTGGTAGCTTGACATGTCATTCAAATTTTTGGGCTGTTGAGGGATCCATATATTAGTCTTGAGCTACTAATGGAGCCATATATCAGTCTTGAGCTACTGAGAGAGCCATATATAAATTTTGTGTGTGATAAGATCACTGAAACTCTGTGATAAGTAAAAAAACTGATTTGAATTGGTGTGCCAAGTGTATAACTCTGATTTGGACTCTGTTTAGAAATGCGACCAACTCTGATATGAATTGTGTGAAATGCTGCTAACCTATTTGAATTTGTATACTCTTAGCTGAAATATGTATGAATGTTTGAATAAGCCCATAATGTGCCCATAATTCAGAGCCAAAAAAACAATCCAAACAGTCCTAAATTATGCTACTCTTGCATTTGCCAATGATACAAAGAAAGTAAAATTCGGATTTAGGGTTAGAGAGGAACTGTTCTACCATATTCAAATGATGTAACGAATTTCTCAGAATATGCACAAATGCTGATAAGGGTGTCGTCGAGTTGTCTGTAAAATATCAGGATCTGAAACTGAACAAAGAGGACGGGTTTGTGGGTGCTTGGACACCTTTGTGGCTGAGTATATCCCCTAGGGCTAGGAACTTGTCCTTTGTAACTGCACTGTGCACACAGGATTTGTATTTTGGGATCTTGTCCAACTCTCTCCAAAGGTTTGATTTTTGGGCTTGTTTCCATGCGATCATTGTCTTGTGCTGAGATATAGACTCTCCTTGCTTGGAACCTTAAAAGGGGTCAGTAATGACTGGACTGGACTGCCTCACTACATCCCGACTGATGTGATGAGCATTGCACTAATACCACTACTCCGAAGAGGGATCAAACAACATGTAGTTCTCCCAACCTTATGATGAGACACATGTAACATAGAATAAAATAATTGAAGATGGAGCCCTTGATCCAGCCTCCACACTTGGCAACATTTTGGCTCATGGTTGATTTAGCACAACAATATTGACGTACTTAGAATTTTATCATCTTGCTGTTGTAATAATGCTCTGAGAGATTGGGTGCTTCAATGCTTGCTCTTGACCTTCATATAGTGGGTGAAATAGAGGATCCCTAGACGCTTCTTATAGTGTTGGGTGGATGCGTTTATATATGTGACCATTCGAATGATTTCTTGCTCAACTTACCTAAAAATACACCTAGGCCGACTAAGCTAAGTTTTGCATTTTAAAAGATAACTTTTAGAAGTGCAAGGGACAGGTTCGTGGCCGAACCTGTCTTGGACCTACGAACATGTCCAGGGTGTGCAAGGAATCATTCCGAGACAAATTTGAAGATGTGTTTTGTAGTAGGTGCAGTGATTCTTGAGGAGCTGAGTGGGAGAATAGCTGTGGTCTAGTGGAAATTGGGACATGAGAGAGAGCAAGAGGGCGCCTTTATTGATTATTTATGTATAAATGGGCGTGATGTTAAGACAAGTGCCAAATGTCATATTTTCCCAAGTGCTCGGACCAGATTTCGGGTACTACACTAACAAACCAATCAAGCTAAAATTATAAAGATTTCTCTAGTTACCCGAGTCTAACTAGAAAGAGTATGACACTTAATTATCGTTCGATGGCATGTATAAGACACCACACTAGGAGGTTGACACCTAAGTGAAAGATCAAGATATTGGATGAATATGTTGATTTACAATATTTATTTAGTTAATGCAAACTTAGGAAATAGAAAGTAAGTATTATGAAGTGGATTTTCATACACTAACAATTTGTACCATGATTGATCAGCCATCCGTTGCATGTGATTTTGAATTTTATCTTCAATGGTACCATTTCCATAACCTTGTTTTGCTCCATGCCTTGTTTCTATAATTGTTTTCTTTCCTGGTGGTGAGGGTGTTGATGTGCCTTAACGTCTCAACAATTTGGGATTAACTCAATTACAACACAATCATGTATTTGTGTTAAGTGATTGAAGGCTTCCAAAGATAATTTAATTAGACCATAAATTTTTTGTGGGATTTTACTTGTGTTTTAAGTCATCTCAAGGTGACCTCGGTGAATAGTCATTATTTTAATGACTTTTTTTCCTTTTTTGGTAATAATCACAAAGCAAGGAGATCCACTTAGCACACAAACACCTTAAAGCATAAGTTAGTGGGGGGAGGAACAGTGAATGTAATTCACCGATTTGGGCCTCTCACTGTCTAGCCTCTTTCTCCAATTATCCTAAATTTTGTATGCTACGTCATTCATTGAATTATTGGCGCTGTTTGGATAATTTGTCATTTTTCAAGAGGGCAATTTCATCACCATCCCAATGTCTCAGGATGTCCCCTTGGCCCCTAGAGGTAGGGGAGGCGTCTTCATGGAACTCTGGAAAATGACCTTTTGGATCAAATAGGAATAAAATGACAACTTTTTAGTGTTTGTTTTTGCATTTTTTCCACTTTTTGAGATGGTGGCTGAGCCTCAGTACTGAACTTCCCAACTTTGATAGACTCACTATATCTTGCTTGTGCTTGGCTCTGCAAGCCACTGGATTGAGTGACTATAAAACCTGGCTTGGACTTTGTAGTCTGAGCTAGATCAGGCCAAGTCTTGTAGCTATGTTGTGGATAACAGGGCTGTAAAGTTTGGGTTTGTACAATTAGAGCTGCTGACCTGCTTAAGGAGAGGACATATAATAATGAAAACATTTAGTTTTTAATTCTGATGATGATTTATTAACAGCCATGCCTGAATATATGGAACCGACAATGCAGTTGCACCGTGAAAAGGTGTCTTGAAGGGAGATTCTATCAGGTTTTGGGGAATAACTTAAGAGGGGGTATGCTTTGGCAGACAGCTTGTTATTGCCTACCGAGGGAGCACATATTAAGTGTTCTGTGTGATCCGACATGGGAGTAACAGAATTGAAGCGGTTGTGTTGGCAGCTCACACTTGTATAACCTATAATCAACTTTATAGTTTAATTGTAGCTAGGGGAGTGTAGAGATTTTCAGTTGTCATTGTTAATTCAATACACATTAAAATAAGCTCTATTGTATGTAAGCTTATTATGCATGGTTACATGGATGTAATCATTCCTAAGATGCATAAAGAAAGGAATGATGGATTGTTGGAGATGGTCAGATATTGTGGCGGCCCTCCCGTGCCACGTATTTATTATTCTGTTGCACCTGCTCGTGGATAGTGTTTGTTATGGAGTATTATGATATTATCCTCTCATTTCCTCTGTGATACCTGCATGTAGGGAGTGTTTATTTATGTAATATATTATATTTTTTTCATTTCCTCCAATCTGTTTTTACATCTATTTGTAATTTGGATATAATCCTCATTAATTTATACAAGCAATGTTGGAAATTGAAATAAACACACGAGGAGTAACTAGGCACGAGATTCACTACTTTACTACTTAGGAGCAAAACCATCACTCCCATTACGAACTTGGGAGAGAGAAAAAAATATTCTTGAAAGGATTATCATCGACCTGCGGTTTATTGCTAGTGGCTCTCAGCAGGCTACCCCAACATAATCATACACTTCTGCTATCAGGCTTGAAGATTGCTGTCCCCGACCAATCATGGAGGAATCCTCTGCAGATTTTTACAACCAGTAATGGGATGTTGCATCAGCCTAGAGAGATGGAGATGGTGTGCATGTCCATGCAGATTGATGAATTCCAGTGACTTATCAATTAATATCATTCTCCTCCCTCCCAAAGATGGTTTTCATGTCCTGCAGTTTTGTATACGACTCCTATTAAAATATGTGGATAAGCATAGCCTAGTTTGGATGTAAATTCTGCTTTAAAACTTCTGTTTTAGTGTTCTATCTTTGTATTTAAGTTTTGCTCGGTATGTTATAAGGTAAATTCATATCGGCTTGAGTTGAAGGTGGATTGTTTTGTGCTGCATTTTGTATTATCTTACAGTCTTAGGCCAAAAGTTATTAGTGTAGTTTTAATCATTTTACCTGGGGAAAAAGTTCCAATTAAAATTTACAATGGGGACTGATTCCAGAAATGCCATTGGAAAATTGCTATCACAGCATTTGTGCACACAAGTTTGTTTTGGTTACTTGAGTATTGTATATAGTCAATGTATTTTCTGTCCTACGATTTGATTGTTTGCAGTGTCCTATATTTTGTATGACCTTATTGTCTTTAGGCCTCTAAGAAGGCAAAAATAGGAGGGATTCCTGGGACTGACATTGACATGGAAATATTGAAAGCTTTCATACCTCACTCTCAAGGTACTACAGACAAATTGGGTAGGATATTGAGAAAAAGGCCATTAATACTTTCAGACCTTACTGAACCCTCAGAAACAGCTTTGGAAGTGCCAAAGACCCTCTCTTGACCCTAAACTCAGAAAAGTAGTTGATGAAATCCCCTGCTCTTGTAGCATTCCCTTTATTGTCGAGACTGGACAATCTTTCAAACTAGAATATTAAGGAACATGCTGTGGATATCCCATGATGCAGGGTTAAAAGCTTAAAAAAGTGGTATTAGCAGAACACGATGACCACACAAAACACCATATCCACATTGAAAACACCAAGATTCTAGCTATGAAAAGTTGTCGGATGGACAGAAGACTTCGAGAAGTCACGGAGATAAAGAAGCAGCCTAAAATTATTATTAGGGATGATGGTTGAAAACTAAGCAAGGCCTGAAAAACATTAATTCATTAACTTTGCCTAAACTTAGTTCAACCTTGGAAAAAATTAGAATTGAACTCATCTCATCGTTTAATAATTTTTATTAGCCTCCTCTTTGATCCGAAACCAATTCTTTGCCAACTCTCTACTTTTCTGTCTCAACCGATGTTTATAGGAGATTTCATTTATCTCTTAAACAAGCATTGGTGTCAATAATTTCCCTGACGATGTGGATATCCTATGAGGAAGGGTTAAAAACTTAAAAAAAAGTAGTATTAGCAGAACACAAGGAGCACACAAAAACACCCTATCCATATTGAAAACACCAAGATTTTAGCTATGAAAAGTTGTTGGGTGGACAGAAGAATTTGAGAAGTCATGGAGGTAAAGAAGCGGCCTAAGACCCAAAAGGATGGAATTTAGTTTCTTCTTGCACAAACTGATCCAGAAATCACATTCATTGTATTTGTTTAAATTTTCTTGTGGCAGGTTATGCTTGTTTTCTCTAAATCTGTTCTTCTTGTCTTGTTTGTTTGTGTATGAGATGTTGATGCAAAAGGTCTGTGTCGTTTAGTATATTAGTAGAATTCTTCTGTTGTGCTGCCTCTGAGATTGTATTCCTGCTGTTTTTTGATAAATCTTCGATTTGACATGGTTCTGTTTGTTTTTTGAGCCTTCTATTACTTTTTTACCAGATTGTTGCATAATAACAATCATTTATATTAGTATTTTATTCTGTTGGTTAAAGGTGCGGAGGCAGTTGAGTTCATCATTCGTCATGCTGAGGTTTCAATTGCCATTGTCCAAGAGACAAAGATTCCTGCGGTATGTATGATCCAGACTTAGTTGCAACTACATGTAAAAAGATTACACTTTGTAAACACTTGATACTATTAGCCTGAGTAATTGATTGTGATGCACTTTGCAACACCTTTCTAGTTGTTGGATATATTCATTAGAAAATTCAAACAATGCAAACTTAAGGTTACTGCTGAGAAAGTTGAACATTCTTTATCTTTCACTGAGTGGGTTTGGGAAGATCATTAATGGGGAAGCATTTTCTTTTTATAAACATTGAATAGTAGTGAAACTGAAGCTTGCTTCTATTGATAGATGAAGTTTTATATGGACAATCACAATGGGTACTTCAAAATAATCAAGGCTTGGATGCAATTTAACCTTTTCTTGCATATATGACAACACTATTTTGCCATTCTTGAGCACAAAGAAAAACATTCAAACCTGTTTTTTGTATGTCATTACATTTAATGTGAAAATCACATTTTTACGCATAACTTGATACTCAAGCAGAACTAAAAATTATATTTGATTACTGAATAAGATCCTGGAATGTTATATTTGTTTGATATTATAATTAATGCTAACTATAGAGTTGAGGGGTGTACCCTTTCTGATGATTCAACCTCTGGAGAAGCTGTCAGTGACCTTTTAATAGAGTGCTCTGACATTACAAAAGGTTATATCTGAAAGGTTATTCATTTTGGTAGTCCATAACATATCTACAGACAGGAAGGTAGCCATTGTATCATTACATACACACTCAATTGTCAATGACCTTTTCATAGAGTGCTCTGACATTACTGAACTGGCTATATCTGAAAGGTTATTCACTTTGTACCCTTTCTGATGATTCAACCTCTGGAGAAGCTGTCAATGATCTTTTAATAGAGTGCTCTGACATTACAAATGGCTATATCTGAAAGGTTATTCACTTTGGTAGTCCTTAAAATATCTATAGACAGGAAGGTAGCCATTGTATCATTACATTTACACTCAAGTTGTCAATGACATTTTCATAGGGCGCTCTGACATTACTGAAATGGCTATATCCGAAAGGTTATTCACTTTGGTTGTCCATAACATATCTATAGACAAGAAGGTAACCATTGTATCATTACTCTCAAACAAAAAAGCATTGCATTCTTATTTAAGGATCAATAAGAAGATATTAAAATATAAGGCTTATAAATTAACATTATTTTAATATTAGTTAAGTGTTGACTAATAAACGGCTGTAACCACTTCAAACCATTTTGTAACCATATCTCACATAATAAAAGGATGTACACACAATGAATAATGTGTGCATTTTGGTTACTCTTCATTTGTTCTTTGCACATTCGATTCTTTCTTTATTCTCTCTTGACATTTTCTAACATTGGTATCAGAGTCGGGCAAGCAAGGAGAAAGATAAGGGAAGAAGTTCAAACCAGTCCCATTAGGGCATGAAAGAGCAAAAGACCAGTTTGAATGCTAGACGCAAGAGCAATATCATAGGGCAGCGAGCAATAATGTAGGGCAAAAAAAGGGCGGAAAACGACTCAGTTTCAGTTCGAGGGCACTTACAATAAACATAACCACAAAACGTAGTTGACGCCATTGCTAGGTGTGGAAAAAATTCAAGGGCACAATTTTGGTTGTGTTTCCAAACAAATTTTAGGGCATTTCGAAGTGCTAGGGCACACAAATAGGAATTTGCCATTTATGAAGAATTTTTTTGGGGCTGTTTGTGTGTCAGGGCACGACAATAAGACATTTTCAGGGCAAAACATGACAAGCAAAATGCAACATAGAAAAATGAGAGATTATGGGCACTTTTTTGCATAAAATAGAATCCAAAATCACAAGCAAGAGGAAAAACAAGATTTTCAAAGGTAGCTAGTGCAAAAAAAAGAAAATACAAGCATGCATTCTCAGATTTTGCAATTTTTCATGGATCATTCACTGTTAGGGCACATAGTTTGTCAATTTTCAGTCACAGCCAGTCGTTTAGGGCACAAACCTACATGGTATAGTTTTCCTTTCTTTTGCTTGAAAAAAATAGTTTTTAAAATCTTGCTACATTAATTTGTGGGTCATTCTATATTTTGGGAAAGGGGTTATTTTCTGAGGTATTTTGTCTGATAATGGAAATTCCATTAGACAAATGTTCTGGCCTCAACTTTCATACTTGGAAAGTAAAAAATCCAAACAAAAGGCAAATCAAATGAAGTTAATGTAGCCGTTGAAAATCCATTAGATTGCTGAAAGTGATGAATTCACTGATAGAGAATATGTATTTTAAAAGAAGCCTCACACTTTGAAGACAATAAAGGGATCCAATGTAGATAAAACTCAACATGGATGGCTGCCCAAATAGTTCGGGGAGTCTGTGGATCTCAAGATTTTAACCCTTACGAGGGTCATGAGACAACTTGATGGAGCACCTGTGGGAGTAGCTCAGTATGGACGGTTGTCCAACAATTTGGGAGATTCTGTAATTCGGGAGTTCAGGGAGGTGGAATCTAGGAACTTGGGAATTCAGCTTGGGAACTACATCCTTATGAGGTAATGGAGGCAACTTGATGGAGTTCACTTGGTCAAAGCACCTATTTTCAAAGGGAAAAGACTTATGAAGAATGCGTGGTCTTGTTTGGTTTTGTTACTTTAATGTTTTGTGAGTATGTTCTATAGTGTAAGCCTTAAGAGGGGTTATTGAAATATAAGGCTTATAAATTACCATTATGTTAATATTAGTTAAGTGTTAACGAAGAAATGGTTGTAACCACTTCAACCATTTTGTAACCGTCTCGCACATGATAAAAGGGCGGACACACAATGAATAATGTGTGCATTCTAGTTACTCTTCATTCGTTCTTTGCACATTCAATTCTTTCTTATTCTTTCTCTCTCCACATTTTTCTAGCAGAAGAAGCCAAAAGGGTATGCATAGATTTACAACATATTTTAAAAAGATAATCTCACTTAAAATCAAATCACATAGGTAAACAACAAGGCCTAGTAACATACCATATACCTGTAGAAGGTGGGTATGTAAATTGATTGTGTACCATTAGAGAGATTACTGGAATTATATATTTAAGGGTTTAAAAAAGGCATTTGATGGAAAAATTGAACTGGTACACCCCACTGAAATTATATTGTATGCCTCCTTCTCTGGGCTAGTTCATTTTGAAGACCTTGGGTTCATTCCACTTCCCATGGGCTTAAAGGGAAGAAGCAAGGGAAGTATTTAACGTCATAATTGTCAGTTTCTTTTGTAGCGTATATTTTTTTAAAGCAACTTTCTAATTATGACCTAGAAAAGTTAAATTGGTTAAAAAAAGTGCAAATACCAACTTGAAAAAATAAAAAGAAACTTATTAAGGAGCTCAGTCCTTTTTGGGGGATCATCTTTTTGGATTTTGGCGCCACCTTTAGCTATATAAAGGGGTCGTTTGGCTTGGGAAAAGACATACTTGCATTTGGATTTCATTTTCTTGGAGTTGGAAAACGAAACCACTTTCTCTCTCTTGCAATTGAGGATGAAAACTCTCTTTGCACTTGATTTTAGGACGAAACCCCTCATTTCTTCATCGGTGATCTCATACTGAGGTCACATTTGAGCTACACATATTTTCTTGAGAAATTCACCATTTTCAACCTATTGTAAACCCTCTCCTAGGGTGGTGACTTGCATAGTGCTCTAGTTTGGTGATATCTAGTGTACAACACTTCGTTCTTTGTTCATATTTGGATTGTTTATAATTTCTAAGGCTGATTGCATTTGCCAGATTGAATTTTGGGCCTTGGAATCTCAACGTCCGACCATTTTTGTAAGTGGGTACATTGCTGTTGCAAATTTAATTAAATATACTCCAACTGAGCGTTTTAAAGCTCATTTCTTGGCTTGTACTTGTTCTAAAACATTTATAAAATTTCCTACATGCTTTGGAATTTGTAAAAATGGTTTTGGTGGCGAATTATTGCAATTTTCCTCTTGCTGTCATAAGATTTCAGACTGCTGTTCCTTGCCATCCAAAAATTCAGTTAATTGTTATAAATTTCAATTTGCTTTGAGTTGGGTTTGTGCCATTTCCCTTTTTTTTGTTTCAGCCCACAAAGGGACACAATAGTGGTATCAGAGCAAAGATCTTCCCAACTTGAAGGGTATTCATGCAAGAAGGTGACAAAGAATACATTTGCTATTAAAGGAAAGTAAAGAAAGATTCAGATCAGCCACTTGGAGCGCCTAACATGGCCAACAAAGGTTCTAAAGAGGCCAAGTTTGATAAATTTATTAAAGGGCAACAGAGGTTGGCTGATATTATGGAGGTTCGTCAGGGTTTCACAATATGAGGTAGCCCGAATGGTCAAATTTTGGATCTGCTGCTAGGCCTTTTCAGCAAACCTTCCTCCCAAGATAAGAAGGCATTCCGGAGGTTGAAACATGACATTTAGTTGGGCACAACATTGTGGGCAACTATGAGAAGTATAGGGCTCTTCCAAATGAGATTCGTGATGCCATTTCACTTGCGGGGTTCATAGGAGTAAATAGGGCTAGATCAAGGCCCAAACCTATATCTTAAGCACCATAGAAGGATCTTCAATATGCCTTTGGGAAAGTGACACTCTCCACATTTGATGGTTCCAACAAGGGGACAACCCATGCATGGATATAGAAGTTGGATACTTATTTATCATTGAGGCCTATGATGTAAGAAGAAGCGATCAAGTTTGCAACTCTTCATCTTAAATGAATTGCACACTAGTGGTGGTGCCATGGATTGATCACATAAGGGCACAATTTCATCCACTCATATGATGAGTTTTGTAGGAGCATCATTGAGAGATTTGATAGGATTGATTTGGAGGTTCACTTTCGGGAACTAACACAATTGAGACAACACATCATTGTAGAAGATTATGTCATTGAATTTCAAAGACTTTCCTTGATGGTTCCGGATGTGACAGAGAGGAGACTCATTGTCTTTTTCATTGAGGGGTTGGATGAACCACTCAAGGGTTTGATAAGAGCATTCGATCCCTTGTCTCTTCATGTGGCAATAAAGAAATCTTTGGACTTAGAAGGTGCTGCCTCAAGGACAACAGTAATCAAACAGGTAGCCAAGGACATCTCTGAATAGTGGACAGCCAAAGGGACCTTTGGGGCAGCGGCCCAAAACAACATCTTTGGACCAGCCAAAGAGGCTTTTTTAGTGAGCACCATTCATACAAAAGGAGCTGTCCAAAACAAACAAAGAAGGGGAGTCACGAAATAAGCTAAGAAGGAAGAACTTGTGCTTCTCTTGCAAGGATCCATGGTCTCCTGGTCATCGTTGCCTAGGTAAGGGTCATGTGTATTATATTGAGGTATTTTCAGTTTGTGAAGAATAGGTAGTGGAAGTTAAAGAGGCAATACAAAATCATTATCCAGAAGATGACCTGGAAAACTTGGACACCACTTTTGCCACCTTGTCTGGTGCTCCTAGATCAAAGGAGACCTACAAGGGCGAAAAGTTACAGTATTGATTGATAGTGGAGCTATTCATAATTTCATTGATGAGAGCTTGGTTGCATGGATGGGGTTGAAGGTGGAAGACTTCAAAGGCTTCAATGTTACTGTTGCGGATGGCGACTCCCTTCCATGCACAAGGAAATTTCCGCAACTCAATATCACCTTAGGAAGACACCAAGTAAAGGATGATTTTTATATCATTGTAATTGGTGAGACAAATTTGGTGCTTGGGATACAATGGCTACATTCCTTGGGTGAATTTACCCAAAGTTATCAAACCATGGATCTGAAATTCAAGGTGGATAACAAGGAAGTGGTGCTACAATGCATGAAGAATGGAGTTCCTCAAGTTGTGATGGCAAAAAACATGGAAAGATCTTTCAAAAAACGATAGATTGCATGGGCAACACATTGTTTGGTAAGATCTACATATTCTTTTTCAATTCAACAATCTTATCATGCAGATATTCAGCCTATCATTAATAGGCATGCTAAGGTTTTTGATGATATACCTCATGGGCTGCCACTGGATAGAGGTTTCCAACATTTTATTGAGTTGGAACCGGACATCAAATTGGTAATAACAACTCCTTATCGCCACGTGAGAGCTTTCAAGAAAGAAATCGAAAGGACAATCAAAGAATTGCTGGAAATGAGATTCATTAGGCCTAGTTCTAGCCCTTTTGCTTCATCAGTGGTTCTTGTGAAGAAGGATGGAACTTTGAGGATGTGTATTGATTATGGGTTGTTGAACAAGAAGACAATCAAGAATAGGTACCCCATTCCTAGTATTGATGAGTTGATTGATGAATTGCATGGAGTGGTTTTCTTTTCCAAGAGTGACTTGAGATCCGGTTATCATCAAATCCGGGTAAGAGAGAAGGATGTTCACAAGACAACTGTTAGGTGTCACTTTGGGCATTTTGAGCTTCTTGTTATGCCTTTTGGGTTAATCAATGCCCCAACCACTTTCCAATCGTACATGAATCATGTTTGTGATAATTACTTGAGGAAGTTTGTTTGAGTGTTCTTTGATGACATCTTGATAGACAGTAAAATACGGGAGGAACACTTAAGACACTTAGATATGGTGCTGGAAATTTTGGAACAACAAGCTCTCTTTGCAAAGAAATCCAAGTGTGAGTTCGGTTTGAGTGAAATTTTGTATCTTGGACATGTCATCAATGCCCAAGGAGTACATGTGGATCAACAAAAGATCCAAGCCATATTGGATTGGCCTCCTCCTACCTCGTTGACACAATTAAGAGGGTTCCTTGGTCTTTGTAGCTACTACCGCAGATTTGTCAAGGGATACTCATAACTTGCTGCCCCTTTGACTGACTTGACAAAGAAAGGAAATTTTTGTTGGTTGGACTCAACCCAACTAAACTTTGAAAGGCTCAAAGGGGCAATGAGATCATGCTCGATAGTTGCTGCTTCGGATTTTTCCATTCCTTTTGTACTGGAATGTGATGCATCCGAAAGAGGTGTGAGGGCTCTTTTGATGCAAAACAAGCATCCTATTGCTTTTGGGAGCCGGAAACTAAAGGAGCACGGGGTGAATTTCCCCATCTATGAAAAAAAAATGTTGGCCATTATGCATGCATTGGCCAAATTCCGGCAATAGTTGGTTTGTGGTCAAAACTGATCATAAGAGTTTGAGGTTCTTTCTTCATCAAAAAGATTTGAATGACTGACAACAAAAGTGGGTGATCAAAATACGAGCATTTGACTTTGATATTGAATATGTTAAAGGGAAAAATAATGTCGTAGCATATGCTTTATCAAGGAAACCAAGTCCTTGCCCATTGGATGACATATCATACAAGGAAGCTACAAAGAAGGGTTCTGAATTTGCCTGACAGCAAAGTTAGGCAATTTTGGGAGGGAAGGTTTGTTATGCCCCCTTCTCTGGACTAGTTCATTTTGAAGACCTTGGGCCCATTCCACATCCCGTGGGCTTAAAGGGAAGAAGCAATGCCGTATTTAACGTCATAATTGTCAGTTGCTTTTGTAGCTTTATATTATTTTAAAGAAACTTTCTAATTATGACTTAGAAAAGTTAAGTTGGTTCAAAAAAGTGCAAATACCAACTTGAAAAAATAAAAAGAAACTTATCGAGGAGGTCGGTCCTCTTTGAGGGATCGTCGTTTTTGATTTTGGTGCCACCTTTAGCTGTTAAAATGGTCGCTTGGCTTGGGAAAAGACATGCTTGCTTTTGGATTTCATTCTCTTGGAGTTGGAGCACGAAACCACTTTCTCTCTCTTGCAATTGAGAATGAAAACCCTCTTTGCACTTGATTTGAGGACAAAACTCCTCATTTCTTCATTAGTGATCTCATATGGAGGTCACACTTGAGCTACACTTAGATTTTCTTGGGAAATTTGCCATTTTCACCCTATTGTAAACCCTCTCCTAGGGTGGCGACTTGCATAGTGGTGGAGTTTGGTGATATCTAGTGCACGACACTTAATTCTTTATTGATATTTGGATTGTTCATAATTTCTAAGGCTGATTGCATTTGCTGGATTGAATTTTGGGCCTTGGAATCTCAACTTACGGCCATTTTTATAAGTGGGTTCACTGCTGTTGCAAATTTAATTAAATATACTCCAGCTGAGGGTTTTAAAACTCATTTCTTGGCTAGTACTTGTAAAATATTTATAAAATTTCCTGCATGCTTTGGATGTTGTAAAATGGTTTTGATGGTGAATTATCGTAATTTTCCTCTTGCTGTCATAAAATTTTAGACTGCTGTACCTTACTGTCCATAAATTTAGTTAACTGTTATAAATTTCAGTTTGCTTTGAGTTGGGTTCGTGCCATTTCCTTTCCTTTTCAGTTTCAGCCCAGAAAGGGACATTACATATCTATTGAGGGGCTTAAAAGAAGGCATTTGACATAAAATTGAATTACTACACCCCACCGATATCTAAGATACAATTTCCAAGGAAAAATTCATAGAAGCCGGCAAACAAATTTTAGCTGAAGAATCATCACTGATCATCAACAAGGGGCACAAAACACAGGAATGACAGGTGCAATACACCAACCTGGGGAAGAGGATTTTATCACTACGGAAATGAATGACAAGAGAGCTCGGTGCTTATTTTTTGGAGTGGTTTCTTTTAATATAAGATAATAAGGAAGAGTAAGAACAGAGGCATGGGAAAAATTGGAGGAGTAAACACATGAAGATACCCCCAGAGTGTCAATGGATGACTTTGTCCCTCTTATAAATATAGTATATTGAAAAGGAAGATCCAAAAAGGATTCTTCCAAAAAACGAAGTTGATCATTCCTTAGAACTAATTTCAACCAACGAGCCTTCCAATATCAAACCTTATTGCTATTCCTATCGAGAAAAGATATGGACCAAAGGTTTGACCCGGGTTATTGCTATTTAGTTACATTTTTCACCAATCATTTTCATATTTGTCTCCTTGAGATTGCTAGTTCTGCTTCATGGATGGAGGATCCTAAAATACAGATAGCTGTCGGAATATCCTCCTAAATATTAAAATCCATTTCCTTTTACTTTATAGAGAGTTGATCGTGACTGCAGAGATGAGGATCATTCTGTAAGATTCTTGATATTCTTCTCTTTCAAAAGAAGAAATAAAGCATCCCCTTCCAAAATGAAAAATATAAAACCGTGAACTTGCTGTTTGAATAGGAAATTAAGATTCACTAATGTACATGTAATGGTGTTTTGTTGCCAGTAACAGTACCATTAATTTGGAGTCATGTAATGGCAAACCAGGCATTTGCTCTTTCTTTTAACTTGAAGGATGGAAGTTTGTCATTATGTTTTGCAGACTTATTGTTCACAGAAGCTACAGGAGACAGACATGATAGTGATTGAGATCCAGTTGGTAGGCCTGATTCTGAGATTTGGTAAGGGTGGGGGAAGGGCACCTTTTGTTTCATGAAGAATTCATTATGCCAATAGGGATTCTACAATGGCAGCAAGGGGTGGGATGTCATGGTGTGATCGTATAAGGTTTCATTTTCTACATTAAATTTGATGTCCATTTGACTGTCACAGGGTAGTTTTGAGTCTTGACCATAAATTTTATGTCCGTTTGACTGCCATTGAAAGTTTCTGTCTTGATCATAATGTAGAGTTCGAGGCTCTCATTTTCTCAAAAATATTCTTTATCACCACTCTATGAGAAATATAAAGAGAATCTAGTAGAATTATCTATCAATGTAGTATTTATAAAAATCCAAAATAAAAGCCTTTAGATTGATGTCTATCCGTGTTTTTCAAATAAATGTATTTAAGATCTTTGTACTAGTTTATGACCCGCCAGAGTTGCCAAGGAGAAGAAAACAGTGCAAATTGAACTGTAGTAAAATAAAAGTTGTGCCCAAAAGAATCGGAGCATGACATCTGAGCCGATCACAATGCACAGTGCTTAATTGGATAAACATTGTGTGTTTCTCATATTTAAAAATTATACAAGGAACCTGCTCTTCTTCTTGGTTGATGAAAAATTCATTATCTTTTGAAGATTTTCATTCGGAGAACGAATTCACTAGTGCACATCAAAACAGTTGCATTTATCTCCTTTGTGCAGAACATGGCAGATGATGCAGGTTTGGAGTAATAGGATTTCAAAACCTGAAAGACCTCGTAGGGCGGTAAACTGCACAAGATTGGTGAATCAAAGACCGAACAAGCAAAACAAGGACAACCAAGTCCATAGGGATCTTAATCTCTGAAAATGTGCTTACCTCAAAATTGTACCATAAACCTTACGGTGAGGAGGGTCATAATTCTCCCAGACTCATACGAAGCCATCGAAAGCAGTCTTAGAGATGAGAATAGAAAGCAACATCACACCCCTCCATAGTAGCAATCAAGGTGTTTAGGGCGAGGAAGTAAATTTCTGTCTGCCCAACATCTCCTCTGAAGATAATCTGTCAGGTTGTGGAGTGGGAATATTTTCCACAGACCTTTCCCTATATGGGGAATGTAGAGTTTGATGCGGCTGCTGGGAAATCCTGGCAGAGCTTATATGCAGCCAACCATATATTTAAAAAAAAATATATAGCCTTCTATTTTCCTCTGGATGCTTATGAATTGGATATTGATATTGAACTCGTTAATTTGCGGGTCTTTCTGCATGTTTATTTGCATATAGAAGTTGCCTCACTTTTTCTTTTTGGTTTGTCTGAAATACATCAGACAATTGTCATACATCTCCCTGTTCGTTGGCTCTACATTGTCATGAAACAATAGATACAATACCCATTTACTATGTTGTCATGGCCATTCTTGTTAATTAGAATCTTATTGCCTTATGTCATTCTTTACCTCAGCCATTTGGCTGCTATTTAGATCCTATGGGATAAGAGGACCAGTGAAACAATTACTTGTATTATGAAGGGTAGAATAGGATAGCAATAATTCATTCACTTTCTATCCATGTATGTTTTATCTGAGGATAGAAATAATTCATTCACTTTCTATCCGTGTTTTTAATTTATGACCACTACTGTTGTCATAGGCTGGATGGGAAAGGTTTTCATTCCCTAACTGGGGGAATTTTTAATTTGGAGCAATTTGTGATTTTTCTAATGGTTCAAGCTCATTTAACTCCATTGTTATTAATTTTGGCAACTAGAAGTTTCATAACGTTGTTTATTATGGTATGCTTTACTTTTGCTTTACTTCTATCATCTCAGCAGTACTGGCTCTCTCTTTGGTGATAATTGTCTTGGTTTTTTATTTTGTAGATCTTAAAATGTTTGCCAGGATGTGCAGACAAATTAAAGAGTGAGTACTCTTCTATTTTAATTTCTAATTCATTATTTGACATTTCTTCATATTGTAGAGTTTTATATTTTGAAGTAAAATCTGATTTCAGTTTTCAAATGCAGCACTTGTGAGCTTTGGTAATATCTCAGATGCACAGAGAGAAGAAGCTGAACAACACGGAGTGAAATTATACAGTTGGAACGATTTCCTGTCTCTAGTACACTCAGTTTATCTCTATGCTTATTTGTTATTTTAAGAGTTATTTGTAGCTTTGTCATATGCTAACCTAATATACAGTTAAAAGAGTAATTTAAGATTAGGTTATATTCATTTGTTTGAATAAAAAAAATCACAAGTACATTTATTCAGCTGGATGTTGTAAGTGATCTATTTCATTATAATTGAGCATAGTCACCAGGTTACATCGGTATGGGGATGGATACGCTGTTTTTGAAATTATGCATGTAACACGACATGCCTATATATCATGTGGAAAAATAGGAATACAAATTGTAAATTTCAAAATTCATAATAAACATTAAAAAAATGCTGCTAAAAATAAATTCAATTCCTGTCCCTCGAGTTCAATATCTTTCTTACATTTAGAGCAAAATATGTTTTGGTTCTCGATTATATTTAAATTCTAATTTTGTGCACTTTGAGGCTGATTCATGAATTCCTTGTTTTGTCATGTCTCTTCAGGGTGACCAAAAGAGTTTTGCCCTCTCATCACCGAAAAAAGAGTGATATTTGCACAATAATGTACACCAGCGGCACAACTGGAGAACCTAAAGGTGTACTGATAACGAATGAGAGCATTGTCAATCTTGTTGCAGGAATTAATCATTTACTTCTATGTCAAAATGAAGAGGTTAACCCTAATTCACATGGTTTATTTTTTTAGTTATTGTAACTTTAATCTTTGAACCTTCATACACGTCCGTAATTCTTCAAGATAGTGAGAGTTGCAAGTGGCCTCAGGCATTTTTTTATTAAGAATTTTCCTTGCAGAGTAATCACTTTTTCTTTGGCTTTGTCACGTTTTTATGTATTGGCTTAACACTGGTATGCAAAACCTTGCAGCTCTCTGAAAAGGATGTTTATATTTCATTTCTTCCTCTAGCCCATATTTTTGATCGGGTGATTGAAGAATATTTCATATCAAAGAGTGCCTCGATAGGCTTCTGGCGAGGGGTATACACTGTTATATCATTTGGTTTTCTACTCTGTCTTCATTTTCCTATAACTCTTGCTGTGTTTTGAACTTGACAGTGATCATGGTTGTTTATCTATTCAGGATGTGAAGTTGTTGGTGGAAGATATTGGAGAGTTGAAGCCCACTGTTTTCTGTGGTGTTCCACGTGTCTTTGATCGCATATATTCAGGTCCCATATGCATAAATAGTCCGAACAAATTTGCTTCCAGATACATGCATTCTTACCTTCCATGGTGCAGTTGAAATATCTACATATTTTTCTTTATCATCTTGATTCCACTTGGTTTCCAGGTTTAAATCAGAAGATATCTGCTGGAGGTTTTCTGAGCAAAAAGGTGTTTGAGTTTGCATATAAATAGTAAGATTTGAATTATCCCCTATTCCTGTGGATTGTAATGTTTATTGACTGATCTGGGTATGTCATCTAACAAGGCTCTCTCTCATTGTAATGAAGACTCTAGTTTTCTTGACAATTCATACTTGTATTCTCTTTAAGACCTCAATTGTAGCAATATTTCCAGATTTATAACCCATGCTTGTTTGCAATAAAACTCACAGCAAGCTCAATAACATGCGGAAGGGGTGGAAACATGATAAAGCTGCTCCAATTTTCGATAAAATTGTTTTTAGCAAGGTTAGTTGTGAAAGGCCCTTTTACTATTTAGTAATTTACTGATGTATAATACCTGAATTCATGATTTACAGAAAGAGGTTGCTTTAGTTATTAGCTTTGTAACATTATAAGGATTTGGTTGGGCATTGTTTTCACCATGCTAGGTGAAACAAGGCCTAGGGGGACGTGTCCGTGTGATCTTGTCAGGAGCAGCACCACTTGCAAGACATGTTGAAGAATTTTTACGAGTAGTTACCTGTTGCCATGTTGTACAGGGCTATGGTATGTGTGCTTCTTGTTGCTTGTACAATATATCTGTTACGTAAAGGCTCTGATCTTCTTTAATATCTTTGCAAAAGTAGCTGTACAATGTAGCATGCCCTCCATTACAATTGGATAAAACCACTGATTGATATTTCTGCCAGGCTTTGACTATTGGGAAGCTTTAGTGTCTATGAACACAGAGTTGATAAAGTACTTCCGAGCTCACCGAGAATTGAAATCCAACTTCTTAAACTCTCAACTTGCTGGCACAGGACATTCAGTGAAATAATTTAGAATAGTCTGTTTTGTCTTCATTATGCCACCTGGCATATGATCATTATTCACAGCGTTGAAGATGAAGAGACGGTTTTTTATGAAGCGTCTTATCTTTATTGTTGCAAGTTATATATGGAAACATTTCTTTGAAATTGACAAAGTGGAATAAATAATAGGTAAATTCAATCCACAAATTTTAATTTCTGCTTGTATGAGTTTTGGAGTCCATCCTTTGAAAATGACAGTTTTCTTTTCCTCTTCCTCTGATCCCATATATAGAGGTGGTAGGAGCTAGACTGTTTCGGTACGGGTATGGGTACAGTACGTTGAAACGACAAAATTTTAAAGAACTTTGGGTATGGTACGCTGTTGAGTACGTTATATATATATAAGATTATAAATTTAAAGAAGCATTTGCATACTTATTGAAATTTAATACTCATACAAATGAAAACAGATTTCAAATACTTTTAGAATTGAGACTTGAGTTTGTATTGATTCATAATGTTCAAAATATAATAGTTAACAACTTAATACATTCAAGTTCTCAACTTGCTTCACTTTCAGTTTCCTAAGGCTAAAAACCTAGATCATATCATCTAGATGATCCTCAAAATCATCTTCATGGATGGCACTTGCAACTCCCAGTCCCACTAGCTTCACTGTTGAACCCTTGTGAAGGGCTCTCTGGAAGTTCGTCATCAATGCCAAGTAGTGAAACACTAAACAAACAAACAACAGAAGCTTCAAAGTCCGTGGTTTCAAATTGAATGTCCCAAAGCTTGTTAGGACCTCTAGTATACTCTTCTGTTTTATGTTTTAAGAGGTGCAAGTTGGAATGTATGTATAGTAGATCCTCAACCTTCTTGGATGCCAACATGTTGTGTTTGGCTGAGTGGATGAAGCCATACGTACTCCAATTGTACTCTACAAAAGAATTACTAACCACTTGTCACAAAAACAAAGTATTATTAATATACAAAAAGGAGTGCTATCATCTTAAATTTTAATTCTTAATTGGTAATTAGAATATCAAATAACAAGTTACAAACTTCATACCTGTGAGAGCAATTTAATCGCAATAGGTTGTAGCTACTTGGCATCATAGCCATGTACAATCCACCACTTGATTGGAGTCAAGGTGGCCTTGTCACAAAGACCCTGTACCTCTCCCATGCTACCTTCTCCGGATACAAACATCCCCATCTCATTGCGGACTGCACTAGATATAAGTGGATCAAGAAACAACCTTCTGAATGCCACTCTTGTGCCATTTGCAACCTCTTGGTCATCATATGGTGGCTGCCTACTAGGTAATCCAACTATTTAATTGCTATAATATTTGGTATTTATGGCATAAGCAAGGAGATGCAATGAGGTGGTCATTTTGTTCCACCTTTTCATGACCACACTTTTAACTTCATTATAGAATTTTTCCTCAGGGTCCTGCTCTTTGGCTTGTATGATTGCTTTTATTTTCTCAAGCATGAAGTCAATGCCATCATAAATTTCTCCAATGCAAGCACTATCTTTGTCAACAAATCTAATCATATTAAGATTAGATTCCATGAAACTCAACAAATACTCAACTGTTGCCCACTAATCATCATCAAGGATCCATGCCTTTATCTTTTGGGATCTCTCTGTATTTGCTTGCCTCTAGACGGTCTAAACATTGTCAATCACCGTGCTACTCAAAGCATGTTTCACCTTCACAAGTTGTCTCAAGACGAGTGTGCGAGAGACAAACCTAGTTTCAACAACCTATTAAAAAACAATGAAAAAAATTCAATAACAATACAAATTCAAATTGATTTAAAATTAAATATTAAAATGAAAAACTTAAAAAACTCAAAACTTATGACTCATGAGTTGTTTCCTTACTTTCAACGACAACTTTGAGAATCTTCTGAAAATGGCTTGAGACATGTGATGGTTGGTGACAAATATTTGAATCGCATTTGCCTCCATGTAAATTTTCTCAATCCATGCAATTTTCCCAATCTTTTGCAGCATTAGATTCAGAGAGTGTATTGCACGTGGTGTCCAAAATATGTGTTCATACCTGCCCTCTACTATCAACCTTGTTGCCTTGCAATTTTTTGCATTGTCCGTGATGACTTGGACACTGTTATGAGGGCACACTAAATCAATAGCCTCAATTAAAATGTTTGTAATTAATTGGGCATCTTTTATTTCCCCCTCACAATCAACAACCTTTAAAAACATTTCCCCTTTAGGGCTTACTGCAATAATGTTGATAGGAGGTCTGTTTTGGGAGTCTTTCCATCCATCTGATAGAATAAACACTCCTGAATCTTTCCAGGAACCTTTAATCAGTTGTAAAGATGTTTGTATGTGTTGCACTTCTTTTGCCAAAAAAATGTGCAAACCTTATTATATTGTATACCCCTGTGGTGTCTCATTAATGGCTCTCAATATCTGCTGTCAATATGGTGACCTCAACATATTGAATGGTGACCCACATGCATAAACACACCGAGCCACCAATTCATCTACAATTTCTCTCTTCTCCATGTTGAATGCTTTTTCTTGAGGCCCTTTTGTTCTCTTTCTTGATGTGGTATCTTCATCTAAAGGAGTTTCAACTGGAACAATTTCAACATGACTATCAATGAAAGGATGGAATGATGATGATGTTGGTGGTTTGCCCATAGTCCTCTGCTGCAAAGAAATGGTTTAGAGCGAGCTCTTGCAATTTCAAAGTTAGCCTCATCTTGCTCTCGAAAGTACATAGCTATTTTATTCTTCTCCACCTTCATACATGCCCTAATGCCTGTCCCCGATACAACAGTTAAATGAGCTTTCAAATGGGTATACGAGGACTTAAATGTGGTGCCACAATGAGGGCATGTCCAAACAGGGCACGTCCATACACGGACACCACCACCAACAATGAGCTCTAGCACTTCCACATGCCTCCATAAAGGAGAATGAGGAGTTATTTTCACTGTCAAGCCACTCAGAACACTTCCTTGTTTTCCTCCCTCATTGCTTGCTTCCCCATGCCCCCCTGAAGCTGAACTAGATGCCATGACTACAACTGTTTAATTTGTTTTAACCTACAATAAGAGATATTTTTTAAAACATTGCTAAATAATTCAATAAACAATTAAAAACAACAAATACAAATTATACAATTAACTTGTTAACCCCTACATGCCATTTTTTGATTATGATCACCAAGTTTTCCATAAATAGTGCGAGGTGAGCACATACATAGAGGGTAGACGTTTAAGTTTTTAATGACTTCAATTTAAAACTTTAAAATAAAAAAGAACACATTACTAATTAAAAAAACAGTTAAACCCTAGGGCCTACATGTCAATCACTGATTCGGATCACGAAGTTCGCCATAAATGTTGCGAGGTGAGAGCATACACAGAGGGTAGATGTTTAAGTTTTTAATGAATTCAATTTAAAACTTTAAAATAAAAAAACAAACACAACTAATTAAAAAAAATCTCTGATTCTGATCACCAAGTTTGCCATAAATGGTGCGAGGCAAGAGCATACACAGAGGGTAGACGTTTAAGTTTTTAATGAATTCAATTTAAAACTTTAAAATAAAAAAACGAATACATAACTCATTAAAAAAAATTAAACAGTTAAACCCTACATGTCAATCTCTGATTTTGATCAATGCGAGGTGAGAGCATACACAAAGGGTGCCATAAATGGTGAGAGGTGGGAGCATACACAAAGGGTAGATGTTTAATAAAATAGAACTTAAATACTAAACTTTAAATATGCAAAAATTAATGAATATTTAAAAAAACGTAAAATAAATGAAAATTAAATAGATCATGATCAATGATCATGAATAATGCGTTTGAAGCACATCATTCATGATCATTGATCACATGCTAGTTTGATTATTACATAAAAACATTGATAAAAAAACAATGGACACATGAAAAATATCTGAAATTGATACTCCTTGTTGTTTGTTGGTTTGTAGTTGATCCGTCTCCTTTTCTCTCTCCTTCAAGCTCTATTTCTCTCCTTCAAGCTCAGAATTAGCAAAATGCCAATATATGAGTGTGTGAATTAACAAGAGGGGTTGGATGTATAAATAGGTTTTTGGGGGTGTTTTTAGGGTTAAATTAGGGTTAGGTTGTATTTGTTTTAAGTTAGGGACTTTATTTCTTTATTTTTTTGTGTTTTTAAGTTAAAAAAGACGTTTTTAAAAAGTGGGTATGCTGCAGGTATGTATTCGCATGTCCCGGGTACATCTCGGGTATGGAAATCTGTACCAGGGATGCACCCGGGGCCTTCGAGTACGTACCTGCAGCATGTACCGGTACTGTACCCATACCTGTATTCTTTATTAATAAGCTTATGTGCTGACTATTCCTTGATATCTTTTTCTCCTTTCACCACCTGAAAAGCGGTAAGGAACTTGCTGCTTTTTTTGAGCCATTTCTTCCTCACTCTGAACATCAGTTTCTGCTGGTTCTGCTTTTGTTTGATCAGATATGGGTGTTTCTGAATCATCAAATTAATCCATTATTTCTTGCAACCAAGAAGTATTCAATAATTCTTGAACTTTCCACTATCTTATTACTCATGTCTTTTTCACATACCTCATGTTAGCGTCAAATGAATCTTACTTCATATGTATTTACTTCAGACATTCTGTAATTCACAATCAAAATACTTTGTAAGAAATATTGTATGGGACTGTCAATCATTGAGGTAATTCTTAGCACAATTGATAGTCAACAGCTTAGTCAATCATGGTATTAAGGCAATCACCGTGATCAATAAATTAGTGTTGGTATGATAAAAAAACACATATACCGATCGCTTAAGTATAAACTATCAAAACACGTACAGTGAACATTTAAGAAGTGATTTTGCTAGTGGTTGTAATTAAGCTAGTGAGTGGTTGCTTCCTATGATCATGAGTATATGTGCATGCATGATGTGGGGTCAAATTCCAATTTCAGGTACAGGAGGCAAGGAATGCAGATCTTGAGCATCCTCAAGCACACCTGGCAACAAATGGCATCAAACACCTTCAAGATTTAATGTATTTCATAAAAAACAGGCAGATCAAATTCTCAGCCAGAATGAGAACTTGAAAAATGTAACCATGGACTACCTTCAATGCATTCAAAAAAGGTTAGAGATTATAAGTTCATGGGTGCAGGTTGTTAAAGGGAAAAGTGCCTATTGTTGAACTGGCCGTGCCAGAAAAGTTTTCAGAACGAAAGAGCATGATAAATTAAGGAACATAACCTTTAGGTTGCTACATCATCTTCAGGTTTTCAGCCTCTTGAAGCCCACCAAGAGATCACAAACTTAACCTTGTAGACTGGTCATACTGATGTAGTACATCTGGCACCTTCAACACATCTTCAACCAGATGAGTTAGTTCTCCTATTTAAAATCCACCCTTTTTAGTTTGATATATTATGCTTGATGATCACATCTAAAGGTTTCTCCTAAACTTGCAATCCAACAAAGATACTCAAGGACCTTATACAAGGCTTGAATCACCTTCACCACAGCTTAACTGGTTGGCTAAGACCTTAAATTGGATAGATGTCCTTAGGTTTTAATGATTTTGATCACTTCTCACACTATTGGCAACTTAGGTCTCTTGAAACAGTGTGATTGGAAAGGCATGGATTTGAATGATCCACAAGTCACATAGGCTAATTCAATGCAGTTATGAGCACCCTTTTGGAATTTCCAACATGTGTGCAAATCAGTTAGTCTCAACTCTCAATACCTATGGCTCCTCCTTCAATATCTTCCCCTCTAGACTTCTACTCCTTACCAGGTCTTCTCTAGAGCAAATTTCAATGTATCTTGAGAAGTCAATCTTCTATCCTGCAACCTGTCTTAGTCTAGTTTGAGCTCTCTGTCTGAGCACTGTCAAAGCTTCCTTGATTTGTATTCACCTTCAAGACCATGTCAGGGGCTCCCTACCCTCTTCTTGACCTTTTGAAACTGTGTAGTAGGTTTGAAGGCTCTTCAAACTTCAAACTAATATTTTCTTGCTAAAAATGCTATCTTCCCTGTCTACCCCGACTGTGACACCACACTGTCACAAAAATCTCTCCTCCGGTGAAGAATTAACTTGCTTCCTTTTCCAATAGTTTCGTAATCCCCAAATGAATATTTCTTCCAAAAGTCAGATTTTTTCATCGGTTAAATTTCAAGTATTCGAGTTTTCTTTCACCTTTGCCCTAGAATCAGGGTATGAAAGACTGTAACTGCCCGAGAGTTAAAAACACATAGTTCTCGCTCATTTTTTACTCTTTTTCAAATCTGTTGGCTTGAGGAGGATGAGTAAACTTTGCAGAAACTTCCTAGACACTTGGTTCTCTTTCAACAATCTTCCAAGTTGTCTTCAACTCAGATTTCTCCATCAATCCCAGTCTTGGTTCAATGGAGCACTTGTAACCCTCAGGTTCAGATTTTACCAATTTGTCCACTCTTCTTGATACACAAGAACTAGAAAATTACACACACAATGTTCCTTACAAGATGCAATTAAAAGATTTCTACCAGTATTCAAACCTTTAAGAATTCAATACCCACTCTGAAATGATAATTCTGAATTCATACACAAATTCACTTGTACCCTGTAGGCATACAACAAAAACACTGAATTTCTATTTGGAGCTCCAAATTCGAGCTTTTCTTGATTGATCAAATAATGAAGAAACAGTTACAAACTTCTTTTATACTTCCTTCACTCAAATTTTATCTCATGTAATCACCTTATGATCAATGGACAAGGTCATATGTCCAAGGTCACCATGGAGGTTGCATATAAGCAAAGGCTTAAGTGACTATTTTGAATTACATGATCAATCTTACATCATGGAGAGCTCTTAAGATACACAATGACTAAACAGGGCCTAAATACACGTTAGAATTGCTAAGTAAACCCCCAACACCTAATGAACAAGCCAAAATTGGCTCTAGGAATTCAAATTTTCAAATTGTCAAAAATGGAGGGAAACCCTTTATTTCAAAATTTGAAACCCTGAAGCCATCAAACCAAAATTGAATGGAACCTATGACTCCTAAATGACCTTTACAAGCCAAAATTGACTAAACTAACCCTAGCATAGCCCTTGTGAGCTATGGGAGTCAAAAAGTTCTTGAGACAGGATTTAATTTAGATGAGGACTAAATGTTCCTCCAAGTTGAGGATCTTCAAAGGGATTGCAGACAGGATCCACCATGATAACAATGACTCCTAGATGGTTCCACCACTAACTCTCTCCTAAATGTAGCAAGTATAAGAAATTTTCTACAAGAACACCATGAAGTCTTCAATTCTTGTCAACCACAAGGGCTCGTCCCTTCAATCCTATATCTAGAGCTCCAAAGATCTATTCAGAACCCCTTATGCTACCACAGGGTCTCACAGAAAGCCATGGTAAGGCTTGTAATCAATAGCTATGAAATAAACCATAAAGAAACAGACAACTGTTCATATTAGGAAAAGGGGAATTGAGTCAAGCTATATTTGTTTAAAAACAATCGATTTTATAACTAATCAGGGATATGATTGCAGAAATCCCTTACAAATTTCAGCCTTTAGAATGGTCTGATTGCAGCATAAAAGAAGCACATTTAGAGACTGGAACAACATAACCAATATCTCCAAGGGTGGTGAGGCACACCTACCAACTTCCAATAAAGTACTGCTCCTGAATTTGCAAGAAGGGAAATTTTTGCTGAATACCAGCCAGCGTAGTATACTGCAGTGAATGAGTATTTGTAATTGTAGGCCTTACGACTGTAGGGATTTCTTGGCTGATTATTGGAATTTTTTTTCAACCAAGTTGCTGGCTTGTTTTGGTACGGGTTTGGGTACGACAATTGGGTTCACTGGTACGATGATTTGTTTTTTAACCCGGAAGACAGCTTGGCTATGGCTTTACCAAAAAAAATCTGGAAAAACTAAAATACAATATTCTAGTGTAATATACAGGAATTAGCCACATAATATACATAGAATAAACAAAAGAACCACGAAAATGTTGCTGATAAATTGATAATGCCAATTGAATGCCAAATGTCTTGATAAATGTTAATTGGTAACCTAGCTTTGAAACCCACTGGATCTGATCTCTGGAAGAGTCCTTTTCACCTAAAGTAGCAGACCTGCATGTGTTTAAAAAGAAGCCTGTGTTGGTTCTTCATGTGCCCCCCAATGGTAACTCCAACTATCCTGACTGGGTGATTGTTGGAAACACACATGCCGTGATATTTAGGAGGGTGAATTTCATGGTTCACCTCTGGTAGCAGACCTTCACGTGTTTCAAATGAAGCTTGTGTGGGTTCTTCTAGTGCTCGCCAATTGTATCTTAAGCCATCCTGGCCTTTGGGTCGAAGGGAGGAACTAGTCACTTTATTTCCCATACCTTAATAGTTGTCTTATTAGGCTTCTTTTGAACACTTAAACTTCTCTTGAACACTTAAACTTCTCTTGAACACTTAAACTTCTCTTGAACACTTAAGCTTTTATCTATAAGCCTAATATGTCAAGTCACAGTCTAGGGGTGATACTTTGAACTCAATGCTATCAGATATGCCTGTTAATTAGATATGTACATCCTTGTATCCCACACAGATATTGATAGGATACTCCTTGGATACATCTCTAATATGGCCTAGTTATGTATCTGTATGGCAAAACAGCCTGAGTACAGTCAGGTGACGTATCAGATATGGTGGATTTCATATATTATACCCAGGTTGAAATCCTGATGATATCTTCTACTGAGATTCATCTAGTGTAGAGTGGTCAAGTGGATGCTTCTATTGGTTGTTATCATGTTAATATGTTTTCTTTTTTGGATTGTCTAGTTTGAATAAAAAGTACTAGCAGTATCTATTAATTTCTCAATTGTTATTTGCTTTACTGTTATCTCTCAGGTTTGACAGAAACTTGTGCGGGAAGTTTTGTTTCAATTCCAAATGTGATGTCAATGCTTGGTACAGTTGGCCCACCTGCGCCAAACATTGAGGCCTGCCTTGAGTCTGTCCCAGATATGGGATATGATGCACTTTCACAAGTGCCACGTGGAGAGGTCTGCGTAAGAGGCAAAACCTTATTTAAAGGTTATTACAAGCGTGATGACCTTACAAATGAGGTTATGATCGATGGATGGTTTCATACAGGTGCCTGTGTTTACTTGGGTTCTTTAATTTTACTTTAGTTATGAACAGTGCAATACAATTTGCAAAACATTTGCTTGGAAGGTTGATGTATATTTTCAGTGGATTAAGTGTTGAATGTCGTGCAAAATCTATAAATTTTCAGTTTTTTTCAAAGCATGACATGATCAATTAATGTTCCAGGCGATGTTGGGGAGTGGCAGCCAGATGGAGCACTGAAAATCATTGATAGAAAGAAAAATATATTTAAGCTTTCACAAGGAGAATATATTGCAGTGGAAAATCTTGAGAATGTGTATGGTCTGTGCTCTGCTATTGATGCGGTATGTAAGCTTAACTCATAGACAACAACGAAATATTCTGTTTACAAATTACCTTTGGTTGCTTATTTCTCCCTATATGCAGTCTTGCCGAGATGAATATTGATATATTTACATTTTTTGATTGTTTAACTGGGGGTTAGAAGGGTCCTCCACCCACAAAACATGCCAAACTCCCATAATTCATTCAGTGAATTAGATCAATGACATGGAATTAAGTACAACAACAGTCATCTACCATTGATCAACATGGATCGATAATTATAAGAGTAACAACATAACTAAACAGCCATGCAAAGCTGAAATTAAAAAACCGCATACTGAATATGAGAAAAGAAAACTAAGCTTATGCAGATAAATGCCCTACCCGCCAGCAAACACAACATTCAAACCGAATTTAACAAAATTCGTCATCAGAGAAGACTGAAGGATTCAAAACATACCAATAGGCACTAACACTTAGGATCTAGCAATAAGTATTCCCATCATGCGAAATAGCTTCACTGAGCAGCCTTAACCAAAAAATCAGGTATAATAATCCAAAAGAATTTTCAGCTAACCACCACCAGAAACATTACTCGTGGAGAAAGAAGGCTAAAATTCCTCGCGAGATACCATATGGCAGAAATTAGAATAGCCATCCAGTAGGGTCAACCACATTAAACAAAGAAGGATTCCATGCAATATTGACAGCCACAGGGATAGAAACAAGAGAACTGACATCCGACTCCGATTTTGTGGCCTAACCCATTCAAACCAATTTTTTAAGAATAGCTGCTGTTACTGCAGAGACCCAAAATATATTATCTTAAGTGAAATCCTCATCATTAAAATCATTGTCTACCTGTTTCCCTTTTTTTCAGCAGACGTTATGAGTTCAGGCAATCCGAGGGTAGAAGCCAAAGTTATTCCCCCACGTTCTTCCGAGAAAATATTTCAATATCATCTCCTTTTTTATTTGGAAGAGGGCCCTCAGAATATTAACCAAACACATTCATAGCAGGGGCGAAGGGGAAGTGATAGGTTTTCTTCAACAACATACCATTATAAAGCTATGATAGCTCATAGCACCACTAAATACCATAAAATAGCGAAGGCACCTAAACACCAAACCAAAGTGCTTGGTAAGGCACTTAACAAAATTTTGACTTGTCATAGCCTCTCGTTTAAGCTTGATGAAAATATGCTAGATTATTCTATGTATGTATCAGTGACAAAAGGTGCTAGATTATTTTATGTATCATTGACAAAAGAAGCCATATTATCAAAAAATGCTAGATTATCAAAGCTGTAACTAAAAATACATTTCAGCATCTACTTGTAATTATATTCTGTGTTCCGAAAAAACTGTAAATTATATAATGCATTTTGACTTTTAAGTATTTTCTATATAAACTACAAAAAAAAAAAAAAAAAAAACAAAAAAAAAAAAATCCAACTTAAAAATGAATATTTGATGTACTAAATTGGACGTTCAACTAAAAAAATAGTCTATCTTCATGCATTCCTTGAATTGTACTCGCTAACATACTACTTCCAATATAATTTGCTATCAGCTTAACCATTGCACCTCCTTTTGGTGCAAGTGCTAGTAAATAGATATGGTGAAAATGGATTACTTGCAAACCATGAATGGCATTGAATAAGTTAGTGAGTGGACCATTATGGGGGGCAACGAAGTTAGATATAGAGTAACAATCCCGAAATGAAGTTGCTCACTTTACAAAAATCAAAAGAAAGCAGACTTCCGTAAGTAAAGTTTCTACATCTGGACATATTGGGTCATTTAGGATTCTATGTAAGTGACAAAACCATTTAGGATCTGTCAGTCATCAACAAAATCTTCCTTTGTACTGAGACAGTTTGGGAAAATAGTCTTCAGGCAACTAAGCATAAGCCTATTGAAAATGTTTTTGTTCGCGTCTTGAAGGGAAACTGCCAAATTGGGTGCTAGGCTTACCAGTCGTCTACCTTCTCCTCGTTTGCTAAGAGAATCATACGGGTAATATTAGATGCAGATAGAACCTTTTGAGAACATATAGGCTTGTCTTAAGTGTGGAGCTTGTCATCCCCAAAGGAAGTCTCTGAACATTTTATAGAAACATGCGGGGAATCCATCTAGACCTTGTACTCTATCAGGAGCTAAAAATGATACATAAACACACAGTTCAAGCCTCAGTAATGGGGGACATGCTGACCATTTCAAGAGTGATTAAGCACAGGGTGTAAGCTAAAAGTTGTGGTTTGGCAGTGTTACCATCAATAGATTTAGAGAAGGTTCATTAAAGAGTTCTATAGCATCTATGTGCCTCTTCTTGCACACGTTCCTCAGAATCAATCATAGTTCCATCAACCAAAACAAGCAAGCAATGCGATTGGAATATTTTTGGCAAATAGATTGCTAAAAATTCCTTGAATCCTGTGCAAGTTGCTCATTCTGCAGAAACAAAAGTGCCAAATCCGGAGGTCTCATAAAAATATTGCAGAAGGAAAAATTGAGTCTAGGAACCAGAATGATCATGGTAAGTTGAAGGTAACCTTAAATATAGAACAAAATTTTAGGGAATCCGTGTTGGCCTACCTTCTTGTCTGTACCTCTTTGACTTCAACTATCAATGCACTGTATTCTTATAGGTACAATCCAAAAGTTTGTGTAAATATTTTTTTTGTGAAATTTGGTATGGCTATGGATAGAAGTGATGGAAAAGAAATGAAATCATACTAACCAACCAATCTTGTCTAGGGTGTCAGTGGTTTCAAAGTACTCCATCCAGACATCTTAAGATCATACCTGTAGAACCATGTTCTAAGGTGTCGATGCCACACTTGAGAAGGATATTGTTATGAGAAGAGAACGCACAATGTATCTACTTTGATAGAAGTCATAGAACAATGCTGATTTCAGAACAACCCTTGTACACAACTCCATGAACTTGGTTTATATAATTCTGTTTTTGGAGAGATCAAATCCAAAGTTCAAAGTTAGGCTTGGCAACATTCCATTCACAAGTAAAAGATTACAATATCGTTTGTAACTGTACTTCCATTTTACAAAAATGTAAATATCCTTTAGGGCTCCTATTTCATTTTCCTTTTGATCTTCAAAATAAACTTAAGTGTCATCATGGACAGTCTCTGATCATTCATGGTACAGGGGATTACGTTCAGTTTCTAACAGTGAATCTCTAAATAATAAAGTTGACGGCTATAAATTTCTCTTCCAAGCCATGTTTGTTGCCTTTTCTACTGTTAAAGGAGCAAAAAACTATTTGTATGCTTTTTTTTCTATTCCATATTATCCTTGCATGTTGATCTATTTCTTGCATACCGTAGTCTTTTCATTGTCGTGTGAAGAAGATAGGGTATAGCTCTTTCATGACCTATTCTCTTCTCTTTCGTCCTGTAGTACTGCAGTATATGGATATATCTGTCACATACTGTATCTTCTGATTTTCTTCATGTAAATATATTTTAATAGGACATTGATATTGTAACATACCCATGATCTGTCATCTTGATACAATGCCCATGATCTGTCTTCTTGATACAATGCCCATGATCTGTCTTCTTGACTCAGGTATGGATATATGGGAATAGTTTCGAGTCTTTTCTTGTTGCCATAGTTACACCCAATCAGCAAGCACTTCAGAATTGGGCTACGGCCAATGGAGAAACTGGAGATTTTACTGCGTTGTGCCAAAATCCAAAGGCAAAGGCATACATTTTGGATGAACTTAATGCAGTAGCTAAAAGTAACAAGGTGCGTTCATGTGATTGGTTTCTTTTGTATTCTAGTATTCAGTTACACGAGTTCCTTTAAGATGTCTTTCCTTGTTATGGATTATTTCTGAAAGTCAGAACCCTGGAACTTTCCATGATTTCATCAGATTCCTTCTTATAAAGTACTTTGGGCATTACACTGTAGCTACTAGTATAAAATATAATGATTATGAATGTTATTTTGCAAACTCAGCTGAAAGGTTTCGAGTTTTTGAAAGCTATACACCTTGATCCTTTGCCATTTGATATGGAAAGAGATTTGCTTACTCCAACGTTCAAAAAGAAGCGACCACAACTACTGAAATTTTATAAGGTAAGGTCATGCACTTTGTATTTTTCCATGCTTTTATATAATTTATATTGATTCTTTGTTATATTTTTTTTGTTTTGTAAGCAAGCCTTTCCTGTACTGTTTTGATAGAAAGTACATATTTAGTCATTTATTTTTCTCATTACAACTAGACTCCATAGTCTACATACGAGCAATTTTTCTCGTCTCCTTAGTATAAGGTGAAAGGCAGGCTTTAAACCTATAGATTTTTAGATCCTTTGATGATCTTTATGTCAATTTTTTAAAAAAAGTTTTCCCGTCTTTTGTGTTATACTGATCATGAGGCCCTATTGCAAAGGCCATGGACGAGTTTAAGCGTTTCTGAGTGAAAGGAATATCCCAATGTAAAATTTATATTTTGCAGGCCATTGTACAAGTATCGCCATAGATTACTAACAAATTCAGATCTACTCTTTTGCTTTTCCTAGGAAATTATTGACGATCTATACAAAAGCATCAAGTGAGCTCCAAAAGAACAAATGTGAGAATTGGAGTGGATCCTGAACATGATGTCTATAAGGACTGGATAGACATATTTATGCTGTCTACAGTGCCTGCAAATGTTCTTTTCATATTGTAGTACTTGTATCAAATGTGAATGTATATTCTGATATTTCAACAAGACAAAGCTACTGGTTTAGGACATGGTAGATACGGCTGCATGTAGTTATTTCAACTTTACATTCCTTCTCAATTCAATGATAATTCTTTTCATAGAAAAGTGAAAATATCCTTTTTGTGTTCTACTTGATGTTATATGAAGTGGTAGATTTCCCATGATTTTGTATATTTTACCCTTGTGAAAGAAATAGCAATGAAATGTTGTCTCAAGACCGGGCCTCACTGATAAGTCTACAGGAAACAATTCATAGTCTCGTCACAGTTCATAGTAATATGTACTGACTAATATTGGCTTGAAATATATACCATTTCTTTTTATAAAATGCATGCAAGCATTGTCAAGATTTGGTTCTTTTGGCTGAGATTCAGTTGACTTTTATAAAAACATCAAGTAATACTCAGTGGCAGCTAGCAGTTACATCATTTATGGGTGTCTCAGACGAGTCTTATCAGTGGATACAAGTCTCTAAGCTGTCTTATTTAAAATGTACTACAGTTTTTAGTCTCAGTTGCTCTAGCAGAAGCAGGGACTGCTATGTTCTATCTTTTGTAAATATACAATACAATCAATGTTTTTGTCATTAGCATGTAGATTGTAATTTCAAGTACATACAGTGTCTTAAATTCCTAATTAACTCATGCCTTAGCCTTTTTGTCTGCGACTCTGAATCAATGTATTATAAATTATCGTATAGATTTTATTTCTCAATGCCTTTGTTTTGGTGTACACAATCTTGGCAAAATGAGTTACGAGCACATTCAGCGATCCTTTGACTGCTGCCAAAGCCTATTCTATTTCCTTTCTTTTCTTGTTATGTTGTCCACTTGGTAACATTCAGTTGTGCAAATGATTGTATCGCGTGGCTTTCACTGATTGCATGCAGAATTAGATGATGCATTGTGTACTAACACAGTGATCAATGAGAACATTTGATTCAAGTACTCCCTCATATTTGTTGTATGTTGAAGGAGACTTGTTGACTATCACACACTGCTAAACTATGGCATGGGATACTTGACTAGATCGAGATTAGAACCTTCAGATCACATCAGTATGGCTAGGGGGCTTGAGCAAAGAAGGGGTCTAGGGAGTGGGTAGGTATCTTGACACTCATTTACCCAGTAGTTACTCACTTCTCATAGCGTACAGCAAAATAAATCCCATAATCTGACTGCAAACTATTATTGTTCAATTCCAGAATGCAATAAAGTTTAGTTAGGGATGAGCACTTCATAATCTAAAAATTAAGGCACATTATGTAATGCTGTCAAGGCCAATAAGGAATAAAGCTAATTTACTAAGAATTCCCATTGGCAATATTGTTGGTGACTGGGGATCCATATATCCAATTGCCTCCGTGCTTGTTTTATGATTGATATACTGCCATTTACGATTGTTGTTACTAATTTACTACAAATTCTCATTTGTGATATAGCTATCGACTAGGGACCCCTATATCCTATTGCTGCAATGTTTGTTTTATGACCAATATGCTATCATTTATGATTGTTGTACATTCATAGTGGTCTGGACGCTGTAACCTTCATTAAGGTTACATACCAGTGTTTATTATTGTTGTAAACTATCATTCCTATTCCTGAAATCATCATTTTGACGATTTTACTTGGCATAACGATTGCTGGACTTAGTATAATGAGTATCCTTGTCACTACAAATCTGTTATACTTTGTTGTTACATGTACTTGGTCATGTTAATTGCAGTGCTTGAATTACATATTATGAATATGTGCTTTTCTGGATAATTTAATCGTAAGGGTATTTAAAATATGTTCCATGTGAATGTAGTGGTATTTGAATTGCATATGCTTGCTATCCATTGATGGCATTGGTGTTAAACTAGGTCATGTCCTATATGCACACTTTCTGGTAGCTTCTGTTTTGTGGGTAGGGCGGTAAGTTTTGGCCATACTGGATAGGGATAAGATGAACCCATCCTAACCCATCCCATTCAGGTTCTACTATCAGGTGCTGACATTAATTTTGTGGGATCGTGACTTACAAATAAAAGTTGAACCGTTTGCATTTCATTGTAGTATCTATAATGCGAGGGATTGTTTTTGCCATATCTTCATTTCACAATTTATTTTGACATTTTGTTTTTATGAAGTGATTGAAATAACACACATTAAAAAAAAGCAACTTCTAGGACCATATCTTCATTTTTGAATAACATTTTGTTATTACTAGCAATTACAAAGAGGGGGAGCAATGGAGGCGTCGATAGGGAATGTAACCACTGTAAGGAAGCGGTACAAGATGTGGAAAGGAAAATATGGGACATGAGACTTTGCCAATCATTGAAATGGGCTTTAACATTATGAATGCTGAGAAGCATTTGGCAAAATAGGACCTATGAAGGGTCGGAACCTTGTTGGTTGAAGATTGTCTGTAAAGCAACAAATGTTTGAAAGCTTCTCAAAGGGGTTACTCTCTATGAATGCCCAACATACAAAGGCATATCCTTGACACGTGGCAACTGGCTCAGGTCACAAACGAGAATGATTTGACTTGTTACTGAAGGAGTTGTTTTATGATGGGGGAAGGCAGTGGTAGATGCAAGTTAGCAAAGGGTAAGTAATATAGGGCCAATTATAGGGAGGAAGATAAAGTGAAAGGAGAAAAGGGGAAACGATGCAGGGGAAAGGGGGGTGATGAAGATAGGGATTAAAGGAGGATAATTACAAGGGAGGGGAAAATGTTGGAGGGAACGCAAATGATCCTCTTGTTCCTTTCAAAATGTCAGACATGGAAAACGTGTTATTCATGCGAACTGATTGAAGGAGAAAGAGGTTGCGATGCACATATCCTAGAGGCAACATACTTTGGAGATAACTCTACAAGTAATCCCTTGTCATTCAATACTACCAATGCCAACAATTGCTTTTTGCAATCTTAGCCCTTGTGTGTTGTGGATAGTTAGAGCCCACAAAATTTTGTGAGGAATTTGCTTGTGCTCGCTATGGGAAACTGTAGACATAAGGACATGCTGAGAGGCCTTGAGATAACATGTCAGGGCAATGTAGTTGTTTGATAACCACAAAACATGGGAGGTCAAGTGGTCTTGTGCTAGTTATATAGATAATAGATTTAACATGGATTCAACTAACGGCATAAATGGAGATGAATGCCAATAAATTTCCTATATCTTATGAGTTTTCCATGACCGTCGTGCTTAAGCTGACTTTGTTATGGTCGGGGTTTCTATTTTCTATATTTATCAAAATTAAATGCGCTAACAATTGATCCATTAAATGCTATTTTCTAATATTATACATATTTAATGACAAGGAGAGTAGTTGATTTTAGCAATGCAAATGTTGAAGTCAACGATTATGGAAAAAATATATTTTTTTAAAAGTATAAAAAATGAAGGAAGAAACACATCAAATCAAAATAATGTTGACAATAAATTAATGTATGTGCCAACAAACAAATACTCTTGAAAATTAAGAAGCTCCCCTCCCATAAGATCACTTCCCAAGGGAGTGGAGGTAACACACATATGACCATAGATAAAATAGAAGAACCAAAAAAAAAGTTAAAAGAGGCAACATTACATGTCTATAAGCTATGCTCTCTTACTCCCATGTTGCTTTCAAAAATGTCATTAAAAACATAAGTATCATGGTTTGTCATTTGTGTTGGTAAAGGAATGCGAGAGTTGTTATTGCTCTTTGTTTGAAGTTTGATTGACAATTGCTTTCCATGGGGATAAATACCCTAGGGATTCATTATGCATAGTTATAAAATTTGATTCGATAGAGTGGTCTTAATTTTAGTATTCATCTAACCCTTCCACGGTGAAAAGTTGCTAGGAACAATTGCATTTGGTAAAATTAAATTAAGTATACATTTCAATGTAAAACATGTTTATTAAAATGTATTTCTTCTAATTTTGATATACTTAAACTTTAAGGTGGGTTTGAACTCTTGATCAAAGAAAGTATGCTTAGAAAAACAATGCTTTTTCACAAGATAACAATACTCATTTCTCATCATTCAAAATTATTCAAATAATTATTGGGATTATGTCTTTTCATTCAATGAATCAAATATTCCAAACATTAAAATTAAACAATGTAAACATTTAAAACTAGAAGATAACATTGAACTCTTTTAAGGCCTACTAACTCCTCTAGTATGAATCTTGAAGGCTATTAGTATCTAGCTAATAAACACTGTCAATATATTGTCCTTCTTAATTGCAACTATATTGTCAGATATATCCTTCACAATTGCATCCATATGGTACTGAACACAAAAAAATAAAATAAGATAAGAGAATAAAATAACAAGATTCTAGTTGAGCATAACTTTCAAAATATCTTCATTTGACTTACAGTTAGATGCAATGTAACTAAAATATTTATGAAAAACTTTTGTGTATCTCATGACACGACTACAAACAATACATATATATACACAAAACTATAATCTAAAACTAATAACTAGAATTTCATCATTTGATATGATCTTAAATGCTACAAGAGTGTAACGCATCTTAAATGCTACAAGAGTGTAATGCGTAGATGCATTTGAACCATGAAGATGTACGATAAAATAAGTCTCCATTTGATATGTATGTTTTTGGAATCTTAATTTTGAATCCTGAAACCAACATATCAAATATTTAATGTCGTGAAAAACTAAATAATCTTAATTCTCTATCGTTGTCAATAATGATGAAGTTATGGGAATTAAGGAAGGCCCAAGAAAACTCCGCAATGCAAACATACACTCAAAGTACTCAAACGAGAGGAAGAGATACATCAACAAAAACACACTAAATTATACTAAAAAGAAATATACAATGCAAATGTGTGTGCAACCACCAATGGTTGCACTAACACATACTATCCCTAAGAGACTACATTTCCACTAGCTTTGAAGACGACTCTAAGCTCCAATCCAACTTTTCACAATGACACAAATGTTTATTATATAGGAAAATTAAGAGGTGAGAGAGAGATTGTTATTGGTTGAGTGAAAGGTGGGTTATGATCATTCACTAAGTTACACCTCACCCTTCTCACATATGTGAGGATAACTACCACTTAAATGTGCATTTACCAATGTTGTGAACATAATAAATCTCACCTTGGTAACAACACTACTTAACGTGATGTGGTGAACATAAATAAATGTGAGTACAAATACATTTGAAATCCCACCTAATATAATTTAAAATTTATAAAATAAACCATTAAGCTGGAAAATTTAAAATTCGAGTCAACATCAAAGTAAATAGATGTTGCAAATGTGAATATTATAGAAATATGCACTTAAAAAAATAACATGCAAATCTAAGTTAGTAGTCAAAAGTTATGGTCTCATAAAGGTCCCAAATACATGTTCTCGACAGTTAAATAGACAAAAAATGTTAGGTATAGAAATATGAGTTATTAAAATGAAAAATCAATATTTCCAGTATGTAGATCATGAAAAAATAGGTAATTTGATAAAAATCATCTTCCCAAGCTTCATGGATCAAAAGTTATGAGCCTCGAAAGAAATGTACTCCAAAAAGGGCTCAATGGTGAAATGAAAGTCTAGTGCTCTGAAGCTAAAAATACCCATTGGATGGTCATATGGCAGCTAGGGGCTGAGCGTAGGTCATAGATGGGCAATGAACAGTTGACTATGACTGTGCAACATGCATAAAACACCAATGATGTCGAACATGCAAAATGCACTAGAATTGCACTAAAACTTCAAACGTATGCCACATGTGACTTGTTGCTCCATTATTTACGAACCAATAATTTTAGAAATCTCTCAAACAACAAAAAGGGAATCTAAAAACTATACTTTTAGCTCATATTTTTGCAGAAAATACAAAAAATTTGATGTCTACTTTGCTGCTCCTTGCTTGCCCTGTAGATCTAAACTTTAAAAAATCATAAAAAATCACTAGAAGCTCCCAAAACCATGTTTTTAATTGTATTTTTTGAGTAGGCTTTAGGAAAAATACTATATCATACCCATAGCTTTTATATTTTTCCAAAATTCAAAAAACCCAAAAAATGATTCTATAATAGCAATTTTGGCTCAAACAAAAAATACATATTGGGTAATGTTGAAAACCCACAATGTTGATTAGATCGAAAAATTCTCAGGGGCTTGGGAAGAAGCATTGTAGTTCTACAATTGATGAAGGAGCATAAATCCTGATGCGGATTCAGTGACTTGTCTTGCGAAGGCCATAAATTTTGATCCGAGAGTCGAAACGACTCTGTTTTTTGATGGAAAACTCTCGAAAAGTTACATGCTATAGTGAGTGGCGCTATTTGCTTGCAGTCTGTCATGACAATTTTCGAAGGCCAAAATCATCCATCTAGGGCCCAAAAATTGGGTTCAAAGTTTTTTTTTCTAGTTTTTTTTTTTAAATTCAAAATATTGTATCTTTGTAACCATGAGTCAACTTGAGTTGAAACTCAAGGAATAATTTAGTTTAGGCACATGGTTAATGTGCACAAATTTGTAGGATCTAGAAAGCTAAATTTAGAACAAAAAATAGCTATTGCTAAAAATAATAGGTTTTACTAAAGATAACAAGTCTAGTCAAGTTTGGTTTAGAAGTTGAGTTTAATTAGGAGTCTTTTGGAATTCGAATAAGAGGGCATCATTGGAAGATCAAACAATAAGGAGGATTATTGGAGTTTGTTGAAGAATTTTTTTGTTGCTTAATATTTTTTTATTGTTGTTTGTTCGGCCTCATCGAATCCACAATTCAAAAAAGCCTTTAAACAAAATAAGAGATCCGCAATAAATACTCAATGGAAAAATGTAGAAATATCTTCAAAAAAATATTTTTCATTTGGATTTGCAAACAGTAATTCAAATAAATCTGAATACAAATCCAGATATGAGAAAATCATGAGATGAAGATTACAGATCTAGCTTTGATACCATATACGAATAAGGAGGTCTCGTGGAAACTCAACAATGCAATCATCCACACAGAGTAGTAGATGAGAGGAAGAGATTCACCAAGAAAAACACATTGTATTAAACTAAAAGGAAATATACATTGCATGTGTGTGTAACCAACATTGGTTACACTAGGTCAAAATTTCAATAAGAGATTGCATCTCCACCAACTTTGGAGATGACTAAGCTCTAATCTAACTTTCCATAAGCACAAAGGTTCCTTATATAGGGAAAGTAAGAGGTGATTAAGAGATTGCTATTGGTTGACTAAAAGGTAGGATATGATCATTCCTTAAGTTACACCTCATCCTTCTCACACATGTGAGGATACCTACCACTTAAATGTGCAGTTTCCAATGCTGTGCAAATAATAAATCTCACATTGGTAGTAACACTACCTAATGTGGACTTTACAACAAGTGTGACTATGACATACACCAACAAAATTTGATTCGAGGGTTATCTTTAGAGTATGTAATAATATTGGTAGGATCATCATAAGAGTAATTGCAAGCTCTAGGATACAAATTCTCAAATAGGCGAGAGAAAATAGTGGGTTTGCACATCTAGTGATTTTCATAGGAGCCTATGCAATGATATTGATGCATGATAAAGGTAAAACACACACTCTTACATGTCATGACATAACCATGTTTCCTCTTTATATAAAGAGGGAGAGGGAGGATCAAGTTCAAATCAATGATGCAAGTTGTCTCTGTATTCAAATGAAACTCTACAAGGAGATATTTTGATAGGAATATTGTATTCACCCATAAAAAAAGAGATCATAAAAAATCGTGGGCGTCGAAGATGAACTCAATGAACATGCAATAAGAATGCCTTTGAAATTCTCATTTGAAAGTTGGCCTCTATAGTCACATGTGGCCCCTAATTCGACTTGAGCATCCAAAGGGAGTTAAAAAAAAGAAGAAGAAACTATTGAGACATCATATTTTAGATGGTAATAGTGAGGGAATGATGATTGACAATTCATTTTTAGGCCTTATACATAATATTCGATTCGCAAGTAGTGGTTTGTCAACACTTAGCTAGATAATGGTCCACATGAGTTCCCTCATTTGTTCAACGTAATTATCTTGATAAAAACACCACTTACTCCTCCATAAACAAAACTTCTAAGCCACCAAAAAACATTCAAGTGTTAATTAACCTAGACATTCTAAAATCTATAAACCATAATGTTAGCAAAATACAAAGATTTTTTGTACTATGAATACATAGGAATGAGAGGGAGGTAGCAAGATGTACAAATTTGTCCTTGTTTGGGTTGCCTCCAAATGAGTTTGAGATTGGTGGATTGGGATTTGCCATTGAAAATGATGGAGGATAGAGGGTAATTTATATTTGTAACTCTTCACATTCATATTGATGTGAAATTTAATTATTATAAATACACACATTAACCAAAAAATAGACAGAGAGATAGTACTCAGTTAACTTGTAGTTTTTGGATAAAATATTAAGATATATTAGCATAGTATAATGTCTCGTTACCTATTATAATCCTTCTTTTAAAATTTTATAAAACAGGTTTCCCTTCACAAATAACAAGCGAATTCAAAAATATGTTTTATTTTTTAATGGTGATTTTTGAGTTGTTCTTCTAAGACAAGTTTGAATTTCTTGGAAGGGATGGGATGGGAAGGGCTGAAATTTGATCACTGCCTATACATCTCTACAATGAACCAACAAGCCTAATTGTGAATGAATGTACATTAAACCTATAACATTAAGTTAGTACCCTAATTTGGAAATTATTATCAAACAATGGTGGAAGTAGGAAGAGGTTAACACGTGGGTTTGCATGTTGAAATGAGAGACTTTAATTTATTTATAGGCCAAGATGTCAGGAGAAGATGATAATATCTCCCATTAATCTTGCCCACAAAATCTATCATTTCATCACTACTTTCAACATTGTGAAAAGAGTTATAGAGTGCATGGGGTTTAGATTTTGCATGTACTACGAAAACCATGTTTATTTGAAACTTGGCATCGATGTGAGACGTAAGATGTTAACTTGGTTCTATCACACCAAACTGTTACTTCCACCATTAAAACTATTTGTATTGTCACAACATTTAAATTAGAAACACAATAATTATCTAAACTTCAAAATTATTCAATGAGACTCTACCGCTATTGTTTCCAGGTATGGTATTCATATAGTCAATATGGGTATAGACATGGATATGAGTATGCCAGTAAAATGATTTTTTTGGGAGCTTGGGTATGTATTTCAATATGCTTGTATAAAAAATATTACTAATTAAACATACAATTTAATAGACCAAACAAAATAATTCAGTGCCAAAAGTCATGCTATTCATTAGTCAAACTTAAGAATTATACACAAAAATCAAGATAAATCAACATATTCATTATCATGTTGCTTTCCAATGTCTTCATTGAGAGCATTATCACGTGGTTTCTTAGACCCTTTTTTTTGTAGGCTCCTTAAACTCCTTGGTACTTGTAGTGGCATATGATTAGCAAAAGGACGAAGTTTCAATGCTAAGCAATTGAAAATAATAAGGCGAGAGAACAAATTTGTAATGAGAGGTAAGTATGTAATGTGAGGTAAATGTGTTTAAAAATGAGTTTGTGGGTGTCTTTTATGGTTTATATTGTTTTCTACATAAATTTCAAGTCCCTTTTAACCAACAAAAAATGTTTTTGCTTTTGGGTAATCTTGAGGTACATGTTGGGTAAGGTAGAACGGACCAGGTACATCCGGGTTTGTCCTGGGATTTATTTTGGTATAATTTTATTTACGATCTTATATTTGACATCCTTTTGACCATCATAAAATAATTTCTACCTTATATTTTGTGTCCATTTAATCATTAATCAAAACTTTTTATAGCATAAACCATATAACATGACCATTTGATTTGAAGTATGGATCAAATATGAGATGGGATGGAAGCTACCCAAGGCCTTGTTCTTAAAAAGAGGGTTATCTTATAGTTTTAAAACTTTGTATACATTAATGGATGATGTACTTATGAAATGAAATGAGGTTGGGAAGGACTTAGTGTTATTGCTCGTTGATTGTTAAGATCATTGTCTTTCATGAGACGCACTAAATTTATAAGGGGTTAAGTTTTTTCTTAGGCCTTGTGGAAACTTTTCTTTGTCATTAGTAATAAGGCATTAATGCATATAGCTATTAAAATTGAATTATTGTTATGAAAATTTGTTTTATAGGTTTTTGTACTTCATAAAATTTGAAGACTTAAATTTATATGATATCAGAGTGTTTTAATTTTAATACAATTTTTTTAATGGGATGAGATGTGTATATTGTATTAGGATGATTTGAAAGAATATGAATTGTAATGAAAGACAAACTCTTGTACTTTATGTAAAGTATTTGACTTAGATTTTATGATATGGACTGTAACTTTAAGGGTATGGATGCTATTGCAAAACTTTAAAGACTGTAAATTTAATTTAAACTTATATTATATAGAGATAGTTTATTATGACACCCATAGTATTTTTGGGCACTCTACCATGTGATGATGAGGAAAGGAAGACAAAGTAACAGTCGTCACAATAAGGCAAGGTGCAAAGTACCAACAACTGATAGTGATGATATAGGCCAGAGGTTTTCCCATAATATAGCCCCCAACAATACATGAGGGGTTACTTGGTAATACATTTTCAAAATATGTGCAATCATGTCATTTCAAATATTAACCCTTATTTTTGGGATTTACCACCGCATCCTCCTATTCTTAGAGCCCCTTTTTACACTACTACTCCTATTTGTACCGGTATATTGGTGCAAAAGTTGTACATAAATAATACCCTCTATATGATCGTACATGGTATGTACCACCTTAATAAGGTGACCCCCAATAAAAACTACAACAATGGACCACATAATTTAGAGGATGCAAAAATTGTAGTAGATGGTACAGTCATAGATGACCATAGTGTATGCTATCTCCGATTCCAAACTAGAAATTGAGAAGATGATTTAAACTCACAAGAGATAATTTTACATGTAGTGGATGTCCCATGTAATGAAATTATTATATTTCAAGAGAAGATTCATAACAATAGATCGAAACACAATAGATGGCATGAAAAAATAACATCAACTCACAAATAGAGCATAATAGAGAAGATCCATGCAATATAAATGAAATAAAAAGCATAACATTGAAATAAATGACTGAGCCACTTTGAGGGGGAAACCTACACAATATTTACAACAATAAAATAATATTAAATTTGATGATTCAATGCTCAACACTACCTCCTACATACACTCTAGTTATGTTTCATGGACTACATAAAATCATTAGGCATACTACTCTTAACAATACATAATATAGAAATTATATAAATGCTAAGTAAAAGATCATGTATGCCATAAGTCAATCACATATAGATGTAACAACCAACATGATAAGAGCATAGCCTGCCCCCATTCACACATGTATTGTCCTTAACATTGACAACATGTAGATGCTTCCACATGCAATATTCATCTTCCCATGTTGCATCTTACCAAGGAAGGTTCTTCCACTTGATAAGATAGTCTGATATCATCTGCATCTATAGTCTCTTACTAAGTGTGTTGAGAATCATTTATAGTTTAAAGATGATTATTATTTCTTCATCAAGATTCAATATTTTTTTCTAGGTTTGGAATATTTTGATTAATGAATTCATTTAAATAGACACATGAAAGATTGGATATAATTTGGTTGATCGATGCAACTCTAATTTATATTCCATGCTACAAATATTTTGTAAGATCTAAGAAGTGCCATAATACTTAAGTGAAAGTTTTCTATCATTATTTCTCCACTTCAAGGAGATTTTATCATTTGACTTCGATTCATAGGGTTATTCATTGAGTTAGGATATGAAGATAAGATATTATAGAAGCTTTAGAACATACTACACATCAAAGGTAGATCCAACAAGGAGTACATGGGGGGTTAGCTTGGTAAGGTGGTATATAAAACACATAATCATACATGGGGTGATTTTTATTTACAGTTTTTGCATTAGTATATCGGTATAAATGGGGGTAGTAGTGTAATAAGGGCGCCTAATAATGAGAGCATGTAGTTTTAAATCCTAAAAGTAAGGGGTGATATTTATAATCCCATGTTGCATATGTTTTGGATTTTTCTTCTACCCCATATCATATACGGTAACAGAGTTAAAATAGAGAGAGATATAGATAGATCGAGAGATATAAATAGAGATAGAGAGAGAGAGAGATTGAAGAGTTCAGAGTTCAGAGTGAGAGGTAGATAGAGATGAAGATAGACATATAGAGAGGTAGATAGAGAAGGCTACTCCCCGAAAATGCCCTTGTGAATTGGAATTCAAATGTGTATAATTAAGTTATACGTCGCTACGTTTTGGCTATTTAGGATATAGAGGAGTAGAGCATAAATGCCATGGCCAACCCCCTATCTAATCCCTCATCACCTCCACTGGTAGGGGAAGAGATATATCTCGCGGTACAAATAGATATAGATGGCCGTGGATAGATGGATATCCACCCGTGGTTGCATAGATGGATATCCACCCGCGGATCCGAGGCACGAGCATTTTGTATCCATTGAGTAAAGATAGGTTTTAATTGTATAGCAATATCTGAAAACACCCCCCTATGGTGGCTTCCATAGAAAGGGGGGGCCCCATCTAAAATCGGAGGGGCAAAATCTAGAATGTTGGAATAGAGGAAAGGATCTAGCTCTGTCTCTCATTTGATTTGGGCTTATTTTGAACCTGTTCTTTCCATGACCCCTCTTAATTAAACGATAAAATAAACTAGATGAAATCATATTCTCTATTCGGAGGCCCTCCCCCTCTATCTAGTTCTAGAGTCCCCCCTTCATCTAGATATAGGGAGCCCCCATTAGCATCATCCGGTCTGGCCGAACCAAAACTTTTCCAACTCTACGATCGAGACATTCTTCGAACCAATCATATACTTTATTGAGATAGGTAAACTCAAATTCCCCATATCTGGCACTCGATAGATTCTTCCCTTGATCCATCAAGTGCCGGCTTGCCCTATATAACCATATCTCCATATAGTTCAGATAGGCGCCCCCATAGGCCCCTCTCTCCTCGATCTATAACCATCTATATATTTCTATTTAGGGTAGACCTATGTGGTAGTGTATGGTGCTTTGTAACAACATTGAACACTATGGATGTATAATATACGTGATTAATAGAAATGTCTCTTCATAATTGTAATGTGCGTAATTGATATTTATATCACGAAGTAGGGTGCATTGTAGGGGTAACATAAGAAAGCATATTGTTGCCAAAATGAGTCTCTTTCTCATATTGATCAACTAGATCACAATCTCCCCATTTTATCATGTTTTACATGCTTTGATGGTTTCTCTTGAATGTTTTAATTGTATAAAAGATTTCGGCAACATACAATTTTTTTTGGAAAGGCTTGGGATTTATGAAACGTTGTTCTCTTCACAAGCTTTCATTCATTCAGTGTTCTAGATAGTTTTGCCAGCTTTTCTCTTCTTTGTAGTTAAGCTTTGATGGATTCAATATTTTTTTTTGCATTTACAGTTGGCTTTGATGTGATTTCAAATATTGTAGTACCTTTGAAATCAAGTGGAGGCCTTGGAAGTTGGGAGAACTATGCTTTCCTTTGGTTTGAGCTACAGTCATTGCGAGCTTCATCCATGACGTCCTTTTGTATTTTTCCTTTAGGGTATCATCCCATATTCGTCAGGAAAAGGAATCCCATAAGTATTGAATTTGAATATGTTTTAACTTTTAAGGCTATAATGGAGCACAAGATCCACATAGTTAAATATTTTGGTTAAGACCGAAGCTGGCTAAGGCATGAACTAGTAGTAGAGGCTCTACAAGATTGAGACACACATCTCAGTCCTATGGAATCACATACCCAAAGGATTTAGGTGAATTGGTTAAGGTCACGATCAATAGTGTATGCAGGTGCACCGATGGGTGACACATATCACAAATCATGATGTTGGGAGCCTACGAAAATTGACACAGAGGTTGAAGGATTTTGGGAGCCGATGTGCATCACAAGGTACATATTAGAAGTGTTCGCTCCAAAAAGGTTTTGAGAATGGAGATGGGGAAAGGGATAAACTCGAAACATGAAGACACCATGATTGCCATATTGCAGAAAATAGTGAATCTATAGGGTAGAAACATAAAACATCGATCAAGGAAAAAGAAAAAGAAAAAGAATGAGAGCTCGCCACATGTCATCAAGCAGTCAACCAGGAGGAGAGAAGTGACATGGAGTGAATTTGAGGCTAAAATTAATGTCCTTTTGTTCATCATCTATGCAATATGAATAGGGTGTATTCAATCGGCCATGTCTGTTAATCCAAAGCTCCAAATCATGTAAAATTAGAACTGTTGGAGAACTCTCAAGGAGTGCCTCTAGGTGGGATTTGTTTTAGGTCACCATCACTATAATATAGGAATAATACGCAATCATCATTCCCAAATACCACTCATATGTTGTGATTCGAGTCATGGCAATTGGTAGGGATATTCCTTCTATCAGGCGTGCTCTTTTCTAGTGAGGAAGATATTCAAACTATCCTTTGTGGTCTGTTTCTGGCTAGGATATTCAGTTACACATCATTTTCCCCTTGGGCATTTTGACTTTTGGATGTGAAATATGCTTTGAAAGCAAAATATTCCTCTCTCACCTCCTCTCTTCTCTTATTCTATTTAAGACAAATTTATCTCATTTTAAAGGGTTCATATCCCATGACTTAAAGTCACTTCGCTCTTTTGAGATTGAAATTTTAAGTGTCTAGATATTTGTTTTTGAGCCCACTGTAATGCATCTGGTGTTTTTTTTTCATTACTGTAGTAGACTGCATTTTCTAAACATTAATATAACGTTTATTGTGGCATATATTTTTCCCTTTGATTGTTGCATTATCATATTCTTTCCTTTCTATTATTTTATGATATGTTGTGTGGAGGTTGAATTTGCACAGTTCCATTAAATTATGTCAATAATAGACATAGAGAGTGATCCCCAATTTCTATGGCGTATCATCATTTTTTTTTCAGTTGTTTCCTTATCCATTTTCCCCATTACAATTGTTGACTTATAATAGATTACTGGTAGCATTAGATTTGTTAGGATCAAAATCAACAATCTCTGGATTGTTATTCAAAGATCTAGGGATCCCACACTTTGGAAGCATTCCCACTAATGGTGTTGAGGCACATATCACCATTTGGCATCCTTGAGTGCAAATTTTCAACAACCAATAGTTTATGGAAACACCCAATGGGACCATTTTGTATTATGTTGCTAAATTTGAAATATTTGTAGATTCAAGAGTATGTTATTTGTAATTCATATATATGTTTTGGTGTGTTATTAGCTCTTTTGATTTTTTTTTTCCCCATTTCTAGTAACACTTGGAGACTCCATTATGCTATGATTTATGAAGTTTCAAAACATTTTTCAAGTATATGATAAAGATTAAGATAAAGATAAGTGCCCTTAAAGGTTGAGCCCATTGAGTTCTTACGACTCCCCCCTAAGAGAAAATATAGAAGCCTGAAATAACTTATTATTACGTCACATAACTCAATCCAATCCCCCACTTGGAATCTCTTCCCATACCTTTCTAAGAAACCTTCATCCTATTTCCTTCATGTCCCATCAAAATAAATTTGACCTTACCTACTTCAATAAAGGGTGGTCCCTTTAGCCTTGACTTTATGAAATAATATCCCATCCTTAGCTCTTAAAATCCTTCTATATCTCACTACTGAAGAATAGGTTAGCCATGTTGATCATATCAAAATATGTTTCTCATCTATGTTCATTCCACCATATGACCTCAAAGTAATGTTGCAATAATATTGTTGGTTTCTTCCCTCAAAGGAAAATCCCTTACATGTTATAGAAAAATTCCCCTCTAACTCTATACACACTTGTGGTGGGTTTAGAGAGTAGTTTAGAGCAATAATTTCAAGAAAAAAGTGCCAATTTTCACCTAATGGACCAATTGGTTACCATTAAAATAGAACACATTGAGGAAATTTTTGATTATAACTTCCAACTTTAAGGAAATTGGGATAAGATCCCACTCTTGGTGAGACCTTTACCTTATACTAGTTTTTCTATGGTTCGCACAAGCCTCAAATTATGATATAAAAATCATGATACAATCTACAGGAAGTGAAACTATCTTTGATGATTATGATATTTCTATTCTAGTAGAAAACATTCTGATACAAGCAAAAAATTTACCCCCAAGGCCTCTTATGCATATGTTTCCTAAAATAACCCCTAATACGAAAACGGTAAAGTTTAACTTACTCAATTTTCTCGTTTTTGTGGATATTATTTTTCTCAAATTAATGCACTATGTAAAAATTGGCATGTAAAAACTATGAAATTACATAGTTTGATCATCAAATTAAACTGATACACCAAATTGCACATCCATTCTCTTCATTACTCAATTTCTCATAAAATGTGAATTTTCGTTAAAATTAGCATATAAACTTAAAAAATTAGATGGGAAATGATTAAAACAAAAGAAAATGAAGGATATCAAAGACACAAAACTCCAAAGTTGATAACAGAGTTCATCCGTGAGGGATTGCGTCTCTGGGTTCATGAATACGACAAACCAATCCTATTAATGATGTAAAAATAAACACAAAATTATTACATCAATCTCCAAATTGGGTAATAATACCTAAAAATGTCCCAGAAAACCTCTAGAAAGTCTCCACAACCAACTCTCGTATTTATAGTGATGTACTCTTGCACAAAAATGGTTTCCACTTGCATTTTCTCTCTCTAAAAGGAATTTAATCTCTCCAAAATGGGGCAAAAATTCTCCAAAAAAGGGTATAATGTCTCTGTTAGGATCTTACAACATCAACCCTACATAAAAGTTACATAACATGCTTTAATCTACATTAAAATGGGCTCTCTCCTATAAAAGGGTCTAGGACTGTACACAGTCATGCCAAAGGTCTTTGGTAAATCCCACCCGAGCTCCTTTTTTCTACATTTCCAGCTTGTGGCTCAACTAACTGGGATTATTATTATTCTAACAACTTGAATTGAGTTTGAACCTTCTCCATTGCATGTTTTGTTTTGTTTTACGAAGTGTGAGATGTATATCCCACTTTGGACAAGAGTCGGTGAAGGAAAGGCTTATTATACCCTGAGGTGGTTTGATGAGTTCCATTTCTACGACCATGTCTTGAGCTTGTTTTGATAGGAATGAGAGTTGGCAATGTTGAATTGGATTGTGGTAGACTTGGTACCTTGCTCTCCCGATGATTTGGCCATAATGATGACTTGGCTCTGTGTTGATCTTGCCCCTTAGGACCCAGACTCAATGGTTTACATGATCTCGAGCTTTGCCGTCTGGGTCGGCCGATATGGTGGAGATAATCCTTGATCAGGAACCAAAGTTGAGTGCCACATATTGACTCATCCTTGTGATTCGACATTGTGAACTTGGTGACGAGGCAACTCACTCTGCGACTGACCGAGTTGGTTGATAATATTGCAAAATTTTGGGACTTAGTCCCACATGCACAAGAATGTGAACCTTAATGAGGTATATATGAAAAATCACATGCAATTACAATGTGAAGAAAGGAGACAGGGTCCCCATCCTAAAAAAGAGTGGATCCCACTAGCTACTAGGCCTCCAATCGACACACTATATGGGACCCACCCTTGAATGTCGAAGATTATGAGGCTGCAAACCATATTTTTACTCACAGAAAATATTCCATTTGTCGTTCTCACATTCTACCACTTAGCGCATTCTCATTTTGGCACATCAACAATGTGTAACCTACGCTTAAATGCTTTTCAGTTAGAGGGAAATTTTAGTAGACTGTATCTTCTGTGTATGGACTTCCATTTTCCTTCATTTAAAAGGCATCAAAAATTTCTCACGAGATCTTCCATAAGAAACTAGTTTTGGGAAGTTTAACAAACATTGGAACTATGAATATCCTCCAGATCACACCTCCCCACTGAAATGTTTTTGTATCAGCACAAATTTTTTTCACTCTCATAAAATATTTGAATGAACAATTCCTTCATTTTTTAGCTTCCTCATCTCTTTTATGAAGTAGAATATCTTCTTACAACTTGTTAAAATTATCAGGAGTAAAAACATCATCAGAAGGAAAATTTAATTGCTATCCTTGATTAACTGTCATTGGCAGCTATCTCTCTGTACACAGGCTATTTTTTCCTTCACATAACCGTATCTCCCAATAGGGGGCTATCTCATCCTTTATAGCGTCGTGTCTTGGAGTATACTGACAAGTATTTCGTCTCTTAGTTTTCATAGACTCACTATCCCAAATTGTAACCTATAACCAGGGGACAAAGAAGTTTCAAAAACTCCCTCCTGTCTCTGCCATTTGACCCTCTACACTCACATTGTCTCATCCTTTTCCTAGTAATTTCTCTTAGCCATTGCACTGCTAGAGGCTATAAAGGATGCTTATATTCTCATTATTGTACATTGTTATTAACAAAGGAAAAATAATACATGGTAATAGAAGTAATTTCTTCATGAATGAATGTTAACATCCTTGTCTTAAACACTGAAATCTACTTGTACACTTTTCCCTTCAATGGGGTCTTATTATCAATTATAAATAGAGATGGGATTTTTAAATACTCTTTCATTATGAACATTTCTCGACATATGGTAATACAAAAGTTCATTTAAATCACTGAACATGTATTACAAATACATTTTCAAATGAAAGGAAAGAATGTCAACATACATTGAGAAAACAACATTGCTTATGCATATTAAACACTGATATGAAAGAATATCTTTACCCATCATGTCATTGCTTCAAGTAAAGGTAAGAGAACATGCTAATTTTTAACATGTATATGGGAAGGCAAATAAAATGACACAACTTACAACCAATTTCTCATATTGTCTCTTCCCAACTAAATATCTCCTCTAATTTCCACCTCCACATTTAATTCCAATAATGATTTAGTTTCCTTTATAAAAATGTTTATATGAGGTGAAAAATTTAAGCGCTCCAAATAAATTTCAGCTATGTAAATGTGCTATCCATAAAGGTGAGCAACATTTTTATCGACCCATTTTCACAGATGCTCCTCTGTGAGTTATCATTTGATAGACTAGTTTTCTGCACGAGATTGGCTTGTTGATTTTTGTTCCACTTTCTTCAAATCCAAGGGTGGAGTTTCCAAAATTTCTCAATCTAGTGTCCACCAATTTGATAATGAGTACACTTTTTTTCTATTCCCCATATCTTGTTTAGGAGAGTAATCTTTATTAATCCTCCTTTCTAAGGATTTCCTCTTCCAACATGTAGACACCTATAATTATGCCCAAGCAATTTAAATACTTAAATTGTGCTAATTATCCCCTTTCTCGCAAATCAACGACATATTGTCAAAGGCACTCATTTTCCCTCATATCATCATTAATTAATTACACTAAGCTAATTAATTAAGTTGCCTATCCAACAAATACCCTAATTAACGACCTTCCGTTAATAAATCACCCCTTCTACCTAGACTAATTAATTATTATTAATTAATTAGCTTTCCCGTCCATTTAACCAATAAATCAATATTTAATTGATTTAATCCCCTTCTAATAGCCTAAATCACACTAATATTCCTCTAATTGGCTTCTATAAGCTTACACCTACCTATTAATTAATCACCTTTGATTAATTAAAATACCCCCAACTCCCATGACTTGCTAAACATGTATTAAACCCTTCTAAAGTAAGGTTACCTTTAATAAAGCAACCTTATCCATTCCTAATCATGTTTTACCTTTATCCCACATTCATGAGAATGTGTTGAATCCTTTATCCTTTGGGCTATATAAAGAGCCCTCCACCTACCTTTTTACTTACATCTAAACTTTCTAAGAGAGTAAATGCAAAGCATATAGCAAAGAGACTAAGAGCTTGCATCTTGCCCTTTTGAGAGTTCATCATCTTGAAGAGTTAAGCCTCTTTCTTAAAGTGCTTGGGTCATATGGGAGGTGTCAAAAGGGTCTTGTAGCCCAACTTTGATTAGCCCCCATTCCTAGGTTCTTGGAGCATTAAGGACAACTATTTTGATAGCCATGGAGCTTACTTAGGTCCATTCATTTATTTGTCGTTAGAGAATAGAGGAGTTTAGATATTTAGCATTGTTAGTTTCAAATTTTGTATTGATGAATGCTAGCATCTAACCCTTGTTTAATTCTTATCATGATGGTGTTTATGCTTTGTTTTAGCTAAATTATAGAACTATTTTAGGTGGTAGTTCTTGCTTCATTTGATTTAGCATTAAGCAAAGTATACATGCACACACAACGCATGGCCACAAAATGGTTAATTAATCCAAAAAAAGTACATGCAAATGAATACTATAAATTTTGTGTTACCTGATCAACCTTTGAATATTCGAAGTGCAAGTTGGAGTATTTTCCTTGCCCAGACTTTCTAAGACTTTTTCTTGTGCAAAATTGTCAAAGGGAAACTATTTTCTCTCCTCTTTTAGAAATTTCACCTTTTGTAGAAGGTTGTTCCTTCTCTAACTTGCACTCACCTTCACAATCAATTTGTGAGGCCTTCCCAATATTCAAAACAACAACATCCTCATTAGTAGGGATTAAAAAAAATATTGTTTTTATCTTGAATAGTCGATTTTGGATTTCTAGTGGTATAGGATCTTCTCTTGAAGTGCATCTAGCTTCAGTTATTTTTTAGCACTCCCCAATTTATCTCTTACCTCTTCCATATCAAAAACCTACATAGCAAGATATTTCCTCTACCTATATGGGATTAGTAATAACTTGGCCATTTATTCCAAGGTCATTTCCATTAAAACCCATACTATTTAGTAAATTGGCTTTGATACCTTTATTATGATTCTCAAATCTACCAAAATAAACATTTGATTCATGATGGGAGAAAGGAATACATGGTAATTCACTTATAGTGCATACATCTATGTTAGATGACTATGTTTTTCTGATAGACTTGTTTATATCCTTCACTTTATCACCGGTTTGATATCTTGCCAAGATCTTATTTTTGACATGCAATTCAAATTGCAATGCTTCTATAACACCTACGAAAATAGTTCCTTGGGTTTTTAATATCTCTTAGAGCTCCATATTTTCATTTTGCAAGGAATTCCATGTTCTTCTCAGGTTGAAATTTTCTTCCTAAATCTGGCAGTTAATGGCTTCTAGTTCCTCAAGTTTTAGAGCCTTACTCATGGTTATCCTATTGCAACCCATATCCAACTACAAATTAAACCAAAGAAATAATCTCAAGCAGAAAATTGTTAGCAATGCTTCAAAAATCCTACTTTGATACCAAACTTTATCTAAAAATGGTAAAGTTTTTTTTTATTACTAATAAATGGTTTTTTGGAAGGGACCATACGTAGGGTTACAAAAAGCCCAAAGGTAAGAATAACATGAAGCACCAAGTGGGTTTTTGATATGTGGGGGCCACACCCCAACAAAAGATAAGCATCCTACAAGCTAGATAGAACATTCAATATAGGGGTGGTTTTTTGATCTGTGGGGACCATACCCAAACAAAAAGGCCAAAACTGTCGGATACAACAATTAAAAAATAGAGGCAGTGTCAAAATGCCAAAAAGGAGCACAAAAAAAACGAGAAAGTAACATAACAACAACTACCCAAACAATAATGAAACATCAAGAAACCAAAAAAACCAAGAAGGAACAAGTCCTCCTAACAGAGACTTTTTTGAAAAGCTTTTTTGACTTCCTCTAATGCCTTGAACATGTTCAAAGTAGGCTACATCTAGGGATCCTTGATATTGGAGTTTATCACCTTCTTCATTGTCTTTCCCCCTTTCCATAGCCCCTCAGGAAGGCCGTTAACATCAAAAAGTTGTTTGAACTGGGTGTGTAAAAAATCAAGGAAGGCTTTCTGCATGGTGAGTAGATTGAGTTGCTTTGTAATGAAAACAGTAAAGTTTAATTGACTCAGTTTTCCCATTTTTGTGGATACTTATTAAATTTTCTCAAATTATTATAATACATTAAAATTGGAAAGTAAAAAAATATGAAATTGTAGTGTAATCATAAAATTAAACCCATACACCCAATTCCACACCCATTCTCTTCATTACTTAATTTCTCGTAAAATGTGAATTTATGTTAAAATTGGCGTATAAACTTAAAAAGATGATCAAAACTGATTTAAACAAAAACAAATGAAGGAAATCATAAAAAAAATCCAAATTTGATAAAGGAGTTCATCCATGAGGGACTACAGCTCCCATTTCACGAATACGAAAAATCGATCCTAATAATGATTAAAAAATAAACACAAAATTATTACATCAATCCTCAATTTGGGAAATATGACCTACAAGTGTCTCATACCACCTCTAGAAAGTCTCCACAACCAGCTCTCAACTTTACAGTGGTGCCTTCCTACACAAAAATGGTCTCCACTTGCATTTTATCTCTCTAAACAGGTAATTCTCTCTCCAAAATGAGGCAAAAATTATCTATAAGGAAAATAATGTCTCTGCTAGGATCTTACAACATCATCCATACATCAAAGTTACATAACATGCTTTAATATCCAGTAAAATGGAATAACTCTCCATAAAAGGGTCTAGGACTATACACAATCCTGCCAAAGGTCTTTTTAAATCCAGTCGAGCTCCTTTTTCTGCATTTCCTAGCTTGTGGTTCAATTGGCCAGGCTTATTATTTTTCTCTAACCCAAGTTTGACCCCTCTCCATCACGTGTTTTTTTTTTGTTTTACTAAGTGCGAGATATATATACCACATTGGGTAAGAGTAGGTGAAGGAAATACTTATTATAGTTTGAGGTGGTTGGTGAGTTACATGGTTATGTCCACACCTTGAGCTTGTTTTACTTGACATGTAATTTGGTAATGTTGAAGTGGCTTTCCGTAGACTCGGTACCCCACTTTCCCTGTGAGTTGGTTGCCAATTTGGTCACAATGATGACTTAGATCTGTGTTGATATTTCCCTTGAGACTTGAGCTTGATGGTTTACATGATCTTGAGCACGCTATCTGGCTCAAACATTATGATGGAGATCATCCTCAATCGAGAAAAAAATAGAGTGCCATGTAGTGGCTCATCCTTGTGAGTTAGCACTGTGAACTTGGTGATGAGGTAGCTTGCTCCCCAACTTGCTGAGTTGGTTGAGAACTTTGTAAAAACTTGGGACTTAATCCCACATGCACCTGAATATGGACCTCAATGAGGTATATATGTAATATGAAGAAAGGTACAAGGCCCCCTCCTGAAAAAATAACAAACCCCACCAACTACTGGGCCCCTAACTAACATACTATGTGGGACCCACCTCGAACTTCAAAGACCGAAGGATGTAAACCATATTTTTCTTAGAAAAACTATGCCATATGTCACACTCACATTCTTCTACTTGGAACATTCTCATTCTGGCACATTAGGGTTGTGCAACTTGCACTATATTTTGGCTAGTTGGGGAGAAATAGATTGTATCTTCTATATATGGATTCTATTTTCCTATGTTTAAAAGTGGTAAGAAATATTTTGATGATATCTTCCATAAGTAACCAATTTTGGGAAGTTTAGGGAACATTGGGACCGTTAATATATGTCAAATCAACCCTTGCTATTGAAAACCATCCTCAACCACTTGCTGCACTCCCCAACACATATTCTAATGGAATAATCGATGATGTAAAATCCTTACTCATAACATTGCAAATGAACTGAATTCTATGATAAGACAACAATCTCAACTCGCTCCTAGGTCTTATCATATTTATAACCCTACTTAATAGTAAAATAGATTGTATCATCACGGCTAAATTATTTCTATTAGACCTCCTCAATAACAATATTCTATAATCACTAATAAAAATAGAGATTTAGTTTTAGCGTGGATGAAGATATGAGGTGGTTCTGTCCTTATGCACAACCCATGATTCTAATACTTTTCCTAATGAAATCCTAAACCAGGATTTGAAAATGCAAAGCTCTTTATACAACCAAGTCAAAATACTAAACCATCACAACCTCATACGACAATCATTAACGATAACTTGGTTTATTGGAAGGAAGGGGATTTTTTATATGATGAATAATAATGAAGAGAACTTACACTGACCATAGATGCAATAAAATTACAATACTAAACCAAAGTAGAGACTCTTGGAGTATGATGATCAAGTAAATCAAAGTGTAATGGTGCCTAATCAGAAGGGATAGCATTTTGCTGTAGAAGAAAGTGTAGCTAGAGCCCTAGATGCATAACATGTGCATCCCCCTACTAAGAGTTTACATCCAAGCATATACCTTTATGTGATTAAAAAATAAAGATATATTATCCCCCTGCTAAGATTTTACATCCAAGCATATACCTTCATGTGATTAAAAACTAAAGATATATTGGGTTGTTTACAATCTACACAAGTCTGTACCTACACCTTTAAATATTATGGTGCAATTGAAGAAAATAAACATAAACATTTATATGTGGGATGCTTTAACGTTACCCAGGAAAGTAAATATACTACAATAAGATTTTAATCATTCCAAACCTTCCCCATAAGTTTAGAAGGAAGTGAATTTAGTGCCAATCTATCTTAACTAGTCTAAAATTCTTGAAAAAGCTATATATCATAGCCCCCTTCATTTTACGTGTCTTTAATCACCGATAAGCATATAGTTCAAAATTATATGATTGATTATGGTGCTAGTAGTTCATTAATACCCACAAAAAATTATTGATAGCATGGGATTAAAGTATACCTCCATAAAAATGGAGTCATCCAACTTGATGGCAATGTTTTCAAGATAATAAGAGTCATTAAAGTCCTAAACCTCAACTTGCATGCTTGAACTTATATCATAGTTCCCTAGGAAATTTATGTTATCAATATCCCCCTTGTCTTTTCTATATGCTTTTTTATATATTTCATTATTGAATTGAAAGGATACTTAATCTCTAATTAGTAGAATATGATTCTAAAGATTATATATGGTACAATGATAACCATTAAATAATATCCCATTTCTAACTTCCATTTTGACACCTATGATCCAAGTCCTGCTAAAATAAATTGTACTGTCCATGCTGAGATTGAAGAAGAGGAGAGTGATTTTGAACATTATGAACCCAGAGAGAAAGTATTGGATGAAAAACCTCTCAAAATTTCCCCTCTTTCGAAAGTCAAAAATTGAATTTTTTTTTTGAATTGACACCTTTTTCTGATGTTCTGGTAAAGAGGAAAAGTTGAGAAGTTAGAAAAATTCTACGTTTTTTGAGTCATTTGAGTGATTTGCAGGGTCTGTCAGACATTTTTGTCCCATGTGTCCCAAGTTCTGAAGGGCTCTCTGTTCCCCGATCAGCCGCTTTCTCCAAAATCTATTAACTTGCGGGCCCGTCAGAAACTTTTTGTTCCAACTGTCCCAAGTTCACTTGGGCTCTTTGTTCCCCAATCACCCGTGTCAGCCGCATCGTGCACTTCGCATACTTTGGTCCTGCTTGTCCTGAAAGCGTTTTGTACATTTATCCCCACTTTTCCCACATCACCCACATCGGTTGGCCGAGTCGCGCTTTCGTGTCCCTCATGTCCCAAATGTACCAAAGGCCATCCATGGGCTAATTTTTCCCACTCTTCCTGATGCTTGCTTTTTGAGTTGGTGAATATGAATTTAATGTGCATTTAATAACCTTATCTCTCCTAAAATGGCTATTTAATGGACTACCCCCTACACATTTTTGCACACTGCTTTCTCATTTCCATTCACTCTTGCCCTTGAAAATTGAAATCACCTGCTCGCGTCCCCATTTCCCCTAACATTTTTCATCGCGGATTCAAGCTGTAAGTTTGTTTTTTCCAAACACTGTCAGTATGAAGATTAAGTTTCAAGGCCAAGAGCAGGTTTCTCTGCTCGAGTCCTTTATTCCCGATATCGGGGACAATGAAGTTCATCACCTGGACTTTGGTGATTTTTGGACCAGGTTGACAGACCCGAACCCCTCTCCCATGGCACAAATGATTAATGATAGTGGCCTGGCATTTGCTGCTGGTTTCCCAATCTCAGTGCAATGTGCCGATACATGTACTTGCCTGCGGAGCTCATTTCAACCCAATACGAGTGAATTGACCAATGTGCATGGGGAACTCATCACCAAACTTGATGCTGCCACCATTTCCACTGCCCTAAGGATCCCCGAAATGGATAATTCTGTGGTGATCTCTCAAAATCAAGCACATGCCCTTTTTGATTAAGACAGTGAGAAATACAAAGCCAGAGTAGCAAATTCGTGGTTGAAGAACCCTAAGAAGGGGGCATCCCGACTATCAAAAGCTCTGTTTAGGGATGATTTCAATGAGGAGCTATCTGACTTCATAATCCTGTTAGCTCGTGTCATGGGCTTCCCTCTACCAGCGAGTTCCACTTCTGGATGTGCCCACTCATCAACATAGTTTGTGAAGGTACCCAGAACATCAACTGGGCAGAGATCATCTGCATGAACTTGACAGAGCAGTTGTCTAATGTACAACAAACTAAGAATTTCTACATGACTTCTTATCTGATGTATACCCTAGCAGCATCCAGACAGTGGTTTGGCTTCACATACATTGATGCTCAGAAGGGTGATCCCATATATGCTTACTACCCTCAGTTCACCCTGGACACTAGTAATCACAATTTCAGGAGGGTGAATGATGCTTTCACCATGTACATTGTGAGGCTTCTAGAGAGTGATACTGCTAGGAGATTTTCTGATGAAGCCATGAGCCTGATAGCGAAGTATGGAGCTTACTTCATTCAATTCAGAAGGTTCTCTTATATCAGGCTAGCCAAGGTTTTTGTGGTTATGAGAGCACTCCTCTCAAGCTCCCCATATTATGTAATGATAAGATGGCCCTGATTGAGGTGTGTAGACAATTAGAAAAATTACTCCTCACAGGACCTGCAGAGACAAGAAAATCACTGGTCTACACTTCCCCATATCTTTGGGGAACTATACATGCAAGACAACTCTGGATGCCCAGAACATAGAGAGAGCCCTAGCTCCCATCACTATCCACTTCTTCAGGCCTAGAACCTATTTCGACTTGAATAAATTCATTGAACTGAATCTCAGAATCAACTACCATCATAGGGCAGACACTGAGGATTATTGGGCTGACTACACAGATGATTTTGAGGCCAGAAGGAGGCATTATGGCAGGTTTCCCCTTCAGTTAATACAAGAGCTTAACCTGTATCAGATTCCTGAAGGGCTTCAAGATGACAACACATATTTATTGTCATATGAGTATGATACTGTGATCAAGCATACTCCTTTAGAGGATCTAGACTGGTTTAAAAGAGAAAAAGATGATTTGGCTGAGATTCTAGCTCCTTGTCCTAGTAAGAACCAAAGTCTGGTTTGACAAGAAGGCTCGTGAGATGAGGAAGAATGCAGGAGAATCCTCCTCCAAAGACACTTTGACACCAAGGAAGGAGTCACAAACACCTAGTTCAGAGGTACCTGTACGGACTCCTCCTGCTTCATCAAGTAAAGAACCTGAATCCTCCACCTCCTTCCTCCTCCACTCAGGTATATCAGAAGAAGGTAAAGGAAGTAAAAAAGGAGCCCATTGAAGAAGATCCTCTGCCAAAACATTCAGAATTACCTTCTGGGCCAGAGAACATCATTGTTCTCAGTGAAAGTGAAGATAGTGAAATGCCAATTCCTGTAGGTGCTTCAGAAGCCACAATGGATAAGGAGCAAGGAAATTCATAACACTGAGCCTCCAAGTACCATGGATTCCTCTGTCCAAGAAGCCTCATCTGCTCCACTCACATCTCTATTGGAGGAAACAAGTGGTAAACACTCTAAGTTCCATGAGTTCTCTCACTCTTGGTTCTCTTGCTCCTCCCTCTTCCTCTTCTTCCACTTTTGCATGGGTGCAACCTTTTGTTGATAGTAGGAAGAGGAAGTCTTCTTCTCGGTTGACAGGGCCCAATTTTGATGTTGTGGTGGCCTTGTTGGGCACTACTCCTTCTGCTCCTGCAAAGAAAGCTAGAACCACTTCAAGGATAGTAACTGATGCCCAAGGTCAGCAATTCCTTGAGATAGCCAAGCCCAAAGTTGATAAGCCAGAGCAAGATTTGCAAGCCTCTGATCTGGAACTTTCTAGGATCTCAATGGGAGAGTCTACTCCTGAAAGTGAAATACACAACCTTCAAGAAATAGTAACCAGGGTTATTGGAAGGGTAGAAAAAGGCAAGCAGACTATAGAGCAGCTGGAGGAGCAGGCTCAAGTGCTTTCTTGTTTCATCAAGTCATTTTTGTCTAAAGATAAAGTTTTAGATCCTACCCCACTGACTGCCCTTCCACCACCTATGATCCTCAGTCAAGATGAAGTCCAGAGCATCAAGGACATACACAGGTACTCCATCTATGGGAGAGCTATGGAGGCCATGGTGGATGATATGATTGTTATAAGGTTGAATTTCATTGGTGAAGCCTTCAAGCTCAATGAGAAGGTAAATAATCTGTAACAGAATCTCTCCTCCACAATTGGAAATATGGATAAAGAACTCAAACTTTGGAGCAGTTGCATAGTAGACCTTTCCTGATGGGACAGACTGATGAAAATCTATTGATGGCGAGTAAGGTCTTTGATGATGTTAAAGATAATTTTTCAAAGTCATGGGTATTCAGCGTGGAGTGGAAAATCAAAGTGCTGGAGGAGGCTTTGGGAGAATTAAGGAATAGTTGGCAGAAAGGAGAGGCTTTCAAGACTTTGGTGGTATCTACTTTTAAGGATATTCACTGTCACCTCCACGATGAGACTTCAGGTGTGCCTTTCTCCCTCCAAGAAATTAAGACTCAATTCAGGGCTTTTGTCAAGGAAAACTTGTTCAAGGAGGACTCCATTACTAAAGAGAAGATAAAGGAAATCTGCTCTCTCCAATCTACCATTGAGGAAGCTAATAAAGAATATCATACACACACCAAGTTTGATAAAGAAATGGAGAAATGTCTGGGATCTTGGACCCAGGCTACTGCCAACACATCAGTTCCACGTGGCAGAGACATAGCAGAGGCATTGAAAAAGTTTAGACAACGGATCCTCAAGTCAGTGGGCCCTTCCCAATCATAAGCACTTGTTTTCTCCTCCTAGCTTCTCTCTTCCTTCTTTTTCTCAATTCGGGCTTATTGTAATTAGTTGGGGGTTTTGCGTCAAGCATCCCTTTAACTAAACATTTTAGTTAAAAGAAGTAGTTACCAAGTGTAACTGATTTGTAAAATTATATAATGGGCTCTCTCCGCCATTTTCAGGGCTGGAACTTGGCTTATTTTTGAAAGTGTAAAGAGTAAAAAGCAATCAATACAAAAAGATTTCTTTCCCTCCTATGTCTATCTGGTCTTGTTCTTTTATTACTATCCGTTGAATACTTTTGAATCATTTGTCTGTATTATGTCAAGAAGCTTTGTATTCTTGTGGATGTTATTTCTGGAACTTTGTGTCTTTGCAATAACATCTTATTGATTCAAATGCAAATGGTTTTATTCCAAATAATTTTATTCTGGCATGCATAAGGAATTATTTTGTTATCTATAGTTCTAGAGAATGCCTTTCTGCTCATTTCCATTACTTCATTCCTCTGTACTTTTGTATTGATGATCCATTCTATTTTGAAACACTTTCATGATATCCAAGTTCCACATTAAAACTATGCATTGTACATATGTAAATAATCTTGGTCTTTAAATAAGGGAACCTCTCCCATTAAAGAGGAGGGACTTCTTGTCCCCTGACTGTTGCTCTCAACAAAGTCCTTTTTGATGACCAACAGTTTTTGGTGACTCCACTGGGGATTCATTTTTCTTAAAACACATTCCAGTTCTATAAACAATTTCTTGATCATCCTTTGATCTGGTGACTCCACGTTTTACTTGCGGAAGGAGGGCCCTTGGTATTGAAGATTCTCAGTTTCAACTTTTGGAACAGCAAGGTTTTCCTTTTCCTTCAACAGGAAGGAATAGAAGAGCTCATTCAATAAGCACTCCTCCTATTGAAGATAGAACCCCTATAGGTGTTATTCCTTCAGAGAAACTCAGCCCTAATCTCCATGCTCTGATTCTTGCTGGTGTTTTGGTTCCCCTTCAAGCCATCTTTCCAAGGATGGCAGCACCATTGCCTTGGGGCCATCGTGTTGGGCCTCTCACCCTTCCTCAGCCTTTGCATGAGTTACCCAGAGGTAACAGAAGAACTTCCCCAAGTTCAGAGGTGATGGCAAGGTACATCCTGATGAACATATCACAGCCTTCATAGTTGCATGTGGAGTTCTCGGAGTTGAACATGAAGATGTCTCGGTGAGGATTTTTGTAGAGACTTTACAAGATAATGCAGCAGATTGGTTCTATCACCTTCCAGCTGGGGCCATTACCAGTTGGAACATGATGAGAACAAGGTTTGAGAACTGTTTCAAACCTGCAGAGGATGTACATGCTTTGCTGGCCCAAATTTCTCAAATAAAGAAGGACTCACAAGAACCCATGAGAGAATTTGTGGCTAGATTCAACAAGTTGATTAACAAAATCCCACCAGACACTCAACCTGTGGATCAAATTCAAAAATGTTTCTTCCTGAATGCTCAATTACCTGAAGTTAGCTATGCATTAAGAAGAGCCAATCTTGCTACATTAGTTGAGGATCAAACTCTTGTTGTTAGTGTCGAAGATGATTTGATTATGTCTGGAAAGTTGAAAAGAGACCCTTCTAAATCTAGGTCTTCTTCTTCCTCCTCTTCCACTCCCGGGCCTAATACTGATCCATTAGTACAAAAGCTTGCAAATGATCTCATTGCCATCAAGAAACAATTGGCTCAGCATGCCCCCTATGTAGATGTTCCAAGGAGGAATTTTCAACCTAGGAATCATTTGCCTACTTCTCAGACAAGGCTAGCACTTGAGGGGCCACCTATCAAGGTTCCTGTTAACGCAACCTGTGAGGTTGAAGAGCCTGAAGATGAAGAGGTTAATGAAGATTGTGAAGAACTTGAAGAAGAGATTGATGGAGAGATGGAGGAACTTGAGGGATCTCGAGTTAATTTCTTCACTACTGAAGGTGTTGATGAGGAAGATGATTATGATGAGGTAGTAGCAGACATGAATAGTGAATCATACACTGTCATGACTCGAGAGAAGACAAATAAAAGGGAGAAAGTGATGCAGCCCACTAAAAGATCCAAGGAGCATCCCATGACTATCCCTGTGATTGCAAAAAGAGGATCTCCTATCCCCACTACGTCCACACAGAAGGTGAGTTCTGCCAATTCTGACTTTTCCTAATTCTTCTACTAAAGTTTCTTCTTCTTCCACAACTCCTAAACCTGACAAACCTAAGGTTCCAAGTGATGATAGCCCATCCACCTCTAGATCTTTTGATATCATTGATCACCTAAAAAAGACAAAGGTTCAAATTTCAGAGGCTGAGTATTATCAAACCCATCCTAAAGCTTTTGCCAAAATGGTTCACTTTGTTAATTCTCAATCCAAAGCTTTCCACTAAAGGCCTTTTACCTACTCCATCCTCCACACCTCAACCCAATCTGGTAGCTACCGTCACCTCACCTAATGATAAGATCAAACCATTCTATGTGACCCTTCTTATAGCAGGCCATAAACTCAGCAACTGTGTCATAGATTCAGGAGCATCAGATAATGTAATGCCTGCCAAAGTAGCCCATGCTTTGGGCCTAACTCTCACATGCACTTATGGGTCTTGTTATTCCATGGAGAGTAAGGAAGTGCCCCTAGTTGGAAGAATTAAAGATGCACAAGTAGCTTTTGCTACTTTACCTGAGAAAAAGGTCTTGGCTACTATCCTCGTAGCAGATATTCCCCCTTCATATGGTATGCTGTTAAGTAGGAACTTCTGCAAGGATGTGGGAGGAGAAATTCAAATGGATTGGTCACATGCCCTCATACCAGTCAATGGGAAAATGAAGAAGTTGTTTCCCGAGAAGCAATATGAGTATATTGTACAAAAAATAGATGATCCCAAAGCACAAATACTTTATGAGGATATGGGGCATGGTAACTATATGATTATGTCTCTGGAGGAAATCCAACTTCCCAAAGAAGTACTTGAGGATCCTAATGGTGTTTGGATGTTAGAATTTGATGGAAGTTGTTCCTCGGCTGGTTCTGGAGCTGGCATAGTATTGGTGTCTCCTGAGGGAAAAGTTCACCCTTTCTCATTCAAACTACAATTTGAAAATACTAATAATACAACAGAGTATGAAGCTCTCATTCTTGGGCTTAATGTGGCAAAAGAAAAAGGTGTGAAGAATCTTCTAGCTCGTGGAGATGCAGAACTAGTTGTTAAACAAGTCAGAAACCTTTTTCAAGTAAAGAATAAAAGGTTGAAGCATTACAGGAATCAGGTTTGGGATTCTATTGAATTTCTTGATGCCTTCTCCATTGAAGCAGTGCCTAGGGAAAAGAACACCAGGGCCGATTCACTAGCTGTCTCAGGATCATTGCTGATACCTCATCCTGACTTTTCTCAAGATAGGTTTACCATTGAGATGATCCATAGGCCCAGTGTACCTGATAACGCAAGTAACTGGAAAGTTTTCAATGATGATCAGCATTTGCTTTCTTTCTTAGAGCTCAGGGATAACTTTGAACAGTTTATACTTTGAAGGAAGTGACAATTTGCCTCGTGAGAGTGTGTCTTCCAATGAAGAGGATGTCAAAGAGGAAATAGATCAAGATGGGTGTATCAAACTCAAAGGTAACAAGATTCCAAAAGGACTGGTGAGTTTAGAAGAATTGTTTGATAAGCATGACAGGTATGTTAAGTTTAAAGCTTCTACTGGATCACAACAATCTGCTGAGTATGAAAAAACTAATATTGGAAGTTCTGTTGACCCCAAGCTTGTGAACATTGGAAAATGTTGTACACCAGAAGAAAAGAAGAAAGTAATCAACCTTTTAAGGAAGTATAAAGATGTTCTTGCGTATTCCTATGAGGATCTAAAAGCCTTCCAACCAAAGGAGATGCAACATTTCATCCCTCTCAAACCCGGGATTAAACCTTTCAAGCAAAACAAAGGCAATACAATCCTAAAATAGCTGACACTATTTTTCAGGAAATACAAAAGTTGTTGAAAGCCAAAATCATTTTTCCCATCCACCATTCAACATGGATTGCCAACATTGTGCCTGTCAGGAAGAAAAATGGTGAGATTCGTATCTGTGTTGACTTCAGAAATCTGAATCAAGCTTCTTTGAAGGACAACTATCCTTTGCCCATGATGGATCAAGTCTTGCAAGCTGTTACGGGATCTGAAATGTTGTCCATGCTTGATGGCTTCTCAGGGTATAATCAAGTAGAAGTCAATACCTACAGATCAACACAAGATGGCCTTCACCACCCCTTGGGGTAATTTTTCCTACAAGAGGATGCCTTTTGGGCTCATTAATGCTGGTGCCACTTTCCAAAGAGCTATGGACTTGGCCTTTGGAAGTTTGAAAGGGAAATGTATTGTTGTATATCTAGATGACCTAACTGTGTTTTCCAAAACTAGAGCAGATCATTTTCAGCATCTGGAAATAGTTCTCTTGAAGTGCAGAGAACATGGGATCTCTTTGAATCCTAAGAAATCTGTCTTTTGTGTCATAGAGGGAAAATTGTTAGGGCATGTTGTCTCTAAAGATGGTATAAAAATTGATCCTGAATGAGTTCAAGCCATTCAGCAGATTCCTCTTCCAACCAGCAAGAAGGGAGTGCATTCTTTCTTCGGTAAGATCAACTTTCTAAGAAGATTCATCCCTGATTTTGCAGAACTAACTTTGAATATCTCTCAAATGATGAAGGGAAAACAAACATTTGGCTGGTCTTCTGAAGGGAAAGAAGCCTTTGAAGGTATTAAAAAGGCTATTGCTAGAACTCCTATCCTAGCATGTCCATATTTTAGCAAAGATTTTATTATCTATTGCTATGCCACAGATAACACCCTGGCTACTGTTTTGACTCAAAAAGATTCTAATGATCATGAACTCCCAATTGCATTTATGAGCTACATTCTTAAAAATCATGAGTTGAAATACACAATGATGGAGAAACATGCTTTTGCAGTGGTTAAAGCTGTCAAGCAGTTTCATTTTTATATTCTTAACTCTCACTCCATAGTACTTGTGCCTGACACAACTATCAAGTCTATTCTCATGCAACAAGAGTTTGGATCCAAGAGAGGGAACTGGGTGGAAAAGGTTCAAGAATATGATATTGACATCAGACCAACCAAACTAGTCTGTGGAAAAGGCTTGTGTGAACTCATCACTAAAGGAGCTGGCCATGAGTTACCTAAGGATGAAGTTGATATTCCTACTATTCTGTTTCTCATCTCAATTGATGAATGGTATGCTGATATCACACATTTTCTCACCTATGGAGAGTGTCCCTCTCATTTGACTACCAAGGAGAAAAGAGCTATTAAGTTAAGATCAGCCCAATATGTATTGTGGGAGAATGCTTTGTTCAAGCGTGGGATGGATGGAAGATTTCTAAAATGCGTGGATAAGGAACAACAGAGGAAGCTTCTTTCAACTTTCCATGATCAAGCATGTGGAGGCCATTACTCATCTACTGTCACTACTCATAAGATTCTTCATGCAGGATACTATTGGCCTACCTTGTTCAAAGATGCATCAAATTGGATTGATAAATGTGAAGCTTGTCAGACCTTTGTGGGTAGACCCAAGTTGGCTGCCTTGCCCCTTAAGCTAGTCATGATTGAAGAGCCTTTTCAACAATGGGGTTTAGATTTTATTGGAACACTTAATCCCTCTTCAAGTGCTAGACATACCCACGTATTGACTGCCACAGATTATTTTACTAAGTGGGTAGAAGCCATTCCAGTAAAGAGTACTACTTCTAAAGTAGTATGCAATTTTATCAAAGAAAACATCTTGGTAAGGTTTGGTGTGCCAAACAAGATTGTGACTGATAATGCTTCAAATTTTTCTTCAACTGAGATGATGGATTTCTGTTATCGATATGGCATCTCCCTAGCTCACTCTTCAGATTATTATCCCCAAGGGAATGGGCAAGCAGAATCAATAAACAAAAATATGGTGGCCATAATAAGGAAATTGGTTAATGAATCTCAGAGGAACTGGCACAAGAAACTCTATGATGCTCTTTGGGAAGACATGATTACACCTAAAAGAGCTATTGGGATGTCCCCTTTTCAAGTAGTATATGGTGTGGAAGCTCAATTACCAGTAACAATGGAGCTACCAGCCTTACATTTAATGAAGGCCATTGAAGACACCAGCTTCAATGATTCTTTGGATAAGAGGATCATGTATCTTTATAAATTGAATGAAGACAGATTGAAGGTTGCTGATAGAATATCTACTCACCAATAGAAGGTAAAAGCCTTGTTTGACAAGAAGGCCAGGTCTAGGGACTTCAAAGTTGGAGACATCATTTTGCTGTGGGATAAAAGACATGAACCTCATGGCAGCCATGGAAAGTTTGATTCTCTTTGGCTCAGACCTTTCAAGATTAGGCACTTTACTGGTGAGAATTCTTTCTACCTTGATTACATGGATGGTTCTTCTCTTCCACTTCCTTATAGTGGGCAGTACCTAAAATTGTTTAAGTCCTAGGTGAATAGGAATTCCTTTGTATATTATGTATAGGGTGTGTCTCCTTTCTTGCTTGTGTGTGTTTTCCTTTCCTTGAATGTAGGTGTGTTTTCTTTCTTTGTTTGGGGTGTTGTTTTCTGTATTGGTTTGCTTTTGACTCCGTGGCCCAATGGATAAGGCACTGGTCTTCTTCCCCTAGTTTTCTCTGAGAAGTTCTTGCCTTGTCTCATTCTTTGAATCCAGCCAAGTCATCCCCAGAAGGAGCCAGCTGTTGTCCTCATCAAAATTTCCCCTCTTTCGAAAACTTCAAAAATTGAATTTTTTTTGAGTTGACACCTTTTTCTGATGTTCTGGTAAAGAGGAAAGTTGAGAAGTTAGAAAAATTCTACATTTTTTGAGTCATTGAGTGAGTGACATTTTTGTCCCATGTGTCCCAAGTTCTTGAAGGGTTCTCTGTTCCCCGATCGCCACTTTCTCTAAAACTTAAACTTGTGGGTTCAACTGTTTTGTTGTCCCAAGTTCACTTGGGCTCTCTGTTCCCCCGATCGCCATGCATCGGCTGCATCGTGCACTTCACGTACTTTGGTCTTGCTTGTCCTGAAAGCATTTGTGCATTCTGTCCCCACTTTGCCTGCATCACCTGCATCGGCCGAGTCACGCTTTCGTGTCCCTCATGTCCCAAATGTACCAAAGGCCATCTAGGCTAATTTTTCCCACTCTTCCCGATGCTTACTTTTTGAATTGGTGAATATGAATTTAATGTGCATTTAATAACCTTCTCTCTCCTAAAATGGCTATTTAATGGACTGCCCCCTATGCATTTTTGCACACTACTTTCTCATTACCATTGTATCTTGCCCTTGCAAATTGAAATCACCTGCTTGCGTCCCCATTTCCCCTACATTTTCATTGCGGATTCAAGCTATAAGTTTGTTTTTCACTGTCAGTATGAATATCAAGTTTCAAGGCCAGGAGTAGGTTTCTCCACTCGAATCCTCCATTCCCGATATCCGGGACAATGAAGTTCTTCACCTGGACTTTGGTGATTTTTGGACCAGGTTGACAAACCTAAAAACCTCTCCCATGACAAAAATGATTAATGACAGTGGCCTAGCATTTGCTGTTAGTTTCCAACTCTCGGTGCAATGTTTCGATACTATGCTCGCCTAAGGATCCCACTTTAACCTCGATACGAGTGAATAAACCAATGTGCACGGGGAGCTCATCGCTAATCTTGATGCCACCATTGCCGCTGCCCTAAGGATCCCCTGAGATGGACAATTATGTGGTGATCTCTCAAAATCAAGCACATTCCCTTTTTGATCAAGACAGTGAAAAATACAACGCGAGAGTAGCAAAGTCATGGTTGAAGAACCCTAAGAAGGGGGCATCTTGAATATCAAAAGCTTTGTTTAGGACCGATTTCAACAAGGAGCTATTTGACTTCATAATCCTGTTAGCTTGTGTCATGGGCTTTCCCTCTACCAGCGAGTTCCACTTCTGGATGTGCCCACTCATCAACATAGTCTGTGAGGGTACTCAAAACATCAATTGGGAAGATCATCTGCGTGAATTTGATAGAGCAGCTATCTAATGTTCAACAAACTAAGAAGTTCTATATGACTTCTTACCTTATGTATACCCTAGTAGCATCCAGAAAATGGTTTGGTTTCACATACATTGATGCTCAGAAGGGTGATCCCATATATGCTTACTACTGTCAGTTCACCCTATACACCAGTAATCACAATTTTAGGAGGGTGAATGATGCTTTCACCATGTACATTGTGACGCTTCTAGAAAGTGACACTGCTAGGAGATTATCTGATGAAGCCATGAGCATGATAGAAAAGTATGGAGCTTACTTCATTCAATTGAGAAGGTTATCTTAAATCATGCTAGTCGGTTATGAGAGCACTCCTCTCAAGCTCCCCATATTTTGGAATGATAAGATGGCTCTGATTGAGGTGTGCAGACAATTGGACAAATTACACAGGACCTGGAGAGACAAGAAAATCACTGGTCTACATTTCCCCATATCTTGGGGAAACTATACATGTAAAACAACTCTGGATGCCCAGAACATAGAGAGATCCCTTGCTCCCATCACTGTCCAATTATTCAGGCCCATAACTTGTTTTGACTTGAAGAAATTCATTGAGTTGAATCTCAGAATCAACTACCATCATAGGGTAGACAGTGAGGATTATTGGGCGGCTAAATGCATAGATGGTTTTGAGGCCAGACGGAGGCATTATGGCAGATTTCCCCTTCAGTTAATACAAGAGCTTAACCTGTATCAGATTCCTGAAGGGTTTTAAGATGACAACATAGATCTGTTGTCATATGAGTATGATACTGTGATCAAGCATACTCCCTTGGAAGATTTGGACTAGTTTAAAATAGAAAAAGATGATTTGGCTGAGATTTTAGCTCCTGTCTTAGTAAGAACCAAAGTCTGGTTCGACAGAAAGGTTCGAGAGGTGAGGAAGAATTCAGAGAGATTCTTCTTCCAAATGATACTTCCACATCGAGGAAGGAGTCACAAACACCCAGCTCAGAAGTACCTTCACGAACTCCTCCTCCTTCATCAAGTAAGGAACCTGCATCCTCCACCCCTTCCTCATCCACTTAGGTATACCAGAAGAAGGTAAAGGAAGTAAAAAAGGAGCCCGTTGAGGAGGATCCTCTACCAAAACATTCAGAACTACCTTCTGGGCTAGAGAACATCATTGTTCTTAGTGAAAGTGAAGATAGTGAAATGCCAATTCTTGTAGGTGCTTCAGAAGCCACAATGGATAAGGAGCATGAAATTCATAACACTGATCCTCCAAATACCATGGATTCCTCTGTCCAAGAAGCCTCATCTGTTCCAATCACATCTCTACTTGAGGCAACAGTGGTAAACACTTTGAGTGCCATGAGTTCTCTTACTCTTGGTTCTCTTGTTCCCCCTTCTTCTTCTTCCTCCACTTTTGCATGGGTGTAGCCTTTTATTGATAGTAGGAAGAGGAAGTCTTCTTCTTGGTTATCAGGGCCCAATTTTGATGTTGTGGTTACCTTGTTAGGTACTACTCCTTCTGCTCCTACAAAGAAAGCTAGAACAACTTCAAGGATAGTGACTAATGCCCAAGGTCAGAAATTCCTTGAGATAGCCAAGCCCAAAGTAGACAAGCCAGAGCAGGATTTGCAAGCCTCTAATCTGGAACTCTCTAGAATCTCAATGGGAGAGTCTACCCCTAAAAGTGAAATCCATAACTCGCAGGAATTAGTAACCAGGGTCATTGGGAGGGTAGAATAAGGTAAGTAGACTATAGAGCAGCTGGAAGAGTAGGCTCAAGTACTTTATGGTTTCATCAAGTCTTTACTATCTAAGGATAAAGTTTTAGACCCTACCCCACTGACTACCCTTCCACCACCTGTGATCCTTAGTCAAGATGAAGTCTAGAGCATCAAGGACATACATAGGTACTCCATCTATGGGAGGGCTATGGAAGACATGGTTGATGATATGGTTATTACAGGTTTGAATTTTATTGGAGAAGCCTTCAAATTTAATGAGAAGGTAATTAACCTACAACAAAATCTCTCCTCCGTAATTGGAAATATCGATAAAGAGCTTCAGCTTTGGATCAGCTGCACAGTAGACCTTCACTTGATGGGACAGACTGATGAAAATCTATTGATGGCAAGTAAGGTTTTTGATGATGCAAAGGATCTTGTTGCTGAACTCAGCTTGCCCATTACCTTGGGGATAATAATCGGATGAGTGAGCCAAGGTGATGCCGAATCCATATCAAAATTCTATCAATTCATGCGATGAGAAATTAGAGGCATTATCAACTACAATCTTGTGAGGCACACCGAATCTAACAATTATATTTTCTTTAAGGAACTTGCGCATAGCTTCTGAGGTTGCTTGCTTGATTGGCTCAGCTTCCACCCACTTGGTAAAATAGTCTATAGTAGTCAGCACGTAATTATGTCCGGCACTGGAGGTAGGATTCAATGTTCCAATGAAGTCAATTCCCCACTGGCGAAAAGGTTCTTCAATCACTACGGGCTTCAGGGGAAGATCTGCTAGCTTGGGACGACCAACGAAATGTTGACAAGCTTCACACTTGGACACCCACTCTGCTGAATCCTGAAAGAGAGTAGGCCAATATTACCTAGCCTGTAGGATCTTATAAGCTGTTACAGAGGATGAAAAAGTCCTCCGCATGCTAGGCTATGGAAGGACTCTAACAACTTTAACTGTTGTGATTTATCAACACAACACAGGAAAACACCATCAATACCTTTCTTGTATATTCCATTATCCCACAAGAGGTATCTTGCAAATCTTAACTTGACTGTCCTCTTCTCCTTTTGGGTTAAATGTGGGGGGCACTCACCATACGTCAGAAAGAAAGCAATGTCTATGTACCATTCATCAGTTGTACTTACAAAAAGCACCATGGGCAGCTTTGAAGGAGTATCTTCGGTCTTTTCACATTCTGCTTCAGCATGGTTTTTTGTGATCAATTGGCATAGGCCCCTTCCTCGTACCAACTTGGTAGGTCTGATGTCCAAGTCATATTCCTGAACTTTAGCTATCCAGGTACCTCGTTGGCTCCCCAGCTCTTATTGAGTCAAAATGGATTTAACGACAGTGTCGGGAATGAGAACGAGGGTATGGGAATTCAGCACATAGTACCTGAAATGTTTCACCGCTCGTACCACTGCATAAGCATGCTTTTCAATTTGTGACATCTTCAATTCATGTTCCTTCAATGGGCAGGTCATAAACAAGATGGGAGCTTCAATGCCTTCCCCGTTCTCCTGCATCAGGATGGCTGACACTGTGTGAGCAGAGGCGTAGCTGTACATGATGAAACCTTTTTTGAAATCTAGACATACTAGGATAGGAGCGCCAACAACTACCCTTTTGATTTCATCGAATGCAAGCTTCCCTTCAGTACTCCATCGAAATGGAATTTTTCCTTTCATCATCCCGAGGATATCCTTGGTTTTATCAGCAAAATTAGGTACGAACCTTCTCAGGAAATTGACCTTTCCAAAGAATGAATGAACCCCAATTTTACTTGTGGGTAGGGAAAGGCTTTGAATGGCTTTTACTCTCTCTGGGTCAATTTTGGTTCCTTCTTTAGTCACGATATGACCCAACAGCTTTCCTTTGGTCACTCCAAACATGGACTTCTTAGGATTTAACGAAATCCCGTGACGCCTGCATCTCAAAAGTACTTGCTCTAAATGATCATAGTGATCACTCTGTTTTTTAGAGAAAACGATCAAGTCATCTAAATATACAACTATGACCTTGCCCATCAGGTCTCTGAATGCCAAGTCCATAGCTCTCTGAAAGGTGGCTCTGGCATTGATCTAGCTGAAAGGCATCCTCCTGTAAGCAAAGGTACCCCATGGGGTTGTGAAGGCCATCTTATGTTGATCCTCCGTAGTTACCTCAACTTGATTATATCCTGAAAATCCATCAAGCATGGATAGCATTTCTGATCCAGTAACAGTTTGTAATACTTGATCCATGATAGGCAAGGGATAGTTGTCCTTCAACAAAGACTGATTCAGGTTTCGGAAGTCAACACAGATTCAGATTTCGCCATTCTTCTTCCTGACAGGGACGATGTTAGCAATCCAAGTGGAGTGATGGATTGGAAAAATAATCCTAGTGTCTAACATTTTCTGAATTTCCACAAGGATAGTCCCTGAGATCTTGGGATTGTAATGTCTTTGCTTCTACCTGTATGGTTTCGCATCAGGCTTCAAAGGGATACTGTGTTGTACGTCTTTGGGCTTGAAGGATTTTAAATCTGCATAAGACCAAGCTAACACATCCATGTATCTCTTCAGGAGTGAAGTGAATCTTGCTTTCTCTTCAAGGGAACAACATTTCCCAATATTCACCATCCAAGGTTGATCAGACAAACCTAGATTGACTTGATCTATTTCCGAGGAAGAAGCCCCTTCAACTTGTCTCTTGTTTTGAATAAAACGATCATGCTTGTCGAAAAAACCCTCCAGAGAAACCAGACCTTTGGGTATCTTGTTTCCTTTAAACTAGATAAACTCACCATCAACCTCTTGATATGGATCTGAGATAGATTCACAGAAAGCTGATTCCGAACCTTCAAAGTACAGCTCACTGAAATTTTCAGCCTTTTCTAGAAAATCCAACACTTGTTGATCATCATTGAACACTTGCCAGTGAGTCGCATTATCTGGGATACTGGGGCGGTACACAATCTCGATAGAGTACGTATCTTGTTTGAACTGAGGATGAGGAAGAAGGAGGGATGCAGACATGGCCAAAGAATCAGCCTTGTCGTTATAATCTCTCAAAATTGCCTTAATAGAGAATGCATCAAAGCATTCTATACTATCCCAAACTTTGTTCCTGTAATGTCTCAAGTGATCATTTTTTACCTGATAGATTCCCTTGACCTAGTTGACAATCAGCTCCGCATCCCCCTGAACCTTGAGATTTTGAATTCCCTTTTTTCTGGCCATTTCTAATCCTAATAACAGGGATTCATATTCAGTCGTGTTGTTAGTATTATCAAATTGCAACTTATAAGCTGATGGGAAAATCTCAAAATTAGGAGATATAAGAACTACACCAGCGCCCGATCCGGTGGTTGAGCAGCTACCATCAAATTCGAGGGTCCAAATAGCATGGGGATCCTTTTCCTTGACATCCACAGTCGTTATCTCTGAAGTCATGAAATAATTTCCAAAGCTAGCATCTTCAAAAATAATTTGAGCTTTAGGATCATCAGATTTAGTTACCAAATACCTCACCTAAGGTTCAGGATGGAGAACTTGATAAACCCCATTGACTGGAATCCTAGCCTTGGTCCAATCCATATTGATCTCTCCCCCGAAGTCTTTACAAAAACCTCTACCCAAGAGGATACCATAAGCTTCGGGAATGTCAGCAACTAGAATGGTCATTTTCACTCTCTTCTCCGGAAAGGCAACGAAGGCAAACTGTCCATCTTTGATTTGACCAATTAAGGGAACTTGTTTATTTTCCATGGAGTAACATCATCCATATGACTTAGTCAAAGTAAGCCCAAGGGTGTGGGCTACTTTTGCAGGCATAACATTGTCGAAGGCTCTTGAGTCGATGATGTAATTACTGAGTTTAAACCTATTTATAAGTAAAGACAAATAAAATGGTTCAATCTTTCCTAAAGAAGAAGCAGAGGTTAGATTTTTTTGAGGTGGGAGTTGAGTAGGATTTGGAAGGAGACCCTTTGAAGGTGATGGAACAACTGCTTTACTTCTGATGAATTTGGCAAGTTTTTCAAACTGTTCAGGATTTGACTGAAGATATTCGGCTTCCGACATCTGGATTTTGGTTCTCTTTGCATGATCGATAATGTCAAAATTAGTATAGGAAGGGGTGATGGTAGGCTCAGTTCTAATCACATGAGCTTGAGCTGGGGCACTGACCTTAGGAGAAAGAGAATGAGGGGAAGTTGCCTTTTTGGTGACTTCTCTTTCAGTTTGTGCTGAAATAGGAGTACCTCTCTTAACTATGGCTATGGGAGATTCCTTATTCTTCTCCTTGGGGTTTTCAAGAGGTTTTCTTAGATTCTGAGATTGGGATCGAGTGAAGACAACAAATGACTTACCATCTAGCACACATTCATCTTCATCGTATTCCAAATACCCAATGTTGGAGTCACCAACCGAATCGTCATAAGACTCGTCGGCATATCCTGAAGCTTCAAAAGCCTCGGGAGAATCTTGTTCTTCTAGTTCTTCCTCTTCTTCAACTATTTCTACTGCCGCATTAATAGGAGGAGCTTTAATTGCTAGCCTCGGTTGAGCAGGAGTTAATCGCGGCCTATCCCTTGCAGGCGCGCCATTGTTGTTATTGAAATTCCGTCTAGGGATATCCCAATACGGAACATTGCTCACCTACTGGGACATTTGCTTTTTTAAAGTGATCAAATCATTAGCCATTTTTTGAAACATAGGATCAGTATTACCTTGGGAAGAACCTTGATTTTTAGCCTTGGGTACATCTTTCCTGATCCTTCCGGCCAAAATGAGATCATCCTCTATTTCCATAGTTGTTCACTGAGTGACAGCCAAATCTGGGATAATCGGCCTTCTTAAAAAAAAGCTCACATCGGGAGGCTGAGCATTAATAAAGAAGCATTTCTAATTTTCTGGAGTTGGTACAGCTATCTCCGGAATCTTTCGGATCAGCTTATTAAACTTTGCCACAAAGTCCCGCATGGGTTCATGCGATTCCTTCTTCATATGAGTAATTTGAGCTAATAAGGCATGAGAATCTTCGGCTGGTTTGAAACGTGCTTGGAACTTGGTCCACATGGTAGCCTAATTTTTGATGCATGCATTTGGAAGGTGATAAAACCATTCGGCTACTGCACCGTGCAACGTTTCAACGAAGAGTCAAATAGAGACATATTTGTGAGCTACTCCAAGGACACCACATGCTACGAAGAAAGATGCAATATGTTCGTCAGGATGCTGCTTCCCATCCCCATTGAACTTGGGAATGTTTTTACGTGATCCATGTGGTAACTCGTGCAATGGTGGAGTTAAAGAAAGAGGACCAATAACTGTGCCCCAAGGCACAGGTTGTACTGCCATTCTTCTGAAAAGAGTGCGTATAGGGATCCGAGTATCAGACAAGAGTAGTGCATGACAAGTTGCAGACACTTCCCATTCCACAGGGATCCAGTTTCTCCGAACAGGTGAAGAAATTCTGGTTCGGTTAGAAACAATATTGTTGGGGGATAGGCTGAAATTGTGTTGTTGTAGCAACTCAAAGAGTGGGTCAATTTCATCTTGGGCTCGGCGGGATCGAGTGAAGATCTTTCTAGCCAGCTTGAACTAGGAAAGAGACCTTGTTAAAAATAAGGCAAATACAGAGTCGCCAGACACCAAGAGGATAAGCTTTATACTATAAATCCATACTCCCCAGCGGAGTCACCAAAAACTGTTGGTTGGATATTTTGTCAATCCAAAATATGAGGTTCAACCACAGTATATGGGATTAAATCCCTCCTCAAAGACAGGTGAGGTTGCCAGCTTATTATTAATCTAAAACACAGAAAAAACAATATATACAATATTCACACTAATCTAACCATTGGGGTTGGGATAGAATCCCGAAATCCACATCCACACGATTCAAAGGTATTTCTTTCGTAAATGAACTGGGTCGGAAACTATTACAATGAAAGAAGAAAAATGGAAAGGAAATGAGAGAAACGTATTTTCTTTCGAGTAAACACAGAGCACGAAATAATCATATGGGCTTTAGATCATAAATATAATGTCTGAAATGATTAGAAACACTAAGGTGCTAAACAAAGAATAGCTTAAGATTATGGTCGTAAGAACAATGTCTTAAGAAAGATATATCCCACGACACAAAGTTTGCAAAATAATATCAACTCCTATTCTTTACAATGATTAAAAGAAAACACAAAGTTTTTCTTCTTTTGAATAGCTCCCAATATTTCAAAAATCTCGACCCTTTGGAATGCATAAGCATCCCTTATTTATAATAAAAAGAGTAGAGAGAAAATAGGATAAATCCTAGAAAATAGTGTTCTAACGAGAGTCCTATTTTGCTTAACTCTCACGCAGGAGACCAAGTCAAAATTTGCTTCCTATGTGACGAAACAGAAATGAAAAAGACATGTCAATTTCAAGATTGAAATGACATGAAACATTATGCTTATTTTGTTTCATCATCCTTGTCTTCCTCCAGCGCAGCTTGCTTGTCTTAGAGTACCTAGAACTTCCGGATTGTGCCTTACATCTTAGCTTCATCTGGTGCATTGGAATGATTGCTAATACACCTCACTTGACATGTGTACCAACTACCAAACAACTGGACATTAATGACATGTCATCATGCTTAGAGCATCTGAAAACATATAACAAAGGATTTGTTTTATTTCGGGTTTCAGGTTTCGGGAAACATGAGACATAATGCATTTCGGGTTTCGGGTTCTAGGAAACATGAGACATGATGCATTTCAGGTTTCGGGTTTCGAGAAACATGAGACATGATGCATTTCGGGTTTCGGGTTCCGGGAAACATGAGACATGATGCATTTCGGGTTTCGGGTTCCAGGAAACATGAGACATGAGACATGAGATGTTTAGATGCTTCTAAGTTCCGAAAACCTGACATGAAGGACTTAGGCAATTCAGGTTTCAGGTTTTGGGAAACATGAGACATGAGGCATGTTTTGACGAAGGCATGTTCCGATGCTTGGAAGACCCGAAAACCCGATTATCTCTCTGAAAGGTAATTTTGCAAAACCAACTTAAAAATTTCTGAGGGTTACCTGATATTTTTGGCGTAAACTCAAAAAATGAGATAACAGGATTATACTGATATGAAAGGTATCCATCCAAGCATCTATACTCACCATATCTACACCAAGGATGTTAAACTTGTGAGATAGCTACAATGAATAATTAATCTAGCACTTAAAGACATAGTTAAAAATGAGATATAAAAATTGACGAAGGTAGGATTCATCTATCCTATATCTCATAGTTGGTGGGTATCACTACTAGTTATAGTTTCTAAGAAAAATGGTAAATGGGGAATATGTGTCGACTATAAGGAACTTAATAAATCCACCAAGAAAGACTACTTTCCTATGCCCTTTATTGATCAGGTTCTGGATAATCTTGTAGGTAAGAAATACTTCTCCTTCTTGGATGGGTTTAGTGGGTATAACCAAATTAGTATTGCACGTGTTGCTTAGGATAAAACAACCTTCACTTGTCTCTAGGGTACATTTTCATATATATTCCTACCATTTGGGATTTGTAATACACCTGCTACTTTCCAAAAAGTAGTTTTGGCCATTTTTGTAGATCTTACAAATGACTGTGTTGAAGTTTACATGGATGACTTCATTGTCCACGGTTCCACTTTTGATGAGTCTCTGAACAATCTTTAAAAAGTATTAACTAGATGTGAGCAGAACCAACTTTCCTTGAGTCATGAAAAAATTCAGATTATGATTGATCGAGGAATTGTCTCAGGTCATCATATCTTTGCCAAAGGAATACAGGTCAACCCCAAAAAGATTGAAGTAATTACTCAGCTACCTATGCCAACAAATCAGAATGACATCAAGATTTTCCCTGGCCATGTAGGGTATTATAGGTGGTTCATCAAAGAATTTATTAAAAATTTTGTACCTATGTTTTCTTTTCTGACAAAATATTATGTTTTTGAATGGTCTCCTCAATGTCAGTAGGCTTTCAATATTATCAAAGAGAAGCTAACCACCACTCCAGTCTTGAGAGGACCCAACTGGGGGCATCCTTTCCATATTCACACTGATGTTTCTAATATATAAATGGGATTTTTTCTTGGAAAAAATGATGAAGAGGATCAGATGTATGCCATTTATTTTATCAGCAAGAATCTGACCGCTACAGAGAGAAACTACACCACTATGGAAAAAGATTTTTTAGTTGTTTACTCTCTGAATAAATTCAAACATTATATTATTGGATACAAAATCTTTGTTTATACTGAAAATTCAGCCATAAGGTATTTGATGAATAACCCAGTAGTGGGGGGAAAATTTATCAGATGGTTACTCTTGTTATAGTAATTTAACTTAAATATTATTGATACGCCAAGAAATACTAACGTTGTTTCTGATTTCCTTTCAAGATTGAATGTTATAGGAGAAAAAGAAGCAATCTAGGATATTTTTCTAGATGAAAACTTGTTTACAATATCAACTCAGCCTGCATGGTTTGTTGATCTTGTGAACTACCTAACTAAAAGGAATTTTTCATCTTAGTTTACCAATAAGGAATGAAATAGATTTGTTAAAAATAGCTCAACATATAAATGGTGTAACAGAATTTTATTTAAATATTGTCCTAATATGGTTCTTCACATGTGTGTTTGTGAGGATGAACTATATGACATACTAAGAGCTTTTCATGATGAGATTAGATGAGGACATTACTCAGTGAAGAGGACAATTCACAAGGTCCTTGGAGTTGGGTATTACTAGCCTTCTCTTCACAATTCTGTCAAGAATTACGTGTGGTAGTGTGATGCATTTCAAATAATGGAAAATCCTACATTCTCCATGGAAATTCCTCTCAATCCTCAACTGGTCTTAGGACCATTTGAGAAGTGTGGTATTGATTTTTTTAGACCTTTTGATCCCCCATATTTTGGGAAAGAGTACATGTTGGTGTGCACTGATTATTTCACAAAGTGAGCCGAGGTTCAAGCATTGACATCTTCCAATGAAGATGTTGTAACTAACTTTTTGTACAGTAGGATTAATGTGAGATTTGGTGCCCCTAGAGCTATTGTATCTGATCATGGACCTCAATTTGTGTCTAACATGATTGAGGCTTTCCTGTAGATCTAATTAATCAAGCATTGGAAGTCATCATCATATCACCCCCAATCCAATGGGTAGGTAGAAGTTACAAATAAAGAGTTGGAGAATATTTTAACCAAATTTGTTAATGCAAACAAAAAAAACTGGCTACCAAAACTCCCATAAGTGGTTTGGGCCTACAATACAACCTAAAATACCACTACTGGTTTCCCCCATATGAACTGGTGTATGAGAAGAAACCATTGTTACCCATTGAGTTTGAATTACAGACTTGGAGGACAGTAATAAAAGTTGGCATTGATTTGGACGAAGCACAACGTGAGAGAGTAATGCAATTAAATGAGCTAGATAAAATGAGGATGGAGGCACAGCAACAAACTGATATTCCTCAACACCAAAGAAAATATTGGCACGATGTTTGTATCAAATACAGAAATTTCAATGAGGTAGATTAGGTCTTACTTTTTGACATAAAGTATCAACAGTTCAAAGGTAAGTTGAGAAAAAGATGGTTGGGACCATACCAGATCAAACAAGTGTTTGATAACGGCTCCTTGAGATTGTTTCTGATTGATGGAGATATAAGAACTCTTCTAGTGAATGGACATAGATTAAGGATATATAAACACCCTCTAGATAAAGAAACCTTCAGTAAAGATATGTTGCTATATGAGGAAATGGATTCAGTGGAGGAACCTGGATCTTCCCGTCATGAGTAGTCATTTTTAAATTTGAATAAATAAATATAATCATGCTTTCAATCTTCTTTCCGTTATATTGTAGTTGTTTTGTTTGTTTCATGCTTTAAATAAAGGTGGGAATGTCTATTGTTCAAATATGTACTAATCACATTTTCTGTATGAGCGCAGGATGTGGAAATCTATGGATTTTGGGAAGTTGAGTTGGAAACGGTAAGTGCATTTTCTTTCACTATGGATATTAACTTTTGAAGCACTCCCCCATTACATTTACTTAGCATGATTAAATCAATACACAATTTTGAATGCATTTATTGGGAATATCATTCAAAATATTGTGACGCGGAGTGGGGTGTCATGAATCATAATGAATCATAATTAGTGATGATACTGCATGTGCCCAATTTATAAGAAAAGGACAGCATGCTTTATAATAAGGATAGATGGCATTATTATTCAATATGATAGGGTGTGTTTTGTACCATGCATTAAAACTTCCCACGCATACTTGGTCCTATCAAATTTTCACGCTGCCAATTTTGCACCAACCTAAGGCAATTAAAATATTGTGGTATATTTCAAATTGTCACTCACCAAACACTTCATTTCATTGCTCTGTGAGTTCAAACAAAACATCATTCTTCTTCACAACTATCTAAATTCTTCTATACTATGGGGCAGAAGAAGAAATCTGAACTAGACTCTCCAGAACCCCATTGCTCTAGAATGTTGTAATTTCCCAAGTATTTATGATGCTGGTTGGCTAGAATTTATTAGGAACTTCGAGGGCTTCAATGAAAAATTAGTTGATGAGTTTTTGTTAAATTTTAAAGCCTCCTTCTCACGAATTGGGGGAAAAGGAGTATAAATAAGTAGTCAACTTGTTTCTAACCTATCTGGTTTACCAAATTTTGGTCTCAAGGTTATGATAAATGCTCCTCTTAAAGACCTAATTCCCGTGTTTCATGAGGATGGTGAAGCTCTTCCAAAAGTAATCCTCACTTCATATGGTACTCAAAAGGGGATTAAGTGGGAAATTTTTCCTAGTATTTGGAAGGAAGATGCTAAATGGGTCAATAGGTACTTTATCTGTGACGGACAGCCATCTGTGTTTAGAGGGGATTCACTAAATATTTTAATACATTTGAAGAAAGGCCGCACAAACCCTACACTCAAGGTAAATTTACCTAAATATTTAGCTTATGCAGTCATTAAAGTGGGAGAGAAATATAAAAATTGAGGTATTATGGTTACATTGAAACACCCAGTGCTTATTCAATTCATCTGTTCACATCAGTTTTTCTACAGAACCAAGAGAAGGATCAAACAAATAAGTGCAGGGGAGAGTTCTAAACAAGAGAAAATTAAGAAGGGGTCATCTCCCATTATTTGAATTAAGATCAAGTCGGCTCCTCACCCTTCACAAGAGACTGTGGAAGAACCTGGTAGTCAGGATGGTTCATCTTCTATGCCACAAAATTTGAAGGGTAAAATCACTTTACCATTTCTTTCTTCTATTTCATTGAGGGCAAGAAGGTCTTGTACTTTGTAGAGACCTGAAGTTTCCCAGCTGGAAGTTTTTCATGAAGATTCTACTCCCATTGTGGAGGAGAAGGAAGAGGTTGGTACCTCGGCTATCCCTGATGAACAATCTAAGGATGATACATTCATAAAAACTATCCCTACAACACAGAGTCCAGATATTTCTAAAACACTAGAAACTGAGTCAAAAGCTCTGGAAATTCCTTTAACATCGGATATATATATCCCAGCTCCAAAATCTATTGCAATGGATATTGATGGCCAGGAATCACATGGGAATGATCTACTGTGGTGTTATCTAGATGAAATTACCTCCCTGAAAGAAAAGTTAAAAGGTATGCAAGAAACCAACTTGTCTTTGCAAACTACATTTACACAACAAACTATAGAAAAGGTGAGGAAAATTAATACTTTGAAGGTAGAGGTTAGAAGTCTCAACAAACAAAGAGATATAGGCCTTAAATTATGGGATGATTTAAAATTTTTATCCTTCGGAATAAAGCATTAAAAAATAAAAATAAAAATTTCAAAGAGGAGATTGGGGTCAGTGCAAATGAGAAGAAGTTAGAATCCATTTTATACTCTATTTTTCCATTGGCTTGTAAGCTTCTGGCCTGTAGGAAACCTTCTTCTATTTATAGCATGTTTGTCCAAGAGAAATTCTATGCTTGGAAATTGATGAGAATGTACAATCAAGAACCTCATGAAGCTCATGATGGAAAAATATTTTTGTGAATTTATCAAAATAGTACCCCTGAGATACAAAATCAACTGTGTGAATTTTACTTCCAAAACATGTTAGTCACCAATGTGCCTGATTTCTTTATTAACCTATTTATGGGATATTTTCAATTGAAGGCATTTTAGTCATTTCTTAGGAACCAAATCACATTGGGTGAACAAACAAAAAAATTCAATTAAACAACTCGCACCATAGATGTCTACAATAGGCCTACCCATGACAATGATGTGGCCATGAATAAAAATTTCCGATCTCTTTATTATCATGTTGGTGTTGGGGAAAATAATTCAAAAATTCTACTTAAATGTGTGCATGATTTTGAGGCCTATAGTCAACAGCATTTTGGTGAAGAAAGACAGGCTTGTGATAGAAGATGGGATACATTAAAATTTACATTGAAAATGAGGGAATTTATCTCCCCTCATAATCTTAGTTGGTGTATACGAAGGGGTGATGCATTGGTTACAATAATTCAGTAGTTATCTGAGAAAAATGACAAGGAATATAGTGATGAGTGGGTAGGAACACAGATGAGGCCACCTCTTCTCCTAAATTCGATTACTACCTAGAAGAATAATGTTGCCCCATCACATGATAGTTTCAGAGCTTGGGTAGAATTTATTTCAAACAATCAGGGATGCAAATAAACTAGAAAACAATATGCAGATCAATTTAAGGAATATGACATGGCACAACAGCTTAGCCTTATGGCAGGGAAAAGATGAGTTGCATAGGGACATGCAACATGTAAAGTGTGGGGGATATGATCAATGCATTATTTGACTTGTTTATATCATCTATGTGATTATTGATTTGTCATTAAACATGATTAATTAGTGCATGGGGATGCTTTATATAGTTATATCCTAGTAAGTTCAATGCATTTCTCTTGTTTTTGTTTCATGCAACTTGTTGGCCGTATAACTTCCCAATAATCACCTCTGTAAGTGAAATGTGTAGGATAATAGTGGACATTTACTACCAATGTTGAGAATTGTAATCAAGGAGTCAAATTTTGGAGCCGTCGTGCATTCATGGAAGGATTTTTCCATTAACATCCTATAAACATGGATCTTGTTTTAAGCAGTTCCATAGGATTTAATCAACTTTAATAGGGTTGTTAGTGGAAGAAATCAATGCCTATAATTTTGGCATGATGTGTAACTGACTATGTCTATATAGACATCTCCTTAAAGAAAAATTTAGTAATTAGTTGATGTTAGTAATTTGTAATACATTTTATAACAGTTAGTATCTACTTTCCAATCATGTACTGAGTATGTTATGGAAATTTCATGAATAAATGTATTAGATGTTTTTTTTAATATCCTTTGGTCTTGAGATTACCTCCATCCCGAGGAAGAGCAAGGGTCCACACAACCAAGGTGACTGGAGGCTTTTACGTTTATGAATGCTTGTGGTTTCTGATAAGTTACAGTTGGAATGTAATTAATTATTTCGTTTACTGAAATGTATATTCAATGTGTGTTATTTCCATTAATGAAATTTCAATTTTGAGTGTGTCATTTAAATTTTGCAATCTCAATTCAGTCCATGTGTGTTATTTGAATTATGTTATATTGATTTTGTGTCTTCATTTCAATTCCAACAAAGTATTTCCTTTAAAACACATTTCACTACAGTAATGTTGTTTCAGTAGTTTAGTATTAAATTTCCGTAGATTAGCAGAGATAGAAGGAAACATAAAAAACTAAAAACCCCCAAAATAAACCACTGAATAGTTGAGTTGCATAAAGCTTCATTGTATACATCCTTGGACACACATCCCTAGTTTTATAATGACACTAGCAGAAGAATTTGTTAGTTAAATGATCGGAGAATACAATCACCCATAACTAGGGCACCATAACCTTTCATTTTCATCCCTCAAGGATGCATACCTATTTTATCGATTCCTCATGTACAAAGGATTTCACATACCTCTCATATTTAATTGTGCATACTTTGACTTTTTCCTATGACCCATTGGTCATCGCGGTTTGCATTCATATTGTAGTGATCTTCACCCACTCACTGGCCCATACAATGTTGTCGCATGTCTCCATTGAGACCACAATCATCCTCTACTGATGTGATATTGAAGTCACCACCATAGTTTTTATTGTTATTGTGATCCCTTTTGATTTGGGTATCTTTCCTTGGTTATCATTTTACCCATCTTTCTTCACCCACATGCCCTTCATCATCTACTTTTTTTCAATTTCCTCATCAATTTCTCATGGCATCATGGATCCCCCATTTGAGGGGAACCTCATCATCAATCATTCTTTACCTTTAATCTTACTTTATCATTATTTTTGTCCCATGGCTTACTACCACAAACCACTCAACAAAAAGAGGCAAATTTAGACACCTAAATTTGGTATATGTACCCTTGTCTTCCCACGTGTGCATATTTTTCTATGGCCCTACCTAGCTCCCCCTTTATTTAATTAAAATTCCCATTTAGCACATCACCTATTAATCTTTATTAATAAATATTGATTAATTAATCTTCGTTAATTAATTAATCAATATCCACCCACATGCCCTAATCAACCTTTTGTTTAGGATGTTTTCATTCTAAATCTACATCCCTTTCATTTTCCCTAGCTTTCTTTATCCCCTAACTACCCACATCACATCCCTCAACAACCTAATCCTGTACATAAGCTTTAAAACACCTATCCCAATCCTTAAAAGCTCAAAATCTCACCCAAAAGCACAAAATCCACCCCCTTTGGGGAAATTTTCCCCGTATTCAGTGGCGAACCAGCCTAGTCACCGTCAACCCTATTGAAATAAGTTCATCTCTTTCCAAAAAAGAGACAGAAAACACACAGGCACGACTTCTTTTTGATTTGTCTGGTATTCTACGAATCCACTTGCGAACCAAAGCATCTTAACAACCCTCTTGCAGCCCATGGAAGCTCGTTTTGATCATCTGTATAACTAATGGAGGTTTTGCATTGATCTTTATGCTATCTACATCATTTCTATTGCTATCTTGTTCAATCTAACAACTTATAGGTTTACCAATGGTCGTGGCTCCGTTATCAGGTTGTTCTTCCAGTTTTTATACTTGTAGGTTACCTTTTCAGTCCATCTACTCTCGGCCTTGCTTCACTCTGCTACAGTCATCGTCACCCAACTTGATTTGTCATCAACTCGACCCTTTATCACTATGTTTTCCATCTCTAGATCCTTCTCCAACCTCTACCTATGTTTTTTCTCTATTACAGTCTACCAGAGCCATCATCCTATTCATTTTTTATTTGTTCCAACCTATTCTATATCCCAGTCACCATTGACCAGGGTCCTGTTAGCCAACTTCCCCCTCCAAATCACCATTTTCTATCTTTTTTGGTTTCATTTACCTCATATTCCTTTCTATGGGTTGACTCCAGCATCTACAGGCCCCTTGTTGTATTTAGATTACATCCAAATCTTTTAGGGTTTACATATTTCACTTGTTGTTCCAAATCCTCAGACCTAGGTCATTGTCGATCTACCTTTGTGTAGTTTGGGTCACCGTTGACCCATTCAGGTATCATTTGATTTGCATTTTATTCAATCAAAATATTACTTAAATCAATCTTTATTACTATCAGATTCAGTAGTATTTATGTTTTTGCATGCTATGGGATTATCCACCTTTTATTTCACTTTCTCTTATTAAACGGGAGTTGACATCCACGAAAGGAAGGTAACACTTCTTGGAGCTGGATTTTTCGGGCAGCCCCTACATATACCATCTAATCCATTTTTCTTTAATGATTCTTATTCACAGGTTCATCTAGCTTACAGTGGGGATCCATCAGTTACTTTGCACTCGTTCATCCACATCACACATTAGACGTACCATAAACCCTCCATATTCTGAGTTGTTATTTTATTTTAGTAGCTAGCTTATTAATTTGAGTATGAATGAAGAAATTTGGACAATAGGCAGTTCAAAGCGGCTAAATTCTTCACAGGCAATTCTTCCTCACCTCTTACACCTAAAGGGTAAGATATCAGAGTTGTTAAATGACTTTAATACACGGTTTTTTTCCTTCAACCACTAGGTCTAGGAGACTTCTTCCCACATTTTTAAGAACTCAAATTCACTCATTCAATTAGATTGATAAGAGATAAAATCAATTCAATCACTGTCAAAGGAAGGATGTCAAATTTGATTATACTAAAGCTAGATATCACATGCTAGGTGGAGAAAAAAGTGTGGTTTAAGGCCTCTTCATATTAGTATGACAATCAGTGGTGCACGAGGGTTCCCCCAACCCAACTAATGTTTGTTTTTTAGGACTTCATCTATGGTCGGGGTTTTGAAATATTGAATAGAGTATTCAGATACCCTTATAGTGTGATCGATAGTGACTAACATAGAGAGAAAAATAAAATCATACAAGTGACAAACGTTGAAATTCACATACCACAGTTATGAGAAGGTATAAAACCATACAAAGATGTCAATATCATACAAACATTTTTACCCCTATTGTATGATCGAACGTAGTGAGTTTGTCAATTCATTATCTCTGTTCTAAAGCATTCTCAGGTCCAATACCCCTATATCAGCATCCAGATCACCCAGGTTTACCCAAAATCACCTATAATCAGCTAAGTATACTCAATCTTTTGTATTTATGATTTTTTATTGCATCATTCACATTTTTTGCAAGTATTAATGTGTTCTTCTAATATTGAATGGTTGCTTTTAGAATCTAATTAGTCATAGTCACTCCCTATAGCTCTTATTTCATTATTTTTTTAATTGTAGTGTAAAACACCTAATCAAACCATAAAAAGGGTGAAAATAGAAGGGAAGGGTATAGTACGAGTATAAAATAGAATTTCCCTAGTGCAATAGGGTCCAAACCTAACCAAGGAGAATGCAGATGCCTCAAGAACCAATCTAAATAACTTTTAGTGTAGGTTTGTATTCCATTGTATGGTTTTTCATGCACATGTATTTATCTTTCTTAGGTTTCTTTAGGATAGATGGGAGTAATACTTATCCACCTTTATAGGTGGTGGTTACACCTCTCCACTTCCTATTTATGTACCTCTTCTAAAATTATCTTCTCATTCTAAATACAAGCTATTTTTTTCTTATTTTCTATTCCTCTTTCTCTCACAACAATCATTTTTCAATTACATTTCACTTTTCTTAGTGTGTTCATATTTTATCAATGCTCGATCTTAGCGCACACTCTCACATGGTATCAAAGCATGTTTTGATAATCAAATGTCATTATTTTGGTGTGTTTATTTTGTTGGAATATTGAGATTATTATCATGTTTCTATATTTATTTAGTATCTGAGTATGCTCTACTACCACATTTTTGGATGATCTGAAGAATCATAAAAGAATGAGGGAAAAATCCTTATATAATTACTTTTTACAAAAAAAATCGCCATCTCCTACATTTCTTAGATAAATGGATTATGTTATTGTCTACAGAACATGTAAAGACCTTAATATTAATTGTAAACTTGAGTATGTTGTGAAGCAGACCGTATTTTGTCTTTTTTGAGTTTTTTATGGTCATATATGGGCTATTTGGACGGTATTATTTAAGGTGGTGAATTTTGGAAGAAATATAGTTTTGTGGATTTTTTTGGGTTCTTCTTGGATACGACTACAGTGTAGGCATGACACACGACCCTTAAATTTCATGAGGAGACATAATTTATCACAATGTGGCACATAACCCTTGTACTTGTAGTGACAGGCTTGATAATTCATTGAACTCACAATCTATTAAAGTGCAGCTCGATAAGTCAACACATAGTTACCCCTATGGAACATGAATTTTACAAAAGGCCACTTCACCACTTTTTCTAATCCCTAGCCCCTAGTCATACATATTTCAGCCCTTGTTCATGGTCAACCTAAGAGATTTAAATTATTTTTAATGCATATGAGCAAGTGTTGAAATTTACAAGTTGAAGAAAGTTGTCGGATACATAACTCTTGTAGGGAAGCTCCTTTAGATGTGCGGGTTTTTTTAATTGTGTATTTTTTCAAGATATTTTCATTAGAGATACTTTCAAGATTTAAAAATTATATATACACTAAATTATAAATTTCTAACCTTCAAGGGTTATTGTTGATAATTTCATAGGGTTTTGTCTTATGCCTTGTGTTCACTTCTGGACTTTCATTTCTACAACCTCTTTTACTGAAGTATGGATCAAAGTATGGTTCTTCTTCTCACACAATTTAATTATCACGATGGATTACCAAAACTTCAAATATTCTTGGGGAGTAAGGGTTCAAACCAAATAAAAATCATTATTGAAACCAAATCAACATCATATGCAGAAAATTTTAAGTTCTTTAACTGATGTGATGAGGCCTAGGGTCTATTATGTTTGTTTGTATCTCTTAACATTATCTATTAAATGGAACCTTCTAGAACACCTAATGATGTCTAGAAAAGGTAATAACAACTATTTGGGATGTATAATGTAATGAGGGGTCATGAACTGAAGAACGAACTCATTAGTTTGAGTTTGAGCAACTTTCACACTATACAAGACTTCTCAAAATTCAAATCACTTAGATTATAGTTAAAACAATGTGGGATAGATAAAAGGATAAATAGTTGATCATTTATATTCTTTCTAAGCTAGCTACTAACTACTTTATTTTTGTCCATACCTTATATTGCACAAGGAGTGCCCTTGGAACTAGACAAACTATGTCATATTTGGATGATTTTTCTTCCTCCTTGACTAGGGATAAAAATAAACTTATTTATATGGGTAAATTTAATATCTACAAGTCGCTTGCCCTATTTTTTGGACATGAATACTTGAAGGATTCAAATAAAAAGGATAATAAATAAAATTAAAAGAATAGTGAGAAAAAAGTGTTAAAAACTTGCCACATCCAAAGCAACAATTGAGACCTTCTCTCTTGAAGATAAACCTAAGAAAGAGAAGGTCAAAGGTGTCTGGTGTAAGATAAGTGGGCATGATGAACATAAGTGTATGAAGAAACATATTGATCACTTAAAAAACATTCCTAACAAAGACAACATTAGTGCCCTTGATTCCATCAAACAAATTTCATCAACTCAAGAGTCCAATAAGGAAAAAGAAAGTGGTAAGGGGAAAAGAAAGGGAAAGGCCTTTGTATTAGTTACATCTCTGATTTTCTAATGGGTAATTGACTCAGGTACTTCACACCATATGGCTTAATCATAAGTTGACTTCACTTCCTTAGAGCCATGTACTATGTCTTCTATTTTTTCAAGTGTTAACACTTTTGTAGAAGTTCATAGGAGAGGTTTTGTTGAAGTGAGTGAGGGAACATTCCATGATGTTCTCTATGTTCCCTCATTATCAACTAATATCCTATATACTTATAATATCACTCACATTAGTTCATGTATGATATTTGAGTTTACCCATGATTAAGTGGTCATTATGGAGTTACACAGTGATTCTACAGTGGTTGTGGGGAGACAATATCACCAGTCATATTTGTACACCTTCTCAAACTCTACTCATAATGCTCCTTCTACTACACTTATCACTTGTATAGGTGGGTTGAGTAAGCTATGGCATGAGTAGTTTGGATATCTTAACTATTGTTACTTGCAGCAACTCAATCAACATGATATAGTTATAGTGTTTCCTCATGTACACTTTTTTGGTAGTGTTCTCTAGGGTTGCATGATTGGTAAACATATTAAAGAGAAGTTTGCCAAAGGAAAATCATAGAAATCTACAAAAATGTTGGAGCTACTTCACAATGATGTTACAATTCCATTTCCACAACATTCATTTAGTAGTATCAAATTCATTCTTACCTTCATTGATGAATTTTCTAGATATACTTGGGTGCACTTTCTTCAACAAAATTCTAAGGCCTTTGATTATTTTCAGGACTTCAAATCTTTTGTGGAGAAATAGTCAAGGAAATCCATCAATGTTTTAGACACAGATAACAATAGTATGTGAAAAACTATTTTGAGCATTTTTACACTTAATAGGGGATTTATTTACACTGTACAATTCGATATATCCCTCAACAAATGGAATGGTAGAATATAAGAACAAAACATTGAAGGAAATAGAAAACTATATGATACAATCATAATCTCTATCACCTTGGTAATGGGAAAAAGCCATAAATTGTGCATGTTACATACAAAATTTTATTCCTCATTAAGCCTTAAAAGGATTCATTCCTTCCGAATCTTAAAATAATAAAAAACCCACAATTAAACAATTCAAAGTTTTTGTATCTACATCTTTGGCTTGCATTCCTAGGAAGAAATACAAAGCAATGGAACCTCGTAGTAGGCCTTACTTATTCATGGGATATCTAGATGGTTTTAATGGATACATACCTCTTCATACAATTACACATTATTTTCCATTTATAATAGTGTTATTTTTCAGGAGGGTCCTTTAGACTCGACACTCAACACTTATCCCTCCTCCTTGGAATCAGTGGGATTTCATAACAATTTTGACAATACAGATCAACATCAGAAAAATTTTGTTGATGCAAATTCTTCTTCCAATTCATATGATGATATTAGGGATGGGAACCCACCTCCTTCTTATCTCAGTTTATTTTAAGAGGTTAAATAATCTCCTCTAAACTCTCTGACTTTCAGTCCTCTTTGGGCTAGATAAACACTACAAGGTGTATGTACATGGGTTGAGGATACATTATATACCATGTGTACACATTAAAAGTTCCAAGATGGTCCACATGTCTTTATTTCCTCTAATTCTAATACACAGTCATTTCACGAGGCATCTAGCACTCCTAAGTGTGATATAACTATCCATAATTAGTATAATTCCTTTATTAGAAACCACACTTAGTATTAGGTAAAACGCCCTCAGGGAATGAAGATTTTTCTATATAGGTGGACCTATTAAAAAATTGTAGCATATGGTTCCGTGGATAAGTTCAAATCTTGAATCATTTTATTTTTTCATAGGTTCTTGGCATTGACTATACCAAGACCTTTACACTAGTTGCAAAGATAAACTATTTTTGACTCACTCTTTCTATCATCGTATCTCATCACTTGAAGGTTCATTAAATGGATGTGAAGATTATTTTTCTCCATTGGAACCTAGAGGGGGAGATATAAATGGAGCAGCGATCTGTTTTTGTATAGGATTCTTCTCTAATATGCAGATTTTGGAAATATATTTATGGTATTAAATAGTCCCATCATGCTTGGTATGCCAAGATGGATTCCTTCCTTTTAATTGTTGGGTTTACTAGGTGTTATTATGATTGAAACATTTATATTTTTATGACCTATTGATCATAGGGATATCTTCATCCTCCATTGTAATGGTGAAATTATCTCTAAATGAGAGGTTATCCATTACTAACTTGGGTTTGTTGTAATATTTCCTTGGGATTAAGATTTCACAATTTGACTCGTGGATCACTATCACACAATCCAAGTATGTTCTTGATTTGATCTCACAGTTTTGCATGGTTGAATGTTAGCTAACTCCAACTCCCTTTCTTTTTGGATTCAAGATTGAGGCTAAGTGTTCTTCTCCATTGGTTTATGTTACCTTTCATCGATAGATTATTGGAAGTATTATCTATTTTAATCACACTAGCCTTCACATTTCATATGCATTGGGTATGGTCTCTAGGTTCATCCAGGATCCTCATGAACTACACTGAAAAGCATCCAAGTATATTCTCTACTACATTCAAAGTAATTTTATTTTTTGGATTCATTATGGAGCATGTATTGATATTGACTTAGTTGGATAGAGATTCATACTAGGTTGGAAATATTAAGCATCGCAAGTCCACTTCAAGATGTAGTTTCTCTCCTTGTTCAAGTTTGCTTTTTCAGTCTAGAAAGAAGTATATGTTATTTCTATATCAATCACAAAGATTGAGTACAAGGGATTTGTTAATGCTTCTAATGAGGCTATTTATATTTAGAGGATTCTCGTAGAGTTTGGTATCCATTTCAGGTGACCCACTGTCATCTTTTAAGAAAATCATAACACCATCCATATCTGTAGGAATTCATTCCAACGTTAGAGGGCCAATCACATCAATAATAATATGAACTTCACCAAGGAACTCATTCATGGACTGTTCATTGATCTCAATTTTTCCCTAACTATATATAATATAGCTAATACTTTCACCAAAATTTTCTTTGAGATAAATTACCTTTAATTATAGTATCATCTTGGGTCATGTGAAGTTTCACCTTTGGGGGGGGGGGGGGGCTATCTAGTCCTCTTTTCTTCTTCATTTTATATCTCTTGGGATGGCTCTTTTCTCTCTTTTAGGGGTAGTTTTTCCTATGGTTTTTACCTTTTCATTACTTTATGAAAAAAAACAAATTGTACTTGGTAACTCATTAGGATTTGTTTCCAAGTTTCAATTCTTATACCCACATAAGAAACACTTAAGGGGGTATTAGTGTATGTTTATTATTCTATTGTATAGTTTTTCCGACACATGTATTTATATTTTTTAGGTGTCATTCTAAATAGATTAGAGTTACAATTCTCAATTGTTTTAGGTAGTGGTTACATCTCTCCACTTCATATTTATGTACCACTTCTAGATCTATCTTATGATTCTGAATACAAGCTATTTTTTGGCTCATGTATGATTCCTCTCTCTCTTTTGAAATAATTTTGTCACTTTAATTTCACTTTGCTTAAATTTTAGTGTTTTTTTATTTTATCGGTTCTCATTCCTGACCCACACTCTCACAAGAGAAACCATGAAGGTAATGAACTATCTAGATGAATCCATCCAAAAATTGAACCTTCAAAGTGAACTCCATGAGGCATGAGATAATGAGGCATGGATCCAAGAGCATACATATATTTAAGAGAAGACACGTGAGATATCCCCTCTGTAAGATAAATTTTTGAGTTAACAAATATCCTATAACTTTTAAATACCAATGGGGTTCTAAAACTACTAAAAGTAATCTTACAATGGTAATATATTCTACATTTGGTAGTGAAAGTTGTTTTATATTGATCACACTCTTGGAAAATAATCTAATTATAGCCTGAAAAAGCCATCTTATAATGAGAATCTCCCAGCCACTAATATTATTTGTAAATTTTGATCAATAGAGGGAATTGAGTAATGTTATTTGAGGTAAGATTTATTCAAGTCTCTAAATTCAACACATAACTAGATTTCACCATTATTTTTCCTCATAGGGAATATATTTTCTACCTAAGAGGAATGTTTGATAGGAAAATCTATATTGGCCTCAATTAGTTTTGTCATCTCTTTTCTCATGAGGGAATCAATCTTGGGATTGACTGGAATTTGTTTTTATCTCAGAGGTTTAGCATTAGGTTATAGTATATTATGTGCTGAATAATATTAAAAATTTACCCCTTGAGGTATTTATATGTCCAGGAAATAATATCAATATACCTTAGAAACAACTCCAAAAACATACCTTGTCAAGATTGAGCTATTTTTCAGGAGAGATGGTCACCTCATGGAAGTCATCATCCTTAATATTCATATTCATTTTCTCTCCTTTATATTGTTCATCAAGGGTGAACACACTCTCCAACATGAGCAATCCTGTTGGTAGCATTTTTTTCTTCAACTAAATAATTTTATCACCATATATGTTTTGTAAATTAGGCTACAAATCTTGGTATAATTCAACCTCTTTGTGAATGAATTTGATAATTTATCTCTCAAATTATTAATGAGCTACCTATGATAGTCATTATTAAGCATTATTTTTTGTATTATCATCTTCACGTGTTAGTCTACATTGGTCAAATATATCTAGGATGATCAAATTATGCTCCTATGAACATCATTCTATCAGCTTCAGCATTCTTCTTTCTTAGAACAACTTGGAGGTTGATTGCATTGAAATCTTCTTATCAATCCTACACAATGCTTTTAGCCTTTGAGTAATATTTTTTTGAAAATCGTTGAGATCTTACTTGATGAATAATTATCTATGTATCTCCAAACATTATCAGCTTCTTCAGTCCCTTCTTATTAGCTAATTTTAGTCCTTGGACCTTAGTCTCGTATATAGCTCCATTATTAGTGCAATTGAATTGGATTAAATGGGAAAATAAATTATTCTCTTTTCTATGTGAGATCAACAATGCATGTACTAACACTAACTCTTCACTTAGATCCATCAAAATCTACCTCTATAAACCTTCCAAGTCCTCCTTCCCTCTTAGTAAGATGGGGATGTGAATGTCTTCTTTCTGAATGTAATATGTACCTATTGGTCGTCAAAAAGGACTTTGTTGAGAGGAACAGTCAAGGGACAAGAAGTCCCTCCTCTTTAATGGGAGAGGTTTCCTTATTTAAAGACCAAGCTTATTTACATATGTACAACGCATAGTTTTAATGTGGAACTTGGATATCATGAAAGTGTTTCCAAATAGAATGGATCGTCAATACAAAAGTACAAAGGAATGAAGTAATGGAAATGAACAGAAAGGAATTCTCCAAAAATATAGATAACAAAATAATTCCTTATGAATGCCAGAATAAAATTATTTGGAATAAACCATTTGAATCAATAAGATGTTATTCCAAAGACACAAAGTTCCATAAATAACACCCACAAGAATACAAAGCTTCTTGACATAATACAGACAAATGATTCAAAAGTATTCAGCGGACAGTGATAAAAGAACAAGACCAGATAGACATAGGAGGGAAAAACTCTTGTATTGATTGCTTTTTGCTCTTTACACTTTCAAAAATAAGCCAAGTTCAAGCACTGAAAATGGCGGAGAGAGACCAATATATAATTTTACAAATGAGTTACACTTGGTAATTACTTCTTTTAACTAAAATATTTAGTTAAAGTGATGCCTGACGCAAAACCCTAAACTAATTACAATAACCTCGAATTGATAAAAAGAAGGAAGAGAGAAGTTGGGAGGAGGAAACACATGCTTATGATTGGGAAGGGCCCACCGACTTAAGGATCTGTTGTCTAAACTTTTTCAAAGCTTCCGTTATGTCTCGGCCTCGTGGGACTGATGTGTTGGCAGAGGCTTGGGTCCAAGATCCCAAACATTTCTCCATTTATTTATCAAACTTGGTGTGCATATGATATTTTTTATTAGCTTCCTCAATGCCAGATTGGAGAGAGAAAATTTCCTTTATCTTCTCTTTGGTCATTGAGTACTCCTTGAACAAATTTTCCTTAACAAAAGCTCTAAATTGAGCGTTAATTTCCTGGAGGGAGAAAGGCACACCTGAAGTCTCATCGTGGAGATGACAGTGAATATCCTTAAAAGTAGATACCACCAAAGCTTTGAAGGCCTCTCCTTTCTACCAACTATTCTTCAATTCTCCCAAAGCCTCCTCCAGCACTTTTATCTTCCACTCTACACTGAAAACCCATGACTTTGACAAATTGACCACCATAATTAGAAAGCTAGTAGATTAAAACTAGAGGACATGCAACAAAGCATTATATGACGCGTTGTGGGCTGATCGAATTACCCCAAAGTGAGCTATAGGAATGTCTCCTTTCCAAGTGCTGTACGGGATTGATGCTGAGATTCCTATCTCAGTAGAGTTGCCAGCCTTACAGTTGGCCAAAGCAGTGGAAGATGTGACTTTTCAAAATTCTATTGAGAAAATGGTTATGTACCTAGCCAGGCTAGAAGAGGAATGAAGAAAAGTGGTTGATCACATTGCAGACCATTAGAGCAAAGTAAAGAAATTTTTTGACAAGAAGTCAAGGCAACGTCATTTCCAAATTGGAGACCTGGTGTTGCTTTGGGATAAAAGGAGGGAGCAGAAAGGAATGCACGGAAAGTTTGATTCTTTGTGGAAAGGACCTTTTAAGATCCATCAGCTGAGTGGTGAAAATAGTTTCCATCTATCATATCTTGATGGAGCGTTACTCCCTTTACCTTTTAGTGGCCAACATCTGAAGTTGTTCCATCATTGATGCAAGATGCTCTTTTGCATTGTACATACTTTATTTTCTGTTGTGTGTTTTCTTTTGGTTTTCTTTCTTTCTTTGTTTTGTTTTTCAGTTTTCTTCTTTTCTGACTCCGTAGCCCAATGGATAGAGCCAGAGATTCTGAGTTCTCTTCCTTTGATATCACAAAGAAAGTCCCCAACTAGAGCCAGTTGTTATCTCATTTTTTGAGTTTACGCCAAAAATATCAGATAACCCTAAGAAAATTTTAAGCTGGTTTTGCAAAATTACCTTTCAGAGAGATAATCGGGTTTTCGGGTCTTCCAAGCATCAGAACATGCCTTCGTCAAAACATGCCTCATGTCTCATGTTTCCCAAAACCTGAAACCTGAATTGCCTAAGTCCTTCATGTCGGGTTTTCAGAACTTAGAAGCATCTAAACATCTCATGTCTCATGTCTCATGTTTCCCGGAACTCGAGACCAAAAATGCATCATGTCTCATGTTTCCCGTAACCCGAAACCTGAAATGCATCATGTCTCATGTTTCCCGGAACCTGAAACCTGAAATGCATCATGTCTCATGTTTCCCGGAACCCGAAACCCAAAATGCATCATGTCTCATGTTTCCCGAAACCTGAAACCCGAAATGCATCATGTCTCATGTTTCCCGAAACCTGAAACCCGAAATAAAGCAAATTCTTTGTTATATGTTTTCGGATGCTCTAAGCATGATGACACGTCATTAATGTCCAGTTGTTTGGTAGTTGGTACACATGTCAAGTGAGGTGTATTAGCAATCATTCCAATGCACCAGATGAAGCTTAGATGTAAGGCACAATCCGGAAGTTCTAGGAATTCTAAGACAAACAAGCTGCGCTGGAGGAAGACAAGGATGATGAAACAAAATAAGCATAATGTTTCATGTCATTTCAATCTTGAAATTGACATGTCTTTTTCATTTCTGTTTCGTCACATAGGAAGCAAATTTTGACTTGGTCTCCTGCGTGAGAGTCAAGCAAAATAGGACTCTCGTTAGAACACTATTTTCTAGGATTTATCCTATTTTCTCTCTACTCCTTTTATTATAAATAAGGGATGCTTATGCATTCCAAAGGGTCGAGATTTTTGAAATATTGGGAGCTATTGGAAAGAAGAAAAACTTTGTGTTTTCTTTTAATCATTGTGAAGAATAGGAGTTGATATTATTTTGCAAACTTTGTGTCTTGGGATATATATTTCTTAAGACATTGTTCTTATGACCATAATCTTAAGCTATTCCTTTTTTAGCACCTTAGTGTTTCTAATCATTTCAGACATTATATTTATGATCTAAATCCGGTATGATTATTTCGTGCTCTGTGTTTACTCGAAAGAAAATACGTTTCTCTCATTTCCTTTCCATTGTTCTTATTTCATTGTAATAGTTTCTAACCCAGTTCATTTACAAAAGCAATACCTTTGAATCATGTGAATGTGAATTTTGGGATTCCATCCCAACCCCCAATGCTTAGATTAGTGTGAATAATGTATATATTGTTCTTACTGTGTTTTAGATTAGTAATAAGCAGGCAGCCTCACCTGTCTTTAAGGAGGGATTTAATCCCATATACTGTGGTTGAACCTCATATTTTGGTTTGACAAAATATCCAACCAACATAATAATAATATCTATGGGATATTATTCCTTATTTACTTCCACATTACATTAGTCTATTGTTTGGCCTCTAATTTATTACCAATGGTTAGCTCTTATATCAAATATAAAATTGTATACCAATTACTTGGTATAGTTCAATATAGAAAGCTCTACTTTAAAAATAACAAAACCACTTACCGTGAGGATGAGATAAATGATTGAGGCATACCAAACCGACGTCAAAAATACTAATACCTTCCAACAATGCCTATAACAATGGTTAATATGCACAAGATATGTAAATCAGTGACTGACAACAATGAGACATGGGTAACCATTAGGTTACTTTACAATTTACATTAGACAATGTCACTTAGCAAAGTAATATTATATGCATGTGTTCAGACCAGATGCTTGGGTTTGGGTCAGTTCTACTGGGCTGTAGCCTCAGTTATGATGTTCGTAGCCATGGAAACCTCATTCATCATGGCCGATACTGTGTAAGCCAACAACAACCTAAAATTCCATGTGAGGTCTTAGTACATTGCAGATGGTGGATGTAGATATGTAAGCTCCAAGGATCAGATATGTGTGACAATGCCTTGAAAAAATCTACCCATAAATATGATGACAATACATCCAGATATGTGCTGGGCTACCTAGGATACAATTAAATTTTCAAGAGGCTATGAAATCCCATTATAGGATGGTCATTTTTCCATGACCTAGAAATGATAGAAATGCAACAACAATAGCCAAGTAGATGCCTGTCCTAGAAGCAAAGAAATGCAATATACCAAGTAAATGGAAAAGTGAGGGAAATTAGTTGGTGTTCTACTTTGGAAATTGAAATGGGATAGTCCCAGGATTACAACCATGATGAATACATCCTTCAAATCATTTCATCTGGTATAGCATTAGGTCTTCACCTGCTAACTTCTAAAAATGGAAACAGTTTTCCTTGGCTATCAAACTTATCAAAGATATAATTTCTTCAAACTTCAAAAACAATGTTATCCAAAATTGATGGCCACACTTCAAGCTTTACCAAAACATGTTTCAGATATTTTTGTATTATTCGAACCATCTCCTCTGAAAGATGGGGGAAGGCACTGTACTATATGAATCTGGGGATTTTGGTTAACTGAGGGATGTTCCAGCAACAAGATTAGCTAGATTCCCTTCCAAAAGTAACCATTGATTAGTTAAGACTTCGGTTCTGAATAAGAATAGATATTGATATGAATTGGATCCCTGATGGAGCGGGGCTCATGATTCAGGAATGTAAAGTATTGATCTCATATTGAGTGGGGACCTCAATGATTAAAAAGGTTCAACTGTGTGAACTAGTGTTGTTTCTTCATGTGGATTGACTTTACACTATTGTAATCATTCTGGAAAAAGATGTTGGATTTTGATGCATTCTGGGGTCTTAATTCCTTGACCATTCATGGGTGGGGTTCACGAATTGTAGATACATGTTTGGGGTATTTATGTATCCTCAGGTGAGGTAATTGATTTGATTGGATTGAGTTGATTATTTGGTATGGTTGGTGATAATAGTATATTTGATGTGGATTAAGTGTTGACATAGACCTTAGTCACATATTTAGATAATGAGGTATTAAGGGGATAGATTGTATCAATCTAAAATCCTGATTAATTAAATGATGTTGTTTGTTGATTGGAAGATGAGATTCGCATGGATAAGCCTGTGCTAAAGGAGAGTTGAAAATGTGGGGTGATTTACCAAAATGTTGGTAGTCTACATTGTAGTGGGGCCATTAAAGCTTTTTGAGTGAGTTACGATAGCAAGCTCCTAAGACAAAAATGAAAATTTTGTTGAGATGCAAATCATGTGGTCTGCCCAAAGGGATTTTCTTTGGACTGGAAGAATCCATTCCTATTGACTAAAGGAAAGATGCATCCATGGTGGTGGAAGTGGATACACAATAACAATGAAAAATGTGGAGGTGACTCCCAATATCACCTCGGTAGAGGAAAATTATAGTCTTAGGACGGATGACTGGGCCATGACAATGTTCTAGGGGTTTTGAGCAGGTCTAGTGGCATGAAGACCACTTCATTTATTTAGGATGTAAACAAATGATGACCTCTGCATGTGTCATGATGACACGACATTCAATATGTATGCACAAATGACATTTGAAAAAGTGCAATGAGTTAATACTCATGTATCAATGAGGGATCCGAGATGAAACACATCGTTTGCGTCCATAAAAAGGGACGACTCTCTCAAAGATAATGATGCTCTTCCTACATTTAGGGCAGTAAAAGTGATATAAGTTCTGGAAGATGAACTGTGTACAAAAATGGCCCTCATCCCAGGGGAAGGTGTGATGGGCACAAAGGCAGACATGATGAGCTAATTGGATATAAGTCATGAGATGAAATTTCCTCAAGAAGTTTTGAGGGTACCTAGTGAATAGTCTGTGAATAGTTTTTATTTTCCTAAGGAAGATCCTTTTGTTGACTAGAGTAACTTAGACATAAACTCAACGATATCATGGACCATGGGGAAAGATTATGATGCACATTTTTTCCAAGCAAAAAGATGGAGGGATTCATTGGTTTCCTCATCAAGTCCTTACAAGGGAAAAGGTGATAGGTGATGGTTGTACATGCTATCCTCCAAGAATAACCACTACTCCAATGGAGAAAGATAAATCTATCCAGATAATGGATCTAAATTATGCCCCTGCGAGAGGGATGATGAGGATAGAAGATCTTCTTTCAGATCTCTTCCTCAAAAAGAGTATTTAGCTCAATGCTGTAGAGAGAATGCTGTCTGAGAATGGGTTGTCCCAATGAACAAATGGAGTTAGAAGTGGTACAATCCCATGGAGACCAACATCAAAAGGAGATTTGAATTTTAGGTTTGAAGAGAATAGTGTTAAATTTTTGAATGTCTAATGAGAAATAGTCAAAGGGAATGGACAAGAGTAGTAGGTGATTATGAGATTCAGAGACAAGAAAGGTTATGGGGTCTAAATGTGGCAAAGTTCCTGGAATAGAGGGATGGAGGATGGATGGAAGAGAGATTTTTCGGAATGAAATGGAAGTAGGATAAAAAAGATGGAGAAGACAGATAAGGACAGGTGAAGGATCTACCTAATGGCTAGAAAGAAATTGGAAAGGATTGAATGGAATTTTGGAGAGGCTGTTTTGGAGAAAAATATGGGAATGATACAAGAGATGTTCAGAATGTCAGCAAAGGGATGGTATTAGATTCAAATCCACTTTCAATGATTCCCTACTGAAAGTTCGATGTGGATATATTAATGTAATATGAAGAGGTATAAAACTCCCTTGAGGAATGGAAAAGTGGCCTGTGCATCAATGACGGGATCATGTAAACAAGGCTTGGGACTTCTATTGGTTGCATAAATTGACTTCATTAACAACCATATCATGTAAGGTGAAATAAAATGGCATGTTGTGATTAAGGTGTCCTTTACAATGACATAAAAAATGATGGGTTGTTGTATTCTCCAATCATTTAACTAACATATTCTTCTGCTAGTGTCACTATAAAACCATGGCTATGTGTCCAATGACGTATGCAACGAAGCTTTATGCAACTTAGTTGTTCACTAGTTTCTTTTGGTAGGTTTTGGTTGTTATGTTTCCTTATGTCTCTACTAATCTATGGAAATGTAATGCTAAACTACTGAAACAACATTACTATAATGAAATGTATTTTCAAGGAAATACTTTGCTGGAATTAAAATGCACATACCAAATTAATATAAAATAATTAAAATAACAGACACGAACTGAATTAAGATTACAGAATTGAAATGACACTCTCAGAATTGAAATTGCATTAAAGGAAATAACACACATTGAATAGAAATTTTAGTAAAGGAAATAAGTAATTACATTCAAACTGTAACTTATCAGAAACCATGAGCATACATAAACATAAAAAACTCCAGTCACCTTGGTCAAGTGGGCCCTTGCTCTTCCTTGGGATGGAGGTAATATCAACACCACAGAATATTCAAAACAACATCTAATATTTTGATTTAGAAAAGTTCCATAACATACTCAGTACATAACTAGAAAGTAGATACTAATTGTTATAAACTGTATTTCAAATTACTAACATCAACTAACTACTAAATTGTTCTTCAAGGAGATGTCTATATAGACATAGTCAGTTACACATCATGCCAAAATTGTAGGCACTGAGTTCTTCCACTAACAACCATATTAAAGTTCATTAAATCCTATGGAACTGCTTAAAACAAGATCCATTTTTATAGGTCGTTAATGGAAAAAGCCTTCCATGACTGCACAACGGCTCTAGACTCAGACTCCATGATTACAATTCCCAACATTGGTAGTAAATTTACACTATTATCCTACACATGTCACCACATTTCACTCACAAAGGTGATTAGCGGGAACTTTTACAGTAAAAAAGTTACATGAAACAAAAACAAGAGAAATGCATTGAACTTACTAGGATATAACTATATAAAGCATCCCCATGCACTAATTAATCATGTTTAATGACAAATCAATAATCACAAAGATGATATAGACAAGTCAAATAATGCACTTATCACCCAACACAGGACATGAAAAATGGTTGAGAAGGAAAAATGAAAAAGCGGGTGGTGAAATAATATCCCCCAAGGGGAAAATAAGTATGGCCAAAAGGTGGACTTCTAGTAGATAAAGAGATAGTTTGAATATTGGATTAAAATTCCTAGAGGGAAGAAAAATATGAATAAAAATGTGGACTTCGAGATTAACAAGGGGATGAGTCGAAATATTTAAATAAAATGCCCTAGAGGTAGAATATAGTTGGCCAGAAATGTAGACTTTGAGATGAGAGAGATTGGATAAGATTAGATGAGGTGAAGGATAAGACACAAATTAACGATAATGACGCACAGGTACGAACAAAACTACATCATATGAAGGAATGTGCAAGGAAAGGATGTCTCCAATCACATTGGAGGTAAACAAGAAGGGGATCTAGGGAACACAAGGCACATGCAACCAAAAAAATGTTAATATGTAACTAATGAAAGTTGGTCATACCAAAGATTATAAGGGAAATGGATGAACTTATAAACCTAATGTTGACATGAAAAAGGGATTTTAGATGTAATTTGTATGCGGGGAGAGGGATATCCGAAAGTGGTGCTCCCTAAAACTATGCCCCAGCTCTGGGAAGGGGAAAGAGTAAACTAATCAATGCGGGAAGTCTACTAGAAGAAAGCTGATCAATGCGGGAAGCTTTCTTAGGATGCTAGTAAAATGGAAGGCTAATCAATGCGGGAAGCCTTCAAATGCCATGGTACAATAGAGTAACCATCCTTCAAGGGTATGGTTTAATTTATACATGATATAGATGGAAAGAATGGTATATGATAGCCATCCTTCGAGGGATTGGTCTATTTCTTTTTATTTTCTTTTGACTTTGATTTTCATGCTTCTCTTTTTATTTTTTTCTCTTTTGTTTTGTATGAAAAACTTTCCTTTGAGGGAGCAGTCTATTTTTTCGGTACTTTGAATTTTTTGAGAAGAGCATCCATGAATTTTGGAATTGCATGGGGAAGAGCTAGGAATAGCTAGGTAGACCACTTAGAAGGGGATAAGGAATTTATGTTGAGATATGGAGATGAATTGCTTCACAAATAGCTTATTTACAACTTGCAGGTTTACACATTAACCGGTGTCAGTCACCTAGCAGACCAACAACATCGGTTGGGACAAACCAACATTGGTTGGGGTAACTAGCATCGGTTACCTATGCGTGAAATGTTTTTATTTAGAATGCGGGATTAGATCTAACATTTGATTAAAAGGTGATCTAAGGGTTTTAATTGCATAACTAAAGTGCCCTAAGTTTGTATATGCTTATATAAGATAGAAAAATAGGGTTAGAATATATAATTAAGAATATTAAATGAATTGTAAGAAACAATTCTTGGAGAGAGCTCAAAGAAGCTTATAAGAGGAAAAGTACTGTACATCGTGTGAGGTGTGGAAGATTGCAGATATTCAATTGTATATCCTATGGAATAATATATTGGCTATTTTTTGGTGGAAATAGCCCACATTGGGTGAACCATGTTATATCCTTGTATTGTTTCTTCTTGTTTTATTTTCATGTTCATTGATTGTATGCTTATATCTGATTTATATCTCTACAAATTGTATGGTCTAACCCCAAAAATTGGTATTAGAGCTTTGTTTTAGGATTTTGTGTGTTGACAAATTTAATCATAGAGGGATTTTTGATTGAGTGGGAGCACAAAATGGCAGAAGATAGTAAATACAAAGTGGAGAAGTTTGATGATAGTAATTATTAATTATGGAAGATGTAGGTGGAGGATTATCTGTATCAGAGTGATTTATACTTACCGTTGAATGAGAAGGCAAGATCTCCAAAGATGACTGATGAAGAATGGAAGATTCTTGATAGAAAGTCTCTGGGATCTATAAGATTGAGTCTGGAAGCATCTGTAGCTTTGAATATAACAGAAGCAACAACCACGGTAGATTTGATGAAAACTTTAGATAATTTATATGAAAAACCAAGTGCATTGAATAATGTTTATTTGATGAAGAAATTATTTAAATCTAAAATGCTGGAAGGTGGATCTGTTTTTAATCATTTGAATGATTTCCATTCTATTGTAAATCAACTAAAATCGGTTAATATCCATTTTGAGGATGAAGTGAAAACATTGTTATTCTTGTGTTATTTTCCAGATAGTTGGGATAATTTGGTAATTGCTGTTAGTAATACAACATTTGCTACTAATATTTTAAATTTTGATGATGTGATTGGTATAATCCTGAATGAAGAAATATGTAAGAAAAGTACATGAGAATCATCATCTGGAAATGTTTTGAATGTAGAAAGAAGGGGGATACAAAAGCAGAATCCAAGAGAAAGAATAATGGGAGATCAAAGTCAATGGGAGATCAAAGTCAAATAATGAAAGATCTAAATTCAGAAGTAGAGGAATAACCTGCTGGAATTGTGGAAAGAAAGGACATGTAAAGAAGTATTGTTGGTTTAAGGAAAACAAAGAGAATTTACCAGAGAAAGGTAAAAAGACAAATGTTGCATCTTCTGAGGTAATGCAAGATGCCCTTATTCTATCCTTGGATAATAAAATAGAATTATGGGTTTTAGATTTAGGAGCTTCTTTCCATGCTACCCCTAATAAGGGTTATTTCATAAATCATGTACAAGGTAATTTTGGGCATGTTTATTTAAGAGATGATGAATGATGCATGATTACTGGTAAAGGTGAAGTTCATCTTAAATGTTAGAATGGAAATACATAGATATTGAAAGATGTGAGGCATGTGTCAAGCCTAAGGAGAAATATAATTTTTGTAGGACAAGTAGGTGAAGATGGTTACATGGTTACATTCATAGCCGATTCTTGGAAAGTTTCCAAGGGAACTCTTGTTGTTGCATAAAGAAGGTAGGAACACTGCATTTTTCTACTTGTATTACTAATTCATTTTCTATTTTATCTACTCCAGATTCAGATGCAAGCATGTGGCATAATCGGCTAGGCCATATAGTAAAAAGGGAATGCATATCTCAAAAGATAAGGGTAAATTATCAGATTTGAAAGATGTAGATCTTGATTTCTGTGAGAATTAAATATTTGGAAAGAAAAAGAAAGTGAGGTTTCTTAAATTTGGGTCAAAAAGGAGCATAAATTGGAGCTATGTGCACTTAGATGTGTGGGGACCAACCCAAGTAGCTTCTCATGGAGGATCCCAATACTATGTGACTTTTATTGATGATGCCACAAGAAAGGTATGGGTTTATTTTACTAAGCGTAAATATAATGTTTTTGAGACTTTTAAAATATGGAAAGCCCTTGTGAAAAATGAAACAAATTTAAAGTTAAAGTTCCTTAGATCTGACAATGGTGGTGAGTATTACAACAAGGTTTTCAATGATTACTGTTTAGTGAATGGAATACGTAGAGAAATAATGGTTCCTAGAACTCCATAGGAGAATGGAGTGGCTAAAAGAATGAATAGAAATATCATGGAATGTACAAGAAGCATGAGGATACATGCTGTTTTACCCTTACAATTTTTGGCAGAGGTAATAGATACAAAAATATATTTAATTAACTGCGGGCCTTCAAGTGCACTGGATGGTCAAATACTAGAAGAAGCTTGGAATGGAAAAGAGGTAGATATTTATTTTCTTAGATTATTTAGTTTATAAGCTTTTGTGCATGTTGATAAAGAAAATAGGAAGAAATTGGATGCTAAATCTAAGAGATGAACTTTCATTGGTTATGGTTATGGTGATTTTGGATTCTATTTTTGGGATTTATAGGATGCTAAGATTGTTAGGATTCGTAACATTGATTGGAATGAAAAGACAATGTATAGGGATCAAGTATTGATACCCAAGAATGAACCAAGTGAAAATTTTGTTGAAGAAAATGCATTCTCAGATTTAAAACAATCACACATAGGTATCAACGTTAGTTCTACAGGAATTGGTTCTAGTCAGGGTAACCGGTATTGGTAGGAGCAGGACTGAAGCAGGTTGGGTGAATCGACGTCGACTATAGGGGAACTAGCATCGACTACAGGTGATCGGTGTCAGTCACTATCAAAAATTGATACGAATGTGCAACAGGCATAGATTGAGCCCCAGGCACTCCATATTTCTGTGAGAAAGTCCCAAAGGGTAAGTAAACCTCCAGAAAGATTTACTCCATTATTTTATTTATTATTGATTGATAGTGGTGAACCTAAGAGTTTTGAAAAAACAATGCAACAATATACCTATGTGGGGTGGGAGCATCATATGAATGAGGAGATGGAATCCTTGGAAAAGAATCAGACATGGGATTTAGTCAAGTTGCCAGTAGGTAAGAGAAAATTGCAGAATAAATGAGTTTAATAGATCAAGAGGAAGAGGGTGGACATAAAAGATACAAAACAAGGCTTGTGGTAAAAGGATTTGCACAGAAATTAGATATTGAATTTGGTGAGATATTTTCTCTTGTAGTTAAGATGACTTCCATTCGTACTATTCTAAGTTTAGTTGCAGCAAAATATTTACATTTAGATCAACTTAATGTTAAGACAACTTTCCTGCACAGTGATTTGGAGGAATATATTTATATGCAACATCCATTTGGGGATGAAGTCAAGGGTAAGGAGAAATTTGTGTTCAAGTTGAAAAAGAGCTTGTATGGGCTCAAGAAAGCTCCAAAGAAATGGAATACGAGGTTTGATAGTTTTATGAATGAGCATGGTTATATGAGATGTGAATCTGACCATTGTGTTTATTTCAAGAAGCTTGAAAATGGGAGCTATATTATTTTGTTACTATATGTGGATGATATGCTTATTGAAAGATCTAGTATGTAGGACATTAGTGAGCTTAAAGAAAATTAAGCTCACACATTTCCAATGAAGGATTTAGGAGCTGCAAAGAAAATACTTGGCATGTAAATTCACAGAGAGATGAAGAACAAGAAATTATATTTGTCCTAGGAATATTATATCAGTTTAAGGTGTTGAAAAGATTTAAAATGTAGGATGTAAAACCTATAAGTACATCTATGGATGGAAACTTTAAATTGAGAAAAGATTAGTGTAGTACATCACATGAGGAGGTTGAGTACATGACATGCGTTTCATATGCTTTGGAAGTTGGAAGTCTTATGTATGCTATGGTTTATACTATACCAGACATTGCATAAGCAGTGGGAGTTGTGAGAAGATTTATGGCCAATCTAGGTAAAGAGAATTGGAAAGTAGTCCAATGGATACTCAAATATTTGAGAGGTACTTCCAACATGCAGTTATGCTATGGAGGATTAGATACTTATTTATGTGGCTATGTTGATTCATATATGGATAGAGATTTGCATGGTAGGAGGAGCACCACTGGATATGTATTCACAGCAGGTGGGATGAAAATTAGATAGATTTTGAGATTATAGAAGGCTGTGGCCTTGTCTACTATAGAGGCTGAGTATGTTGCAACTACAGAGGATAGAAAAGAGATAATATGGATAGTATGTTCATGGAAGATTTGGGAAAAGAGAAAGAAGATTGTAGTTTGTATAATGATAGTCAAAGTGTAATTCATCTGGAAAAGAAATCAACATTTCATTCAAGGAAGAAACACATTCCGTTGAGATATCATTTCATATGGTAGGTGTTGGAGGATGGGCAACTGAAGTTGGAGAAAATTTATACAAACTAGAACCTTGCGGATATTCTAATCAAGTTGTTTTCAAAGGATAAGTTGGAGCTACACTCCACTTTTGTTGGTCTTCGAGTTTGAGATTTAAAGAGGGAGAAACAAATCCAAGGATGGAGGTGTACGTTACAGTGAAATTTTTTATCTCCAAGTGGGAGATTGTTGAGATGTGGAGCTGAATTGCTTCAAAAATAGCTTATTTACAACTTGTAGGTTTACACAGTAACCGGTGTCGGTCGGCTGACCGATATTGGCTACCTAGCAGCCAACTGACATCGGTTAGGAAAAATTGACATTGATTTGGGTAATCGACATCAGTTACCTGTGCGTGAAATGTTTTTATATAGAACGTGAGATTATATATAAAATTTTATTAAAAGGTGATCTAAGGGTTGCAATTACATAGATAAATTTCCCTAAGTTTGTATATGCTTATATAACCTGGAAAAATAGGGTTATAAATATAGAATTAAGAAGATTAAATGAATTTTAAGAAATAATTATTGGAGAGAGCTCAGAGAATCTTGTAAGAGGAAAAATATTGTATATCATGTGAGGTGTGGAAGATTACAAATCTTCAATTGTATATCCTATAGAATAATATATTGGATGTTTCTTTATGGACGTAGCACACACTGGGTGAACCATGTTATATCCTTGTATTGTTTCTTCTAGTTTTATTTCTATGTTCATTGCTTGTATGCTTAGATCTGATTTATATTTATACAACCTGTATGGCCTAACCACAACAACTTACAAGAGACACCCTTGGAACCTTTGCATGGTTCCAATAGGTGAATACGAAGGTGATGGATGTAATGGTCACATATTTCCCACCAATGGGGAGAATATATCCATAAGGAATATGCTACGAGTAGGGCTGTGGTGCCCATATTTAAGGTCACATCTAGGAAGTGACGGTAGAACACATAATTCCAAATCTTTACAATCAAAGATGAAAGAGGATAAAATGGAGGAATGATCTAAGGATATGAATAAGTGTTCACTGGTAGACATGCTAACAATAGAATGGTCGCAAGTGCAATGTGATAAGAGGTTCCACTTTCGATTTTTCACCAAGGGAGGGTAAAATTTCCATGCAGTGTGTTATCGCCAAATCACTACACCCCCCACCAAATGGCTTGACAGTGAACACGAAATTCGGTGTGATTGAGAAACATGGGATCACCTCTCAAGTTGTGGGACTTGGGCTTGAGGTGAACCTCCGAAGAAGGATGGATTCCTCTTCCTAAACTAAACACAACACTACTTATAAGGTGGATAAATGACTAACTAGACCTATGCTAACATTTTAAGGGATTAGGGAAAGAGATTTGCAAAGAAATAAAACCTATACTAGAAGTGGTGATGCACCAAGAAAGGGCGTTGCTAGACAAATTTCCAGCTTTCCAATGAAGAGAGATGATCATGAGAAAGAATGAACGTGCATTACAAACCCAATTTACATACAATACTTCACTCCTTGATAAGCGCAATGACCTCCAAAACTTGTAAAAGAAACCCTAGTTGCAAAATTCACCTGCAAACATGAGAGAGGAAAATAGAAGTAAAAAAATCATGAAAGGACATATAACTGATCAAAAAACACAATTTCCATTACTTCAAGCACTTGCACAGTGCATCATTACATTAGGGAAAAGGTGTGGGCTGCCATTACAATTTGAGAAGAAAGGTTTGAGAGCCTACAAATTCACAACATCTTAGCTTGTGAAGAGAGGGGAAGCTTGGAAAGTGTCTAACTTCTTGGAATAAGAACCCCTTTTTCATTTATAGAAAACTTTGAGTTGTTGAGAAAAAGAAGGAGAAACCCTAGAATCTAGGCCAAAATGTAGGAAATAATCAATCACTGTTGTTGTCCATGTTTGCTCATTTATTGCACCTCCACCTTTCAAGGAAATACTCAAGGAATGAGGAAAACCTGCAAATTTTGAATTCAAAACTTCTGAAAATCCATATTCTCATGGCTCCATGGCATAGTTCTCTTTCTCCCAGTTCCAACGACTATAGTTTTTTTAAAAACAGGCAACTGGGGAGAAAGTTATGACCTCCTGAGTGAAAGTCACTCATTTTGAGTTTCCCAACATCGTACTCAGTTCTCCAAAAGATGCTTACATAAATTCAAATGTTAAATTTTTTCCTCCATTTAATAAAAATAAATATTTTAATACTTTGTTGAGAAGTCTAAATGGTTCATAGTTAGACCGAGATTTGCATTTGGAAGGAGTCTAGGCTTGTAATGGTAACCAACTTGGTCAACGACTCACTAGTGAGTCATCCACTTTCTTCACCAACTATATGGTCGAACTGCTACGTCATATTGGTATCCATCGAGCTCTTTAAAGCAAGATCTCCACCTTAAATAGTCATCAATTTTACATTATAGTGGTGGATTTGTATAAATCTAACTCCCACCATTTGACATCTGGGCCATTTGGATTTGCATTGCCACAAACTCACATTGCCACAAACTCACATTGAATAGACAAGCCCAACTCCTCCATGATCTCGACATTGTTACATTGTTAAGACAACAAACTTTACATCCACTTGAATCATACCCACGTGGCTTATTGGGAGAGCTCTATGCTTATATTGAATTAGAATGTATACCTCTGCATTAGCTGTTACACGTTCATCTCACCTTTCACCTTGAATGGCCGAGTCCTCAAAAATCAGTGGGCCCTCAATTATTTACTGAGCCATGTATGTGTGAGCTCTTAGTCCATAGCTCTCGAGTTTTAGTGCATGGATTACATTATTTGGTAAATGCTAGCAAAAATCTTGGTATCTATTTAAAATACCTGCTAACCACATGTTCCATACGATGACTCAGCGCCACCCGCCAACACTCCCAATCATCTCATCAACCTCAACACTTTAAACGATGAGTTATTCATTTGCATTTATTCCATGCAATGTCCTTTGACTTGGTGGCTCAGCCAATGGCCTGGTTTAATCTTTGGAAACCACCCTCAGCGTTGGCCCGACTCACTTCAGAGTTTGGAATCTGATGTCCTTCCGAAACACTAAGCTTTATTTCAACTCGACATCTCCGATACATGAAAATATGAAACCCCAAACTCTTCCTCCATTTTTCATCTACTCATTCTTCTGACTTCCAAATCCAAAACACCCGAAATCTCAAAATATTCATATCTTTGAAAAACATCTACCCATTCTTCCGACCACGGATCCACTTGCCTCATGAGTCCAATTCTGATCTTGTGTTCATCTTTAGCCTCCTAATGGAAGGCCTCCAAATGCATGTCTCAACGAATAGTGGCTCACTTTCAAGATTACCCTATTGTCTCTTTCCTGTATAAGCTATGACTCAGATTAGTCCAACATGTCGATGAATGGATCAATCTGAGCAAGTGATCCTCTACCCTGTGGCATGCCATGTAAGTTGGATGAGCTCCTCACTGGGCCATTTGTGTATGAAATTTTTTTCCCCTAAGCTTTGCTCAAGCTCCATGCTATGATTAAAAATAGCTCGGTTTAGAATGCCCTGAGCTCATAAATTCCTTATGCTGATGAAATTAGATGATCTCATGTTTACAAGGTTACTCTTTCCTGGGTTAACTCAGCCATCGTTGAATGCTCCCTCTACAGGCCCTAATTTTGGTCCATATTTCACCTCACTGTAGATCCGATCTATTTCCCCGAGTTGTGGTTCTTGTGGGTACCGCCGGGTAATCTGGATTCATTAAAGCTTCCTTTCCATTCATCCTCTTCGTGTACTCCGAGCTCACCTACTATTGTGGCCTCCCACAATAATTTTCTTCCATAACCAGCTCTTCATGGTTTACTTAGTGTTCCCAAGTCCTTTACTGAACATTATCATCATGAGCTCCTTGAATCTGTGGCTTGCCCTTACTCCTTCATCAAGCTATTACTTTTACCCACAGTCTTCAGATCTTATCTCGACCATATGATAATCCTCGACCTCATAAGAGCTCGGTGGTGAGATTTTCTATTACAATGAGTTTTACGTTATCTCCATCCCACATAGCCATCAATTTCATCTCTGCTATGAGGCCTCCCAGGCAATGACCCTATCCCTCACGTAAGTTTGCAAAGAGGAGTGATGTGGCATGTTGTCAATGTGGAAGTTGACCAACTGTTTCCGTCTGTCTCCGTTTCTATGTCCCTCCGTTTCTCTCTGTCCTTTTTTTTGGTTCAATGAAACTATTAATTGTTGTGGTTGTGTAGGCCATCACATCAATCAATTTATTAGTTCAGAGGTAATAACTTTCTAATTCAAAATTTGAATTTACCCGCTCATCACTTCCAGTTCCGTTTCCCTTATATCCCGATCATAGCTTCATTTTCCCCCTGTTTTACTGTCGGGTGTCTAAATATGGTCCGTTCACAAAGGCATGAGGAATACAGGTTTTCTAAAAGTGCTGCAGGTGCTACCTCCAACAGGTCATTGGCTCTTTGGATTTAGCCTCTGTTACCATTGAATCATCCTATTTCTCTCCAACACACGTCTCATTTCAAGGATGACTCTCTTGTTTTGTTTTCTGTAGTTTCTATAATTTTTTATTCTAATGTTTTAATGGAATTTTTTTAACCAAAATTTGTTTTTTCATAGGCTAGGGTACACGTAATATAATTCTAAAAGGATTTAGTAACTTATCCATATGAAACAATATTAAGCATAGGATCCATTGAACCCACAATTCCATTCAACAAGCATGTCAAAATTCTATGTTGTTGAATTATTGTAATTGAAGCATCAACCAATGCATTCGAAATTATTCCACAATATTTGATGCAAATCACTTTGAATAACTTTATCAAACTGTACATAGCAAAAAGAAAATAAAAAATGAAAGTGTTGGAGGTAACAACGTACTAGGTGGAAATTTTTTTACTTTGACAGTCCCCATACTCACACCAATAACACATTTCAGTTTTATATAGTATACAAATTATATAAGAATAACATGTTGGATCATCATTATTAAAGTTAACAATGTAATATGTTGTTGAATTGATTTGATCAAAACATCAAACATTACATTGGGCATTATTCCAAAATAATTGGTGGCATTAAATTTTAACAAATGATTCAAACTATGGTTTACAAAACAAACATTAAAATGCATATTTTGTGAGGTAACAACGTAGTACGTAGAACAACAAACTAATTTGATGTAAATCATGTATAACAAACTTTTACATCACATTTTTATGAAATTTAATGAGTATATTTGGTAATAATAATGTATTGGTTCATGATTAGTAGGGGTAGTAATGTAATACATTGTTTAATTGTTCTAATCAAAGTAGCAGACAATGCATGGGAGATTATTCCAAAGTAACACATTGAAATAGATTTGAATATATTTTTCACACTATACATTACAAAAAACCATTGAAAATACATGTTTTGGGGGTAATAACGTAGTACATGAGACAATAAGTTACTTTTATATAGATCATGTACGCACATGAAACTTTGACATGAGATATTTTGAGTTTTTTCGCTACTCCTATCGAAAAAGTGTTTGAAAGATTTCTTGAAAATATACCATTTTTAAACATATTTTAAAGTTGTCCATTAAAATTTGCAGGCACAACTTTTGACTTCTACATATCCAGAAACAATTTTAGTTTCTAATGCAATCTTAATGGCATAAGCTACAACTCTACCATAATATTGTTTTATTATTCTTGAATCTTCCCTAACCCTCATTTTATAGGAAGATGGCTAAAGTAGCAAAAATAATGTGTTAGAAGAATTTTAAAATGAGTTTTTGGGAAGGTAAAATATAATTCAAATGTCCATGTAGAAGGTTTGTAATCAAACACAAACTTAAAATATGTTTGGAGATGTCAAATATGCTTCAGACATATATCAAATCTCAAGGTTGGTTACACTACATTATCTCTTTTTTAGTCATATGGAGGTATTACTTAGTCAGTGTAGTTAACTAGTATGACATAGCACTCAGAACTGGGCGTCACACACGTAGAAAAAATATAAAATTATGAGAAAATATTGGAATAAAGGGATTTTGCTATTTTAATTCTAATCTTTAAACCATTAAGGTTTTTGATTGGATGGCATTCAGTTTCTTAGATAGCCAATATGCAAACATGAGAATAAAGTTTGAAACTAAAAGATGGGAAATAAATACTTACATGTCCCACACCTATTTCCATGGCTTAGATTATTGCTACAAAAAATTATGTCTTCAACTGACATTCCTAATAGTAATAACTCGTGTCCTTTAAAAGTAAGAGGGAATGAGTTTGAAATTATTCAAAAATAATTGAATGAAACAAATTTGAATAGATTCATAAAAAATGAAGTGCAAAACAAAAATTAAAAATGCATGTCGTCGAGGAATCAACATATTATGTTGAACACCACCCTAGTTTGATATAGATCATGTAGGCACACTAAGATTTGACATTATTGTTTTATATAATACACAGAGCATATTTTTTAAGAGTAATGTGTTGGATCATCATTATTAGGGGTAACAAGGTAATGCGTTCTTGAATTATTGTACTCAAAGTAGGGGGAATGAATTAGAAATTATTAAAAAATAATTGAATGAAAAAACTTTGCATAGATTTATAACAGTATGCAATGCAAAAAAAAACATTAAAAATGCATGTTTTTGAGGAAACAACGTATTACGTTTAACAACAACCTAGTTTGATATAGATCTTGTAGGCACACTAAGATTTCACATTGCAATTTATATAGTAAACTGAGTATATATTTTGTAAGATTAATGTGTGGGATCATCATTATTAGGGGTAACAACGTAATACGTTGTTGAATTATTGTACTCAAAGTAGGAGGGAATGAATTGGAAATTATTCAAAAATAATTGAAGGAAACAACTTTGAATAGATTCATAACGCTATATAGTGCAAAAAAACATTAAAAAATGCATCTCATCAATGCAACAACGTATTAGGTGGAGCAAAAACATAATTTGATATAGATCATGAAGCCACACTAAGATTTGACATTGTATTTTTTTATAGTACACTGAGTATCTTCTGTAAGTGTAATGTCTTGGATCGTCGTTATTAGAAGTAATAATGTAATACATTATTGATTTATTGTACTCAAAGTAGGAGGTAATGAATTAGTATTAAAAAATAATTGAGTGAAATTAGAAATTATTAAGAAATAATTGAATGAATGAATCAAATTTGAATAGATTCATTTAATTATTTCTTAATAATTTCTAATTTCATTCAATTATTTTTTAATAATTTCTAATTCATTCCTTCCTACTTTGAGTACAATAAATCAATAATGTATTACGTTGTTACCCATAATAATGATGATCCAACACATTAATCTTATGAAAGATACTCAGTGTACTATATAAAAATACAATGTTAGGTCTTAGTGTGGTTTCATGATCTATATCAAATTCAATTGTTGTTCCACCTAATACGTTGTTGTGTCGAATGACATGCATTTTGAATGTTTTTTTTTCACTATATAGTGTTATGAATCTATTCAAAGTTGTTTCATTCAATTATTTTTGAATAATTTCTAATTCATTACCTCCTACTTTGAGTACAATAATTGAACAACATATTATGTTCTTACCCCTAAAATGATAATCCAAAAAAGTACTCTTACAAAATATACTCAGTGTACTATATAAACTCCAATGTCAAATCTTAGTGTGACTACAGGATCTATATCAAATTAGGTTGTTTTTCAATGTAATACGTTGTTTCTTAAAAAACATGCATTGTTAATTTTTTTTCACACTACATAGTTGTTATAAATCTATTCAAAGTTGTTTCATTCAATTATGTTTTAATAATTTCCAATTCATTCCCCCTACTTTGAGTAGAATAATTCAACAACATATTACATTGTTACCCCTGATAATGATGATCCAACACATTACTCTTACAAAATATTCTTTGTGTACAATATAAAATAATGATGTCAAATCTTAGTGTGCCTACATGATCTATATCAAAATACGTTGTTGTTCAACATAATACGTTGTTTCCTCAACGACATGTATTTTTTAATCATTGTTTTACAATTCATTGTGTTATGAATCTATTCAAATTTGTTTCATTCAATTATTTTCGATTAATTTCTAACTTATTCCATTCTACTTTTAAGGGACACTGACTTATTATGTTCCACATATTAGTAAGGATTTGCAAGAATGGGTAGAAAATTTATTACTATCAGGAATAATTATAGCAAGTCTTTCATTATCAGATGATTTTTTCCAAAAAACATGGAATGATAAATTGGCCAGAGAACAATTTGTAGAGTAATTAAGAATTTAAAGAATACATTTAGAATTTGCATTTTTCTTCTACATTAGGAGGAAAATATTTAGACAAATTATTCCTAGTAGTAATAATTTTTCTACCCATTTAATGGACAAATTTAAAATATGATTCAAAATGGTATATTTCCAATAAATCTTTCAAACACATTTTCCATAGGAGTAGCGAAAAAACTCAAAATATCTCATTAAATATGCCTAAATAATAATTGTTTATTTCTAAAACTTTATCATATGTACATTTAGTTGTTGCTTTGGGTTTTTCAAATTTGCTTCCTATTTGTTTTAGTTGATTAAATATATTTCACATCTCACATAAGGAATCAATCATCATCAATTCATATATTGAATAGATTCATAAGACTATGAAGTGCAAAACAAACATTAAAAATGCATTTCATCAAGGCAACAACGTATTACATGGAACAACCTCCTTTGATATAGATCCTATATATGCACATAAAAATTTGGCAACATAATTTCATATAGTATAGTACATATATTTTGTAAGAATAATGCATGATGTCATCATTTATCAGTGTTAACAATGTAATACATTATTGAATTTTCATAGTTAAAAATAATTGAATGAAATTACTTGGAATATATATTCATAACACTATGTAGTGCAGTGAACAATAAAAATGCATGTGTATGAGGTAATAACATAATACATGCAACAAGATACTTTAATATAGATCTTGTATGCATACCAATATTTGACATTGTAGTTTTATATAGTACATTGATTATATTTTGTAAGAGTGATGTGTCAGATCATCGTTATTAGGGGTAATAACATAATATGTTGTTGAATTGTTGTAATAAAAGTATCACACAATGCATTGGGAATTATTCTAGAATAATTGAATGAAATGAATTTGAATAAATTCACCACACTATGTATTGCAAAACAAACATTGAAAATGCATGTTTTTGAGGTAACATGGTAGTGCATGGACATGAAAGTTTGACATCGCAGTTTTATAAAAATACAACGAGTATTGTTCATAAGGATAATGCACTATATCATCATTATTAGGGGTAACGACATAATATGTTGTTAAATTTATGTAATCAAAGTATTGGGAAATAAATTGGAAATTACTACATAATAATTGAATAATATCCATTTGATTATATTCCTCACACTATGTATTATAGAATGAATATTAAAAAAACAAGTCTCAAAGGTAACAACATACTAGGTGTAATAACATGTTAATTCAAAACAACCCATGCATATTTTTAAGGTATCAACATAGTAAGTGGAACAAAAAATCTACTTTTATATAGATCATGTATGTACATGAAACTTTGACATAACAATTTTAAACGTTATAATGAGTATTGTTTATAAAAATAACATATGATATCATCATTGTTAGTGGTAACAACATAATATGTTGTTGAAATGTGGCAGTCAAAGTATCGTAGAACATATTGGAAATTATTTAAAAATAATTAATGAAATCGTTTCTATTATATTCTATTAAATTTGGATAAGACTTGCACAAGAATAACACAAAGAATAAGAATATTATTTCTCTGTATATCTTTCATACAAATAGATTACAAATATATGGGGAGAACATTCCCATATTTAGGGAGATGCAATCTCCACTATTCTCTCAAAATAATCTCCTTCCAGTAATTACGATATATTGTTGCAACAATAAATAATATATCGTAATATTTTATATAATAATATTAAATATTAACTAACAAACTACTTATTTACCTTTCGGTAAATACCAAACTGTTACAATTTACCATAAGGTAAATACCCTATACAATGCAAACATTAATTTTCCTAACATATTCCTCACACTACTATACCTTGCTAAATGAATATCCGAAATGCATGTTTTAGAGGTAATATCATACTAGGTGTAATAACATAGTAATTTGACACAGTCTATGTACACACACACTAAAATTTCACATTGTAGTATGATAGATTATATAGAGGATAATTTGTAATTATTGTGCATTCTTTAAGAATTATCTGGGTAAACAAATTATACCTTCTTTCCATGTAGTAAAAATATAAAGCATTAAACAAAACACTATGAATTAAATAAAAATAGTTTGATGAAGAGATTACTGTCTTGAGTAAATCGGAAAAATCTTTTACTACAACTATCATTTGCTGCACTTATCACTCTTTTTGCAAATTATAGTTACATAACATAATTTGTTTTATGTTATTGGATTATCTTATCAGTGCAACAACTTAGCTGGAGAGAATTCCTCATAGAAGAAAATTTTATCTTACTCAATAAGAGGAATGTAAATTATTACATAACAAGGAGATGATATATCCTTTTCAATACCTTACCATTTCCATCCAAAATATTTGTAAATGATATAAGTTAACATACTAAAAAACAACTAAACAATTTCCATCACTTTCGTTGGCTTCTCTTTTTATGAGTTGTCACTATCCCAAAGTGACTAACCTTAAAAAATTACCATATATATTATGCATATTTGAAACACCAAAATAAATTAACATAAATTAAAAAACCAAAGTAATTCCACCAATAAAGGGGAGGAAATACAATAATGTAAACATGAATTCATATATGTAACATTGAATACATACAATTATAGATTCCAAATTGACTATGACTATCAAACGCACATGAAATGATGTAATGAAGATGAAAAGGGGATGCATATAAGAATTAAAAAATTGAGGGAGTGAAAAATTTATCTAGGAAGAGTGGAGATGAAGAGGGAGTTGAAACATTTCTTTCAAGATTATGATTATATCTATTTATCGTGGTACTCTTATTTTTTTTTTTGAGATTTATTAGTTTGGTTGTAGTGGCATAGTTCATGAATTCAAGAGGGGGAGATGTTATGCTAGCATATCCATCACCAAATTGAAATGAAAATGTAAACATTGGATCATTCATCTCATGTCTGGGTGCGAGAAAAAATAGTGACATTTAAAGGATCATTAACATCATCATCTATCATCATAATAAAACTATGATTCCCTATTAAATTTTTTCAATAAGAATATGAGTTATGTGAAATAAAGCATGCCCAAATCATACACTCTGATTATCTTAGAGAGGTGGGAGCATAGAGTGATGTCAAATTAGTGTTGTATATAATACAGATGGGGGATTTGTGTGCATAGTTGAGATTTGTGTGATCCATATATCTTGGAACAAAAAATTTCTCCTAAATGGTCGATTCAAAGGTTATTAAAGAGAGGGGTTAACCGATTATGATGCTTGATGTGGGGACATGTGTATGATTAAAGATAGACGTGGTTTTGTCCTCACAAATGCCTTAAAATATGTCAAAATGTGGATTATTCCTGTTGCAATGTAAATATTCCCAAACCTTTTCTATTTTTTCATCTTGAGTGTAGTTAAAAATCTTAGTGTTTGCAAGATGGAAGACATGATCTTAAAATCCATCAATGTACGTTTTCTAATTAACCAAAAAACTTGACGTATCATATATGTTGATGAAGGAAAGAATTTTTTTGACCATTTTAGCGTTCTTACTTTGCATTTTGGTTTTCCCTAAAACTATGTAATACATGTGAATTCTCTAAGAAAGTTACCTCAGTCTCCAATCTCTATAACAGGAGGGTAACGTTGACTTCTCAGTTCATCTCTATAGATAAATTAGAGTTTCTTAACCCAATTTTTCAATCTTCATACACTAATAACACCCTTAGATTAAAGCCAACATTTACCATGTTTGCACATATTTTTCCCATCATCAAAATTTTAGTCATAATATAGACACCAAAAACAAAGGAAAATGTGTGTGTGGAAATATTGTCACCCTCGTTGTTTAACTTAGGTAGAACAACAATGTCAACCAAGGTGTTACACATAACAACCAACCTATGACCCAAGACTGGTTATGTGAAGGAGGAAGTTATGTTTATAATGACTACAATGTTTTCAATGGGACACTGGTTAATTTTATTATGACTTATAGTCCCAAGATGAATTTATTCTCATGGAATTCCTTAAAATCTTTCAAAAATCCAAAATTTAAGAAGATTTAATTGATCTGAATAATAATCTCTTTTGTTGTGAATTCGCTCTTCAATTTATGATCCTATGTGGACTCGAGATGTATGAGGGAAGGATATGTATATTTTTAAAATTTTATAATCATGTTTTATTAATGGTGGTGGATGTCGTGGAGCAAAATAATACTGAAGTCTGGAATTATTTTAACATTATTTATGTTTATTCTAATCTTTGTAGTGTACAAAGGAATGAGACATAGGTTTTAAATACTTAGTTATATTTTAGTTTATTTAATCTACATATTAAATGAATGCACGAGGACATGTAAAAGGATTGTTTAAGGAAGATGAAAATATTAGTGGAAAGTTTGAAATAGAAAGGTGGGAATTAAATCCCTTCATGTGTCACACATATTCCCTAATTTAGATTGTTCCTAGCCATTAAATAATATTTTCTATGTGCTCCACTTTATCTTCTCAATCTCGCACGTAAATCACACTTAAAGGGGCCAAAATATAAAAATGAGGAAAATCCAATAAGCACATCTTTCAGTTTAAAATTTGAGTAAATGTAGGAAAACAAGTAATACATGAATAGTCATCAATAATTGAAATCCTTCGACGGTTGATGATATAAACATAAGATGTATTTTATCTACCGTTTGAAAAAGAGAATTTTACAAATAAAACTATCATAGTGTACATTGTAGCGTCCATCAGGGGTTTAATTTGACAGTCGTTTAGACGGTTTCTATGATTTTAGCTATAAAATACTTGTAAATATTTGAATTAACCGTTAGACGTAACTTACCTATTTTAAATATGACCATCATTTTTTATATAAATTTACATGTAAAATATACTAATATATATCAAACTGGTTAAATCTATATACAATAATCTTTATAATATTTTATTAATATTATAATATAGTACTATTATATAGTTTTGAAGGTTAATATTTGAGAATAACCATCACCTAATAATTGTTTGACAAGCATACATGGTCGTCAAATTTAACACTTGGTGTCCATGTTGGAAACAATTTCTTATTTTCTCAATTAAAAATTTAATTCTTATACACTTTGAAATAAAAGTATTCTCACCGATTATAATAAACAATAAAATCTCTAAAAACTTTAAAAGTGAAAAAGGAAATATAAACTATTTCCAAAAAAAACTTATAAGTATCGACATTATAACTCTTAAAAAATAAAATTAAAACAAAACTCAAACGTTGTAAATTATTCTAGGCATTTTTCATTTGGCGGGTCAAATGAGATCCTTTATTTTCTTAATTTAAGAGTGAGGCACTTATTCAACATTGAAACCGTGATTTATTGCTAATTCTTGCGGTGGAATTGGTGAACTATCCATTCATTTTAACCTTTTCATTGATTTAATCCGATGGTCTTTGATACGGATCTGTAGACTGTAGTAAATGTCATAACTGACAAGCTTTGTCCTTGCATAATGAATCGACAGGAACCACTAGACAGTCACGCCAATCAGCAGGTACAAATTGAAATGACATTTTCTCCATTAACCATTTTAACTCCGTTAAACCACTCAACAATGTCATGTCAATAGCCACATCACAGTTTTATGAAAACTTACGTGAGAGATAGGCTTATCCCCTCCCAAATGATGAAATCCATCGGGATCGCTACCTTGTTTTCATTGACTTGCCAAAAATAAAACATTACAGTTATGCTATGGAACTTGTCTTCCTTGAGCCCATCATATTAGAATTCCAGATTATGAATTATCTTGCCATTATTTCATGAGATTATTACCTCAAGCTTCAAAATTTGACCTATCGTTGAGCCAACGCCAAAATAGCTTACTTGAGCATACCCCAAACGACCCATGAGTTCTCCATCAGAACTCGCCTTTGTGCACACTCGGCATGGCTCGACTTCTCGAGCTTCCCTTCTCTTCTATAATATTGAGCTTGAAGCACCTAAACTGAACTTACGAGATTTTTTCAAATATCTCGCTAAACTAAGCTGAGTTGGTGATAGTTATCCATTGTGCACAAATGTTGATTCGAATCTATTCTATAATCCTGTGATGACCAATCCTTCTTGTCTCAGGAAATGCTTCTTGAATTTTCACAAGTAATTTAGGTAAAGTTTGAAAATGATTTTCAATGGGAAGGTTATGCATGTAACATTTCTTTCTTCTTGAAACTAAAACATATTTCGAATCCACAAAATCAGGCTCACTATCATAAAGTTTACCACCATTGTCCATTTTTACCCAGGAGGGAAAAAATGGATAAAAAAGTGTTTTGATTAAAGTCACATTCAAGAATATGATGATAGATTACGAAGGAGGGTATGCAATGAGATAGATGAACAAAGATGAAAAACTATGCGCTACCCTTAAGGAAGCAAAAATATGCACCCCTAATGAGATGAGTAGATGGACCCCCCAAGAGAGGGAAAAATATGACCACAATGATGGATTTAGGATAAGATGAAATGGTCCCCCAAGGGAAGGAAAAATATGACCACAACAGTGGGTTCAAGATGGAAATATGGTGTAGGGAAGAGGAACAAATATGACCACAAAGGTGGACTTAGAATGGAAAGGATGGTTCCCTAAAGGAGACACAAATATGGTCACAAAGGTAGGATGAGATGATATACAGATGGGTTGGGTAAGATTGGATGAGACTAAAATAAAAAAATGTCAAAAGTGAAGTCCCCCAGCATCAAGGGGGGTTGATTAGATTGATGCGGATGGGATGTGAAAAGGTTAACAACAAGGGGAGAATGCTCCCCCCAATGTTGGTTGACTAAGATGTTGAGTTGCGGAGCTTAATTGCTTCACATGAGCATACTTTACAAACTTGCTGGAATACATAGTAACCAGCGTCGGTCAATTGGGGATCAGTATCGGTCAAGGTAAGGAGGAACCAACATCTGTTAGGGTAACTAACATCGGTTACCTGTGCATGATTGTTTTATATAACTCATGGGAATTAGATCTAACCTTTGATATAAAGTTGATCTAATGGCTGTAATAACATAGCTAAGTTTCCCTAAGTTTGTATATGGTTATATAATCTTGGAAATTAGGGTTAGAATATAGATGTGAAGAATTTTAAGAAGGAATTCTTGGAGAGAGCTTAGAGAATCTTGTGAGAGGAAAATTACTGTACATCAAGTAAGGTGTGAAATATTGTAGACCTTCAATTATATATCATATTGAATAATATATTGGCAATTTCTTGGTGGATGTAGCCCACACTAGGTGAACCACGTTATATTTAGTGTTATATTTTTCTTTTCTATTTTATCTTCTGGTTAAATTCCATGTTTATTTCTTGTAAGGTTTAATTGATTATAGATGTGTACAATATTGATATTTGGCTTAACCCCAACAATTGGTATCTGATCTTTGTTTGAGGGTTTTGTGTGTTGACATGATTTACTCATATAGGGTTTTCTGATTGAGTGGGAGCTACAACAATGGTAGAAGATGGAAAATATAGAGTTAAGAAATTTGACGACCGTAATTATCAGTTATGGAAGATGCAGGTGGAATATTATCTGTATCAGAAAGATCTATACTTACCGTTGGATCATTTGATGAGAAGGCAAGATCTTCAAAGATGGTTGATGAAGAATGGAAAATTCTTGAAAAAAGGCTCTGAGATCTATAAGATTGAGCTTGACATCATATGTAGCTTCTAATATAATAGAAGCAACAACCACGGTATATTTGATGAAATATTTAGCTAATCTATATGAAAACCAAGTGCATTGAATAAAGTTTATTTGACAAAGAAATTATTTAATTGTAAAATGTAAGAAGGTGGATTTGTGTCTAATCATTTGAATGATTTACGTTTTATTGTTAATCAATTAAAATAGGTTAATATTCCATTTGATGATGAAGTGAAAACACTCTTATTCTTATGCTCTTTGCCAGATAGTTAGGATAATTTGGTAATGGATGTTAGTAATACAACGTCTACTTCTAATATTTTAAATTTTGATGATGTGGTTAGTATAACCCTCAATGAAGAAATTCATAGGAAAAGTACAGGAGAATCATCATATGGAAATGATTTGAATGTGGAAATTAGGGGAAGATCAAAGGAGAGATCCAAAAGAAAGAAGAATGGGAAATCAAAGTCAAAGAGTGGCAGATCCAGATCCAGAGTTAGAGATATAATCTGCTAGAATTGTGGAAAGAGAGGACATGTAAAGGAGTGTTGGTTTAAGGAAAACAAAGAGAATATACAAGATAAAGGTAAATAGAAAAATGTTGCATCTTTTGAGCTAATTCAATATTCCCTTATTCTCTCCTTGGATAATAAAGTAGAATAATGGGTTTTATATTATGGAGCTTTTTTCCATGCTACCCCTAATAAGGGTTATTTCAGAAATAATGTTCAGGGTAATTTTGGACATGTTTATTTAGGAGATGATGAACCATGCAATATTACTGGTAAAGGTGAAGTTCATCTTAAATTATAGAATGGAAATACATGGGTATTGAAATATGTGAGGCATGTGCCAAGCCTAAAGAGAAATCTAATTTCTGCAGGGAAACTAGGTGAATTTGAATGCATGGTTACATTCACAACTGATTCTTGGAAAATTACTAAGGGATATTTTTTTTGGCAAGAGGAAAGAAGGTAGGAACATTGTAATTTTTCACTTGTGTTACTGATTCCTTTTTTGTGCTATCTACTTCAAATTCAGATGCAAGCATGTGGTATAATCAACTAGGCCATATGAGTGAAAAAGGAATACAAATCTTAAAGGCAAAGAGTAAGTTATTAGATTTGAAAGATTTAGATCTTGATTTCAGTGAGCATTGTATATTTGAAAAGAAGAAGAGAGTGATATTTCTCAAAGTTAGGGCAACAAAGACGGATTAGAAATTATAACTTGTACACGCAGATGTGTGGGGACCATCCCATGTAGCTTCTCATGGTGGATCCCAATATTATGTGACTTTCATTGATGATGCCACAAGAAAGGTATGGGTTCATTGTATTAAATGTAAATCTGATGTTTTTGAGAATTTTAAAATATGGAAATCCCTTGTGGAAAATGAATTAAATTCAAAGTTAAAATGCCTTAGATTTGAAAATTGTTGTGAGTACTGCAGCAAGGTTTTTAATGATTATTGTTTAGTACATGGAATACCTAGAGAAATAACGGTTCATAGAACACCATAGGAGAATGGTGTTGCTGAAATAATGAACAAGAAAATCATGGAACATGCAAGAAGCATGAGGATACATGCTAGATCACCCTTGCACTTTTGGGCAGAAGCAGACATAACCATTTATTTAATTAACAGTGGGCCTTCAAGTATATTGGATGGTGGAATATCAGAAGAAGCTTAGACTGGAAAAGAGGTAGATATTTTTTTCTTAGGGTATTTGGTTCATAATATTTTTTGCATATTGATAAAGAAAATAGAAATAAGTTCAATGCTAAATCCAAGAGATGTAATTTTATTGGTTATGGATCTAGTGATTTCAGATTCCATTTTTTGGGATTTAGAATATTCTAATATTGTTAGGTGTCATGACATTAAATCGAATAAAAAGAGAATGTGCAGGGATCAAGTTTTGGTACCCAAAGATGAACTAGTTGAGACGTTTGTGGGTGAAAATAAACTCTCAAATTTAAAATTGACACCTACATATTTACACAGTAACTGATGTCGGTTTACCCCTAACTGACATTGGTCACCTGTACTGGCATTGGTTACAAAAGAACTAGACCAGCATTGGTTGTTTGGAACGACGTCAGATACAAAACACCATGACCAGTATCGGTTAGTAGAACCAATGTCGGTAGGATGTGACCGTTGTCGGTCATTATCTGAGTTTGATACAAATTTGTAGAATGAGTAGATTGAGCCTCCGACACCCTAGATCTTAGTGAGAAGGTCAAAAAGTGTAAGTAAACCTCCAGAAAGATTCACACCTTCCTTATATTATTTATCATTGACTGATAATGGTGAATTAGAAAGCATTGAAGAAGCAATGCAGGTGTATACTCACAAGAATTGGGAGCATAGATTGGATGAGGAGATGGATTCCTTGAAATAAAACCTGACTTGGGTTTTTGTCAAGTTTCCAGTAGGTAAGAAAACATTGCAGAATAAATGGGTTTACAGGATCAAGGAAGAATATGGTGGACATAAAAGATACAAGGAAAGGCTTGTGGTAAAAGGATTTTCACAGAAAGTAGGTATTGAATTTGGAGAGATATTTTATCCTATAGTTAAAATGAATTCTATATGTACTGTTCTAAGTTTAGTTGCAAAAAAATATTTACAGTTAGAATAGCTTGATGTTAAGACAAATTTCCTTCACGACGTCTTGGAAGAAGAGATATATATGCAGTAGCTGCTTGGGTATGAAGTCAAGGGTAAGGAGAAACTTGTGTGCAGATTGAAAAAGAGCTTGTATGGGCTCAAGCAAGCTCCAAGGAAATGGTATATGAGGTTTGATGGTTTCATGCACGAGTATGGTTATATGAGATGTGAATTGACCATTGTGTTTATTTCAAGAAGGTTGAAAATGGGAGTTATATTATTTTGTTACTGTATGTGGATATTATTCTTATTGTATGATCTAATATGTAGGACATTGGTGAGATTAAAGAAAATTTAGCTCACACATTTGTAATGAAGGATTTGGGAGCTGTAAATAAAATTCTTGGCATGCAAATTCACAGAGATAGGAATAAAAAGAAATTATATTTGTCTCAGGAACATTATATCAATAAGGTGTTGGAAAGGTTTAATATGTAGAATTCAATTTTTTTTAGTAAACCTATGGCTGGACACTTCAAATTGAGCAAAGATCAATGTCCTACATCACACAAGGAGTTCAAGTACATGACACAAGTTCCATATGCTTCAATAGTTGAGATTCTTATGTATGTTATGGTTTGTACCAGACTAGACATTACATAGGCAATGGGAGTTATGAGAAAATTTATGGCCAATCCAGTTAAAGAGCATTGGAAAGCAGTCCAATGGATTCTGAGGTATTTGAGAGGGACATCCAACATGCAGTTATGCTATGGAGGGTCAGATACTTCTGTATGTGACTATGCTGATTCAGATATGGTTGGAGATTTGGGTGGCAGGAGAAACACCACTAGATATGTATTCATAGTAGGTGGGATGACAATTAGCTAGATTTTAAGACTGTAGATGGTTGCGGCCTTGTCTACTACAAAGGTGGAATATGTTGCAGCTAAATAGGCTAGCAAATAGATGATATGGATGAGCGGGTTCATAGAATAGTTGGGAAAGGAGCACGAGAATTGTAGATTGTACAGTGATAGTCAAAGTGTGATTCATATGGAAAAGAACTCAACATTTCATTCAAGAATGAAACACATTCAGTTGATATATCACTTCATACGGTAGGTGTTGGAGGATGGGAAACTGAAACTGGAGAAAATTCATATAAATGAGAACCCTGTGGATATGCTAACGAAGCCATTGGAAAAGGAGAAGTTGGAGCTACACTCCAATTTTGTTGGTCTTCGAGTTTTAGACTTGAAGAGGTATGGATAAACGTGCCAAGGAAAAGGATCCAAGGATGGAGTTGTATGGTACAATGCAACCATTTATCTCCAAGTGGGAGATTGTTGAGTTGTGGAGCATAATTGCTTCACATTAGCATGCTTTACAAACTTGTTGGAATACACAATAACCGGTGTCGGTTGGACGACTGAAATCAGTCATGTGGGGACCGGTATTAGTCAAGGAAAGGAGGTACTGACATTGGCTACCTATGCGTGATTGTTTTATTTAACTCATGGGAATTAGATCTAACCTTTGATGTAAAGTTGATCTAATGGTTCTAAAAGCATAGATAAGTTTCCCTAAGTTTGTATATGGTTATATAAGCTTGGAAATTAGGGTTAGAAAATATATTGGAAGAATCGTAAGAAGGAATTATTGGAGATAGCTTAGATAATCTTGCGAAAGGAAAAGTATTGTGTATTGTGTGAGGTGTGGAAGATTGCTGATCTTCAATTGTATATCCTCTTGAATAATATATTGGTCATTTCTTGGTGAACGTATCCCACACTAGGTGAACCACGTTATATATGGTGTTATATTTGTCTTGTCTATTTTATCTTTTGGTTAAATTCCGTGTTTATTGCTTATAAGATTTAATTGATTATAGATCTGTACAACACTAGTATTTGGTTTAACCCCAACATAAGACATAGATGAGATAATGAATGCCAAAGGAGTTTAGATGAGATTGTCTTAGATTTGGATTGGATATATGGTTGGGGACCACAAGGGTGATGGGGAATACAAACAATATCAAAAAACGAAGGGGGACCTTCACTTTCAGAATAGGCACTAAGGGATGATGTGGATGGGGGAGTATTAGGAAACCCCATGGGTGGGACACAAATTGGATTGACATGAGGAAAACACATTTCTCAATAAGGTCATAAACAATGGTATGAAACACATTATAATTCTCAACGTTGTGACCCAGGGTGTGATGATAAATGAAAATGTGATTAGAGTTGAACTATGACGATTTTTTACTCTGAGGATCAAAGTCATTGATGGTAGGAAGTGCGATGATAAATATTTCGATTAAATGTCTAAGGATCTCTGTGTAAGATCCAATAGAGGTGGTGTAGGGAAGATTACTCTTGTGAGGCTTGATAGGGTGTTTAGGCTTAGGTGCGGATGTAGATTGGATTGGTAAATTAGGCATATTAAAAGATGAATAAAATTTGGGAGGAGAGATAGATCATTTGGATTGGTATTTATTATTACGAGATATCTTAGGTGAAGGGGATAACCTTAAAATAGATGAGAGTATCCATGGGATGGATTTTTTAATATTGTATTGCTGAGGAGCGGTAAGTTCTAATTTATTACGAGGGTGCATGTTAGAATTTTGGGGATGCTTACCAAGAGTCTTATATTTTTATTGAGAAGATTTACCCTCAGCAGGGATGAATGTAATTTTAATTGGTGGATCTAAAGATGTAGGCATAGGTTTGGGATTGGTTAATGTAGAAACATTTAATTTTGTAGAGGGATAATGAATCCCCCTTGTGTTTGTCTTAGATGGAGGTGTTTTCTTTATAAATGTTGCAAGGGGTATCATTGATATATTTTTAAATCAAGAAGATGTAATTGGTGTAGTAGTGGTTATAGATGTAGATATAGGAATGGATGTTGGAAGAGGAGTGGGTGTAAAAAATTGGGATGGAATGAATGATGTATTCATATGTAAAGGTGTAGGTACATGTGTCATGATATGTGTTGGGATAGTTGTAAGTGGGATTGTAGAAGTATATGTGGTAGAAATGAGTGTAGTTGGAATTGATGTAGAAATGAGTGATGTAGGTGTAGTAATAGTTTTGTTTGATGTAGATGTGGGAGATTGGAATGTAGTGATAGTAGATATGGTTGAGATGGTTATAGACATAGGTGGTGAGGATTAATCTTATGTGATAGATTCAGGCATGATCAAAGTGGATGAAGTAGGGGGTATAGTCAAAGTTGATGGAGATGTGGTAAGGGTAAGAGTAGGCATAGGTATAGGACAACTAATAGAAGTTGATATAGATGTGGTAGTCATGGATATGATGGTGTTGAATGAGGGGTGGGAGTAATGTCTAAGCTAGGAGTAAGTGGAGTCGTTGATGAGATATAGATCTTGATTAATGGTGTTAATGGTGCATGAAAATTTCGGTAGTTGAGATGTATAAAGGGTGGCTTGATTTGTTGGTGGTTGATTAATAAAAGGTTGCTTAATTCTATTGAGGGGTTGACTAGGTGAAGTCGGTAGAGCTATCTATTTGTATATCTCCCTTAATTTATAAGTTTTTAGATGCAATATTTCAAGGAAAGAAACTTCTCAATGTCATGACCTTTGACTTGATGATATTTACAAAAAGTGGCCTTTGTGATACCAAGTGGGCTTGGGTCAAGATTCATCCATGGGTCATATGGGAGGAAGTTGGATGGAGTTTACTGCCATTAACTTATCAAATACTAAACTATAGGATTCCCCCAAGGGGGTATAGTTAGGAAGTGGTCTAAAATATCTTTGCGAAGACTCTGTGTGAGAGGGAGATGTGGATGGAGATTGAACCATGATGGTATTGGCGGTTTTAGACTTGTATCTATGTGTAGTGGGTTTGATGAACTCAGTCTTGGGTTTGTTTGATTGAAGCTTGAGTTGGCCTTGAGCTCAAGGGCACGCATTTTGATATTTTTTGAGCCATGGTGAAGGCTTCTTCGAATGTTTGGAAAGATTAGATTTGCAATGTAGAAGAAATATGCTTTTCACACAAGAACATGAAGATATTTCGATGAGTTCATCTTGTAGAAGAGTAAATGATAATTGACTTATAATGCCACGCCATCGAGCAAAGAAATATATGATAGACTCATCATCAAACTTTTTAATGGTGTATAAGTCATTGATAGTGATTTTGCGCGCAATATTAATCAAAAAAATTTCTCTAGGAACAATATGCACAAGATGGGTAAAAGGAGAACAATGAATGTTGAGGAATCTCATTGTACCAATCCAATGTTGGACCAACCAAAGACATAGGGAAGGTGTGAAGCATTAGTTCCTGATCATGTGCGATAAGGTAACACACATGTTTAAATATGTAAAGATGTTGTTGGGGATATTCCTTGCTGTTGAACTTGGTAAACTTGGGAAGCTCCTAGTGAGGAGGGTAAGGTTTGATTGGAACCAACAGATGAATGGGTTCATTACAACTTTATTCGTAAGATAATATAACTTTGGGTCCCAAGGTAGAGGCCTCTAGACTGGCCAACCTATTCATTAGGGCATGTATGGGATCATTTTTTGTGATGATTGGTTGGGATTGTGATTGTGTGGAATGGAAAATAGCTTGATAAGGTGGTTGATAATTTTTTTGGATGTGTGGAGTGTTTGGGGAATTGTTTGATAAGGATTAATATATGTCATGGGTTGAGATTGGATAAGTTGTTGTAATGGTTGATGTTGAGAAATAAGGAAATGATGTGATTTTTGAGATTGGGATAAGTTGTTAGGCGGGGATATGCGGTTAAAATGATGAGATGGGGGATATAAGTGTTAAGAGGTTGAGATGGTTGGATCATATGATGGGTATGGAATGTAAGTGTTAAGAGGTTGAGATGGTTGGATAGGGCATACTAGTAGCAAGATGGAATAGAGATAGAGTTGACATAAAGTGACATGGGTGAAATAGGATCCACCAATTGAGTAGATTGATAGGATTGAAATATTGAGGGAGATTTACGAAATAATAAGTCATATATGGGGCTAGAAGGAGGTCCAATAGTTTCTAAAGGATCTCGGAGATAAGGGTGTAGTTAGTCTAGAAGGGTTAGATTGATGAGAGATACGAGGATTGGTTCCAAGATAGGTGATGGGGACAATTTTGGATGGCATGGTCCTCATGAAGTGAGACCATGGAGAAAAGGGGTTGGGTAACCGAAGGTGTGGTATCAAGTTTGAAATCTTGTTGTGGGAAGATCATTAGAGGAAGGGATGTCATTAGATGAAGTGGATTGTTGTGTTGTTTTGACTTGAGGAAGGGTAACAATAGGCATGAAATAGGTGAACATTTGTTTATGTAATTTGTTAACAAATAAATCAAGAAATAAGTTTCTTATCATCGTGATTAATTAGAAGATGTGAGAAATAAAAAAGGGGAGGTGAATAATGAAGGTACCTAAGGAATGATAGTCTAAGGCTGGTTTCAGGTAGTTATGGCTAGGGAGATTTCAGGCAAGCTTCCTGTTGGGTGATGAAATCCCAATCAGTCATCTAGGTAAGGAGATGTTCTAGATGTGTTGCTTAATGTGTGAGTTTTAGGTTGTGTGTGAAAGGATGTGAGATGCAAGAAGTCAACCCCTACTTAAACTATGTGAGCAAGAAAGATGTAGAAAAGAAAATTTCATTTTTAAAACCAAATCGAAGTGTGATCTTTCGATGAGGACACACATATAGAAAGGGAAATATGATGCAAAAAGATAAAATAGGGGAAAATGAGGAATACCTGGATATAGATTTTCCTTTTTATCTGAAACTTAAAGGGAAGAGCGATCCAAGTAGCCAAACCCAACATGAGCAAGAAAAAATCGAAGCCTTGTGTTGCAGTGTTAGTAGAAGATAAAAGAAACAAAAAAAATAGAAAGAAATGACAAAAGGATCACCTAAAGGGTGGTCCCACCGGGCTTGCCATGAATTTTGTACTATTTTTCTCATTCGATTCAATTTAATGATCCTAGATACTAAAGAAATACTAGAAAACTCAAAAAATGGAGGGTTTAAGGTACCTCAAATGCCATGTGATGGATATGAGACAAAATAGATGATGGATCCCATTGCTGCTACAAGATTTTGAACCTGCAAGTCAAAGAACACTAAAAGGATAATTGATTAAATGGTAGATGTGGGGGTTTGCCCAACAAAGTGGATCTAAGAAGTGTTAGCTTTACTTGGTCATGGATGTCAACCTCTATGTTTAGATTCAAAAGAGTGAAGCAAAAGATGGATAACTTAATAAAATGCAGAAACTGAAGAATCCAAGGCACATAGAAACTAAACTGGGATTGTAAGTAATGATTTGGAATCTGAAGTATAAATGTGAATCTGGTACATTTGACTGGTTCGATGGTCGACCCAGACCTAGAGGTAGGTCGATGACAACCCAAGGCATGAAGGATCTGGAACAATAACATCCGTAATATGCAGGTCTAGATAGAGATCTAAGTGCAATCTTGTAACTGTAGAATCCCGTGGATGCTGTAGAGTTAACCTAAAAAAAGAATTTGAGGGAGAAGGAAAACAAAAAATGATAGAAAATAGTGATTTGGAGGGGGAATTAAGGATAACAAGGATCAAGTCAACAATGACTGGGCCTGTAGAAAGGATAGATTTGAGATTTTCAAAGGCAGCCAAGATGATGGCTCTGGTAGACTGGAAGTAACAGAAGAAAGGCACAAGTTGGAGAAGAAATATGGAGAGGAATCTAAAATAGTCATATAGATCTGATGATAGAGAACTGATTCGAGGGTGAATTGTGGTGGGTCGACGATGACTTGGCTGTAGCATAGTGAAGGAAAGGTCGAAGAGTTGATGGACTGAAAAGGAAACCTGCAATCATAGAAAGTTGGAAGAAAAACCTGATAACCATGGAGTCATGACTGTTGTTGGATAAACTTGTAAGGTGTTAGATTGAACAAGATAACAATATAAATGATATAGATAGGATAAATAATTGATTGAAAAACCTCCCTTAGTTCATAGAATATGATCCACATTAGCTGACGCAAGGGCCGCAAGAGGGTAAGCTGAAGATGCAAGAGGTATGTGCTTATTGCGAAGAATTCCATAAAACTACAAGAATCTTACATGTCAGTAAGGAAGTTCGCGTTTATGTGCATGAAATTGATCTGTGATTTTTATCCCACTATGTGAAAGAGTTTGAACTTCAGTTTTATAGGGTCAATGATGGTGACTAGGCTGGGTCGCACTATCGACTACGGGGGAACCTCCCCATATATGGGGTTGATTTTGTGACTTTAGTTGGGATTCTGGGCATTTTTCGATGAATTAGAAAAACTGCTTTAAAGCATGTTAGTCGCCCAATAGGGGATGTGATTTACGTAGTTATGGATGTGTAGGAAATAAAGCTAGATAGGATAAAAGATAGAAAATTAGAAGAGGGATCTGGATTTAGAATGAAAACATCTTAAATAGAAAGTTGATTAGGGTATGTGGATGTATATTGATTAATTAATTAATTTAAAAAATCAATTAATTAATGTTTATTAAATAAGAATTAATGGGAATTTTAATAAAATAAAGGGGGTCTGGATTTAATTAAAGGGGGAATTAGGTAGGACCATAGAAAAATATGCGCACATGGGTAAACAAGGGTAGAGATACCAAATTTAGGTGTCGACACTACCTTCCATAACCCCATAGACCACACCAATACAAAAATGTCTAGACCCAATTTTTTAAATTAGGACACATAATACAAAAGTGAATGAATTGTCCCCATACTCTCCCCATGTGCTATACAACTGAATAGAAATTGAGTAGAGATGAAATGTGCTGAAATGTAGTTAGATAAAGGAGATCCATACACCCAATATACTTGAATTTGAATTTGAAAATGAATGATGTGGAGAAGGAATGAAAACTTTTATGCCCCTGAAACTGATATGAAATGAGTGATATGAGTTTGAAACTGTGCTAAAAACCCATTCTTGTAGATGAGACTCTAAAAATGCTAAGAAAATTATGGCAACTTCCCCCATGAAAAAAATGTAGAAATGGGTTAGGAACATCTATACGGTCCTGACTATACTGTACACTTTTGACCCTAATCTTGATTTTCTAAGTTTCTGTGTTTGATGTTATTTCTAAGTAATTTTTCTTATTCTTGCTTGTGTCTGAGCTTGGAATTCTATTTATGCTTGCTATAGGTAAAAAATATGCCTAGATGAATGCCCTCTCTTTTGAGGTGTGTGTGATTAAGAATTGAGTGCAAAACTCAAAAGAATAGATGTGTAATGATGTATGATAAATCTGATAATCTGTGTGCACCAAGAAGGGATGATATGGTGGCCACGAAGAAGAAATTGTACCTAGAAAGAGGATGCACGTGGTGGAGGCCATGGTGTGCAAGAAGAGTAATAACAAAAAACAATAATAGTAGGAATACTGTCAACAAGAGAACTATTAACAATCAACAATAATAGTGCATATATAAGTAAAATCAAGTGTAAAGATAGTAATGCAAACACTGTCACACAAAAGGATTAACACCTTAAACTATGGTACACCCATGGTTTTATAAGACAATTAAGGACATTGGGCATGTAATCAAGAGATACAACATCCCATAAGAAAGGCATGAGCCACAAAAAAGGGATGATATGGTGGCCACCAAGAAGAACTTGTACCTGGAAATAGGATGCACATGGTGGAGACCATGGTGTTCAAGAAGAGTAACAATAAAAAACAATAATAGTAGGAATAATATCAACAAGAGAACTAGTAACAATCAATAATAATAGTGCATATATAAGTAAAATCAAATGCAAAGATAGTAATGCAAAAATTGTCACACAAAAGGATTAACACCTATAACTATGGTACACCCATGGTGTTATAAGAAAATTAAGGCCCTTGGTCCTACAATCAAGACATACAACATCCCACAAGAAAGACATGATGCCACAAACATGGAACACCCACAGTGCTAAAAGAAAAATAGGCCTTTTGGCCACAGTTAGAGTAGCAAACAAGTAACTACACACACAACTAAAAAAGATGTATAATAAAGTAAAGTGCCATAATGTGATGAAATGACATAACAAGTGATATAGAAGAGCATATAAAATCAAAAATTATCCAAACCACATAAGACATATGTGTTAGTCTAATTATCTCAAAAGATATCAAATACACTATGTATTCAATCAAGCATAAGGAGGAAGTGAAACAAAACTATAATGAAATAATATGATTTGGGTTATGTGGAGGGATACCCCTAAAAGAAGTATGTAAGGAACCATGATATCTGCCTTAATCATGTATTGATCTGTATGTACTGCATCATGATAAATATACCCTGCCAACACATTTGTGTAAAGGAAAAAATGTTGTCTATCAAACCAGAAGGATAAACAACATGTATAATGTAAAGTGATAATAATGCATGCTAGATCCTCGTGAGGAGGTGAATCAAATGCCAAATTGATGGAGGCCCCAACATTAGATGTATAGATTGTGACTCAATTTCCAATGGAATGGTGGTAGTAAGAAGTTCCAATGATGGCTTAAAAGAAGAGCAATATATAGAAATGTAACGACCAATATGTGGTGTATGAGATTTGTATGTTAAAATACAAGAATGAGAAATCCTCTAAGAATCAGGATGAGATGTAAAATGAAATTATGTACTAAAGGATTGCTTGGGTATTCTATGAAATTTTATGATGTGATGTATGTGTTAAATAGGATTTGGATGATGTATGTTGTGTAGTGATATTTGATGATTAAGGAAAGATATGTGATGTGGTATAGAATATAGAAATGATTGGTATATAAGTGAATTGAATGTATTTGGCTAAGTGTTTGATTGCTCCATATTAGTGATATTCACATAACTATGGGAGGGCTCATCATGTAGATTAGACATAACGATTATATAAGTCCCTGTCAGCATATATGATAAGGAAACCAATTCTCAAAAAATAAGGAATGATGATATGGAAATATGCCCAAAATAATCTTAGGTGAAAGGGTAGTGAACATGAGAAGTGTGGATTAGGGATGTAATGAGTAAAACATTGGATGTGAAAAGAATTTGTTAGATTGATGTTGAGTAGTCATTTGAGGTATTAAAAATGCACTAGGGACTTTAAATCTAAAGATTTAGGTTGATGGGGTGAAAAATGTATCTATTTGAAGGGTTTGTTGAAGTTGTGTACACAACTTTAGGACAATACTTTGGTCATTGTTTATTTATTTGTAGGTGATCTTATATTTCCTCTATGTCGAAAGGTATTTGGTGTGAGAAACACCGTCAGATGCAACACTAAAAGAATGATAATTGAATGTAACATTTTCTAAAGGATTATGACATGAAGGAGGTGAAGTATATCTATTTTAATGGTGTGTTTCATAAAATATAGTGCCTTTATCCTCTAATAACTGTTATCTATTTTTTACCCCCGGTAAAAATAGACAACTTGGGAGGATAGGTTTGAGCATTGGATAGGGCTCCATGAAGAAATATGGAATGATACATAAGTATTCAAGTGCTAGGAACATAAAGGATATGATTTTGGAAGATTCAAGGAAGTTTTAGAGGTTTTGGAGTTGATTCATCAGAAGCAGGCTTTCGGGCTTAAAGGAGCATGCACCGTGAAAGAGGACCTAAGATTTAATGAAAGATTATAGGAGCTGCATGAGGAATTAAAATTCAAAAAAAGTTCATATGGAAGTAAATTTCCATGCCCTACATGGTGGAAAAGAGGAGACATATTGAAACATCATACACTTCTCAAGGCAGCTCATTCTTCTGGTGCACAACTAAAAATATTGAGAAATAAGGGGTCATTTAGAGGTGTTAAATTAAAAATTTAGAATTGAGACCATCACCATTGGATTCATTTGATTTTTTTCAAGTGAAATCATATAAAATTTCCCCCCAAAACTAATGCGGGAGCTCGAGCTATCGCCTTCGGAAGTTGGCCCCTAGAGGTTGGATGACTGGATTGGATAGCCTGGGGGTTGTACGGATGGATTGGATGGCCTGGGGGTTGGACGGCCTGGGGGTTAGACATCCATCCAACCTAATTTGGACGATGTATGAAGTCCCAAGTTGGACGGGTCAACAGGTTGGATGACTTGACAGTTGTACGACGACCCAAGTTGGGCGAGTCTGTAGGTTGGACATGTCAGTAGGTTGGACGACCCAACAATTGTATAAAAAGGAGTTTAGATGGGTCACGAGGTTGGATGAACTGGTGGTTATATGGATAGAGGATAGATGGTCATTCAACCCAGTGGTTTGGACGACACACAAGTAAATGACCCACGGTCTTAAGATGCACGACCTACAGGTTAGACGACTGTCCAACCCCAAAGGTTGGACGACAATGCGGTTGGATGAGTCACGTGCTAGGAGAAGGTAGGTGGGTGAATGATAGCTCAAAAAATGATATTAATGCAGGATGGTGCCCATGTATTTTTTGATAGAAGGTAACCTCGGGAAGTGATTTTTATGGCTGCCCATACCTCTTTAATGAGGGTAGGTGAGACAATTGCCTATATAATGTAATCAAACCCCTAATTTTCGAGGAGACATTCTAGGAGATGGGGAAACTATTGCAAGTTTTTTCGTTAACTCCATTAAGCTGTGAGCCTTCTCTTAGGTTTGGAATTGTTCTAATGCCTATGTGCATCAAATGTAAATGGCTTGTGTATGTTATAGAGAAATAAAAATAATCTTTTTTGCTGTTTCTTCAACCCTTGCTCATTTTTATTGTGTTTCCCTTACCTCTCCATTTCATTGTTGCATTATGTATATGATTTCTCACTTGCAGGTGTAAGATGTTGTGTTTCATGGAGTGCAGATGGTGAATGGAGCTTGGCTCTGTGTCACTACTATTCTGACCTCTCCTAGCTCTATTTTTCCCTCTTATTTCTCCCTCAATAGAGTATCTCACCCCCTTTTCTTGGTGTTATCATCACCCATTAGTGTAGGATTTACCTTTTCATGCACTCTCTATCTCCCTATCTCCTTGGAGGTATTAGTGTAGGTTTATATTATGTATTTTTCTGCATGTAGGAGTGGTTTAGCATTAGGATTAGGAAGATGAAGTTGGTCTTCTCCGCAGGTCCACCTCAAGTTGCAAGTCCCAACACTTGAGAGGTGGACCCATGTTAGAAAAATTGCACCGATTTCCCCACATAAGCAGGAAAAATGGGGGGGGGGGTGCTATAATTTTGACATAACAATTTTTGCACATAATGGGTGCTGTGTGCTCTTGTTGGAATCTCAACCTTTAGAGACACATGCAAAGCACATCTGATGATTCCATTTGGTCAAAAAACCATTTTATCTAAGTTGTAGACTTCCCTCTCTTCCATCCATCTTTCTTTCCACATCTTTCCATTTTCTTACATTCCATGAAGTTATGAAATCATGACTTTATTCCCCTCTTGGAATTCACACATGTGGCAAAAAAATGCTATTCAAACATGCCTCAACACTTGCAACATTTATTCTTAGGTTACTATCAACCACCTCTAGATCCATACTATGATGAAAATCAATAGTGGGCATACTCCTACGAGAAATATGCAAATCAGTTTTGGTGTCCCTAGATTTCACCCTAAAATCTAAGAATTCCCCCATGCTAATTTTTTTCATACTTTTAAAATAACGGGTCGTTCTTGTTTTTATTGCCATAAGATGCTTGTATAGTGTCAAGATATTCCCAGTGAATCATAGGAGCCAATTTCGACAAATACCCAGATGCCAAAAATTATTTTATCCCTTCATCAAGTTTTGTCTGCGGGAAAATTTTATTTAATTATTTAGAGCCCTGTTTGAGGTAATTTGTGCTCCGGTTTAGCCCTGTTGAAGTTTTGCATGTCAATATTCATATATACCAGTAGGGTTTTTACCAGGAATAGATCTTGGGCTTTGTCTGTGATTTCTGGCAATGTTTTTTGTTTATTTTTTATTTTTCTCTGTGAAATTCCGCTAGGTCAATTCCTTCGCCAATACAGTTTGTTTCCTTTCCTGGAGTATCTAGAGATCATCTACGGCCGCTATGCCAGAAGGAATCAGCTTCAGAAAGTTAGTTTATCTTTAAAAAGATGAAGTCATGCACAAAAAAGCCTCTTCTGGACAAGTCACATTTTTGGGAATGGATGGATTTAAGCTGCAGTGGGATTTTTGGTCGTAGCAGGCAAGCGGAATTTTTGTACCTGCCTTGCAGAATAATTTTTCCCATAAAGGAAAAGTCACTTAAGTTACGATGGGAAAATTAGAGGCAATAGGTAGGCGGGAATTTCTTACCTACCTTGTAGCGTGAAAATTCCCATTATAAAATAAAGAAAAATCACTTAAAGCATTGATGGGAATTTCTTACCTGCCTTGCAGGGTAAAAAATTCCCATTATGGAAGTCAAACAACTTAAGTGGATGAAGGGATTTTTGGAGATGCCATGCAGAGTGAATAATCCCATCAAAGATGAATTTTAAATATAGAAATCAACCTTATTCAAAAAGTGCGACGCCTTTTGATATTAAAGAATGAATTTAATTGCATTTATTAATAGTCTTCCTTCCTAATTTTGGCACCCAGGGATGATGGAAAGTCAATGCATGATAAAAGGTTAAATAAGATTGAAGGTAGAAGGCTAAAAATAAATTAAATTAATTTATTTAATGCAGCCTTGAAGCATGCTAAAAAGTGTGTCCCATTTGGTGAATAAATAATGCTTTTTGAAGCATTTATTAATAGTTTTTATCCCTAATTTTGGTGTCATGGAGAAATAGAAGGTCCATGCATGATGTGAAGTGAAAGAAGAGGGCTAAAAATAAATTAAATTAATTTATTTAATGGGAGCATGAGCATGCAAATTTAGGCGCCCAAATTGAAGGAATAAGCATGTTATTTATTTAATTAATTGCTAGGAATAGGAGAGGCAATTATTAAATATAGAATGCTAAGAGTTATATAAGCATGGGCTGCCATAGTAAATAAGTAATTAATTCTTTTAGTAGAGGAGTGCAGCCTGGATAGTTTTGGCACCCAAAAGAAGGAGGATTTTTGCATAAAGAAGTGTTTTTCATTGTCGGAAAGCTTCAAAGTTTGGCGCCTAGGGTTGGAGGAGCTTGTTTTATGCCTGTGTAATTATCTTCATATTGGTACAAGTGCCCAGGTGAAGTTGAAAATATTTATGCTTGCTTTGCATGCAAGCAAAGCCTCAAATTTTAGGGCAGCGGGCTTTATATGCAGATTTTTATGATAAAAATCAAGTGTTCATGTTCTGATTGCCGTCTTTGTTTGAATTAATTGTAGTTATTCATTATAGGTGCTTATATAATTGAAAGGGAGCTTAAATCAATGTCAGATACATTGAATATATCCTCTGAATCTGAAGAAATTCCCAGATCTCCACCAGTTGTAAAGAATTCCGGCCAAATAAAAACAAAAAGAATTGCTTAGACAAAGATTGCTCCAACTATGGAAAAGCAGGATGAAGAAGAAGGCTCAGTGGAATCATGCATTACTTCTAGATTTGTTGATATTGGTAATATAGATCTAGGCCCAGAACCTCTTTTCGAGTTGATTGATAGATCCAGAGCTGGAAAGACATCTCTCATGCGGGTAGTCAAGAGCAGTGGAATCATTCGAGCTTCAGAATTCCCATTCACAACGTAGTTTCTAGAATTCATCATGGAGTGTGCAAGGTCATACCATCCACTATCTAGATCAATTTGGGATGCTACAGGGAAGACAATAATCTGGCTGGATGCATATGTTATCAATTATTGTCTGAAGATTCCAACATGATAGGTAGTGACTACTATCATCGTGCTGGATGCTGACAACAGATGGGAGAAGCATAAAGTCGACTGTGTGGGCATAATGAACATCAGGTATATGAAGAATCCCAGATCTCCATCAAAGTTCCCGAGGAATCTTCCATGATCCAATCTGGTGCAGGATAAATGGCGAAGCTAATGCTCATAACTTCTACTCATGGATGTATGCCTTCATTAGGACCATTGAGATCAACAAAGCATATTCTATAATTAATTGGTCATATATCATTAGTGACAACATCAGTGAGCAGCTCCGGAGTGTGAGGTGGACTTACAACTTCAAGATGACTTCATATTTGGTATATGCAGTAGCCTCGCAGGGTATCTTCTCTAAGCTGGATAGACGGGGCGTACTCTCGAAGGATCCTATTTTTGAGTGTTATCCGCATCTTAAGAAGCTTGCATTCAATAAATATTAGAAGGTGGTCAACGATGGATTCTTCTATAGATTCATTTGTAAGCTGAACAGTGATCTGAAGACCAATAGGGTAAGCAGGGAATCTTGGGAAGCTGTATCCCAGCATGGTTGTATATTCATCCAGTTCGCTGACTTCACATACATTAGGGCAACTAGATTTTCAGGGGAACCAGTCAAACTACCCAGATATCCAAGCGAAAAATTGATCATCATGGAATTATGTAGACAAATCGTGGAGATGCATGACCTAAAATCGAAATGTCACAAGTTTACAGGCTTCTTTCTGATCACGGTGGGCTATTACAGCTGCCAGAGCATTCACAGAGCCATAGGAATTGAAGCATAGATGTTCGCTGAGTATGAGAATGAGTTCTTCCCAGTATGGCTGAACTTCGATTCATATGGGGTAGCAAGAAAGATAATCTCCCAGGAATACGTGCATGTGCCTTCGTTAAAATATTTCTGGATGAAGTGCAAAAGCGAGTACGAAGTTAGGAAGAAAGACTTCAGCAGGTTATCAACACGACAAGTGTTTGATTATGGATTATCATGAATACCTGTGGATCTTACAAATAATGGGCCTGTGTTATTTGACACATTCCATCAGATGGGAGGGGATAGAGCTACACTTTAGGAGAACATTAGTGGCTATCACACGATCAAGGAGAGATCTGCCACTATTCTAGTCAACACTTCAAACTGGTTGTTGACAAAGGGGTATTACCTTGATGAAGCTTTGATGAATCAGATCACAAGAAACCTCATCACAAGAGATTCCATCAAAAGGAAGCACGAGGGAGAAAGTAGCAGAAGACCTACAAATCTTAAAGTGGACAAGAAGTCTCATTCAAGGGAAAATGTCACTTCTACGGCTATGGTGCTAGTTCCAAATTCTCCAACGTCAAGTACTTCACCAAATTTTGCACCTCAGTAGGGTAATTCTATTCCTCTATTGAATCTGGCAACATTTGTGTTTTCTCCTTAGCCACTCCAATCTGCACCTCTTCCTACAGAAATGCTAAAGTTGCAGATGGCAAAATTTGAAAGAGCTTTGTCTTTGGAAAATATAGAGGACGGTAGCCACGACACTGTAGCAATTTCAGATGGAGAGGAACTAGAGCATGAGATGGTGGTACATTCGACAACTTCTCATTCTCTGAGAAGTAATTTCTCAGATTGGTTGGCTTCATAGTCGGTCCTAGAGGCTAGAGAGAAGATCAGCTTGGAGGAACATGACTTGCAGCTGCTCCTGAGTTTGGGTGGAAAATACAGAAGGCCTAAAGTTTCTAAGGTGACTTCGAGATTGATTATTGAGGAGTCAGGGAAGAAGTTTGCTGAGGTATCAATTCCAACAGAAGGAAAGAAGAAGGGTGAGATCATGACAGTGGATATAACATTGACCAAAGTACTGATATGTCAAACCACTACTGAAGGATTGAAGCAAGACACATAGACATTGATAAATGCTTTATTCCTTAGGCTTGAAAAATAAAAGGTGGAAAAATTTGAACTTCAAAAGCTGGTGTCTCAGTTGTGAAAGATTATTTCCAAAGTTTCCAAATCTTCCACTTAGCCAATTTCACCACATAACCAGGTGAGTGATCATCTGATGCAGGAAGTGGAAGATGTAGGTAACCAAGTTAAAGCTATCGACGAATGGAATAATCTAATCATTCACCAAGCTTTTGTACAACTCAGGGAGGTGCCGACCCATATAAAGGTTATAAAGGATGCATCACTTTAGTTGAAACAACTAGTGACGAGCATGATGGACATGAATGTTAGCATAATTTAGCATAGGCATATTTATTGCATTTTATTGCATTGTCTTTTATTTAATAATGTGCAACATGTGCACTCTAGTCTAGTTACTTGCATTCAATATTGTTATGCTAGATAACATTCAATATTGGTATTAGTAGTAATTACATGTGCATGTGAGATGGGTCTTATCATCTCGTAGTTGGTGTCTACTAGGGTGTCATGTCTATCCATATGAGGCTGTCTAATATCTATAAATATTACAGCTCTTGCATTGTAATGTAATCTGATTTAATGATCAATAATATTTATGAGGCTTCCGTCCCTCTTTGGTCATTGCAATCTTATTCTATTCTATCATTTGGTATCTAAGCTATACCATTATTATCATTTGGTATTAGAGCTATACTATTATTATTATTTGGTATCAGAGCAGGTTCTATCCAAGCAAGGTTAAAGAGGAGCACTATTGGAGAGGATCCATTGGAGAAGAAGATCTGCATCAAAGGAGATCCATTGAAGCATCCCGTAGCCTCCATTCCTTCCAAGCATCCCTCAACTAAAATTTGACCTATCCAATTTTTTGGAAGGTAATTTTTTTTATTAGTCATTGGCATAGCCAATTGATCTAACATATTGGCGGAATATTTCAGATTTGGAGATCTTTAAAAAAAAAGGAGAAAGATCTTGGAAAAAATTGCAGATCTAAAAAAAAAAGATTTGTGAAAAAAAAAGAGATCTTAAAAAAAAAAAAGGAGAGAGATCTTGAAAAAAATTACAGATCAAAAGAAAAAAAAAGATCAGATCTAAAAAAAAAAATCAGATCTGAAAGTGGAGGTGTGAAGAATTCGGGAGCAAAGGTTGAAGTAGTCCCGTCAACAAAATTCCAGCAGATAGCTCTTAGAAAAAAGGATGTAACTTTTTCATACAATGTCAGATTGATGTACCATTTTTTTTCTGGAAAGATAAGAAGGAGGCGCACAACTTTACAGTTTACATAATCTTTAGATTCGGCCTCTACATGTGACAAAAAGTCTGTACAAGTTGGATCATTTTTTTTCTGAAAAAAAATCAGATCGAGCTAGTAAATTGGTAAGATCTCAAAAAATAAGATTCCGATTCTTCTGAAATTTTGTGGGTTTTAAGAAAAATATTGTATGATGCTGCTGTAAAATTTTTAGAAAAACTCAGATCACGGTTTGTGAGAAAAGGTGAAAACAATATTCAGATTGTTTGTTTGGATCTTGAGAACAAACAGGTCAGCGGTTCAATTCCCACTCTCTCCATATTTTTTCTTAAATTATTTTTTTGGAAAATTCGGAGAAATTAATAAATTTTGGGAGATTTCTAAATTTAGAAGCTCACCAAACACATTTAGAGCCACCGCTAAATTTAGTGGAAAAACACCTATTGGGGGTAAAAAAATATTTTTGGCCTAAATTGTGTATTTTGTGATTCTAAACCCTTTTTTGTAAAGAGGGGGGACACAAAAAATTCATTTCGATGTACTTTTAGAGCATTTTGTACTAATCTTGGTGCATAAAGTGAAAAAAAAGGGTACAATTTTTTTTATTTTATGTTTGGTTATATCACACGAGATCTTTGATCTCATAGTAGCATTCGGTATATACGGTGCCTCTGGGAAGTGTTTACGGGTGATGCCGTCGTGACTATTACTGCACTTAATGCCTAACACAGCTACCTAAATGTCTTCTGGGCAACGACCCCTATAAAATCGACAGGGAGTAATAAGGACACAATACACACACATTTGAGCCCTCCCATCTGTTTGTGCTTGCACAAACCCCTCTCCGTATTCTTTCACGTGCATTAAACACCTCTTTCCGTACTGACGGGTATATTGAAAGGGTGATCTTCTTCCACATACCGACGGGTATATCGGAAGGGAGCATATATATAAGGGTTTGGTATATCGGCCTGATGGTATATTGAGAGGGAGACCATAAACCTGGGGTGATAAGAGCCTTACCCTTTGTCAGAAATTTAGAGTTTCAGAAATTCAGATTACAGAAATGGGTGCACAAGCACCAAAGTTCTTCTTGCTAGATTCACAACTGCTTAGAGGAGACAACTATGCTGCATGGAAACCAAAGATCAAGACGTTACTTGAGTTTGAAGACCTATGGACAGTTGTAGATGGAAAAACAACAAGATCACTTGATGATGGAAGACAACAAGTTCAATTTGACAGGGCCAATCAAAAGGCCAAGTTGATCATCTTGTTTAGCGTAACAGATGATGTGCAACCCCACATTAGAGATGCCACATCGGCCAAGGATGCATGGGATAAGTTGAGCACAGTCTATGAGGTAAAGAACAAGAATGCCATCCTTAACCTACTATCACAATTGCATACTCTCAAGTTCAAGCACAATGAGAAGGTTGAAGTTTTTTTGAGATGAGTTGCTACTTTGAGGGCATCTCTATTGGCATTAGGAAAAGAGATAAGTGATGAATACCTCATACCAATTGTGTTGCGAACACTTCCTCCTTCCTACAGAATCTTTGTGACAACTATCAATATGAGTGAACACACAGTCACCTTTGAGAAGTTGGTCAATCTACTCCAACAAGAAGAGGTAATGAACAACAAAGATCAGGGAGATGAGCAAGCACTATCTTCCAATCATAAAGGAAAGGAAAAATTTCAGTCCAATCACAAGAAGTCCCAAAAAAAACCAAAGTCAACTAGACAACACCAAGAAGTGTCCCATTTGCAATAGAGGGGGACATGACATCAAAGATTATTGGTACAATTCCTACAAAAAGGGTTCATCAAGCAATTCAAAACCCAATAACCATCAGGGTAACAATAATCCTACAAATAAAGGGAAGTCATCAAGCAATTCAACAACCCAATCAAGGTTTGTGTTGCTGTTTCTAGGCTTCGGTGTTCTTTGCTGTAACTTTTGTGCTTTGATAACCATCAGGGTAACAATAATTCAAATAAAGGGAAGTCCAACAACAACAACAATCAAGGGCAGAAAAATGGTAATTGGCAAAGAAAACCCAAACAACAAGGGTACATTGCCGAACATGAGGATGATTCAGATGAAGGACACATGTATTCTGCTCCATTTGATGAAGAAACCAAGTCCACACACGATATCTGGTATGTTGACTCGGGTGCAACTCGACACATGACTAGACGTAAGGATTGGTTCTACACACTGCGTGACTCACCTAACAAGAACCATGTGTCATTAGGTGATGACTCATCATATAGTGTCAAGGGGATTGGAAACATTTCACTACCTCTTGGAAAGCATGACTGCAAAATCACAAATGTATTGTATGTACCTGGGTTGACCAAGAATTTGCTATCAGTTAGTCAACTCCTTGATCACAATTTGAAGTTGGATTTTGACAGTAATAATGGAGAAAAAGTGTGCTTGATAAGAGATAAGTCAAGAGGTTCCAAGATTGTAACAAGAGCCTCCAATGTGGGATGCATGTTCCAACTTGATTTTGTCCACAAGGATGATCAAGCTCTAGTGGCCAAAGACACACAATCTGCAGAACTATGGCATCGTAGATATGGTCACATCAGTTTTGGCTATCTCCAAACACTTCAAAAGGGAAACATGGTGAAAGGATTTCCTACACTCAAGCACAACACTGACAAGTGTCAAAATTTCCTAGCTGACACAGAGTACCCTTGCAGAAGAACACATATAGAGCTAAGGGAAAGCTCGATTTGGTGCACACCGATATTTGCGGGCCCATGCAACCAAGTCATTCTAGATGTCAATACTTCATGCTTTGTGTTGATGACTACTCAAGAAAGATGTGGATATATTATCTAAGAAACAAGAGTCAAGCCTTTGAGACATTTCAGAAGTTCAAAGCACTTGTTGAGAATGAAGTTGGTCGCAAGATCAAAACTCTCCGCTCAGATCGAGGGGGGGAATTCACAAGTAGTGAGTTCAAGACTTACCTGGAAGCTCATGGGATTCATCGACAAATGCCTCCTACTCACACACCACATCAGAATGGTATAGTTGAGAGAAGGAATCGTACTATCATGGAAATGGTGCGATGTATGATTGACGACTCAGGTTTAACAAAGACATTTTGGTAGAAGCTGTAAGAACTGCAGTCTATTTGTTGAACAGAGTGCCCATAGTAGCTCTTGAAGGAGTGACACCTCAAGAAGCATGGTCAAATAAAAAACCATCAATTTCACACCTAAGAGTATTTGGGTGTAAAGCTAGCATGCACATACCCAAGAAGAACAGGAACAAGTTGGATATGAAAGCTGAGAAACTGATATTCATTAGATACAGTGAATAAGCACTTGGGTACAGATTATGGGATCTAAAAGAAAAGAAATTATACACAAGTAGGGATGTTGAGTTCTTTGAGAAGAAACAAGCAGATGCTCCACTTAACGACTCAACAAACATGCAGAATACACCTCTTGTGAAGACATAATTTGATGTTCCCACTGAAGATGACAGTGATGAATTGGATGATGGCGAAATCTTGGATCCACCACAATCCAATGGAAAAGCTAATAAGTTACCTAAATGGTATACTCAATTAATAAGAGATGCAAATTTGGATGAAGCACCTAGCACATCGTCCAATCTTGGACCTAGAACTCGCAGTCAAGCTTGTGAAGAGGTCAATTATGCCCTAATGAGCAGAGTTGTTGAAACAGTTGAGCCATCTACAGTTCAGGAAGCCCTATAATCAAAAGCTTGGAAAGATGCCATGGATTCAGAGTATCAGTCAGTGATGAAGAACAACACATGGCAACTTTTCAACCTTCCACCAGGGAAGAAACCCATTGGATGCAGATGGATATTCAAGACTAAGTACAAATCAGATGGGACTATTGACAAGTATAAAGCAAGGCTTGTAGTAAAGGGGTATGCACAACAAGAAGGCATTGATTATGAGGAGACATTTGCTCCCATAGCCAAGATCAATAAAATCAGGATGATCTTTGCTCTAGCTGGACAATTTGGTTGGAAAGTCCACCAAATGGATGTGAAAAGTACCTTTCTTAATGGAGATTTGCAAGAAGTCTATATGACTCAGCCAGAGCGTTATGTAATACCAGGAAAAGAGATGATGGTATGTAGACTCATAAAATCTCTATATGGCCTAAAACAGGCACCCCGGGCATGGTACATCAAAATTGATGAGCATCTCATAAGTCATGGATTCGAAAGGAATCCTTATGACCCCAATCTCTACCTCAAAAAGCAAGGGGGGGAGATTGTCATTGTGGTTGTTTATGTCGACGATCTAGTCATTACAGGTAGTTCTGTGAAGATGATCGATGCAACAAAGAAGGATTTTAATCGATCATTCGACATGACAGATCTCGGGCTCATGCACTATTGTCTTAGGTTGGAAGTATGGCAAAAAGAGAATCATATCTTTGTGTCACAGTTGAAATACACCAAGACAACGCTCGAGAAATTTAGGATGATGGACTACACTCCTATTGCTATACCTATGGAAGCGAGACTTCAGTTATCTCGTTCCGATCCATCACCACCGGTGAATGCAACTCTCTATCGGTAGTTGATCGGGAGTCTCATTTACTTGACATATACTAGACTAGATATCAGCTTTGCAGTCAGCTATTTATCACGCTTCATGCAAGAACCGAAAATATGTCATTAGAAAGCAGCAAAGAGAATACTAAGATATCTAAAGGGTACAGTTGACCTTGGTCTAGAGTACAAGAAGAATGACAATTTCTTCTTGACAGGATATTCAGATTCAGATCATGCAGGAAACATGGATGATAGGAAGTCAACATCAGGCTTCATCTTCTTTATGGGATCTGGACCGATATCATGGGGAAGTAAGAAACAGAACTTTATTTCTCGCTCTTCTACAGAAGCAGAGTATCGAGCTACAGGTGAAGCTGTTTGTGAAGCAATATGGCTATGCCGAATACTGGAAGGAATTGGTCTACCACAACAGAAATCTACTCCAGTATATGTTGATAATGAAGGAGTTCTAAAGCTTGTTTGCAATCCAGTATTTCATGAGAGAACCAAGCTTATTGAAGTACAGGTTCATTTCATACGTGAGCATGTCTTGAAGCACAACATACAGCTCCATTTCTGTCCTACAGCTGAACAGAAGGCGGATGTTTTCACTAAGTCACTTGCACGTGACAAATTCACACTGTTCAGAGAGTTCCTCTCCACTTCATTAGAAACTATGCAAAATTAAGGGGGGAATGTTAGCATAATTTAGCATAGGCATATTTATTGCATTTTATTGCATTGTCTTTTATTAATAATGTGCAACATTTGCACTCTAGTCTAGTTACTTGCATTCAATATTGTTATGTTGGATAACATTCAATATTGGTATTAGTAGTAATTACATGTGCATGTGAGATGGGTCTTATCATCTCGTAGTTGGTGTCTGCTAGGGTGTCATGTCTATCCATATGAGGCTGTCTAATATCTATAAATATTATAGCTCTTGCATTGTAATGTAATCTGATTTAATGATCAATAATATTTGTGAGGCTTCCGTCCCTCTTTGGTCATTGCAATCTTATTCTATTCTATCATTTGGCATCTAAGCTATACCATTATTATCATTTGGTATCAGAGCTATACCATTATTATCATTATAAGTATATGAAAGTAACCTGAATACTTTGGTCAAGATAAATAAGTTTCTGAGGGAGGTTTTAACCACAGAATGAATTATGCCCAATGGATCGGTTGAAAAGCGGAAGCATCTTGAGTTTGTAGTTTCTTTCCGCTTGGAGATCTTCAGAATCATGCTAAAAAGAATGTGGGTGCTTGAGATTATGACATCATCCTTATCATAAAATGTTAGTACTTTCACCAATGAGGAAGTGGTCAGGAACATTTCTTCATAAAAAGGAGCATTCCTAATAAAGTGTCTGATTCCCTGGAAGGATCTCTTCTGATGGTGCAAGAGAGGATTGATGGAGCTATTAGGCCTTTCACGATGGATTCCATCAATAAGCTGGTAATGCTGGAATCATACATTAAGATGTTTGGGCCTAGCTTGAAGGATGTGGAAGTGTGCATCAAGGTTTTGAATGAAGGCTTGCTGCAATTCATGACAGAAAAAGAAGCTGTGGCTAAAACAGATGGGAAGTTGCTGAATTACATGTTCAACAAGTATATTCAGTATCAAAGCAAAAAGAAGATGTAGGGGTTACAGCTGATAGATATTTCTTCTTCTTCTCTTTCTTCTTCTATTTCTACGTTCTCAGATGTAATTGTAAAACGTAAAAGTTATTGGTTTGAAAACCATTACTTTAAGTTGTGTGGAATGATTCTATAAGTTAAATGATAGATGTGCATAATTTTGACTAGAACTCCCGATGCATGTCACTTAGAGAGGAATTAAAGGAAGATGATTGCCATATGTTATCTTTACTTCTTGTTTATGTTCTAGTTCAGTTAAGTTTCCCTTTTGTATTTTCCCTTCTACATTCTATAAGTAGAGGAAGAACCTGGGTTAATCATCAGAATTTGTAAGCAGCATTCTTGTGTTCCAGAATTTTTGCTAAAATCATTGATAGCTATTTAAAGTAGAGGAATAGAAAGGAGCATATTTCCAGAGAACTTTGTGTCAACGGTGCATTTTGTTTCTAACTTTCTGTCTTAGATCTATTCATAAACTTTGTGTTATTCTAGATGTAGATCTGAAAGTTCCTGTTGCTTATAATTCTGTATGTTAATATCTATCTGTTCTATCTATGTGCATGCAATCAATTCTGTAATCTATTCATTGGGCTGCACATATTCCCTCTTTCTTTCCTGTTTTCTGCTATTTTTCTTCTTCATCAAATATTTCCTTTATTTAACAGCTGCTTACTTGCTTCAAAACTATACAACTATGGTTCATGAGCTGCATGGTTAAAGTAATACCCACAAATAGATACTAGCATATTTAATTGGAAAATCATACACAGGAGCTTCACTAGTAAATGAAGGAGATTTATCTCATGACTGCCTAGGTTTTCAGCTATGTAGAAAATCTAGCTAACAAGTTTGGTTATATGCCAGACTGTGCAGTTGTTGAAGAGTATGAGTATATAGATTTCAGAGGATATCTTCCACCTGGGGATTTTGAGTTATAGTTGAAAGTTCAATAATTGGAGGCAAAGATGGTGCATTCAAGGGTTATATCTCAGATGCAAGCATGCAGGATTGGTTTTAGAACCCCTTTTCCATGGGTAGACCCTATTCCAACATATAATAGCCTACAATAGAAGCTTGAATTCATAGCTAAGACATTTCCAAGGCTCACAGAGTGGATTATGGAAATAGAAGCATTTGTAGATAATGCTAGTCAATCCTATCAATGGGATACCCTTGCATTTCCATCCCACAAACCTCTCTCCACTCCCTAATTGGCACCATCTCATCTAGAGCCTCAGTTTCCAAGCTTCTTGCATGTTGCTATTATTGTGGAATCCACTTCTCCATCTCCCACTCTCCCATCTCATCTTAAGTTTTCTACCCTTTTCCCTCCCAAATCCAAGTCCCCTCCACAAGAGAAGAATATAACAGCTTCCCCTCCACCACAAATAATGTAAACACCAATTGTGATCCAACCTACCCCTCCTCTTACATTCCCAAGTCCATGTTAGGAAGATACCTGAAAGACCAGTTAATAGGAACAACAATAGAAGGAGCCCAAAAAAGAAGAGATGACAACATTTTTGAGGAGTTGGGCTACAAAATTAGGAATAGAGAAGATCCCATTGCTGGTCAGACCTACAAAGGAGTTCAAGGTTAGGGAATAACATGCGATAAAAGTTGATTTGGTTGCAGAAACAACATAGCCAGAACAAGAACAAGAAGAAGATCGACAGTCAAAGTGATATGAGTGTAGTGTCCATAGTGGCATTATGCTCGCAGGAGTGGTTGGTCATCTACCAACTGTAAAATCAGTCACTGAGGAAGGAAAAGAACCAGCTCCAAGTCTAGTTGAAGAGGAGCACATAGGGAAGACTAAATCAAATTCAGAGACCCTGAATGAAGATGAAATCATTGAGATATTTTTGCTCTCATTTGTAGGGTATGATTTAGTTGATGAACCTACTATGATGGAGGAGGACATTCAAGAAGACCTTAATGCCCAGGAAAATCCTCAAAAGCATCAACTAGAGGAGTTTGACTTGTCAAACTTCATGTTGGAGGAAGAGGATAAATGTGCAGATAATTTTGGTCTTCAAGTGGAGGAGAAGGAATTCCCAAGTGAGCAGAAAGGTTTAACAAGTTTTAGCAGCCCATAAATGATTCCATCAGATGTTGCAAATAATCCTTCATGGGCACGCTTCATGGGTTAGACCTTTCCCCATAAGGTACTTGGCTTCACTGGAGCCAAAGGAGAAGCCACATCTAGTCATGCTCACTTCAGAGCATGAGGATGATTTTCAATGTACCTAAGGCCATCAACAACACCTCCAACCCAATAAAAATCAGCTGAAGGAGGTATTTGTCTTGTTTGTTGACACTTGAGCAAGCGTGGTAAATGATTTTCCACTCTTATTATAGGCCATGTCCATTGTAAAATTAATTACATGGCCACATTTTGAAAGAAGGGAAGCTATTTATCCCTGCTTGTTGTAAGCTTTGTTTAGGTTTTCCTTGTTTTGGTTAGAGTTGGGTAGGTAGGTTTATTTTTAGTAGAAGAAGTGCTTATGCACACTCTGCATACTTCCAATTGGGGCATGTATGATTTTCCTCTTTGTACATAGCTTGTGTGTTTTGGTATGTTGTTGCTCTCGCATAATATAATTTATTGGAGGTATGCTCATGAGGAAAATTCAAGTTCTAACAACAGTTCCAACCTCTTCCAATCAACTTGTGTTCTCAGAACTTCTACAGTGTTATTATTATCAAGAAATCATTAGTTGGTTGTGTTTCACAGTTGAAAAGAAATTATGTTTGGGATAATTAAGAGGGCTTCATCCTTCATCCCATAGACCAGACTTGCAGAAAATGAAAATTCCAAGTTCAAGACAATTTTCCACTCTCACAAACCTTAATTCAGATAATCTTGTGTATGAGATGGAAAGTTTGAGAAATTGACAGGTAGTTCCAAGTTCAAACAACAATGTTTCAATGGATCCAGCCCCAGGGACAAGATTTCAAGGTTCAAGATTAGTTTACAGGTGTATTAAGTTGACTTCATGTCTAATGGATGCTTCAGGAAACTGGTAACACATCTAGTAGGTAGATGTCCTCGAGAGGTTTCCAAATTGTTATCTATTTTTACCCCTTGGTAAAAATAGACAACTTAAGAGGATCGGTTTGAGAACTGGAAAAGGCTCTATAAAGAAATATAGAATGATACATGAGTATTCAAGTAATAGGAACATCAAAGAGATTATTTTGGAAGGTTCAAGGAAGTTTTGGAGGTTTTGGAGCCGATTCATCAGAATTAGGCTTTCGAGACTAAAGGAGCATGTAGCGTGAAAGAGGAAATGAGATTTAACAAAATATTTTAGGAGCTTTGTGAGTAATTACAAGTCCAACAAAGTGCTTATGTAATTCATTTTCCATGCCCTACATGGTGGAAAAGATGAGACATCTTGAAACATCATGCACTTCCCAAGGCAGCTCATTCTTCTGGCGCACAACCAAAAATCTAGAGAAATAAGACAAAATTTGGAGGTGTTAAATTAAAACTTTAGTCTTAAGACCATCACCATTGGATTCAGTGGGTTTTTTCAAGTGAAACCATATAATTTTTTTCCCCAAAACTCATCAGGGAGCTCGAGATATCGCCTTCAGAATTTGGCCCTTAGAGGTTGGACAGCTAGGTTGGACAATCGTCTAACAAAATTTGGATGCAGTACGATGGCCCAAGTTGGAAGGGTCAACAGGTTGGATGGCTTGGAAGTTGTACAGATAGGAGGTTAGATGGGTTGTGAGGTTAGATGGCTTGGTGGTTGTACAAATAGAGGATGGATGACTGTCCAACCCAGCATGTTGGACAACACACAAGGAAATGACCCATGGTATAAGGATGAATGGCCTACAAGTTAGATGGCCATCCAACCCCAAATGTTGGAAAAAAATGTGCTTGGACAAGCCATAGGCCAAGCGAAGGTAGGTGGGTGAATGACAGCTCAACAACTGACATTAATACAGTATGACACCCATGTCTTTTCTAACAGAAGGTGCGCTTGGGAAGAAATTTGTATCCTTTCCCATACCTATTCAATGAGGGTAGGTGAGACAATTTCCTATATAATGTAATCAACCCCCTCATTTTCAAGGAGACATTTTGGGAGCTAGGGAAACTCTTGCAAGTTTTTTCCTCAACTCCATTAAGCTGCGAGCCTTCTTTTAGGCTTGGAAGTGTTCTACTGCCTCTGTGCATCAAATGTAAATGGTTTATGCATGTTATGGAGCAATAAAAATCATGTTTTGTGGTGTTTCTTCAACCCTTTCTCATTTTTATTGTGTTTCCCTTACCTCTCCATTTTTTTGTTGTATTTTGTGTATGATTTCTCACTTGTAGGTGTAAGATGTTGTGTTTCATGGAGTGTAGATGGCGAATGGAGCTTGGGTCTATGTCACTACTATTCTTACCTCTCCCAAATATATTTTCCCCTCTTCTTTATCCCTAAAAAAATTATCTCACCCCCTTTTCATGGTTATATCACCACCCCTTAGTGTAGGATTTCCCTTTTCATGCACACACACACACTCTCTCTCTCTCTCTCTCTCTCTCTCTCTCTCTCCCTATCTCCTTAGAGGTATTAGTGTAGGTTTAGATTAGGTGTTTTATGCATGCAGGAGTAGTTTAGAATTGGTATTATGAAGAGGAAGGAGACATTATCTGGAGGTCCACCTCAAGTCACAAGTCCCATAACTTTAGAGGTGGACCCATGTTAGCAAAATTGCACCAATTTCCCTAGACACGTAGGACAAATTTGGGGGGGGGGTGCTGTAATTTTGACATAAAAATAACTTAAGCATATTATCCAATGCATTACAATCGTTGTCATGGTGTCCATTAATACAATGAAAATTGCAAAGGGGATGGACCTTTTCTCACTAAAACCGATGAGGAAGGTGATGATCATTGGGTGACAACCAAATTAACCTATTTTCTATTAGTGTTAACAAAATGTCATGAAAATGATCAATAGATTTGTCAAAATAGATGGGTCTCATTTTTGGAAGGGGTGACAACTTAACTTTTGGTTTAGAACCATGATGGTAAAATGTGTCATCACAATGCAAGAGTTTGAATTTGTGGTCATGGGGTATAGATTCTGGTTATATGTCATAATCATGTGTAACAATAGGGGTGATAATATTTATATCCAAATGTTGAGTATTTTATGGTTGCCACATATATTTCTCTAAATAAATAACATGTAATACTATATCATTAAATGAGTTGTCACCTGTATCATAAAGTAATTTCTCCTTAAGGGATAGTGTGAGGCCTCTACAACATATAAATTACGTTTCTAAATCACTTGGATAATATATAAGTAAATACATGTTGGCTTTGAATCATAGAATATAATCAACTACATGATTAGTCTCACCTTTATGTAAAGAAGATAAAATCTCATATGTAGCCCTAAGGTCTCTATTATAACCAAAGTGTGCTATAAAGGAATCTTCAAGGTTGAAAAAATCACCGAAGGATCCACTAGGAAGATGGGTAAACTAAGAGAGAACATAACTTGCAATACTTCAAGAGAAGGATTTTAGGAGTCTATCATTGTCATATGAATCCATAAGTGCTTGATAATGCATAAGATGTTTATATGAATATGAAGTTCCATCGAACAATTAGAATGTGGGAATGAAAATATTCCTAGAGAAAGGCTCTTGAAATATTTTTCATGGGATGGGATTACCATCAATGATATCAACATCAACACTAGCATAATATGATTTGATTTATAGATTCAATGTATGAAAATTTCGTTATAAATCACCATCCTCATGAATAAGAGAGAACCTATTGAGGTGGTATTGCATAGAAATTTAAAGGCTTCATTCAAGGTTGTAATTTTCCATTAATGGTATCCATGGGAAAAATGGTTGGTCTAGAAGCCATAGTGGCCAATGTGTCATGTGAAAGCAATTTGGGTAAAAATGGAGGCTCTAAGGGTTGAATCTCAAGAGGAGGTTCTAAAGGGTTATTACCATTATTAATAGACAGAGTATTCACATTAGGAGATATATCAACAACATGTTTATCAGATGCACCCAAAGAAGAAGAAACATGTATAATTTTTATAATATTATCATTATGTACATGTTCATTTATGATTGGAATGGAAGAAGTAATAATAGAATCATTGCATTTACGTTCAAGAGGAAAATTAGAAACATTACGTGTATCAAACATAACATGCACAAAAGGAAGATCATAAATTATATCATTATTGCATCTAGAAGTTTTAGTATAAAAACTATCATTCTTTTGGCATTCAAATGAAATATAAGAATAATTATGTGCAATAGAGGTAGACATGTTACAATCAAGCTCACCATTTTTACATTCAAGAGGAGTAGGAGAAACACAAGTATGTTCACTTAATTCATTTACACTATATATGTCATCATGATGGTTATAACTATGAATTGATTTGAGTTCATCAATGGAAGCATAAGGACCATCACCAATCAATGTATAAATGGAAGGAATATCATCCATATGTGAGCTAGAGACACTTTCATCATCACTAGAATCTAAATCATCTATGACATCATCATCTACTAATGGAGAAAATTTTACTTGTCCATGATCACTACTCTAACCATCTACAAGACCTAAAAATATAAGATCGACATCCTAGTGATGAGTAGGAAGAGAGGGTAGACACTTAGTACTGTCCTTAATAGCAAAGTGGATTAAGGAATAACCTGTAGTAGGTGTAGGGAAAAAGTGGAGAGGATGGTCTATAAAGATAAAAGAATTGGTATATATTAGAATTAAATTCTATGTCATCTTGAGGAGAGTATGAAAATGGAGTAACATTCCTTACATAGTTATCAATGGTATGAAACTGCTTAGAGGGATAGTAAACATGATGATTCCAAAAGGCATGAAAACAAGCCATTATCACACACAAATAATGAATGCACACAAACCAACCACACATACACCCTAAGGCAAAACTAGGGTTTTTAAATCAACATGCCTGACCTATTAAAACTTGGTAAGATCTTAGATTAGGTGAAGGATTCGATATTTTGGGTTCACCAAAATTTTTCACCCTTTTATGTTTTGATTATGGTTTTTACACTATAATCAAACAAAGAATGAAATATGATATACAAGGGGTTATCTTGACTCATTAAATTCCAACATTAACCATTCAATATCAGAATAACATATTAATAATTTAAATAAATGTACATGATAGAATAAAAAATCATAAATACATGGAATTTAGTGCAGTTAGCTAATTATAGGTGATTCTAGGAAAATATGGGTGATTTGGGTGCCGAAACAGTGGTATCTAGACTTGAGAATGCTTTCAAACTTAGAATATGACTTGAGAAACTCCTTAGCTAGGACCATATAGTATGGGTGCTAAAATTTGTATGGTATTGACCTCTTTGTATGGTTTCAAACATGATCATAATTGTGGCCAATTATTTTCTAGGTTTGTCACTTATTTGATTCTCTTTGTCATTCTATGTCGATTATTATTAATCACACTATGAGGTTCTCTGAATAGTTTGCTCAATCTTTCAAAAACCTAACCATGGATGAAGTCCTACAAAACAAAAATTAGTTGCATTTTGGGAACCCCCATTCACCACCGATGTCATCACTACTCTAAAGAGGCTTCAAATCAAAACTCGTTCTCCACCTAGAATGTGATATATAGTTGCAATACAATCAGATTTGACATCCTTCCTTTGAAAATTCTTAACCCGAGTTTCTCTCTTGTCAATCTACTTGAGTGAGTTAATTTGAGTGCTTGAAAATATGAGAAGTAGTCACCTAGACCTATTGGTAAGCTTTATACTTTTATATGGTGCCACCCTAACAAATGTGCAAAGGTATTTGTAGAGTGTAGGGATATTTGGGTGCCTTTTGTGCTAAATTTTGTAATAGGAGTCCATAAGAGTGCTAGGTTACAAATGAGGTGAGATTCACTTGATTATAGATACTTCTAAAGGATATTTAAGTTATAAAGGACATATGAGGAGGATTAAGTGATCCAAATAATGTGCAACATAACAAAATTTTTGGGACCAAAGTGAGCAAGGTCAAAATTGTACACAAGGGTTAGGACCATACAGACATTCCTTCTCCTATTGTATATTTTTGACCCAGGAGGGATAAACTAAAGTGTTAAGTTTGGAAGCTAACAAATGGAGTTTATTGTTGGGTTTCATGCATTTAATTCTTAAAAATTGTTGAAAGATGAGTGAGTAAGATCAAGAAAGTTAGAAAAGAGGCCTAGGGATGTACCAGATGAAAGTGGGTAAAGTGCACTAGTTTGAGCAAGAGAAAAATATCAAGAATAATAGTGTCAAAGAGTAGACTCAAAAAAATTGAGTTTCTACACATTATTTGATACCCAATTTCCTACTTTTACCATCTTATCATCCTCAGGAACATTCTAATTATTTTTATCCTATTATTTTATGTATATGGAAACTCCTCATTCATGTGTCATGATGAAAAGTGCTTGCAAGTTAGGCATGTTAGGGAATCTAATTTATAGTGATTATGGGAGCCATAATTGTAGCAAGTATTTGGGGGAATACTCTACCCCCTTTCTCCTTTCTTACTTCTATATCCATGGTTTTGTTGGATGATCTTGATATTTATTTACACATTCCCTTCTCTCAAGCTTTAAGGTATTACTCAATAATTTAGAAATGCTTAGTGTCATGCATGTTTGAATAAAAAACCTTGCACTATGGTGACATATTTTAATGTTTGGATATTTACGAAATTGTAAAATTCCTCACATCATGGTATTTTTGGTAGATATTGTAATATAAACAAGGTCATTAAACTTATCTTTGGGAAGTTATTCTTGTTGTGCCCCTCTAATTCATAGTTAGTGGACCAGATCCCACTATGGTTATCATGCACAGTATAAAATATCAAAAACTATAATTATTTGTCCATGATAGAGTATAAACCTCCATGTATGTACATATATCTATGTTTATGCTTCTAATTACTTCTTCATTTAGTAGGTCTCCTAAGCTTCACATGGTTCAGAATGGGTTTTCATCAAAAATGATCTCAAAATGACATCAAGATACCTTTGGAAATGCATGTGCATGATATGATTATGGATATCGTAAGATAAATTTGAAATCAAATTTTAAAAATTTATGTTATCTTGCTGATTCTTCGACACACCCTACGTAATATATTTTAACAGAGATATGTTATGCTTCTTAAACTTGGGAATGTCAAATTCCTCAAAAAACCTCCTTTTGAGTAGACCAAGAGATCATACTTCATGTACCATGTGTGGGTATGATATATGCGTGTCATGGAAAATCGGTTATGTATTATAAATACATGAGCACTTCACCATCTAGATGATATCACATAAATGCACACAATTTGTTGCATTCTCTAGAATTCTGTACTCTAACAACTTCATTGATTGGTCATAGTCAAAATATCACACAAAAAACTGATGTAATTTTGTTGTTTTATGTATTCTTTCTCATTTTTATGGTTGTTTCTATATTTTGGTAAGTCACGTGTTTGGGTTGGACCCATTTCTATTAAGGTAACTAGTGATTTTTCTTGAGATATACTTAGACTTGGAGGTGTTAATGTTATGTTCACTACACTTGTCATTCCCAATCCTTGCACCATAGAACTTGTCACTAATACTAATGTATCAAAATCTAATGGTTGATACAAAATTGGTGATAATATGAAATATTGGATTATCCTCCTTACAAGATATTATACTCCTTCGACATCATGATTTTTTCAAACTCTTCTATTCCTTGATATAGGATCACATGCTAGTCGGAATTTTTTGTGTTAGGAGAAACACCTTACCTTGTTTGTAACCTCGTATATCTAAAGGGTCCAAATATTCCTTTGAATACTATTAGGATTGTTTGTGTTGGACACATATGCATGCCTTACCGCTTCCTGTTGGGATCCTCATATAATCATCATCTTTCATCACCCCTTTCCATAAAATACCCATGAAAACCATGACCAATTCCCTGAGTTGGATATATTTATATTAGAGGATATCCCTTTCATCCTAATCCTCCATTCCTAACATCTTAGTACTTCCCTTCATGTATAATCCTATGATTCCCTCCCTTCACACACATGAGACAAACCCACGCATGAGAGATGGGTTTACCTTCTCATGGGTAAGTTCTCAACTCCCCAATATATGAAAAACATCTTGATTCTCAATGGGATGGAGAAAAAATATACACCTCACAACTTGTGCATGAAATGACACTCATTATCTTCTGGGCATGAATAAGTTAGGACTACAACCTCTACTAACCAAATCCCTAATGTGCATATCCACCAAACATCTAATACACACATCTAATTTTCATTTGTAAGTTGTAAATTTTCTTTTTGGTCTTCCTATTAGGAATATTTACATTCCAAGATTATATTATTGTCAATTTTATATTCCACTATCCATATATAGATGCACTAAGTGTGCTCATAGGAAAATACTTCGTAGAGCTCATCATATATTACATATTCCACCCAATTTTTAGATTTCTATTCCCATAAATTAGATGTTTATTTGCATAATTAGTTTATTTCTCTTCAATCTATTCTTCAACATTATACAATGATATTATTTGTGACATTTTTTATAAATCTCATCACCATAGTTAAAAATGTCTTGGAAACATAACTAAGATGTTAGGGTTATTTTATCTTCTTTCCTTAGCTAGGATATTTGAACCTAAAGTGTATACCCTAAACCATTAAATATTCATGATGGAGTATCACTTAGGGATCTCACCTGAGAAAGAACCTACGGAACTAAGAGGTCATTAGAACATGATAGTTTAGGTTTTTGGGTTAACATCATTAATGGGGTTCTTACATAATCAATCATGTATAATAACAATTATTATTTATGATAATTATCAGGATCCACACATAAATATGAAAAATCAATGATATGATATTGTCCCTAAGCTAATAGAGAATACATGCAACATATGCTATAATTATAATAATAGTTCATTTAGTATCTTTCATATTGGGTGGTAGGGGAAACTTCCCTATGTTTCTAGCACGTAAGGAGGAGCTCCTTAAAAGTTATGCACCACCACCATCTCAACCCACATGGAATGTCAAGGTGGAAGATCTAAGTCTCGGTTGATTGTAATGGTAAATAGGGTATTTTTAAAATCTCTATTGTCAATATTTTGAGGCATGCATTTGCATTGCCTATCTACTTATATTTTTTTTGATGTAATACTTTATGTAACTAATTATTTGTCTCCCCTCTTCTCAGGGACCTCTTTATTCTTTGTTCACATATTCTTTTACTAATATCAACATATTGCATGTATTTTTATTTTTTACACCATGGGTGAGGGCCCCAATATAACCCCTCAAATTACATATAAAATAGAAATATAATATACTCTCTTTCAATTTCATATCTCCATATATATACTCTTCTCTTCGGTCATAGTATACATTAATTATTTCACTATGTAATTAAATAACATAACAATACAACCATGTCGATAATTATACCTTACTATGGTATAATATATTGATTTATATGTAAATCCAAACAACACCATGTTCCCACTAATTAGGCAAGGGATGTAGTTTAAACCACAACTTTTATAACCAATTCTAGTCGATTATATTTCCACACTATCATTTGCTAGCTATCTTCATGATTTCCTCCACAAAGTATGTTGACACCACTTGTGTTGATGCTATATTATAGATCATAAAAATGTCAGATATTTTCTATATGTATCTTGCCAAGTGTAATTAGATGAATGTTCCCTACATTCACTCATCATGCATGTGTGATCTATTAATTTTGAAAAACTTAGGGTTAACATCCTAGGCAATTTGACCTGTTCATATTTCCAAATTAATAAACTATATATCCACTATAAGAATTTGTGATTTTCATAAGGGGGTAAATCTAGTATCAAATCTTCTAGATAATTCTATGCATAGTGTGACATCTAAAACCTCCTTAAAATACTTAAACTCTTTCATTACCATTTGTCTTCAAAAAGGAAGAAGTAGCCCACCCAAAAACCATTACACATGTTGTAACATTTCAATATCATATGAGATATTATAGATAGAGGTCTTAAAACATGATCAAATGCACACAAGCTCTACACAATGTCCTACCCAATTATTTCAAAGAAAAAATACTCTTTTTCTTAAAATTGGGGATATAAAGTTCCATCCAAAATGATTCCTTAAATGCATAAAAGTTGACAATCATCTGGTTAGGATCATACATCCTATCCAAATATTTTCCCTTATATATAATGTCATTTCAAATTGATAGATCACCTTTACTTCTAATGAGAAAAATATATTTTCCCTTCTTCTAATTCACTCCCATGTACGTGGTGTATTGCATCTTCTCTCTCATGATGGTTTGGTAACTTCATTGTCACATCAAAAATATTTTCATAGGAAGAACCAAAAGTGGCTACATCATTACAAGATTCATTGGTGTTCCTCCTACAACAAGAATATAAATAACTATCCCATTTCTCACTCTAATTATACTTCCTCTGCTACCCAAAATCATCATTACTTGCATATAATCCACCAATCTACATAATAACAATCCTTTTCTTGAATCATACTTCCAAATAGAAAAACATTAAATTCCCTGGAAACCTTCTTATCAAAAGAGTAACATGGAAATGTGTCACCATATGATATGTCAAGGCCAAAGAATCTCTTTCGTGGTGACATCCATTCATCCATGTCAACACTTCTTCCATCTATAAAAAATTTAGTACTATGTAATTCTTCAGTGAAAGGAACACTTTTTACAAACAAGTTAGTTTTCATGATTCTTTTACTCTCCACTTAGGTTTTAATGAAATACACAATACTAAACACTTCCTCTCTCAAGAAATCCAAAACAATAACCTCACCAAGCCCATCTTTTGAACTTTTGATGTAGTAACACTCCTTTGATGATAAAATGCTCATTTTTCAACTTGATCTATAAGGATCAAGTCTGACCTCAAATCCAACCATAATCTATCCCTGGCTTGTATAAATTTAACTATTCATACTTAGGGTTTTAATAAAAAATTACAAAACCCTTAGCAAATGGTTTGATATGATCATATCCTTATAACCATGTAACACAATACATCAAATCCACACAAACAATGAAAATAAGGTCCTATAAATGGAACCAAATATTAAAATACAAAAAAATAATGTGATCTACACAAAAGAACACATCTTCCATTAATATTTATAAAAGTGTTACCATTCACATAAATCCATGCACCTTTCACCACATAATCTGAATATAATTGTGAATTGCAACAAATATGTACATGATGCATGTAATTTACAATCATGCATATTTGAAACCTTAGGCTTACAAGGTATCTCCAATAAACCTTATAAAATTATTATAGAAATCATATGGGTTATAACGAATCCTTAAAAAAAATTCCAGAAATTTCTATTCAAGTAGTAATAAAGGGGATGTTTATATAATTCACATGAAAAATTGGTCCAACTAATTATCATATGAATATTATTTTGATTCCCTTTATGAATCCTTCTACATTGTCTATTTTTTGAGGAGTTGGAACACATCTTAGGACTTATTTAAATTTCCCTTATTCATTATGTTAGTTACAAAGTCCCATATCACCCACGTCTTGGTCCTTTTCTTGCATTCCACACATCCATTCATTTCATAAGTAGGGAATATTTTTAGCATATTATTTCATTGTTGAATAGAGATTTATTGTATTACAATCAAGCCATGTAAAATACATACGTCTCACTCACAAAATTTTGTTACTTGACCACAAGAAGATAATTTATCCCCACACAATAAGTCAAAAAAGGCCATGTAGCCATCTTCAAAACTTATATGGTATACCAATGACATGTGCTAGACTCAATAATTCACATGACCTCACTTTTTCACCACCTTGATTATTATAAGTTTTTTTTACAGAGCAACGAGTTTTATCTTAATAAGTAGGGCCCTCCTCTTTTTTTTATCTTGTAATATGTTAGAATATTGCTTTCCATTTACTCATTTTAGTTTTTGTTCTTTTATAAATTTTTATTATGTAATAGCATGCAAGTCTCTTATCTTCTTTTCATTATGCATTTTGTAATCCCATAATTCAATATTGATCTTTGGTGGAAAATAGTATATAAATTAAATTAAATTAAGTTGAATTAATATCCCACTTTTACTATAGTTTGATACCACACAAATCATATGTCACTTAAAACAAACAAAATGAAACTTGATTAATAAAAAATTTAAAACATAATTATTAAAAAATTGATATGTTATTTTGGTTTATCCAGTAGGTGTAGTCAATTGGTGAAGACCGCTACTACACAATTTATCCCATTATAATTATGTAAGGGTAGAATGCCAAGTTTTAATATCAAGAACATACAAGTTGGTTTTGATTTCAATGAGTTTAGATTTGAGTCCTTGGAATTTATGATAGAATAAAAATTGGGGATTTTTAAATCCATAATATACAAGAAATATTTTGAAAACAATAGCATATATTTTAGTTGTCCATTTATGTCTAAGATCATTATATACAATTTATCATTAAAACATCTAACTTAGAGATAAATTTATGAAGATTATTTTTTAAATCAGTTTAAGCCCATAAGTTTATCATTGAATGTTTAAGAAAATCCATTAATAAATAAGGTAGCATGTTCATAACAAATATTCCAACGGCATATAAATTGAGAATATATTTTCAAAAGAACACATGGTTCTACATCTAAACTTAGAATGATGGGTTTCGATAGATCGGTAACAAAGTGGGTGGTGGTTGTTGTGCCCATGCAAACTTATGTTTGAATATGCGATAGATATTTGTTGGCTATAATAGTTTGACTAGACTAGTTGGTTATGGGTATCATTTGAATAAATTTGTGTGTGTGTGTTACAATTAGAATATATATGGTTGGTAACATCACCCATTTTTCTAACCTTAGGTGGCTAGTTTCTCTATTTCAAATTGGACTTCACCGGTAGTGCTAGTTTGGTTGGGGCCTTAGAATCCCATATTTATTCCATAAAATAAAAAAAGACACAATAAAATTTAACATTTGAAGTACTTTGAGCAAAAAATCAAGCTTGACTTGGTCATAACTATGTAGGAGTTGGCATTCTCTATCATTGTAACCGAAGACACCTAAAATCCACTTTCACAGTCTTATTTCTCAAATCACACTAATTACTCTCATTCTTACCATTTACATTATAATTAGTGATTTCAGCTAAGTAACTAACATTTCCCTCTATTTCATTAAATAATGATGCTTTTTCGATTACCTAACCCCTTTCAAATTTAGGATGCCAATTTACGACACATCGTAAGTCATAATCCTCTTTCGAACAAACAATTAGCTATTATTAGCTAATTAAGCCTATTTACCCTTGTATTTGATCAATCAATCTTATTATTGGCTAATGACCCTATTCTAACAATTTAAAATCACCCCTTTTCCCTCCAAGACATATTAAAAGGCTTCAAAATCTTATCCCAGTCTCTTAATTGATCCTAATTGGTCAATTAAGGCTCCTCACATGATAATCACTTGTTAATTCACTAATCATGATTAACAAGCCTTAATATACTTTATCCTTTTTAGTCCCGCATGCACCAAGATGCAAGTTTTCCTCAAATAGAAAACTATAAAAAATACTAAGCACCTACCTTCATACTTTACACCATACTTTGAGTAGTATATCATATAATAAATATGATTACGATCCTTAATTCCTTCTTCGATTAGCTTGCTCAATATTTGCATCCAATCTTCATATTGATAAGTAGAGGGATTTATAATATGGCCTTATAGCCATTGTTAGAGATATCCTCTCACCATTTGTGGAATAACAACAACCATGATTTGATTTCCCTTAGATCTAATTAGGTCTATGTTAATTAGTAATTATCTCACATAGTAAGGATGCTTGTATATTGAATGTTTAATTTCATTTAGTTTCCATTAATACATGCTTTTAAGCTTTGATCATGATGTTTCATTCTTAAAATTAAATCTTGGCTCTAGGCTATTATGGTATTATCCTTTATTAGTTAGTCATATTGCAAAATTTTGGGGTGTTATCATTTGGCACACCCAGTGGGACACATTCAATTGTCCTTTATATTCAATTCGAATTTTCTAGATTAGTTTCAAGATTTTTTAGAGTAAATTTCAAGTTTTCTATATTAATTTCAAATTTTGATAGTTTCTTAAGCTAGATTAGTTATAGTTTCTTTGTTTTTATGTTCTTTGCAGGATCAAAGGAGGTAAAGTGATGTCAAAATTGCATCAGAATGTTAAACATTTGACCTTTATAATATTTTTCTTGTTAAAACCCATGTTTTGACCACCTAGAGGAAGGTGCAAACTTACGTCATCAAGGTAAAGATCATGTTACAAGTTTTTCACTCACGTCATCAGGCCGTACTCACATTCTTAGGGCCATGCTCACGCTTCTCTGGATGCGCCTATGTTCTATTAAATTTTTTCCCTTTGTGTTCGAGCCGTGCTAGTGATTCTAGGTGTGCGTAGGTGTCTCTCTGGATGTGATCACGTTAATCAACTGTGGATTTTTGACAGAGGCATGTTGGTGCTGTTGAGGCCACAATGGTGTTGTCAGAAGTGCACTGGTGTTTTCAGGGACACACTGCTATGGTAAGGGGTGCGTTGGCGTTCTAAGGTAAATTTTTTCTCAAATTTCAAAGTTTAAATGATTGTTTCTTTGTGAGCTTATGTCATTCTCCATGGTTTTTGACTTCTGTTATTGAAGGTTTTATGATTTAGAGTAGGTTTTCTAACACATTTACTTATTTTTTTGATGAATAATTTGGTTTCCATGCTTTTTTATGAGTTTGGGATAAAGTTTGTGTATGCTCTTCTCTTGCACCTTTTGTGATCTTGAGAATCAAAATAAGATTTAAACCTTCTTTTTCTAACCTTAGAGTAAGTGGGAAATTTCATTATTCATTGTTATGCTTAAGGGAAATAAATTTCATTTGGCATGTGTATGATCCTTTAGTTTAAGAGATTTTCATTTTATAAACAACCAAAACTAAAGCTTGTGTATGCTCTTCTCTTACACCTTGTGTAATCTTGAGAATAAAAAACAACTTTATTTTTTCACTAAAGAAACTTGGATTTATTTGGAATGAACCTTGATTTACAAAGAATTATGATGGTTATTTGATTTACAAGTTTTTCATTGTTATCTAGTCGAGTTGCTTGTCGTGTATGCTTGGATGATCTTGAGAAGCAAAAATAACATTTTATCCTCTTTTTTATGACATTGTAAATATTTTTGGATAATTACTAACTATTAATGTGTAGGACCTAACAATTTCCAAAGAAAGGAGAACTCTCTTCAAACCAAACTCTAACATACACGTGTGTCGTAGGTTGCCAAAGGTGGTTCAAACCAAATTGTTTAATCCAAAAGATAAGAAAACACACCACTTTATAAAACATTTTATATACAGGTTTCAGTTAAGAGTTGTTAATCATCTACTTGAACTAGGGGGGATTTCCTTTGGCATAATCCTTAAGATAACAAGAGGGATGCTCCAAGGAACCCAAAAGTATTTCACGTAAGAGGGAACCTTGTGAACGAAAAGGGAAAGTGCTCCATTACCCAATTGATTAGTACACCTTAGAGAGATTAGAGTCAAAATTATCTTCACATGACCTCAGTGAGATACAACTGAATACAATATATTGCTCATTGTATTGAATAGGGTAAAGTAAAGTCAGGATAATCCAATATTTAGTCAATACAAATTTCTTGGAAAACCGAGATTGCAGAGATAGTTTATGACACTTAGAGAGAGAACTATTAGGAAGATTGTGGCTTGGAGCCAATTTGACTTATCCATCATATTCTAAAGATCTCTCATAATGTGACAAATTTTTTAGAATAAAAAACTTGTTAGTTTAACAACGGAAGATTCTCTCAAATTTGAAATTACATGTTCCTTTATTACGAGACTTATGACGTGTTACTTTGTCCTAGTTTTTCACTTGTCCTAAGACAAAGCAAAACTCTGCTAAAGTCATGCCAAGTATTTCTCATCATCACTTGGTTTACACATTTTTTTTCATGTTGCCCATTTGGAATGAAATAAAACATATCTACGTAGTTCTATTAATTGATTGTGTCCACCACTTTTACACCCGTTTACATTCATCCTTTCTTGAGACCTGGATATAAACGTTGAAAGTGTGTTAGTATGTCATTATATATTGGTAGCCATCGTATCAATACCCATAGGTGAGATTTCTTATTGTAGATAGATTATCTCATCACTTGAGTTTCTTTGATTTGTAATGCTGCCCGCATTATATCCATACAATTACGATACTTACGTCTTGTTTCCACTATGAAACTTGATCTAAGTCTCTAAATTGTATTGTTACGCTGCTCACATGCATACTAACTTCTTGATATACTTAGTCTTAGTTTTTGATCCTAACATTGCCTTGAGTTTTTGAGAGTGTTGAGGTTACGTTGTTCACATTGCGATAACATAATTTTGATGCTAAAAATATTACTTTCATTGCAAATCTTGATTCACATTCCCACATAGTGTTGTTACACTGCTCGCATTGGTAACTTCCATTTTCAAATACTTGGAATTTGTTTTTGTCCAAAACTGGTTTTAGTATACCTTGTTGGGGGATCACATCAACACTTTCTTAGTATTGAGGTCTTTTTTAATTTAAAATTGACCTAAGTGGTGATATTGTGTTGTCACTATTTTCACTTCACCTATCTTGGAAAATCTAGGGAGTATACTATTTTTGTGATTGAATTTTAGTCTTATGCTTAATTTTCTTGTCCTAGATACTTCTTGTCATATATATTACATTGTTAATATATCATTATTTATTCTTTGATATCCTTAGGTTCATTTCGACCTTTGGATTTGTGGCCATTTGATATTCAACATTATTTGTGATGACTTGATGTTGTTATGTTGTGTAAATTTACCTAGGGTCTATTTTAGTCAACCAGTGAAATATTTTGCATTATTTCTTTAAACAAAAGAATGGGGCATTGAAAAATAGGGGTAGGTCCCTTTAGAGATGACATGTTAAACCAAATTTTGAAAGACAACATCATGGTTGATCATAGTGGTGGTGAGGAACATTCTCCTCAAGAAAATTTGGATTTGAATCCCACCCACTTTGACGATTACATATACAAAAAAAACATAAGGTTATAATGCTTGTCGTAGAGCTAGGAGCAAGGTTACCCTATACGGTTAACCCTTCTCTCATTTCTGATATGGTTCATTGAGAAGAATAAGTAGAACATGCTTCTCAAAATATTAACAACATCTTAAACTGAATTCATGCCTCTACTTTTGGATGATGGAATAATGAGGAGATACATTTCAAAAATGATGGAGATTTTCGTATACTGTCGACACTAAAATTTTCCTCCATAATTTCTATTTCATTAATGTATGTATTAGGAATAGGATGTTGTTAAGTATAATTAGTAGTAGCGTCTGATAGAAGATAATGGTGCCGTCAGTACGGTATCACCAATAATGTGGAGTATGGTAACAGTCAAAGTATAATAGGAATGTTGTAAAAAGTAAATATTTGTTGTAAGTGGTCCGGTAATGTTAAAATGTCAAAGTTTGGGTAATTAGAGAAGTAGGGTCTACATGATTAGGAATTAGAATATTATATTGGTAATAAGGACAAGGAGTGAGGTCATAAATATTTTGTGTATTTTATTTGTAAAAAGTCTAAAAATGTGGAACCCATGTAAAATGATAAGGTTTATCTTATCTTAAGAGATAAGCTTACATGTACAGATAAGAGTTAAGGTATGGAATATGATTCGTTAGAGTGGATTTCTTATCCTATATTAGAGATAGGATGGATAAGCTTGGAAGTTCTATAAATAGAGAGGCCACCCCCCTCATTTAGCATAGAAAGAAGTAGTGAGAAATATTGTAAGAAGTGTGCAAAGGAAGCCATCAGTTAAAGGTGTGTTGAAGAAGCCATCAAGAGGTGTAATTGTAAAGTTTCCCCCATAGTCTTGTTGAAGTACCTCATGGGTGAGATTGTAACAATTTCATGTTAATATTATAATTTACTTTGATATTTCAGATTTGTCATCATTCCGTCTTATCATAGTCGATGGTATTCTTGTGTTCGGTTGTTGTTTTGTTTCCAGATTACATCCACCAAACTAAAGGCTGTCCATTAGTAAATAATCATAGCACGAGGAGTTCCCGGTGAAGAATTATCATAATGCCGGATTGGTGATGACAATACCTACTGTCAGAGTTCATTTTGAGTATTGTGAAGGGCATGCTCATCATGAACAACCTCATTTTTATGAAAATTGTAAAGAAATAACTACCCAAGAGGTAACTCTAGAACAACAAGTGTAAGACCTCACTCACCAATTGTCTAGTTTAACTTCACATATAAATAAGGAACAAGTGAAACCCTTAAAACAAGATATACAAAAAGCTTCATACCATGAATTCAATACCAACTCTCCTCATCAAGAGGCACGTAAATAGTATGAGGAATTTATGTGGACAATAAAGGTGGGAATACAACTAGATTTAACCATTTGTATAGGCCCATGCCACCCACACAGGACCATATTTTCAATCAAGAGTGATCAACCATGAAAAATGCCCTTATAACTTTACAAAAAGGAAAAACATGCAATAGTAAAAAAGTACCAATTCAAGGAGTTATGCCCATATCTATTCAATAGGGCTATATTGTAGGTACATTTTCTGCATCATTTTGATTATCCAAAGTTTTACAAATAAAATGGAAAAGGTGACCTCAGAGACCATGTTAAGGAATTTTATATGGTGTATCAAGAGGTCGCATATAGCGATAAATATCTCATTCACCTCTTCCCACGAAGTTTAGGAGGTCAACCGTTGGAATGGTTTTTAGACACCCCTAAGGGATCTATCTCTACATGGCTAGAACTTGTTGAACATTATTTTACGTCACTTCTCATTTAATATAGAGAGTGATTTCACCATGTTAGATTTATGTAACACAAAACAACAATGTAATGAGAACTTATCTAGTTTCCTAAAATGATGGCGAGGGTTAGCTAGTCACTTCCCTTATTCTATCCCATAGAAATAACTGATCAATATATTTGTAACCAACCTCCACTCTAAAATTATATTCCACTTGCAAATGCATTATGGAAACATGTTTTAATAGGTGATAAAAAAGGGTAGTCAAATAGAAAAAGTGTTGTTAGCCAAATGGACTTTAAAACCCTCATCGTGCAATCATAATCATAATGATTCCAAATCCAATGACAAGACATTTTGTTCCCAATAAGAAAAAAAATGTCATAGGTGATGGAATAACAGACTCTAAATGAGTGTAAGCAATTTAAAACCATGCTCCGTTGAAACTTGCAAAAGAAACTCTGCCTATGGAATATAAATGCCGTACCTTCACCCCTCTCTTTGACTCTATGTCATCAATATTAAAGTAGTTAGAGGTGGTTAACATGGTAAAGTATCCTAAAACTACACCTTATGGGGAGGACACATCTAAACCATCATGGTTTAGGAAAAAATAATATTGTGGATTTCACCGTGTCAAAGGTCATAAGACTGATAAGTGTTTGAAATTGAAGCACTATCTTCAAGACTTAATCGATAGTGGCAATCTAGAAATGGATTCTGCCGTCCCTACCAAATCTCCCAATAGAAACATGGCAATATTTAAATAGTCTTTTCCTAAGCACAACAAAGGAAATGAAAATTTAGATCAGGGACAATAATCTTAAACCAAGAATGCTAGTTATGTTTCAAAGACATACCATTTTGATGCCTTAATAGGTTGTGTCAATCCACTTGTTGAACATATCAACACAATAAATATTAAATCGAGGGAGTGTGGCATGACTATGCGATGTGCTCACCTTGTTATTTCAGAACCTCCTCCTACTTCTCAAGACATTCATTATAACGTATTAGAACAATTAGAGAAAACCATGGCTAATATTTCAATCTTATACCTTCTTAAGATCTCTAGCGTTAATAAAGATATCTTTTGTAAGACATTGCAGGGATCATGAGTGTCTGTTGATATTGACTTGATATTCTTACAAGAAATGGTAGCCCATATTTTTCCTATGGAGCATATAACCTTTAGTCCAACATGAATCCCATAAGATAATCCCTCTCGTAATTTACCATTACATATTGAATTCATAATCAAATGTAAGAAGGTAAAAAGAGTGCTTGTGGATGGTGGATCGGGTTTAAACATTTTAACCATAAAGCTAGTTTGGCAACTAGGGTATACCAATATTGATTTAGAAACAAAATCCGTCACCATAAAGGCGTATGAAAACGAAGAAAGATAGTAATCCGGTATGATTACTTTATCACTGGAAGTAGGTCCTATCAATCATGATACAAAATTCCATGTCTTGGACTTGGAGCTCCCTTATAATATATTTCTCAGCCACCCATGGATTCAAGGCATGTAAGTCATACCTTTAACATATCATCAATGCTTAAATTTACATCATGAAGGGCACACCCTCACTATTCAGGGAGATCCCCATCCTTTTTCTCATTACAAAGCATTGTCAAGCTATTTCCCCACCATTTACGAATGTCCTTCTATAGAGATAGTTGTTCCAGTTCAATCAAAGGCCCTCACTTCACAAGTGGATCTAGATATCTTTTCCCCTAATGAAAATTGTGCTTCTACATCAGAGACTCATTTTTCTACAAGAGAAATGAAGGTTACAAAAAAATTATGTGGAGAATATGATTTTTAGTAGACCCTTCTAGTTCACAACCTTCCCCTATCACCTAAAGCACGTGGTAAGCTGTGTTACAAGTTTCAACGCTCTAAGGAAAATTGTCCTTTTGATGCTTTCACTCTTGGTGGATTATTAGAAGATGAAAAGCTGATAAAATATACTATATACCATCATGAAGATGATGAAATGGATATATGTTACCAATCACATAAGTATGTTATCACCAATCAAATGATACTTATCATGGGATATAAAGGACGTGGTTGCGGCCACAACAAACAAGGTACACTAGAAGCTCTTCCAATACCTCATTGTATATTGGGTAAGTATGGTATTGGCGTAAGACTGTATGGGTGTCACCCCTTAGAGGTAAAAGATAACTCTTCTGAGCGTGAATATAGTTAATCCAAATGTGAAAGTGAAACAGATTCTCAGTGTAGTCTTTACGAATACCTTTCCTCCACGAACTTTTTTTCTGACATAGTCTTCTTAACTATAACCCCTACCATATCCCTTACCACTCAGAAATTAAACCTTATTTACTCATCACTCATGAATTAGGGCCAATATCAACATGTGTTTATTGATTTCTTTCAGAATGACGGAGATATTGGTGAGTTCTTGGTATTTGTGAAAGTTTTCTAATAAATGACCACAAGAAAGGATTCTCAATTCATCTTAATGCATATGTGTACTTTGAGGAGGAGGCTGAGTTGTGTGGTAATTTAAGTAAAAAAATAAGCAAGGGAAAAATTTCCAGTGAAAATCCTTTCAAAAATAACAAGTCCAAGTCCTATAGCAAAAACCTCTTTGAGGCACGTGCAGACACACAAAAAGAACAATCAACGGACAAAATAATTGACTAGTTTGAAGGTGAGAATATATTTGAGCCACCTTTGGTAGAAGAAGATATTAATCCCCCCCTTGACCATAGGTGCATCAAGGATGAGTCCAAGCTAATGGTGGAAGATACAATAGATGTCAATATTGGCATAGAGGAATTTCCTAGAATAGTCAAGTTGGATGCTTTGCTCTCAGCTCAAGAACAAAAAGAATTTGTGTTTATTTAAAGAGAATTTGTAGATATATTTGCGTGGCCTTACGCATACATGCTAGGACTTGATCTTGTATTAGTGGTGTACAATACTTTTGTACACCCATATACCAAACCCATAAAATAAAAGCTCCAAAAGATGCATCCTCACATCACCTTGTTGGTCAAAGTAGAGTTAGAAATATTATTGACATTAGGCTTCATCAGGCCTATTGACTATTTAGAGTGGATTTCTAATGTAGTCCCATTGTAGAAGAAACCTATTAGTATCAGAGTTTGTACCGATTTTAAAGATATTAATAAAGCTTGTCCTAAAGATGACTTTACTCTTTCTAACATTGACATGATTTTTGATTCGACAACTGGCTATGAGATGCTATCACTCATAGATGGATTTTATAGATATAACTAGATCAAGATTGCTGAGGAGGACCAACATCAGAAAAATTTTACAACCCCATAGGAGACATTCTGTTACCAATTCATTCCTTTTGGCCTCAAGAATGAAAGTGCAACCCATCATAGGGAAATGACTGTATTCTTTCATGACATGATCAATGATATAATGGAAGATTAAATTCAGATAAAATATTGGAAAATTCTAAGACTCGGGAAGATCACCCAAAGATATTGCAACATATTTTTCAGTATCTGAGGGACTACAAGGTCCGAATCAACCTGAAGAAATGTGTCTTTGGTGTGCTATTTGCAAAACTACTAGGGTTCATTGTTTTGCAAAGAGGAATTGAAGTGGATCCTACAAAGGTTATGATAATAACATAAATGACTCCTTGAACGAATATCATAAAAATATGAAGCTTTCAAGGAAAGATCCAAGCAATTAGAAGATTCATCTCTCAACTTGCAGATAAGTGTCACACATTTACACATTTTCTACAGAAAGATGTCAGTTTCCACTAGGGACCAGAACAATAGAAAGCATTTACGTTGCTTAAGGAATATTTGACCAAACCCCATGTTCTATTACCACCCATGGTAGGTGAACCATTACTACTCTACATTTCTTTCATGCACTTTGCAATTGGGGCACTATTGGACCAATATGATAAGGAACAGAAAGAAAAATTTGTGTATTACCTAAGCCAAACGTTGGTCACTTATGAGGTCAACTACCCACAGATAGAGAAGGATTTCTTGGCTATAGTTTTTTCCTTTCATAGACTACATCATTACTTGCTAAATACTAAGGTCAAGATAATATCAAAATTTTGATCCATTAAAATAATTAATGTCAAAGCGTGAAATTATAGGAAATATGACCAACTAGATCATCTTACTCAATGAGTTTGACATCGAGTATCTTCACCAGGATTCAATAAAAGGGCAAGTTTTGGTAGATCAACTAGCTGAAGCCCCTTTTCCAAGTACTGAACCTTTTATTCTAGAACTTCCAGATGCATCTACATTATACCTTGAGGAATATGTTATATAACAACTATACTTTGATAGCTCTTTTACCTTTCATGGTTCAGGTGTCGGAGATGCGTTGATCTCTCCTTCCGAAGATATGATCCCTCAAGCATTTTGACTTGGGTTCCCATTCACAAACAGTATAGTAGAATACAAATCTCTTGTTACAGGGATGAAACTGGCTATCAAGTGGGACATCAGATAAGTGAATGTGATTGGTGATTCCAAGCTGATTATCAAATAGGTAACAGACGAGTATAAAGTTAAAGCTGAGAAAATTCTTCCATATAAGAAAATGAATGATTCTCTAAAGGAATAATTTGAGAAACTTACATTTGAAAAAATTCCAAGAGGATAGAAATGAGCAATGGATGTTATGGCCATAATAAGTTCTATGTTGCACATCCCACCTGGGAAAAATGATACGCTGTTCTTCATAGAAAATATGAAAACACCAACATATGACATGTCAGAATCTTGCTTGGTATGTGAAGTTGGTCCCTTTTCCACTTGGTATGTAGACATTTTTAACTTCCTTCACAATGGAACCTTTCCCATAGACATTTCCTGTGCTAAAAAAATAACCTCATCCAACGTATAGCCCACTATACCCTACTTGGGGGAACTCTCTATTTTCGAGGCTATGATGGGAATTTTTTACGCTATCTCAATTTGGATGAATCCATCCTAGTAATTAAGGAGGTGCACCAAGGCATTTGCGTGGCCATACGAATGAGATATACCTAGATAGGAAGATACTCAAATTAGGTTACTATTGGCCTATCATGGAGAATAATTGTTGTAAATATGTGAAGAAATATTTACCATGTCAGAAGTATGACAATTTGATACATGTGCTAGTGCAATCATTACAGCCTATTATGATACCTTGGCCTTTCTCAAAGTGGGGGATCAATCTTATAGGTAAGCTTAACCCTACATCATCAGATGGCCACAAGATCATTATCACTGCCAGTGAATATTTCATAAAGTGGGTAGAGGTTGTTCCTCTTACATATGTTAAAGTTGTGCATATATCCAAGTTTATCATGAACCATATAATTTTCCGATACGATATTCCCTCTACCATTATAGCTGAAAATGGTAAGTCCTTTGAAAGTAAAACTATGAAAGCATTATGCAAATGTTTTCAAATCAATCTCAAGTATTCAACCCCTATTACCCTCAAGGTAATGGGAAAGATGAAGCTTCTAATAAAACCCTTATTTGTATTATGGAGAAGATGGTGAATACAACAAGCCGTAATTGTCACTTAAATATTCACCCAACCCTTTGGACATTCAGAAACAAGTGACACTCCATATTACCTAGTATTCAGAACATAATCCATACTACCTCTAGAGATCGAGATCCCCTCTTTGCGTATAGAGCTAAGAGATTACTTGAATGAAGAGGAAGACTATAAATTAGCTCAGATAGAAGAGTTGGAGCTATTGTATGAGAAATGAATTCACACCCTTGATAACCTAAAAGTGTATCTGAATCGAGTGCGACGAAGTTAAAAAAAGAGTGATACCTTGTCAATTTGAGGTAGGAGACTTGCTACTAAAATAAAATCAGATCAACACCACCAAGGACAAATAAAAGAAAGGAAAATTTGAGCCTAACTGGTTAGGGCTATAGACACCAAAATTAGGTCATACTACCCTTATAACCGCATTAATTAAATTAACCATACCTTACATATTCATATCCCATAGTGCACATGATTAATTAAATTAATTACTTTAATTAATTTAATTAACATCCTCACTTTACCACCTCACCCAACAAAATCACCTATCCACCTCACCCCATGACCCACTTAAATCCCATTAATTGTCTATGACATAGTCTAAGCCTATCCTAACCAACTAAGATTTAGTATAAACCTAGACTTAACTCCTATTAATAAACCTAAGAGGAATATTACTCACTCCTCTGTGGTCTATCACTCGAGACTCAAATGAAGATTGAAGACCACGTGAAAAATAGTAACAATTAGGCTATTTTTGGCCAACCTAGATATTCTCACCTTAACCGACACCGGTTATACCTCAATCGATGTCAGTCCCCTAACCATCATTGGTTAGGTTAAATAGATTTCAAAAAGCCTTTTCCCAGGTTGTTCATTTGATTCAGGATCTCATAGGACCAGAGACTTGGAGCACTTAGATTTTTTGAAGCACTGAGGCAAAGGAAAACACACGGGAACACTACCAATAATCATTAACATCCATCATCTTCTTCACGATCACAAATACAAATAGAGAAGAATGAAGGTTCAAATTACCGTGACATGAATGCAAATTATCTTCTCTTCAGATCTCAGCCATCACCATCCTCATCACCTACACTCTCTAGACCCATTCTTTAGTAATTACCTAATATTTCTTCATTTATCTCTATTTTCTTTCAGTACGATTTATTATTCATCTTAGTAATTTATCCTTCTGTACATCTGTACACCTCCCTTCCTCCCACCAACTTATCACCCTACCATACCTGGACCTTCCACCTATCTTCCCCCTATCCTAATCATCTTTGAACCTTTCTAACCGTTCCACGACTTCACCTCCACCATTTCTAGCCTTTGTGTAATCACAAAGATTATAACCTTTTATTAACTACCCATATTGATGCCGGTTAGCCAACCGACATCGGTCATCTTGCAAAACTAGCATTGGTCACATGGCCAATGTCAGTTACTATGTTTGTTAACATACCTTAGACCAACGAGCTCATACCCATTCCCTAACAACCCAAAATCACTCCTAATATTTACAAGACCTTACATAAAGTCTGTACCAGACTTGCAACCCAATACCAGCCCATCACCTAACCCATTTTGACCTCAATCACCTTTTATCTGACCTTTCTTATTTGTTTTGATTGAGATACCTAAATCATTCAATTCCAATAAGATTGTTATTTCATGTTTACTTTTGAATAGCATTAATACCGTTATTTAAAAATTGGAGTGACAACCTGTTTAGGAAGCATCATGCTTCCTGGATCTAGCTTCTGCTAGGTAGTCTACTTGTTTTATTTAACTCTATTTGGTGGTATTGTTTTTCATTTTACAGGTAGTTCCTCCTAGCCAAAAGGGAGTATTTGCAATCAACATTGGATCAGGAAATCAAAACGTGCGCACAACCTTCAATCGACATCACAAACATGCATTTCTCCTTGGCCTATCACTCTCTATTTGTTTCATTAATTTATCAAGAATCTAGTGAAACAAGGCCCATATGTTGTGGTCTCTACATTTGGTTCAGGGGACTACAAGCTCGCTTACTCAGATTGTTAAGAACTTAAGGAACCCATGAATGCAATGCATCTTAAGCATTTCTATGCTTAAGTGTGGGGGTACCTTTAAATATTAGAAAAAGTATAAAAATTGAAAAATAAAAAGATAAATAAATGTGTCCAACAATTAAAACCACACAATGGTGGCACTTTTAGACAAGTCCTTTGGTTAAAACTAGTTTTCGACACCATTGGAGGGTCCATTATTCACAAAAAATTCAGGTCTAGGATTGTGATAGATTTTTCCTAAGCTAGTCTTTATCTGCGTCTAAGCTACTTTTGAGCCTATCCCTCTTGGCCTTGATTTGGCTGATCCTACTTTTGTGTGTGAAGAGTTTTCCTTTGAATTTTCCCATCTAACACCGGGGGAAACTTTGCATCATCACTTCTTGTGCATAATGTGTGGTATTCTTTCCTTGTACATCCCATCTAATGCTAGAGGCATCCACGTTTATTCGTTTTCCTTGCAATTGGCTTCGGAAAAATTCTTAGAAAATGTCAAAAACATTCGTATAAATTTTTGAAAATTCTAAAAACATTCAGATATGTTATTTTAGAAAATAAAAACATTTCAAAACTGTTCCTAAAAAACAAAGTAGTAGTTTTCTTACTTTAGTTGTTGCTTTGTATAGTTTTGGTTACATTACTTTTTCATCTTGTGTGCTTTAAATTGGATTCATTTACTTACTTATATTGAGTGTTACTTTAATATGGGGTATGTTACATTGAATTCATTTTATCTTACATACTTGTAGATGGTTGTGCTGGTTTGATTAGATTTGATTAATTTTTGCTTGTTGTTTACTTGTACAGTTTGTTGTTATTTCATCATCATATAATCTATCATCACATCTATAGATCATATATCAATACAATCTAAGATACGTCATCATGAACATGAAAATTAAACATGTATCCTAAGCTAACATCATATAATATCACTAAGAGGGGAAAAAGGGACCACCTTCTTTCCCCCCTCAAACATAGACCATAATAAAAAATGTGGATTAAACATACCATCTCTTAAACACATAATGCGATAAGTAAACAATAATCCATAAATTATCAACATTTAAATAAATGTCCCATATACAAAATCATGTGTCTCGATACATATCAGATACAAAATTCCATCAAGGGCTTGGATCAAAACTCTTCCTTCATAACAAGGCTTAATAAAAAACAATATATAACGTACGTATGTACAAAATAATGTTCCTTCATCATGAGGCATGATAAAAAAAGTACATAAACATCATCTAAAAAAAGTGCTTTCATATTGAGGTGTACATAAAAAATATACATCAAGTATATCAATAAGAGGAGTCAACCCTGACTCTCTTCCATGCCTGGACTACCAGGTCTACTGCTAGGTGGGGGAATTTTCTACGATGGACCTATTAAAGACAATGCACCATGATGCAATGAAGGTTGATTTAATGACCTCGTTGAGTGTGAGGTCCTCTATGATCTCGACATGTACCTACTAATGTCTAACTAACTAAAAGGAGTAGCTCTCTATCCCTATGAGATGGCCTCATGATAAAAATCCTTGTAATAGGATGCCTCGCTAGTAGTTGTCATTAAATCTAGCAGTATATCCTACATCCTGATTGCTGTGGATGTCCACTATAGAGTATCATGCTCTCTTGTCACTCTAGTTATATATGCATGATCTTGGGTCCGCTCTGCAGTCCTCCCAATCCTCTCTCTAGCTAGCTAATCCCTCTCAGTCGTGACCTATAGCTACTGAACCAGTACCTGCTATAATTGCTACCTCAAGGCAGATATCTCACATGTATCCTATGCAAGCTATGGTGATCCCCATACTCCCTCCAATGGAATACGTGGTGGGTATCCCCTTCTGTCATCATCACCATCTCCATCCCCATCACCTTCTGAATCTGCATGATCCCCTCCTCCTTTTCCTCCCCCACCCCAATTTTTTTGGGATCCCATCTCAGTGGACTATGTGGTGGACTATGTTGTGGACTCAGTGCACGCAGAGGTGATAGTGGCACCTGTAAAGGATCTAGCTGTAATAGAATATGTGGTGGGACCTACTATGATGCTACATGCACTAGTACCTGCATCTGTTGATGTGTTGGTATCTATATCTGAATATCTTTCATGTGTCTGTCCTAGCCCTGCCCCTATGGCCCTACCTGTGGATCTCCCTGAGGATCTACCTATGGAGTTTCCTGGTCTTGTAACCCCTATGTAACTGCGGCTCTCCCTGCATCTATCATTTCCTATAGAATAATCACTCTCTGCGACAACACTTTAGCATACCATCCTAGATAATTAAGGGTTTTGACCCTGAATAGGTACTCAAAAAATCTACCAAACATCCTCCAAAGTAACAATCATCTCTCTTGTCGAAAGGAAAAATGTTTGGTTTTCACTCTGCCATCTCTCAGTTAAGGCTGTGAGCAAGCTATGGTCCAAGATAATCTGTGGCATACGACCCACATATGAAAGACCTGTCATGTCTAGTGTAATCTGTAAAAATACCTAATCACGTCATGAAAATGAGGCCTCATAGGCCCAGAGCCACCCATGCTGCTCTCGTGTCTCCAATCGAGGTAGAAAATCTACAAAATTAGGCACAAAACATGTTAAAGATCATTTTCTTCTATATTACATCATTACCTTCTTCTATTCATCATCTAATTTTTTTCTAAAAACTTCCTAACATCTTCTAGGGCCATCCAATTCGACCCCTCCATGCTAGCATGCCCTTGGCAGTGCTAACGTGCCCATTTTGATGCTAATGCGCCCAATTTGATGCTAGCACACCCAAGTGCTAGTGCCCATGTTTACACATCAACAACTGCATTTTCACACGAGCATGCCATTATCCACCCCAACCCCTTAACTCATGTCATCACGTCTATCACAATAGTAGCATGCTCATTTGCATGCCTACACGTGGGCATGTACATTTTTTTCAAGTTTACATGAGAGCATGCATATTTTCACACTAGCGAAGATGTGCCTATGTGATTTCAACACCAGTGTGCCTGTAATCTTGCTTACATGCCCAAAGGTCTGTGCTGGTGTGTTCACACATTTTTTGACACTACTAAATGCTAATAAATGTAAAGAAAATAAAGATTTTGGCTTTGTATACATGCGTGCCGTCCCCTGGAAGCCTCATGTAGTCTTAAATGCAATCCGCTCGTGTTTCTGGTTCTGTACCCTCGTCATTTCTCTCATAGGTCAGAGCTCAATCAACAATAAAAGTGGTAAGGGTTGGTAACAAATACACTAACCACGATGGTTTTTACCCCCCGTGGCATGGTTTATATACCTGTTTTGATCCCTCGCGTCATGTCTCTCACCCTCAAAGTGCTCTGGGGCAATCAAAATTCTTCTAAATTCTTCTAGCACTCGCTATGATGATTATTTTTAATAATTTTTTTTCCTGTTTTCACTGCTGGGGCATGCTTTTGCTTCTTGGCGACCCTTTCTGCTACCTATGCCATATTTTTGCCTTCCAGCATATTTTGGAGATATCCCATGATTTCATAATTTCTTCTACAATATTTTATTCCAAAAAATTTAAAAATTCAATACAATATAAAATTTTCAAAAAATAAAAAAAACTGGTAAAAATCATTAAAAATAATTAAAAAAAAAATTCATTTTTTTTTCAAAAATTGGTAAACGACACGCATGCAACTGAAGCCTGTATCAAATGCATTGTCCTCAAACATTGAAATTTTTCCTACAAAAACATCTTTCTTATGTTCTTGCTTGTTCTTGTCCCAAACAACTTGTGGATCATTTTGATCTACCTCTATTAACAAAGCTGGCTTGCATACTATGTCGGTACTCCCCTTCAACAATTAGTTGCCAAAGATTGTGTCATAGTGCATGAATTATTTTTGTGGGACTACTTGTGTCCTCCATTATTCGCCTCGCATATATCCTTTCTTGGGGCACCATTTTTAACCCTTGTCGTTAAAACATGAACATTCAAGAATTGAAGCTTGATAATTAAAACATTGGTGCAACTATCTTGAATGTTGTTTATTTGAGTAGATGTTCTTGTACTTGTTTCTTTATTAGGTTAGCTGATTTACTTTCTCATATTGCATTGCATTATGTATGTTTCATGGAGACACATTTTAAACAATGGAAAAATGTTAGTGTTGGTCATTCAAACGAGCACCTGCATCTCATATCTAGAAGAGCCAAGTTGTTTGAGACAACAATGAAAATGTCTCCAAGTTGTGGGACCTTGCACACTTGAGACAGATATCTGGAGAAGGCCAGTTCCTCTACCTATTCCTACTACTAATGCTACTCCTAATGCGAAAAGAGAATCCAAAACTAAATGATGCTAAGGGACTAGGGATAGAAGGATGTGTAGAAAAGGGAAATCCTAGGCTAAGGGAAGGTGATAGCGTCAGAGAAAGGGGTTGATCACTCTCCATAAGAGGAAAAAAAGGGAGAAATCACGAGAGAGAGGGTGGACAGGCATGCACCACATACAAGAACCATGAAAACTCAGCTTTCATGCGTGGTAACACAGGAACATGGGGAATGCAAATGGGAAATACACACAGTATGCTAGAAACATAGAGAGAGAGAGAGAGGCGAGATGCAACGAAAATGTGAAAGGGAATAAAAGAGTTCCACAAAACACAATTTTATTGCTTGAGGGATGCACAGTCAATTACATTCATGATAGGAGGAAAGAATACATTATAGAGACCAACTCCAAGGTCTGAAACCCATGGGTAGCCGGCCATAATTTAGGCATGGTGGCGTTACAACAAAAAGATATCCTTTTTTACAAAGGATAACTCTTATATTTATAGAAGAAGGAGAGAATAAGAGGGGATAGAGGGAAATCTGAATTAATTCTCCAACCACTAACAACCAACAATAAATTTCTACAAATCATCCTGTAATACTGTCAAATGCACCTCCCCATGTCTATTTGGCATTTAGAAGAAGGAAGAAGGTGAGATTTGATTGAAATCTAGGTGGTTGGATCAATTAGATGTGTGCATTAATGATCAAAATGTCGTTTCCCTATTTTCCACCTACCAAATCCCACCTAGATTTGAATTTGAAGAGTCCAATGTGTAGCTTGTGTTAGCATCTCTCTGACAAGCACAGGTGCACGCTGATCTAAGCATTGCAACAAAAGTTATGGTTATCAGAAGTCTATAGGTCACTCTGACACACAATGACACATGACGCGCACTGATTGATTGAGGAAATCGGCCAATTTATCATTTTTTTTTCTTTTCTGCCACATGTCATGTACCAGTTGGTTGTCCAGATTTGGTGCCCTATTGGTACATTTTGATAGGTTGTGTGTAACACACTCAAGTATGATAGATGACGTGGCATAATTTCTGGCACAGAAGACACAAGCCACAAAAGTGAGAGGCATAAAGGTGTGCACATGAAGGACAGGTGTGAAAACATAACACACATGGCAGGAAATAGGTTATAGTTATAGAAGGCAAGTATGGAAGCAGGGCGCGAGCATCCAACTACAAAGACGAGAAGAAAATGGGTGCTCGGGAGTTTAGTGTATGCAAGTGCACAAGAGGAATGTCAGTGACTTAGCGATTTTGAAATACAAGTCTGTAGAGGTGCGCATAATGAATGCACGACAAGGTAGGAAAGAGAGCAGGTGTGTAGAGAGAAGACGCAAAGGGGAAATGGAAGGAGATAATAGAATGTAGAGGGAGAAGCAGGAAGGTATGTATGGTGTGTAGAAGAACTAAAACTGTGTCAAGGTGTCAAAAGAACAATCTTGAGTGTGCATAACTTTAATTGTTAAACATTAGAGTCAGAATGAAAATATAAGTTATCTAGATAACTAGTAGAGTTATTTAGATAACATTTTTGGTGACTTTTGGGGGCCATCTGCCTATTAGATGAAGAGACTAGTAGCCTTAGAAGTCCATTGGGCATGGAGTCAAGTGATAAACTTGAAGATCTGATCTACAACTTGAAGAAAATCCATGAATTCACTTACATCACTGTCTGAACTATGAACTGAACTGCTGCTCTCATGTGAAGATGTTCTATCTTGGATTCATGAGAGTGAAAAGTTGTGCATGGAATGTTGGAACCGCCTCTTCTGAAAATTGAAGTACCATCCCAAGAAGCAACAAAAGGGGTGCACGGGTGCTACAGGATAGGAAAATTTCCAAAGGGAGCATACTGAAATAGAAGCACAACACTATGTACAAGAGTTGAAAATCATATATGTCCCAAAGGGAACATGCAAAGTGTGCACAAGAACTTGTGTTACTAAAAGCAAACTGATTCTAACCTAAACTAACTAGAGGTAGAGGGCGCTCAAGTAAAACCTACAACAAGAAGGGAGAAGTAGCCTCCCTTCCTCACAAATTACGACCATGTAATTGATTTGGCACTAAACATGGTCAAAAACAAGAGTGAAAAACTGTCTTACAAATAGTGTTTCACCCTCCTTAAAGTATCAAAAAAAAAATATATACCTCATGAAGTTGGTATGTGCTTGGCTTTGGGAGGCACTACTGCTGACCTTTGGCATGCTGAAACTCCACCTCATGCTATGAAATGAGCATGATCGGTGGAAACTTTGTCTTTGTCTCTAGGCTAGCTAGATATCTAATCAGGCACAACTTGATCCTTGCATTTTCCCATTTCTTTGAAGCTCAATCCTACATATGGGATTCTCTTATAGACTCTTCTCCTATAGGGGATTTCTTGCAGGCTAGATCACACGAAGCTGGGGGTGCGCATGGTTTTGCCTTTACAAGTAACTTAGTCTCCTTTAGAACTACACCCTCTAGAAATAAATTATTTTCTTCTAGAATAGGAACCCGTATGATTTCCTCTTTCCACTCAGAATCACAAGATTCATGTCATTATTTAACTATTTTGTAGTCTTCAAACATGATGATATTATTTGGGGATGACACATAGGCAAGGGGCTATTCGTTTATAGCACAACTAGGAAGAGGGGACTCAGAAGGAAATGGAAGGATGGGCATGGAAGGCGTGCACATAGGAGGGATGGAAGCGTGCATGAAGGGAGAGTTGATAGATAAGTGAAGGTGAGATTGAGGGAAACTCTCAATGGGTGTAGTGCATAGAAGGCTAGGAACATGTGCAGTAGGTTGAGATGATGTAGGGTGACGTGAAGGAATGTGATGGTTGTAAGATAGTAATGCATGGTTCCCCATTGACAGGGTTGTCACTCGCTATATTTTTGAGCCTCCATTAACTTTGCCCATTTTGTGATCTGGGGAAACATCTCAGTGATGAAGGGAAAATTTTTCTGGGTGTTAAACTAGCCTGGTACATGGCCGACCCATGAACAAGGGGCCTTGTATCCAATTCTAGCTGCCTTTATGGAGCACTTGACTCTAAGCCACATCATGTCAATCTCTATCTTTTTTACTTTCCTCTCAAAATCAGTTTTTTGCCATGGATTCACCACCATCATCTATAAAAACATGTTCTCCATAAACATCTTGGTTAGAAAAAAGTGGGTTACATGCATTTTAAGGATAATGGGGCTTATAAAACTGATTTGGAGAAGGATTTTGAAACTGTGGTGATGGAGGGAAATAGATTTTCTATTGCAAATGAGAATTCTAGGAGGGGAAAGAAGTCATCATTTCACAACTTCAAAAGAGGAAGGTGGAATGATGGAAGAAGGAAAATGAATGAAAAAAATAGGGGAGACTAGTCTGCGAATGAAATAATGGGTGTGTTTGGATCAATGGAGTCACCAGATGTGTTAAAAAATGCCTCCAAAGGATGGATCTCAGTAAAACTCATAAAACTTGTTGAGATGAAGATGTATAGCTCTTCAAAATTGTCCCACTAGGTGTGCCAGAAACTGTTGGTCGTTCAAACATGCACTCGCGTCTCAGATCTGGAAGAGCCGAGTTGTTTGAGACAAAAATGGAACCATCTCTAAGTTATGGGACCTTGCATGCTTGAGATGGATCTCCAGAGAATGATGGTTCCTCTACCTATGCCTACTGCTAATGCTACTCCTAATGCAAACAAAAAATCCTAAACTAAACAATTCCAAGGGAGCAGGGATAGACGAATGTGCAGAAAGGGGAAATCCTAGGCTAAGGGAAGGTGATAACGTTGGAGAAAGGGGTTGATCACTCTCCATGAGGGGTACGAAAGGGAGAAAACATGAGAGAGATAGTGGACAGGCGTGTGCCACAGACAAAAACCATGAAAAATTAGTTTCCACGCACTGCAACATAGGAATTGCAAATGGGAAATACGCACAACATGCCAGAAATGCAGAGAGAGAGGCGAGATGCAATGAAAATGTGAAAGGGAAGACAAGAGTTCCAAAAAACATGATTTTATTGCTTGAGGGATGCACAGTCAATTACATTCATGGCAGGAGTTGAGAATACATTATAGAGATCAAGTCCAAGGTCTAAAACCTATGGATAATCAGCTACCATTTTGGCATGGTGCTGTTACAACAAAAAGATATCCTTTTTACAAAGAAGAACTCTACTATTTATATAAAAAGGAGAGAAGAGGAGGGGAAAGAGGAGGGAAACCTGAATTCAAAATCTAACCACCAAAGACCATCTATAAATTTATGTAAATCCACCTGTAATGCTATTAGATGCGCCTCCTCATGTTTGTTTGGCATGTAGAAGAAGTAAGAAGGCAAGATCTGATTGAAATCTAGGTGGTTAGATCAATTAGATGTGTGCATTGATGATTAGAATGATGTTTCCCTATTTTCCACCTACCAAATCCCATCTAGATTTGAATTTGAATATTCTAATGTGTAGCTTGTGTCAGTATCTCTCTGACAAGCCCAGGCATACACTGATATGAGCATTGTAGCAAAAGTTATGGTTTTCATAAGTCTATAGGTCACTTTGACACACAATGACAGATGGTGCGCATTGATTGACTGAGTAAATCAACCATCTGTTCATCTATTTTGTCTTTTCTGCCATGTGTCATGCACCAGTTGGTTTTCCAGATTTGGCACCTTGTTGGCGCACTTTGATAGGTTGTGTGTAGCACACTCAAGTCTGACAGATGACGTGGCATAATGATTGACAAAAAATATGCAAGGTGTGAAAATGAGAGGCGTAAAGGTGTACACGTGAAGGACAGGCTCACAAATGCAATGCACATAGCAGGAAAGAGGTCATACTCATAGAAGGAAAGTATGGAAGCAGGGAACAAGTATCCAACTACGAAGACAAGAAGAAAATGGGCGTGGGGGATTTTAGTGTATGCAAGTATGCAAGAGGATTTCTAGGGACTTAGCCATTTTGGAAGAAAAGTCTGTATAGGTGCATGCAAGGAATGCACGATAAGGTAGGAAAGAGAACAAGTGAAAAGAGGGAAGGTGCCAAAGGGAAATGGAAGGAGATAGAAGAATGCAGAGGGAGAAGCAGGAAGGCATGTAAAAAGAACCGCAACTGTGTCAAGGTGTAAAAAAGAACAATCTTGAGTGCGCATAACCTAAAATGTGAAACATTAGAGTCAGAATGAAAATATAAGTTATCCAGATAACTAGGGGAGTTATTTGGATAACAGTTAGTAATATAGATTTTCATGTTATTTTACACTTTTATTTATTTTAATAAGGGTCGATGATTAAAATCATGAGCAACATGATGAAACAAGAGTTGTTTAATGAACAATTGGAAGTAGCAAGCTATTTCTATATTTTTCACTGTCATGTGTTATCACTATTCATCTTTCTTCCACAACACCCGGGGAAATAAAAATCATTTTTATGCCTACCTTATTTCTTATATCCATTTCTATCAAATTTTTGATTGTCAATTGAATTCTTCTATCACCCCATCGACACTGGAGGGGGCATCCTTCATTCTGCTCATTTTTCTTCAAAAATTTACTTTTTTAGGCTTTTCTACTATGTTTGAAATGATGTCACTTACTTCACCTCAAACGGGGGAAAATGGAGACACCTAAAATCCACTTTCACGGTCTTATTGCTCAAACCACACTAATTACTCTCATTCTTACCATTTCCATTAGAATTAGTGATTTATGCTAATTAACTAATGTTTCCCTCTATTTTGGTTAATTAACAGCACTTTTTTTAATTACCTAACCTCTTTCACATTCAGGTGCCAATTTATGACACATCGTAAGTCATAATCCTCTTCCAAACAAACGATTAGTGATTATTAGCTAATTAAACCTATTTACCCTTGTATTTGATGAATCAACCTTCTTATTGGCTAATACCCCTCTTCCAACCATTCAAAATCATTCCTTTTCCCTCCAAGATATCTCAAAAGGATTCAAAAACTTATTCTAGCCTTTTAATTGATCCTAATTTGTCAATTAAGGCTCCTCACATGCTAATCACTTGTTAATTCACTAATCATGATTAACAAGACTGAATATACTTTATCCTGTTTAGTCCCACATGCACAAAGATGAAAGTTTTCCTCAAATAGAAAACTATAAAAAGGACTAAGCACCTACATTCATTCTTTGATTAATATATCATATAATAAAAATGATTAAGATCCTTACTTCCTTCTTTGATTAGCTTGCTCAATCTTTGCATCCTATCTTCATATTGGTTAGTAGAGGGATATCTAATATGGCCTTGTAGCCATTTTTCGAGATATCCTCTCACCATTTGTGGAGTAACAACAACCATGATTTTATTTCCCTTAGATCTAATTAGGTGTTTCACCACATAGGAGTACCGTATGACAAAACAATTTAAAAGGTAAAGGTAAGGTACATGAGGAATACCTGGAGGTTGTGAAGAGGTTTCTCACCATTTTTGAAGACCAATCTGATTGTAGAGCACTCCTTTTTGTCTTGGAAGGAATACCTGAGAAGCATAAGTAAGACCACCAAATGAGTCAATAGCATAGGTTAGTGGATTGTCTAGCGTGAGCTAGATCTGAGAAGCGGGGTGCTTCCTCGAAGGGTGTCAATCCACGTCTGAATACAAATTAATGCAGATAAATATCATGAAATGGGTCCTATTGTAGTTATATGATTTGGGTATCTCACACAACACAATAGTCTAAATCTAATCTAAATGATGAATATAAGATTAAATCTAGGAGAATAGTCAGTTGTCAGGGTCCATAGGTATGAAAGAGGGCAGAAAGAAGGTTTGGGTGAAGTCTTGGGAGGTTTTGGATAGTTCTGGGTGGAGGAATGAGCTCACTGGTCTGAGGGGAAAATTCCAGACACAGATATCAATGCCAGTTGGAACCGATTCTAGTTATTGGTTATAGCCAAGATTGGTTGGGTAACCAATCATGGTAGGGGAAATTGGAGTTTCAAAGGTAGAAAGGAGGTTGATTTGGGCTCTCATGTGATTACACAGAGTATTGGGAGGTCTTAGGTAGGGTGTAGGAATTTAGGTGAAGACTCAATAGGGTTAAAAGGGGTGGTTAAAAGGGTAGAGTGGGTTCCAGTTGGTAGTGTGTCAAGTGAATGGGCTATGGAAGGTATCTGGGAGAGGAAGAAGGTGATTAGAAAAAGATAAAGGATATAAAACCAAAGCTAATGAAATCAATAACCTAGATTAAGAATACTTATTAGAGATCTAGAGATTGGTAGAAGGTGGTGTTGGTGATAGGTGTCCATAGGAGAGACCAGCTAAGATCTAGTGCTATGGTAGTGAAGGTTAAGTGCTTCTCCATGTGTAAATGATTCAATCCTATGAAGCCATAGATTGGTTTTTGGTGGAGAGTTTGATGCTCTAGTGCTCAGTTGATTATCAGAATGTCAATTGAATGCCCAAGATGCAAGATCAAATAATTCCAACCAAAAGAAGAACCCTGGAAAAAGATTTGAAAAATGCTTATTTAAGAGGAACTGATGGTGGTTCCTTGACCGGTGCTGACTGAGGAATAACTGATGTGGTTACGAAAAGAAATAGTCTTATTTGCTAAAAATAACCTTTTCTCTCCCTTTTGGGTGGGAGTTAAGAATGGTTATGGGTTAGGAGTCTTGATTCTTGTTAAATCACACCAAAAATTGGTGAGAGAGGTAGTTGGAAATTAATATTAGGTTTAGAAGAAGTCTCATTTGGTTAGGGGGAATGATGACTTAATATTAGTTATTAAATGGACTTATGAATGGGTCTAAGGTGAGGTGAGAGAGGTGAGGTAATGATTAATCTAATATAGGTAATTAGATTAATAAAAATATGTGAAAGGGGTCATGGTAAGGGGGTATGTAATGAAAGGGAACCTAGAGGGTGTCGTCCCAATTTTGGGTGTCTACATTTTCCCTTTTTTCTCGAGTAGCTTGTACTAATAAGAGATGATGAAAAAAACAAGAAGTGAATGCCCCAGATATGGGTGAAGGTTATCCCCCTAAAACCAGGAACTAATGTAGTAGAAGGCATAATTGATGATGGGTTTGATAAGGTGGTAGGTGATGAAAAATGGGGTTATGTGAAGGTATAGTCAATGGTGATGATAGGGTGATCGAAATGTGGAAGGTTTAAAAGTACAAACACATGCACATGCTTAGAATGCAACAAGGAACAAGGTTAAAGAGCACACAAACGCTAATTCGGTCAATGGTTGATAGTTTATCCAAACAAGGGTGATGTGGTTTAGGTATCCCAAGGTATAGGATGTGATCCTTGGAAACATAATGAGGCTAGGTGCAGGAATGAGTATATAGTGAGTTCTGAAATACACCAAAAGGTTTGGTTTGGTCGAGATAAACGTCATGAAATAAGGCAAGGTAAGGTCGGTAGGCTAAACAAACATAGGTAGCATTATTCATACAATAGAGTGAGTAAGTGAGTTTGATTGTCATATAGGCAAGGTGGGGTTGGCGAAGGTATATAGGGAAGGTCATGGGTAAGGCATATGGGTGAAGGAAACATGCCCCTAAAGTATCTGTAGGGAGTTGGTGAGGTGGTGAGGCTATTAGGTGAGCATGTAGGGAGGTTTGTAGGGTTGTGACAAGCTAGAAAAAGGTAAGTGAGAAGCAAAAATTAGGGCATAATGAAGCATATTGGGGTGTAGGAAGGGTGACTCATTCCAGTTATGATGAATCAATTCAGTCACCTAGGGAAATGATCCGACTAGTAGGGTGATCGATGTTAAGGTCACCTAGGTAAATACTGTGACCGACATTGGTCGTAAAAATGGTGAGATAAAAAATGGGAATATCACCCAAAACATGCTCATTTGATCATTGGTTGAGTTGGAAAACGTAGGTTTTTTGGAGAGGTTATTTCGCAAGGAAGATGAAAAATAGTGCCAGGAGACTGAGTTGGCGAAGAGATAAGTCAGGAGTGGAGGAGGTAATTTCGTGGCCCCATGTGTAGCTATTTGATTGGTTGGAGAGATGGTATGGGAGAGCTATTTGACATGGTAGAGGCAGGGAAAGGATCAAGGGATGCTCCAGCTATAGGATCAGCCATCCCAACATGGAGGTGTCGGCGAGTAGAGGTAGGATTTGGGCTTTAAGCTTGGTTTTGTAGAATTATAGGTATGGAAATGTAAATTTTAATGTTTTTTGAAAATTTTATTGAATTTGGGGTGAAATCAGGGTATGGGAGGGTGTAATTAGAGTAATTAGGGGTGAAAATGAACTTAAGGGTAGTTGGAAGGTGATTTGGGTGGGTTATTTGGGTGTATTTTTTTAATTTTTTTTGTAATTGGGGGCATGGGGGTTCGGCCTTGGGGCCGAACCAGTAACCAACGTCAGTCAGTTATCGAGTGGGCATCGGTTGACTAACAACTGACTCTCGGTTAATAAAGGGTACCAGACATCGGTAGGGGAACTGATGCGGGTTGCTTAGTTAAATAAAAAAGTGTAAGAAATGGTTTATTTTAGGCCATCTAAGGGAGTGTGAGGTTGGGTAGGGTGGAAAAGAGAAGTCTTAGGGAAGGTTTGGGTAAAAGATGATGTTATAGGATGATTTCAGGAGGGATGGGGTTGGGTAGGTCAATAGGTGAACTAGTGGGAGGGAAGATAGGTAAGATAGGAAAAGGGGGAAAATAGTGGAATGGAGTGGGCCGAGCTAACCTCCAAAGACCCCATGTCTTCGGAGTGCTACCTACATAGCCCTTGCAAAAGGGGCCTCAAGCCAATGTAGTTCTCCCATATGACAGGGAAGAATATGATTTTGGTAAGTAGGTTGTGTGAAGGTGAATGGTCTAGGTAAGGCATGGTAAATATTAGGCAAGGTTGAGTGTTGAATAGAAAGTTGAAAGGGAAAATGATTAACTTGTGTGGGTGTTGATGATGTAGGCTAGGTAGAAGATGACTATGAGGGACTGACTTCCACTCCCTTCTAGTACAGATGAGACCCACCATTTTGGATGAGGAGTGGGAGCACATGTGGGTAGTTGGGCTAGGCATGGTGAGGAGGTACATGAGGATTGCACGAGACCACAGTATGATGGTAGCCCTCATCGATAGATGGAACCCAACTACCAACACCTTCCATCTACCTGAGTGGAGAGATGACCGTCACATTAGAGGATGTATACAGGATTCTGTGGCTTCCGATCATTGGGGAGCCACTTTATCAGGTGTCATCTACAGATGTGGTAGATCATATTATTATGGTGTTTGGGCCGGCCATGACAGAGCTGACATACCATAGTGTGAGTATCAGTTATGGTGCGATGTATGTGGCATCCTCAAGATACCCATCTTGTAGTGTTGATGATGGTTGGCATCAATTGTTTTTCCCTTCTAAACTCAGAGGGTGGGAGGTTTCCACGGGCCTTGGTGGGAGTTCTAGAGGACATGGTTTTTGACCAGGTTTCATTTTGCATGGGCACCAACTTACTTGGTTCAGCTATATAGGGAGCTTTGGGCTTATAGGAGGATACGATGATATGGTCTCTGTTGCACTTATCTGTTACACTATTGGGCATATGAGCACATTGTGTGCCTTTTTCCACTAGGTCTACCATGATAGGGGTGACATGTGGGTGTATATAGGGAGGATATAGGTGATGGCTGCTGATAGGAGAGTAGGTGAGGGTGGATGGGGTGACTCAGGATATTGCATACTATCAGTGGGTACTGGATAACCTGTCACCTATAGAGATTCTATGGAGGCCATACCTCACTTACCCAACGTTCACAGGAATGGAGGAGGAGTTGGAGGGTCTATAACATTTGAGATGGATCCAGGGGTGCAGGGATGAGGAACACGAGATCATACCCATAGATCGGGTCAGATGATAGTTTGGCTTATAATAGGATGTTCCCTAGGCAATTCCATAGTACCATCGAGATGATGTGGAGAGGCCATTACCTCTTCCATAGCCGACACCACTAGTAGGAGTGGAGGAGAAGGTAAACAAATGAGATGATAGATGATGTTGGGGTACATGGATGGGTATTGGAAAGTGGTGGATAAACATAGTTACAGGATAGCACCAGCCAGGCCAGGACAACCTGATTTGGCCATTGTTATCAGTGAGAGAGATAGGATTACGGGGGTAGGTTATGGAACTGCAGGCCCTAGGTTACTACTTTACAGGCACATGTGGCCACATTACAGACACAGTTAGACAGAAACACAGGCACAGGCCAGATGACAATGGGGGACATTTGGCTGCCCCTCCTTCACCTCTGAGGGTACATGATGGGACATATATATAGGGACATGGGTCCATCATCACATGTACATTAGTACAGGAGATAGGGTCCACAACCATATAGTATAAGGACAGGGACCACTACTTTAAGGGGATAGAGGGAAAAATAGGTAGTAGAGTGATGCCACCACCATAGGTGGTATCGATGGACCAATACAGAGAGGTTGTGGCTGAGGATAGATATTATGAGGATCAGATTACAGAGCTAATCTCCCTATTGTCAGTTATGCTACCTACAAAGCATAATGGGCAGCTAGTCAGAGGTCCAGCTCACAGACCCATAGTTCTGGTAGTTTAGGGAGCCACCGTACTCATGGGAAGGGCTAGTAGGAGGTGACCAATGCATAGAGACAGAGGCTAGGTGAGGGGACAAGAGAGAGTGGTAGAGGCACTAGGGCCTCCTAGGGATGATGAGATGATGGAGATTGTTTTTTATTTTTGATTTATGACTTATATATACCGGCCTGCATGCCAAAGAGGTGAGTTGTACATGAGAGTTTTTGAGAGACTTATTTATATCTATGTATACAGTGTATTGACAACAAAATTTCCAGTATATAGATGATGGTATTTATATCTGTTGTGTTTGGTTTCATTTCCATTGTATTGTTATCATGGAAATTAGATGTATGTATGATTGATAATGTTGTGTTTTGGTTTAATTTCCAATGTATTGATATTATGAAATTAGATGTAGGTAGACATGGTGATGATGTTGGTTTGGTTTGGGTTTAATTTCCAATGTATTGATATTATGGAAATTAGATGTAGGCATGGTGTTGATGTATGGTTTGGTTTGGGTTTAATTTCCAATGTATTGATATTATGGAAACTAGATGTAGGCATGGTTGATGATGTTTGGTTTGGTTTAAATTTCCAATGTATTGATATTATGGAAACTAGATGTAGGCATGGTTGATGATGTTTTGGTTTGGTTTAAATTTCCAATGTATTGATGTTATGGAAATTAGATGTAGGCATGGTTGATGATGTTTTGGTTTGGTTTAAATTTCCAATGTATTGATATTATGGAAATTAGATGTAGGTATGTGGTTGGATGATGTTTGTTTGGTTTAATTTCCAATGTATTGATATTATGGAAACTAGGTATGGGGTGGGAGAGTGGATAGATAAGATATGAAAAGTTAAAAATATCATGTAGGAGGGAAAAATAATGGCCGAGCTAACCTCTGAAGACCATATGCCTTCGGAGTGCTACCTACATAGCCCTTGCAAAAGGGGCCTCAAGGCTGATGTAGTTCTCCCATAAGATAGGGAAGAATAAGATGATGGTAGGTAAGTTGGGTAGGATTGAGGTAGAGGTAGATATTGGTAAGATAGATTATGGTAAGGTAAATAGATTGGGTAAGGTTGGGTAAGATAGATTGTGGTAAGGTAAGTTGGGTAAGATTGGGTAAGGTAGATGTTATTTGATTTAATTTCCAATGTATGATGGTATTATGGGAACTAGATGATGGGTATAGGTGTGGGTGAGATGAGAATAGAACCAAGATATCCAATGTTGATGGTCTCATCCTGTTGAAGAAGCAACAAGTAGATAGAGGGGAACTGAAAAGAAGTGAAATGCTCCATAGTTGGCAAGGACCATAATGACCATACCAAATAGGATTATGAACATAAACCCCTTGAGACATTGCATGATTGATAGGTCTATGGTTGAAAGAAGTTACATGATCACAAAGTGTCACATGAGTGCCATGTCCCTTGAGTAGATAGGAGAAAATAAAAGAGGGTAGGGTGAGTGGTTTGTTTAGTGTAACCTTGTTGTGGGACAACATGCCCCTTCTGCAAGATACCCAAAACCAGCATAGGAAAGTCCATGACCAAAAGTTTGTATTTTTCTTGATTTTTTTTCTTTTGTGTTTTTCTTTTTGCATTCATAGAATGATCGATGTGGGAAGTCTATATTGGGATGAATAGTAGTGTCTCCTTGAGGTCTTTGTGAAGATGATTGATGTGGGAAGCTCCAAGATAATTTTTTTTTAACAAATACAAATTAGTACAACATGTGGCTAGCTTTTTATAGCTTGTCCTTCGAGGGAGAAGTCTACTTATATCAACAATAGAGAGACATAGATGTTCATTTGAGGGAATCATCTATTTGCGAGAAGTTTGACTCAAGGAGTAGAATTTTTGTTATCCCAATTTTTTTTTGCATTATTTTGGACTTGTAGTCATGGAAAAGACTATAAAGGAGTATATGCCTCTTTTATGAAGGAAAAACCATAACACGAAAAAAATGTTAGCTATGAAAGAGGGGTTTCAAGTGACGAATGACCATGGGATTCCATCCTGAAAAGGATGAAAAGTATCCATGAGAATCATGCCATGAGTAGAGCCATGGTACTCATATTCAAGATAAGTTTGAATGGTGATGGATAATCACACAATTATATTTGAGTCATTGGTCCTTAAAAGAGGTAGGTGGAAGGAGAGGTTCACTCAAGGGACGAGCATATATGAGACATAAAGTGATGTAGTACTTTATTCAACAATAGAAAAGTAAAAAGATGCAAGGCATTAAGGGGCTCAGGTTCAGGTTTACCCTCAAGAGAAGATAAATGATAAGTTCCTGATCCATAGGTATGGGGACAATATAAGGTCCAAGCCAATTAGGAGCAAACTTTCCTCGTTTACTTTTCTCCATTTTGGTTACATGTTGATTTTCCTTCAGGAAAAGATCACAATCTTGAATGTTTTTTCTTCAAATGCATTTTTCATAGGAACACTTAATGCACTTTTGGTAGATTTGGAGGTGGTCTAGAGAATTTAAACAACATTCATCTAGTAGCTCAAGTTGTGCCAAATGTTATTGTTGAAAATCATCATCAGAGAGGATATCTTTAAGAGATATATAGAGAGATGGAATTTGGACTTCAAGAGGTAGGATGACCTCTGTACTGTAGACCAAAGAGAAAGGTGTGGATAGTGGTAGAGGTGTGAATACTGGTATGATAAGCCCATAAGGTGAAAGGAATGTGTGTGTGCTAATCCTTACCAGAGTCGTCAACCAATTTCATAAGAATTTTGTTGAGAGTTTTGTTAGAAGATTCGGCTTGACCATTTTCTTGTGGGTAATATGGTGAAGATAAAATTGAGTTGAATACCAAATTTGTCACATAGTTGGCGTAGGGTTTTGTTTTTGAATTGTTTTCCATTGTCAGTGATGAGGTGATGAGGAACACCAAAGCAAAAAATGATATGGTGGTTGATAAATTTGACTATTTTCTTGACTTTGGTAGAAATGAGAGGGATGCATTCCACCCATTTAGTGTAATATTCAGTCATTGTGATGATCCAATCGATGATGTTGTGAGGAATGAGGGTTAATCTCCCAATGAGATCTCAAACCCCATTGAGAAAAGGGCCAAAAGTCTCTGGTGACTTGTAAGACGTGACTAGGAGTATGATGAAGGTTAACATGCTGCTGACACTTCACACAATGTTTAACATATTTGCAAAAGTCTTGGTTAAGGGTTGGACTAGTAGTAGCTGAGTTGAAGGATATGCTTTGTAACAAGGAGGCCACTAAAATGTCCCCCAAAAATCCCATCATGAATTTCTTTGATGGTGTACAGGATTTCAGAACTGGTGAGGCATCGCAGGAGGATACCATCAAAGCCACATTTTTAGAGAATACCTCCCATGATGATGTAACGAGAGACACTTTTTAGGAAGGCTCATTATCCATTGCTGAGTGAGATCCAGAGGCATGATTGAAAGTGAGAGGTATTCAATGAACTTATTATACCAAATGTCACATGGGTTAGTATCGATGCTACCCAAAAAATTAATGCCGAGGATAATATAAGAAGGTGACTATAACCATTGTATTGTGACAAATATTTTTGAGTCTGAAGGTGAGGCAGGTATTTGAGAAGCAAGACAAGCCATGGTATCTGTGAATTTGTTAGTGGATCACAAAGTGGCTTGAATGAGGAAGTGATCAAATGTGGTCAAAAGTAGATCAACATGATGTTTATACTTTTGAAGATCATTTTATGAAAATGGTACAAACCATTGATTTAGTTCACAACCAGTTGAGAGTCACCAAATATGTTAATGGATTTAACACCTAGGGAAATGGTAGTTTGAAGACCTAACACAAGAGCTTCATACTCGGCTATGTTATTTGTGCAGTCAAAGTCTAGTTTAAAGGATAGTGGCATAGGCTCACCATCAAGAGGAATGAGGATGACCCCCGCACACCTCCCCGCAGTGACATTTGGATCCATCAAAGAATAATGTCATTTGATAAACAATATCATCAGTGGAGAGGGTGGCGATAGATTCATTAGGAAAATCAAAGTTTGAGGATTGTTTCCCAGGAAGAGGAGCATCTGCGTAAGTTGATCCGCGATGGTTTGTCCTTTGCACAAAATTTTGATGAATGAAATCTAACTCCAAATTCTGCAAGAATCATGAGCCAATGAGTGTGTGCGTTGGTGTTGGTAAGGTTTGGCATACATGTAATGAAGAGGGTTGGTGTTGGTAATGAAAAATATTTTGTGATTAAGAAGGTAGTGGTGAAGTTTGGTGGCCACGAAGACTAGGGCTAAGAAAATATTTTCAGCATGAGTGTACCGAGTTTCATAGTCTAGAAGAGTATGGCTTATGTAATAAACCAATTTTTCCCTATGTTTCTCATCATGATGAGTGAGCATGGCACCCAAGGAATGGTCAGTAGTAGAAATGTAAAGGTAAAAAGGTTGATCGTCTTTAGGTGGAATGAGCACATAAGGCTGAAGAAGGTAGTTCTTCAACACTTTAAAGGCTTTGTGACACTCATCATTCCAATGGAAAGAAATGTCATTTTTAAGGAGGTGGTGAAATGGTTAGCATTGGTTTGAAAGTTGAGAGATGAAGTGTTGGATGGATTGCAATTTTCCTTGTAAGCTATGAATTTGCCAAAGGTTAGTAGGTGGAGGCATGTCAAGAATTTCCTTGATCTTAGTGGGATCAACTTCGATACCACATAAAGAGATGATGAAACCAATGAGCTTACCCAAGAACACAAAATGTAGATTTGGTTGAAGGGTCATTGGATAAGATAACTTTAAGAATGACCAGGTGTTCGGCATGATGCTTGGACTTACCAAGAAGGTTGTTGACATAGTCTTCCCATATGTCATGCATGATGTCATGGAATATGTAAGTCATAACATGCGCTGATAGGTAGCACCAAAAGTTTTTCAAGCCGAAGGGCATGATGCAATAGTAGAATGTCCACCAAGGGGTGATGAAGGAAGTTTTGTGTTGATCTTCTGGAGTGAGTAGTATCTGATTATAACCCGAAAACCGGTCCATAAGAGATAACATCTCATGGACAGATGTAAGATCAACTAGTTTGTCAATGCTTGGTAGAGGAAAGTCATCTTTTGGATAGGAAAGGTTAAGGTCATGAAATTTAGTACAGATATGAAGTCCCCTAGTTGCTTTTGTGATAGGAACAATGTTAGAGACCCATTGTGGATAGTCAATAGGTAGGATGAAGGAAACAGAGAGAAGGCAATGAAGTTATTCTTTCACAAGAAGAGTAATGCAAGGATGCATTTTACGCAACTTTTGTTTCACGGGTTTGGCATCAGGGTTAGTTACGATATTGTGAAGCATGATATTAGGGTCAATACTTGGAATATCACTATAATACCAAGCAAATTCCTTGTTATGATCACCAAGAAAAGAGGTGAAATATTCTTGTTTCACATGGAGTCTAAAGATTGGCCTATCTTTAGAATTTGTGGGTCATTCTGAGTGTGAATGTTGATTTCTATGGTAGATTCATTCAACATGGTTTGTATGTCAGAGGGTAATGACATTTGAATATAAGAATCCTCTACACCTAAATAGGTCATAATGGAATCATCATCCTAACATTGAACATCATTTATAGAAGGTGTATCATCATCCAACATGTCAGGATAAAGAAGAGGAAATGAAGAGGAAACCTCACCATCATGTTGATAGGTCAGAGGTCCCAAGGAGATGGTGTTCATGAATTTTTTTTTTAGGTGGAATGGATTTCAAGATCCATAGATTCCATGGGAGAAGGTGGCGTGATAGGTGAGGAAGGTGGGGAAGGATTTTCGTCTTCTATGAGGGTGATTTGAGCCTTCTTAGGAGGAGGATTCTCAAGAAATCCAAGACCACAACGGTTATTGTGTTTCCTAGTGGTGCATGGTACAATGATGTGATGACCTTGTTTGTAACGACCAAATACGAAGACTTTCCAGGCACAATGGTGAAGAAAAGTAAGTGTGAAGCTGTGTTTGGTGAGGTAGGAGAAGTCAGATGAAAAGGGTTTAGTTTGGAAGGGAGGTTCAATAGAATAAGAGGAAGTGTCAAGTACCCCCATAGGTTAGGTTGGTGTGAAGGTGGGGAGGTCGTATAATATGACCTCTCCTATACGATGATCAAAATGCAAGTTGTTGGTGTAGTTTTCCATACTCTTAAGGAGTAAGGAATGTGTCAATGCTAAGGAGGCGATATTATCCGAGTTAAAGGAATTGAAAAACACCTACCAAGAGGTCTGTGGTTGGTGTTTGGGTAACATGTATAGATGAGCTATCTGAATCTTGAGAAGATGGGGCATCAGTAAAGGGTTGAATAGGAGGGTCGGTAGGTGGGATAGATGAGGAAGGTGAAGTGAAAAAAGTGGTAGATGTGATAGATGCCTTAATTGGGATTAGGACATCATTTAGATGGTAAGTCATATTACAGGTTTTGAAGGGGGAGGGATCTGCCTGAATGGTGTAAGGTTCTCCTTCATATTCAAATTTGAGGCAATTGTGAAGGGTGGAAGGTACACAAGCCATGACACAAATCTAGGGATGGCCTATCAACATGTTATAATGGAACTATCCTTCGAGAATGTAGAAGATTTCAGGAATAGTTCGGGGACCCACGTGGATGTGGAGGACAATGGTGCCAAGAGTAGTGGTCATGGCATCATTAAAATATCAAAGCATGATGGGGTTGCTAGACATACAATTATCTGGTATGTCTATTTGTTCATAGGCATGAGAAGAGATGATGTTGATGATAGCACCCCCATCAATCATAATGTGTTTAATGTGAATATCATTAATGTAAGTGAAGATGAAAAGAGCGGGATCAGGATCATCATGTTGTGAAGGGGAAATCTCTGATTTGGATAAATTAATGGAAGAAACCTGAGTGAGGGGTAATGAGGGCGGTGATAGGTGAAGTGTCATTGGGTGGAACCTGGATGGATTGTAGGACCTCAATGAGGGCATGACGATGAGAATCAGAGGTTTGAATCAATTCATATAAAGACATCTTCAATGGGGACTGGTGAAGCTATTTTATCATGGAATGATGTGTAACCCTAGAAGAAGTATGTGATGTAAGCCCAAGGATGGTTTATCTTGGAGGGAGGTGCAAGTGTAATGGTAGGTGAAGGCAAACTATAAGGGTTACCAAAATTTTCCTTTCCTTTTTCTTTCACATGTTATGACTGAGTGGCTACACGCACCATGTTAATTTCAAAGATAATAGGAGGAAAATAAGATTGTTTAGGCTTACCTTTATCCCTAGGTGGATGTGAAGGTAAAGGTTGTAGAATGGGTTTGGGGCTAGGTTGTGTGGCAGTGGGTGAAGAAAGAATGGAATCTTCCTCCAACAGATCATCTTCTTTGAAGAAACCATCATAATCGTAAAGTTAAAGGATAATGGTTTTAAGAGCCTTACAAATCTTCAACATCATGCCTTAGAGAGTGATGATAAACGTAAATTTTTGTGTCATCAAATCCTACTAGTTTAGGTTTGAGAGGACCGTAAGTCTTGATAGGTGAAAATGATATAGCAGATGTCTCTAAAAACTGAGTGAGGATGTTAGAGTAGGATCCTACCAAAGGATCACAATGAGAGGCAAAGTTTGTCTTGGGAAAAGGGGTAGGTGAACTTCGTAAGGGAGGTGATGTGAGAGAACGTGTTGGTGTAACTAATTTTTTGGTAGGTAGTGAAGGTTTGGGTTTAGGCCGTGACTTCTTAGGTAAAGGTAGAGAGATAAATTGCAAGGGAGAAGGAGACTCAGAAGGTGTTGGTATTCAAGTAAGCCAAGGAGAATGTGTGGGTGTTGGGAAGAGTGAGGGTAAAGGTAGTGAAGAAGGTGTGGGAAGAACGGGAGGTCAAGTTAAGGTTATAGGTTATTGCACTTTGGGTTTTCCTTCATAAAGGGGTAGATTAACCAAGGTTGAAGGATGTGGGCCCGATATCAATGACAGAGGTGAAGGTGAGTGAGAAGGTGTGGGGGATGTTGGGGTATGCACCCTAAGAGTTTGGGTCTTCCTTTTAGGTACTAGAATATATTTTGTGATTGGTGGTGAAGAATTTGACAAATATAGCTTCATAGGGGGGTATAACAGACTTGGTACTGGTAAAAAACCTAAGGTGGTAGTAGGTTTTTGAGTAGATGGAGGCTTGAGTGGAGGGGGTGTTGATGAAGAAGGGGATAATACTACTGGTTCAGGTGTAATAGCCTCACTCACTATAAAGATCTTTGGATATATGGTCAAGGTATCAAGGGAGGACATTTGCATTTGTGTAGAAACAGGGATTATAAGGCATCCCCAAAGGTTAGTGTAATCAAAATACTCCAATTGGTAAACCAAATGAGAGAATGGTTTTAAAGTAGATGAAGAGGATGAAGAATTGGTGTTAAATCCCATGAAGAGATTTCAAGCACGTGAGATAGGGAAGGTCTTAGAATCTGACTCGGTAGGTAAGAGTGAGGTAAGAAGAGTGATGGGATCTTTAAAGACCTTGGGAGAGCTATCACTAATAGGAAAAGTAGATACAATTGGTTCCTTTATGGGTTGAGGAGAAGGTAAAGTGGGTAATTTAGACTCCTCTACAGGTAGAGAGGATGATAAGGTGGGTTCCTTTATGGGTAAAGGAATAGGTAAGGTGGGTTCCTCTATGGGTAAAGGAATGGGTAAGGTGGGATTCTTTGTGGGTAAAGGAACAAATAAGATGATTTCCTCTGTGGGTAAAGGAATAGGTAAGGTGGGTTTCTCTATGAGTAAAGGAACAAGTGAGGTGGGCTCCTATATGGGTAAAGGAACAAGTGAGGTGGGATCCTCTATGGGTAAAGGAAAAGGTAAGGTGGGATCCTTTGTGGGTAAAGGAGCAGGTAAGGTGGGCTTCTCTATGGGTAAAGGAGTTTGTACGAAGATTTTCTCAATAGATGATATAGGAGGATACTGGATAAAAGGATCATACGATGTATCAAAAACTGCGTGAACCACATGTACAATGGTTTCTTCTTTAGATGTCTCCAATGTGAGTTGATGAAGGGGCATGATTAGGAAAATGTTTTCTGAAAAAAGTCCAAGTTTACATTAGCAGGCTCATTAGGGTTATCAAGGACGAGATCACCATTTATAACATTCTTTGCACAATGTGTTTAAAGGTTTTACAATTTACGTCATTATGTCCTTTTATGCAATGGTAATTACAAAATTCATTTTCTTTATACCAAGTTGGTGTGTGGCGAGAAGGATCAAAACCAATATGTGGTTTGATGGGAGGAAGAGTGATGGCTCCAGCCTTCAAAAATTTTTCCAATACAAAAGAATAGGGCTCCCCAATGTGAGTGTAACTCTTTTGTTCTTACTGATATTGAAAATTTTGCATCGATGAGAGATTGGAAGGAGGTTTAGGTTAATTGGCTAGATGAGAAGGGGCATATTTTATAACTACAATGCTAGTAGATCCTTTTAGCTTGGAATGGTTGTTGGATGGTTTGGAAGAAGACTCGTTTGATTTAAAGGCGGCATTTTTATTACGTAGTTTTAGTTTACCTTCTTCAAGGGCACGGATCTCAAGCTTCCTAGCCATGGTAAAAGCCTCATCAAACATACAAGAGTTGGGGAAATGTGTGTGACACACACCCTCGTAAGAAACTCTATGAGCTCAGGCTGCAGGAGAGAGAAGGAAAGTTGATTGATTAGGATTCACCACCATGTGATGAAATCAGCGATAGACTCATCATCATATTGATGAATAGAATATAAATATGTGATTGAGGCCTTTTTAGAAATGTTTATTGAAAAGTGATTGATAAAGCTTTGTGCTAATTGATTAAAGGAAAGTATTGAGTGCTTGGATGAAAACCTGTACCAGTCTAAGGTGGGTCCTGACAGGGACATAGTAAAAGTATGAAGGAGCAAGGAATCATCATGGCCTATTAGGTAACAAGCATGTTTAAATGAATGCAAGTGCTGATGTGGGTCCTCCTTACTGTTAAAGTGGATGAATTTAGGTAGCTCCCTGTTGATCAGACAAAATTTGGCACTTAGCAAAAAACATACAGAAGGATTGCGCAAAGAAGCAGAGTGCATTCAAAAGTGCGGGAGGATTGGAAAGGATAGCGAGTGAAGAAGAAAGACAGATTCGGGACTTAGCCATTTTTACAATGAGGATCTATTTTTGGAAATAGCATGCAGAGCAAACAAACCCATCAAAGACTTGCGTGACACGCATTGGCTATTTTTGGAGGATCGGTTATGAAGCGCTTTGCATGGATACATAATGAGAGTAGATCTACTACTGATAGTTAACTAAAAGCATTCTATTGTTAGCGCACTTGCATGTGTGGCTATTTTTGTAACAACACATGGCTAAAATAGAATTTGACCTATTTTGGGATTAGATAAGTGGTAAAGGGAAATTCCCCACCCTTATAAATATGTAGTGAACTGTGTAGCATAAGAGAGAGGTGTGAGAGCTAAGTTATTGTGAGGTTATGCTACCAAATCTGATGTGCGCATGAGCATATATAACTATTATGGTAAGGAATATTCTATGTATTACTATATTTAATGTAATGGGGGTTATTGGCTGAATCAAGGTGTTAATCATGGTTATAGTTTATTACTGCATAAAGGTTTTCGCTATGGTTATTGTTTGATTCATGATGCTTTAAGATCTAGATCTAGGAAATGCTCTGTAAAATGTTAGATTAATTATGGAACTGAATGTTTCAAGTCTTCATCATGCTAACATCCTAAAATAAAAACCCTAAAGAGGGGTTTGGTACCTTTGTGCACTTCAGCTGAGTGCTCAATCTTGGCTGAGTGATGTGTCGACGTGCCTGGGATTTTAGAGGTGAATTCTAGGTTACATCATTGGTTCCGTTGTCGGGACCTCTTTTTTAGTTATTTTCAGGATGGTTCGCAATAAAGACATACCAGTTGACCCTAAAAGTGTTGAAGAGTGGATACATGTTCTGGAAGAAGAATACACATAGATGTTCAACAATGGATCTGAGTTTAATGCACACGTGTATGGGTGGAAAAAAATATGTATGATAGTTTTCATGAGAGATTCTTTTCTATTTTTCCAGTAGAATTGTATGAGTGGCTGGTTTCTTATGCGTCTAAACAGAATTGGAGGTATCACACACATGTCTAGATGCATGAAGAATTTTAGGTCCTTTATGATGCTAATATGATTTGGAGTCGCACTGTAGATATGTGATTTTGTGATGTTTTAAACAGTTATATCTTGGAGTACTCAATTTTCACTTATTCATGCCCAGAGGTAGCTAAATTCTAGTTTTTACGATATCCCAAAGGAACTTACCTATAGGGCATTCCATTGATGATCAAGATCCTGATGGTAACTTTGAATTTGGAGAGAAAACTGATGGCTAAATAAACCCCACCATGTGCGGGGGAAGGAGAAAGTTTGGTGAAAGATGAAAGACCTAGTGGTAGAAAGGAAGAGAGAGGAAAGGTGGTTTAAGTATAATGAGGCATGCGAGAGGGCAGTAGAGAAGCAACGTGGGAGGTTGCAGAGAAAATTGTGTTGTGGAGAAAGATAGTTCGGGAAGGAGTTGAAGTTCATGCAGAAGACATGGAACTCGAGCCTCAGGAACTCCCCCATTTGGGAAAGCATGACAAGGAAACCCTCCTCATCCTCACGTAGAAGTGCACCAATAGAAATGTCCTGGGCCATGGGCGCACATCTGAATCCACCTGGCAACCTTTCCCTTGCACTTGGTTTTCTAGCATCTAGTACAACAAACAGTCAGCAAGTTAATTCAAGCAGTGGGAGAGCAGGAGCGAGTCTTATAAGAGGCACAGTGATGGCAGCACAAACGAATTCATTGTTATATGGAAGTACCTTTTTAGGTGTATCATCTACAAAGAATTCAAGTGCATATATTTTTGGACTATCTTTTGGGAGTAGTAACACTTCACAGACCATCAGGGTACAGTTCAGTACTACAGTTGGGACATAGGGAAGTACATCCTCTAGTCTGAACCTAGCTACAGGTTTGGGATCAGGAGGTATAGGTGGCTCTAGTTCTGGTGGATCTGGAGGTTTTGGAGGTAGAGGAAACATAGGAGGTTCTGGATTAGGTGGGCAAGGTCCGCACCAACCCTAGAATATTTACATGGAGATGTCTCTTTGTCTTCCAAAGTATAGGGGCATAGAAGATGTTACTGAACATGTACACATGTGTGAAATAATGTGGCACATAAAAGGAATCATGACTTCTGAGCGTAGGGAAAGTCAATTTTCTACTACATTGCAAGGGCACACACAACTGGTATAGAAATTTTGACCCTGATCAAACTTTCGTAGACTATATAGATTTAAAAGATGCTTTCCTTAAAGAGTTTCACATCCCTGAGTTTGATAGAAGAGTATAAGTGCACTCAAGGATATTAAGCAAGGCACTACGAAAAGTGTCAGAGAGTATGATGCTCACTTCAAAATGCTGTTATCTAAGCTTTCTTATGATATTAATGCAAGCCAACATGAACAATGGTTTGTGGGAGGTCTGATTACACCTTTTAGGAGGGCACTATCACATAAAACATACACTAATCATGTGAAGCATTTGAAGTAGCTTTATGTGCTGAGGCAGCTGGAATTATAGACATTGGGGTGAGCCCATTTTTAGAAGCACAGATCATAGCTATGAAAAAGTAATTGGAGAAACTATCTGCAAATTCAGCACATGAGACACACACATGGATTTGGTGCACAGATTGTGAAGTGAAAGGTTACACAAAGGATAGTTGTCCCCATAGATTAGTGTGCTCATTGTTGTTGGATTGTGAGATCTTCCATTTAAACCATGATGCTAGCCATTGCCTACTACTACAATGTGTGATAAGGAAAAACGTTTCATGCTATTACAAAATATGTAGGTCCCCGACTCATGACACTAAAGACTGCCAATTGATTGGTTAGATCCAGGATGATATAGATATTGGTGTATGACAAACAGGATTTTCAGATAACTCTAAAGAAAGAATGAGCATCAAGATCGGGATCACAATTAGGCGCACTATGATCGGAATGAAGGGCATTTTGAAGGCAGCCATGGCCAAGGACAAGGATACCATGGTGGATTCGGAGGATGAGTCTATGGTGGTGGAAGAAGCGAGTTCCCTCATGCAGAACATGTTATACATGTGGATCTCTTGACCACTATAGGTGTGAATGTCCTCAATATGTTACATGTTCTTTCTGTGGAAAGAATCATACTTATATGAGCATCTTAGCAAGCAGCATAAACAAGAAAACAAAGGTGTAGGGATGGTTAGGATACATTGCACGTTATGGAAAATCAGTGGATGCCTAAGTTGGAAGCAGAGTTCTGAGGCATTGCAAGTAAAGATCACGACTCGCGCTCAAGGCAGCATGTGCCAAGAGATGCATTGCAGTAGAAGCCTATCATCACTAAAGAGGAGGTACTACATGCACGATACCCAGATCCTACCCATCAGAAGGAGGTTTACAAGGAAACTATGGAGGTACTCAGGAATCTTTAGGGTGAAATACAATATTTAAAGGAGCAATCATGGAAGATGGAGTAAAAGAAAGCATCAAAGATGACCCAAACTGGTATAGATGACTTGAGAGAAGTGTGTAAATTGTTGTGCCAGGAGAATATCATTCCACTGTTGGGAAATTGGTTAAAAGGAAATACTCCTGCGCGCAAGTACTGAGACTGGATGACAAATCCTGCATGTGAATCTTCCCCCTCATAGCCTAGATTATGACAAGGAAATAACTCTGAATGTTGTTGTGGATGGGTGGCTATTGAGTAATATACTAATTAATACAGGCGTGGAAGTCAATGTTCTTACCTTAGATGCATGGGAACAAATGGGGAGGACCCCCATTACAACCATCCTCTAATGTATTGTTCATGGCTAATCAGACTAAGGCCACTCCCATCAAGAGTTTTGAAAGATGCATCTATTACCATACAAGGATCCAAGTTCACAGGAGATTTTGAGGTTTTAGTGCTGGCAGAATCAGATAGCTTCCCAACTCTATTGGGCTTCCTTGGTGCTATGCAAATAATGTTGATCTTCGGTTCAACAAGGGTTATATCAGTTTTGAAAACAAGGAGGAAAGAGTTATTATCCCTTTAACAGATGGAAAATTTGTGCCCTATGTTGAGCCTTTGAGTGAAGAAGACCTGAATAGAATTTATGTATGTGCCATCCGGGATCCAAAGGTGCTTGAGCCATCTAAAGAAGGAATCCTTCAGTGGGAGGATGCACAATCTGTAGTGATACTACAAGTGTTGCTTGTGATAATTGGGCTCATAGCACTTATGAGTTGGTAGGGCACACAGTAAAGAGCCTATTTTCTAAGGACAACAAACCACGTTATATCAGGAGAATAGGTAATAAATCAGTACCCTATTACACCAGAGAAGGATGATCCTATGGTATTCCTGTGCACCATGGAAGAACAGTGGATAGACCTACTGGAGAGAAGGAAGTATGCTAGCATATACACTACGTGGGACAAAAACACACTGGTGGGTGGTCCACAAGGATAATCTTGTAGGATGGAATGAAATTAGGATTTATCTTGCCACAAGGTTCTTCAGGAGAAATGTACCTACTCAAATCTATACTTATCATGGTAATTAACTTTCAGTACCATGTTCAAAAGTGTGAGAGACTCTGGACAGAGGGGTAGGAAGCTTTACCACCTTCACTTTGGGTGCACAAGTTTTATTCCACTTTACAAGGCTACATGCGTGTGCTTGGTATATATATGCAAAACTCCATAGAGAGACTGAAAATTGGCAGGATTTAATCATAGGAATGGCCCGGACGTTTGAATTATTCTCTAGCAAGCCTCCGGTGGAAGTAGCGTTAAAATTCATAAAGTGATTAACTATGGGAGATAGTGCCAAGAATGAAGAACTCCTTCAAGAGTTATTAGATGAAGGAAACTTAGGAGCACATCTTGTTGAAGAGACAGAGGCCGATGCCACACTACTTCATCACGCTTGCCTTGAAAAAGAAAAAGGAAAAATGGTCTACTTAGTGGATGATGAAGAAGTAGAAGATCTAGATATAAACCATTCAACAGGTAGGCATGAGGTATTAGAAAGTGCAGATAAGACCACACGCACCTATCACAAACCTATGAAGACAAATAAGGTGAATATTGGATTGGAGATGCTGAGCCTAAGGAAGCCATAATTGGAGACTATTGGTCAGACTCTGAAGTGGAAACAATCATAGAGCTACTACGGGATTATCAGGACTTATTCCCTTGAGGGTATCATGGAATTAAAGGAATGCATGAATCATTAGGAGAGATGAGGATAAAGCTTAAGGAGGGTTCTCGCCCAGTTAGGAAGAGACCCTACATGATGAACCCCAACTTGCACGAAAAGGTCAAAGAAGAGATTGACAAGATGTTGAATTCTGGGATCATCAAGCCCCTCGACGAGTCAAAATGGGTTAGTCCAATGGTGATCAGTATCAAGAAGGATGGTAGTATTAGGATCTGTGTGGACTATAGGGAGCTGAATGTTGCATGTGTGACTGATCCCTTTCCTATGCCATTCACTGAAGAAATACTAGAAGGCATTGCAGGGCGTGAGATCTATTTGTTTACAGATGGGTTCTCAGGGTATCATCAGGTTAGGATTGCCTAGGAGGATCAGAAAAGACTACTTTTACTACCGAATGGGGTAGCTTCGCCTATACTGTGATGCCTTTTGGTCTGAAAAACACACCTGTTGTATTTTCTTGCATAGTTTTTCAAGTGTTCAAGGAGTTTATTCACAACTTATTATAGGTTTATTTGGATGATTGGACTGTGTATGGATTAGTAAAGGATCATTGTGACAATCTACGCTTAATGTTTGAAATATGTAGATAGTTGAGTATCTCTTTGAACATCAAGAAGAGCATATTTGCTACACCATTTGGGATACTATTAGGACATATAATCTGCAAGGAAGGTTTATTAGTTGATCCAGCCAAGGTTGCAATCATTATAGGCCTAAAGGATCCTACCAGTCAGAGTGAGGTGCGCAGATTTTTGGGTCATACAGGATATTAGAGGAAGTTTATTAAAGGATATGCCAAATTTTCCACACCATTGGAGGAGTTACTGAAAGGGAAGGGTAAGTTCTACTGGGGAGAACCAAATCAGTGTGCATTCACAACATTAAAGGAGAAACTTACTACCTTGCCTATACTATGTTTTCCTTTGTGGGACCAACCATTTCATGTACATGTGGACGCCTCTGGCATGGCCATTGGCACAGTATTGGATCATCCTGGAGAAGGTATTATAGATCATCCTATCTGTTTTGCTAGTAGAACGATGACTCCTACAGAACAGAACTACACAACTACAGAGCGTGAAGCTTTATCAATGATCTATGCACTACATAAATTCAGATAACACCTGCTAGCTACACCATTTATCTTCTATACATATCACATGGAATTGAAGTATTTGGTAAAAAAACCCATTTTACAAGGGTGCATATGTAGATGGGTACTCTTATTTCAAGAATTTGACTTCACAGTTGTGGTAAAAATAGGGAAAAGTAATTCTAGAACAGACCATTTATGCAGAATACAGTCAGGAGAAGAAGCACAGGCGATTGAAGATATCATGTCAGATGCACAGTTATATAGGTTACAATCAAGTACTATCAGAATTAGAGGACATTGCTATCTTTCTATGAACATGCATGGCACCAAAAGGAATGAAATCCTTAGAGAAGAAACAACTTGCTAAATGCGCGGTACCCTATATGTTGATTAGCGATGACCTGTACAAGTTAGGACTGGGATGAAGTATTGCATCGTTGTGTACTGGAACATGAACACACATCCATCATGGAGGAAGCTCATGGTGGTATTGTAGGTGGCCACTATGCAGGTGACACAACCACGTAGAAGATTTTACTCGTTGGATTATGGTGGGAGAACTTGTATAAAGATTATAAGGAATTTTGTAGGGATTTTGATCACTGTCAACATCTTGGGAAACCAGGACAACGAGATGAGATGCCATTAAGGCATATTCCTAGTGCAGAACCATTTGAGAAATGGGCTATAGATTTTGTGGGTCCTATTTAACTAGCCACACATAGAATTGGATCACGTTATATCATCACTTGCACAAATTATCTGACAAGGTGGGTAGAAGCAACACCTACAAAGGATTGTACAATAGCTACAACAACCAGGTTTCTATGGGAGAATATTATTACAAGGTATGGATGTCCTTTATATTTGACTAGTGATAGGGGCACACATTTTCTTAATGAGACAATCATAATTTTATTGGACGAACTCATGATTGCACACCATAAGACTACACCTTATCATCCTCAGGATAATGCTACTGCTAAGGTGTTCAACAAAATTTTGAGCTAGACATTGACAAAAATCTGTGATGTTGGAAGGAAGGATTGGGATGATAAAGTATCTATAGTACTTTGGGCATATAGAACAACATATAAAAGGTTGAACAAAGACACACCATTTCAGTTAGTGTTTGGTGTAGAAGTAGTTCTTCCTATGGAATTTATGTTACCTTCTTTGTGTATTGCACGTGCTGGAGGTCTAGCTAATGAGAAAGCATTAGAAGATCAGATTGAGAAGTTAATCAATTTGGATGAGTGCCAAACAATAGCACATTAGAGTCAGAAACAAGAGAAGGATGGGCAGAAAGCATGGCATGACATGAACATCAAGGATAAAAAGCTTGGGATAAGACAAATGGTACTCCTTTATGATTCTAAATTTTTGTGCCATCTAGGTAAAATCAAAGTACATTGGTTGGGACCGTATGTTATCACTCACATACTTGAAACATGCACTTTCCATTTAGAGGCACTTGATGGAATACGGTTACCCAGGTATTTCAACGGGAGTAGGCTGAAGCCCTGCTATAAATAAGTCTTCTTGGTGTTTGTAATAAGGTAGTGTTGCCATTAGATTTTCAATTATGAATTTCCTTAATGTATTTACTTCTTCGTCACTATGTTTTGTCAATTTAGTTGGTGTGTTTGTGTAATAAAGCACATTTACACGCCATAAGTTAATTCCTATTTGAAAGAATATTTATGCACAGAGGACTACACATACCCTTAGTGTGGGGTAGGTTATTGATATCCAAGTACAAGACTGATGAAAATAACACATTAAAGGAACTAACTGCTATAGGTGCTATTCAAGTTGGAGAATTGAAAAATTGCTTCTAGAAATGAGGACCATAGATGAAGATGAATGATTGCAAGAATTACTTTTGGAAATGAGGACCATAGATGGAGATGAATGAAGAAACAATTATAATGCAAAGTAAGTAGAGGCCATGGGAACTACCAAGGGAAAGCGTAGTGACGAGGTACTCAGGCACATGGAAGTGCGCTAAAGAGAAGTTTGTGGTTAGAAGGTAGGAAGGCACACTGGAAGGTTATAGCTTGGGCATGAAGATGTATCGCACAGAAATAAAGAAAATGGTCAATTAATGAGATGATTGTTGGTAGGTGAAGAAGTAATAAATGCACTAAATTTTTGAAAATCTATATAAGGACTGGATGTGAGTTCATTTTTACCATTGCAATTGTGATAATTTGAAAGAGCCAAGTGCAACCGAGCTGCGAGAAGAGTATTCAGGTGTGAAGAGTGTGAATCGAGACAAAATAAGAAAATTTGTGCACAGAGGAAGCTTGTGTCCCCAGTTGCGAAGGGTTTTAGTGAAACAAGGCATTACAAAAGTGATAAGGCACGTAATCTTGACTAGGACACACTGAATCAAGCTCGGGTTTGGGTTTGCACAGTGCAAGAGATAAAAGGTGAGTATTTGGAGTTAAAAGATTGCAAGTTATAGATGGCACCGAAGAAAGCACCCACAACAGGAGTAAAAGGGAAGAAAAAGGTCGAAGTGGAAGAAGAAATTGCTCCTGAGAGTAATTTCTCAAAAATGTAGTATCCAGAGGGTGTGATTGTGGGGCAAGAATGGGATTCCCACATCTTTCAATGTAAAATTAGTGATTCTAACCATCGTACATCAGATAACAAGAAGGATCTTGATGCATTGTTGAGTACAAAAATGAACAAGTGTACAATAGAAGATATGTCATTATATGATGACACTGGTGAGAAGTTACTGAAGAAGATTGGAGTCTACCAGTTGTACGAGCTGCCATACTTTGGGAAGTATGAACCATTGCATCGATGGTTGATGAGTAGAGTCCATGAGTACCTCTTCTACTTTGCTAGATGGAGGGTTAGAATAAAAATTACTTTAATTTCAATAGTGACAGGACTAAGGGCCTCATGAGTAGATATGGAGAGTGATTTAACTGATAAGGCCGCAATCCTGGAGACAAGGAAGGAGCTGGGGTATACCAAAGGTCTGCGATGCACAGACATTGAAAAATTGAAGAATTATCCAATAGTTCAGGAAGCTTCACACTTGGTGACAAAGTTGAATGACCAAGAAAGGTGGTCACAGGTAAACACAATGTGGTTGCACATTGCAAAGAATATGTCTGAAGGAGTGGTCTACAATATCACAGATCACATAACAAAGACAATAATTGAAGAAGCGTGGATAGGTGAAAGAATAAGTTTTGGTGCTATTTTACTATCTTTGTTGTTCATGGATATTGGGGTGCCGATGGGCCAAAGGAGAAGATTTGGGAGTACCCCACAGAACACAAGTCACATGTGAAAAGATATGGCAAGTACTTGTGTGATGGATCAATGAGCGGACCATTCAAGAAGAGGGTGGAGATGTGGTATGATAGACTCCATGCAACATTCAAATAAGAGTGGCACATACCCAAGGAGTTTCCTCTGGTGGTGGGTAAGGTAGTTCAGTTTGTAGTCTACCAACATTTTTGCATCGCGTGATTTGCGATGAAGGATGGGGTTTGGAGCCTATGGTACAAACTACCACATGCATTCACATCAAGATATTTCTAGGAATTAGTTCACCATTTTTCAGATGCGTGTCACCTAACCTTCAATACAGAAAAGGTAGATTGTGACTACCACACTCTGAGAAATAAGTATGTATATCCAGGTGGAACGCCTATATTGAGAGGTTCATATCAGATATTATAAACATGAATCTTGTAAGCTTTGTATTTGGGGACATCGGAGCAATTCTTGTGTACCTACAACTCAAGCCTAAGCTGGAGAACAATAAGTATGTGGAGAATGAGTTCGCTCTCCCAGGGCCACCAAAAGGTAAGCATATAGTGGAGAATGTTCTAGTGCCTAAGCCCACATAGACAATACAAGTAGATGATGAAGAAGAGGGGCATGAAGATAGTGGTGGTTTGGAGCACAGAGGTAGAAGACAACCTCCAAATAGGGAAGAAGCTAAGCACGTGACTACTCCCCCCAGCCATAAGAGGGAGATGACGATGACTTGGATGCAGTCCAAGGAGAGTGCCATTTCAAAAGTGTATTCAGGAGAACAAGGACCCAAGGTGCAATCAGTGCGTAGATCACCTCGACTCTCCCCAAAAAAGGAAACAACTGAGAAGAGAAGAAGGAATTTGAAGATGAATGAGGAGGTGGAAGAGTCCGAGGAAAGTGCGCCCAATTCCCCTACACCTCCAGAGGACATGGAAGAACAAAAGGATGAAGAAATTAATGATGGATAAGAGGGAGGAAAGGAAGCATATGAGACAACAACTAAGATTGCTCAGGACACAACAGAACAAGCTCCGAATTTTGAAACCCAAGTTCCTAAGGGGCCAAGATCAAAGAGAACAAGTGGAGAGTATGTTCCACCAGTCATGGGCTACGTCGAGGACATAGGAAAAATTATTTGTACCCACTTTCAGAGCACAATGACACAAAAGGAGTTGTATGGCTGGAAGTTAATGGATGAAGAGATGACACCGTACGCAAAAGGAAACAACTTTCATGGTCGATGCACACACACATGGATGAACTAGATTTGTATGTGTGTGAGGAGTCATACATATCAAGGAGGTTGAAGAAGACACCTCAGGCTAGACACATAACATTCAAGCCTACTGTTATGTCAGATGAACAAGTGAGCAATGCTTTGGTGAAAGTCTCGACAGAGGTGACAAGGTGGAGTATAGATAAGGCTTCAACAATTAGGGTGCTACGAGAGGAGATCAAGACTAAGGATACAGAAATAATGCGCCTAAAGCAAGAAAAATACTTGGCACATAAGAAAAAAGTTGTTTTCATCAGCATGTCAGAGGAAGTTGGGGACAATATCATGAAAGAAAAGCCACACTTCGAGCCAAAGGTACCCAAAACATTTCCTTCAGCAATGCATTATGTAAGTACCTTGGTGGAATTAGTGCTTGAAGATGAACCTTTTCACATGCCATCGCCAAAGAATCCAGTGCAGGAAGTAGAGCGGGAAAAGGCTTCCATGATGTGAATATTGCATCATATGAGGGGTTGCTTCAGAGCTTGCAGGAGGAATTAAAGAAGGCAGATCAAGTGCTGAATACTTGTACATCGCTAGAAGCCTTTATAAGAACCAGGACCATTTTGGAAGACAATTAAGTCCTGAAGGCCATGAAAGATGAAACATTGGGCTGCGAAGAATGATTAGCATTTGTAAGGTAGAAGTGCAAAGCCCTTACAATAGCACAAGAGCCACACAAGGAAAGGCTAGATGAGCTTGGGAAACTCATCACACAAAATATGTACTTATTAGAAGGAAGAATGACTGCAATGTCTAGTATTGTGTTGGTCTTGCAGAATGAGAAGGGAGAGATTGCAAAAGATGAGTTAGAGTCAATTACAGTGGATATCCTAGAAAAGGAAGAGGTTTTGCACTCAATGATTAACAAACTTTAGAGGTGGAAATAAAAGAAGAATATCTATGAATTGATTCTTCAGGTTGAACCAGAAGATACTGTAGGGTAAAAAAATTATTTTATTCATAAAAATTATTTCTATTCTTCTATTCATATTCTTTGATTCGTTTTGGGACGACAAACATTTTTGGGGCGGAAATGCAACTAGTGTGGGGTAATGTTGATTAGAAAAAATATGGCACTTAGCAAAAAACATACAAAAGGATCGCATGAAGAAGTATAGAACATTCAAAAGTGTGGGAGGATCGTAAAGGATAGTGCAAGAAGAAGAGAGACAGATTTGGGACTTAGCCATTTTCACGATGAGGATCTATTTTTGGAAATAGTGTGTAGAGCACACAAACCGGTCAAAGACTTGTGCGACATGCATTGGCTATTTTTGGAGGATTGGCTGTGAAGTGATTTACATGGATACTGGCTGAGAGTAGATCTACTACTGGTAGTTAACTAAAAGCAGTCTATTGTTAGTGCACTTGCATGTGTGGATATTTTTGTAACAGTGCATGGCTAATAATAGCATGTGACCTATTTTGGGATTAGATAAGAAGTGAAGGGAAAGTCCCCACCCTTATAATATGTACTGAAATGTGTAGCATAAGAGAGAGGTGTGAGAGCTAAGTTATTGTGAGGTTATGCTGCCAAATCTGATGTGCGCATGAGCATATATTTCTATTATTGTAAGGAAGCTTCTGTGTATTACTATATTTAATATAATGGGGGTTATTGGCTGAATCAAGGTGTTAATCATGGTTATAGTTTATTACTGCATAAAGGGTTTTGCTATGGTTATTGTTTGATTCATGATACTTTAAGATCTAGATCTAGGAAATGCTCTGTAGAATGTTAGATTAATTATGGAATTGAATGCTTTAAGTCTTCATCATGCTAACATCCTGCAACAACAACCCTAAAGAGGGGCCTAGTACCTTTGTGTGCTTCGGGTGAGCGCTCAGTCTAGGCTGAGTGATGTGCCAACACCTGGGATTTTACTGGTGAATTCTATGTTGCATCACTCCCATTGCGTGGGATATGGATGAATAAGTATAGAGGGATGGATGGGTTTGTTACAAATCTCATCATATGTTAAGACATTACGAGATCCATAAAATGAGGCCTCAAGCATCTATATTTTATCCATCATCATTTTAATGAGATCTGATGTGGGTTTTAATTGAGGGATGCTCCCTAAGATATAAGGGGATTGATAAGTTGAATGCGTCATAAAAGGCATACCGCCATGTGTTTGTGTCAATTACAGAAATTGAGATGTAGGTATGTAGGAAGTAGTGGAAAAGGAGGGCATATACCCCAGATATGTAATGAGGTGATGGGTTGCATTTGAGATAAGGTGGAAGAATGAGGGGATTGTGGAAATATCCTCATGGTGACAGGTGGAAGAGTTTGGGGAATAAAGACCACCAAATTTTGAAATGGAGTGGAAGAGGTCAACATAACTAACGGTTGTGTAGGAATAGGTACATAAGATACTGATGATGATATAATAGGGGCCTTGGATATAGGTATTACAGATGTTGGTGGGAGAGAAGATGTTAAGGATGCATAGGTTACATGAGAAGTAGGTGGTTACGAAATGGGATTAGGATGACCTGATGCTAGCAAGTAGTTTGGGTGGCCACATTAGCATTCCATGATATGGCAGAGATGGTAGAAAATAGCGGGAATGGAACTGGGCATTTCATAAAGAGGACGATGACAGAAACACCTTTTGGAAAATATGGAAGGATAGAAAATAGGTACTGGAATGGGCATTTCATATAAGGGGATGAATGATTCATGGGTGGAATAAGTAGCAAGGTAATGTTGTAAGGCCTTGGTGTTATGATCAAGGAATCTAGTGAATTCCTCATCACCTATGGGTACGTTCATAGGAGAATTAGGATCCATTGGAGATGAAATGGAAGGCGGTGAAGGGATAGAAGGAAAAGGTATACAACTTGTGTGAAAAGTAAGAGCTCACACCTATTGGAAATTCCAAAAAATATGGAAGGATAGAAAATAGGTACTATGGGCTCTATAAAAATGACAGAAACACAAAAACAAACTTTTGGAAAATGTATGGAACGTGAAATTAGCTCACTTTTTTTAATAGAAAATCAAAAACAAAAAGACCAATATCGATTGCTTAACTGATATTAGTAGGTATAATAATCAATTTTGGTTCTTGAACCGATGCCAGTATGGCAGATTAGATGTAAACTTAAGAAATTTGAAATTTCTAAGCAATATTTTGGTCAAAAGAAGATGAGAATTGGGATGTGTATATCAATTCTAATCTAATACACTCAGAGAACCAAAATTAACTGATTGTGATGGCCGAGTGTGAAAAATAAATAAAAGTGATGAAGCACAATATCACACCTTAAATAGTATAATGTAAGAAAGAAACTCATAAATCCAACAATAAAAATCTAACAAAAATGTTATCCTAGGAATAAGATTTTAGTGTTTTGATGGCTTAAGCCTTAGGAATGACTGTGAACATATAGAAAGGAGTGGATATAAGTTACCTAGAATCCAACTATGGATGGTTTTAGGAATGCTTTGGTGGGGGCGTCCTTGATATACCTTTTGGTATGTGAGGTCCAAGATCTGATATGAAAATCCGGCTAGAACACCAATCGGGGCCCACTATCAATGGGTGTTTAAATCCTTGATAGTTTCTTCCTGGGATTTGGGAAATGTTTAAGAAATGTGTTGTTTGTTTTAGTGATTTAGAAAACTTTTTACAAAATTAGATGACGCTTAATTACCCAATCATCAACCGGTCATGACCTCAATTATATTTGATTGCTAATTAGGCTATGTGAGCTAAATGCAAGAATACATATGATGCAATGCAACAATTTTAAACCCAAATGAAATATTTAGATTGGATGAGAGCAATAGTGAATAGGAATTAAGTATGAATTTCACTAATGCAAGAAAGAAAGAAGAAAGACTGGTTCATTTTAATTTGTACCAAATGAAATGTGACTTTGAGAGAAAATAGAAGAAATAATGTTACTAAGGAGAGATTTAGTGAAGATTTTTAGAAAGCAAACAATAAAAAATACAATCCTAAATGAATATAAGGAACCCAAAAATGATCAGGGTCCAACTAGGCATGCCAAAATGTTTCACAACATAGGAGCACCATATGAAAAAATGATTTAAAAGGTAAAGGTAAGGTACATGAGAAATATCTGGAGGTCGTGAAGAGGTTGTGCACCATTGTTGAAGACCAAGATGATTGTAGAGTACTCCTTTTTATCTTAGAATGACTACCTGAGAAGAAAATAAAAATTAAATAATAGAGTTAATAACATAGGTCAATGTATTTCCTAGCATGAGCTAGATCCGAGAAGCGGGGGGTGCTTCCTCGAAGGTTTTCAATCCACATTTTAATACAAATTAACATTGATAAATATCATCAAATGGAAATCCTGTTGTAGTTATATGATTTGGGAATCTCGCACAACACAATAGTCCAAATCTAATCTAAATGATGAATATAAGATTAAATCTAGGAGAATAGTCAGTTGTTAGGGTCTATAGGTATGACAGAGCGTAGATAGGTCTGAGTGAAGTATTGAGAGGTTTTGGAGAGTTCTGGGTGGAGGAATGAGATCATTGGTCTGATGGAAAAATGACAGACATAGAGACTTATTTTAGTGGGGGAAAAAATGTCGGTTACTGGTTATAGCTGAGATCGGTTAGGTAACAGATCATGGTAGGGGAAATTGAGTTTCAAAGGTAAAAAGGAGGTTGATTTGGGCTCCCTGTGATTACAAAAAGTATTGGGAGGTCTTAGGTAGGGGGTAGGAATTTAGGTGAAGACTCAACATGGGTAAAAGGGGTGGTTGAAAGGGTAGAGTAGTTCTGGTTGGTAGTGTGTCAGATGAATGGGCTACATAAGGTATCCGGGAGAGGAAGGAAGTGATTAGAAAAAGATAAAGGATATAACCAAAAGCTAATGAAATCAATAATTTGGCTAAGTATACTTATCAGAGATTTGGAGATTGGTAGAAGGTGGTGGTTAGTGAGTGTGCATAGGAGAGATGTGCCCAGATCCAGTACTACGACAATGAAGGTTGAATGCTTCTCTGTGTGAAATATTCAAGCCTATGAATCTATAGATTGGTTGCTGGTGGAGAGTTTGATGCTCTAGTGCTCAGTTGATTTTCAGGATGTCGATTGAATGCCCAAGATGAAAGATCAAATAATTTCATCCAAAAGAAGAAGCCAGGAAAAGAGTTGAAAATGCTTATTTAAAAGAACCGATGATAGTTCCTTGACTGGCGTCAACCGAGGAATAACCAATGTCGGTTAGGGAGAAATAGTCTTATTTGCTAAAAAATAACCTTTTCTCTCCCTTTTTGGTGGGAGTCAAGAATGGTTATGGGTTAGGAGTCTTGATTTTTCATTAAATCATGTGGTAAATTGGTAAGAGAGGTAGTTGGAAATTAATATTAGGTTTAGAGGAAGCCTCAGTTCGTTGGTTAGGGGGAGTGATGACTTAATATTAGTTATTAAATGGGCTTGGAATGGGTCTAAGGTGAGGTGGAGTGGTGACATAACAATTAATCTAATATAGGTAATTAGATTAATAAAAATATGTGAAAGGGGTCATGGTAAGGGGGGGATGTAATGAAAGGGTACCTAGAGGGTGTTGTCCCAATTTTGGTTCTCTAAATTAGGTCTATGTTAATTAGTAATCATCTCACATAGTAAGGATGCTTGTATATCAAATGTTTAATTTCATTTAGTTTCCACTAATGCATGATTTTAAGATTTGATCATGATGTTTCATTTTTAAACTTAAAGTTTGTCTCTAGGCTATTATGGTGTTAGCCTTTATTAGTTAGTCATATTACAAAAGTTTGGGGTGTTGTCAGTAACAACATTATGCCAAATCATTTTATACTAAATTGGTGAAGTCTTCATAAAATATTAAAGTTTTGGGAAATTTAAGTTGATATAATTTTGTTCGGTGATGGAAATTGAAACTAAAAAAATAAAAATAAAGTATATATAATTTTTTTGGAAAGATGAAAATATCAAAAATAAAATAATGTTATGTTACTTCATCAAGAATATTCAATTATGAAATTAAATCACGAATAATAGCTATAGTGTTTCTTGGTCATATGTAGAACACTGATGTAAATATATAGTCAATCATGTTATTAATCACCATTTGGTAACATTGTGGGTGGAAGATAATGTACCAAACCTTCCAAATTGAGATAAAGTTTTGAAGAAATACTCCACATTGATCAAAATGTTTACTATATGTGTGAATAATTTTAGATTGTGGTTCTAGGGATAATTTTTTTCTTTCTTATACTTAAAAAAATATATGATGAAGTGAAGGTTTTTTGAGATATAACTATTTGGGATTAAGAATTTCTATTAGATGGCGATGGTTAATAGTCTAAGTTGGCTTGAATGATATTCTATTAATTATATAGAAAAATTAATATTTCATATAATATATAGTTATTTTAATGAGTTGAATGTGGGATTTGGATGGTCCCATAGTCAGGTTGGAAAAGTACTAGCAACTTGCTTGAAAATAATCACAACTACCAGTTAAAAGGAAATAACTAGTTTTATTTGAGCCAGTCAAACAATCACAACCAACTATGAGTTAAACGGTTGTAACCAACGAGTAGCTTGTGATATTTGAACTTAGGTGGGTTGGAAAAGATTCAATCATATTTATCAACTCATCCACATCTCATTGGAAAAAATTTGACATCTATTTTAGATGTTTTGATTAATTGAAGAACAACTCTTGAAGTGGGAGATGGGGTTAGGATTGGGGTTCATAATATATTATATGTGTTCTTTTTGGTTCATACGGAGAAGTTTGACCCCTATATCCAGGTATCCATTTACCCCTTTTTTGAGGTGTCTAATGGGCACAATGGGAGGGGCCAGTGATGTGAAGCTATTTTTTTTCTCACAAATAACCCAACTGAGTGCTTTCCTAGACACCCACGTTCAAATCTTGTAAGGATATCACTAGGTACAACCATTTAATTTTTCGGTGGTTGTAGATAATTGAGTGACTAGAGAAGGCTTAATTTGGTTGCATCTATTAAATTGAAAGTGATCACAATCATTTTGAATTGGTCAATATAAGTTATATCGTTTTGTCTATGGGGCTATCCAAATATCAAATTTATCTCATAAAAAACTTAGATTATGTAGATAATAAATCTACATAAAATAGTTAAGTTATGAAGCTTAAATAAAATAAAAGATGGACTCCATTTTTTCCTAACATGTTCAATTTTTAAATTTAATGTTGATAAATGTAACCTATAATTGTAGGTGATGGGAGTGGGAGTGATTATAATAACATGAGATAAGAGAGAAAATATTCCCACACTATATAGCATTCCAATATACTAACATAAACAAAACTATAATATAAAGTAAAAATATTAATAAACAAAGATAACTGATAAAAACTAGAATTTAGGGCACTTGTACAATTATGGTTGGATTACATCTGCAAATACAAATGAAGCAAAGGAGATCCAACACACAATGAAAACTATCTATTTGTATTGATATGGTGTACTTGATAAAAGATACATTCTTTATGGATTTATACCCTTTTGTAGTAAAAACCACTAAAGCCCTAATTAAACCATGAATAACTCATGACCTAACCTTCACTAATGCTAGTCCCCTAAAATATTAAATTGTAGTAATAATGCTAAAACTAAGGACACACACACACAGAATATTCAATTCAATTGAAATATAACATAATAATAATGCTAAAACCATATACATGCATATGTACTTATGTACGTGTGTACGTGCGTACGTGCATACATACATACATACATGCATACATACATACATACATACATATGTTATGTTATGTTTAGGTAAAAAAAAACACTCCATATGGAACGCAGATAATTTTTTTTGGATAAAACAACATGAACAATTTTTTAAATCAATGTTTCAAACCACACCCTGCAATCCATCCATAAAAATGAGAATATAATATTATTAGATTAAAGAAGAAAACATGTTATCATGTTAACGATGTATAATGGAGTGTGAACAAAAATATTGATATCTGATATGATGATCTAAAAATTTCTCACACAATTTTATTGAGAAATTTTTCTCTCTTATAGTGCTATATGTCAATAAAAATGTGTGACCTTGGATTTGACTTCCATTTTATTGTCATAGGGTAGTTTTTCTTTCTTTCTTAGAGAAACAATTGAAATATCACCATATCTTGGGCATATAGTGAAGTTTCAAGAACTTTGTGACAAATATAAGATTAAAACCTTTATATATATAATATATATACTATACTATACATACACACATCCATCCATACATACATATATCAAGCACATTTTCAAAAAAATATCATTAACTTTCCAAGTTTTCTTTTGAAAAATAAAAATTTAAAAATTATTTCTCTTTTAAACTGGTCTTATTTTGGGTTTTAAACCACTCTATAACATTTATATATTTCTCTTAAGTTGAAGGATTTCAAGCACAATTTAATTAGATTATCAAATTATTTTAATGAGTGTAGTGTATTATAAATCACCCATGTCCCATAATTATTACTAATGTATGATTAACCCAATTAAAAAATAATAGTGAAATATGGGTGATATCTAATGTAAGTGGGTTATTCCCATATTAATAATAAAATTATGATACAAGGTAATATTTAAGACATTACCAATTAGAAAGGATACTACCAAAGGGTGGTAATATACATGAGTATCAATCCCACAAAAATTAATAATCTAATATTATATAAGAAAATTATACCATAATCTATATAAAAAATCATCTTCACCATCATTTATCACATAAAAAATATTAAACTAATTATGAATTTTGTTTAGAATAACTATGTGAATGTTCTATTTATTGGTGCCCAAATTTGCACCTTGACGATTCGTTGAAGAGAGATGAAGGTAGGTCAATTATAACTAGTAGATCTCTTTACAAGTCAGATCAAAATTAAGATCAACAAATATGAGAACGGAGTTACTTCTCTACTACTGATGGTTCTATAAGGCTAAGGGGAGAGACACAAGGAATTAAATATAAAATTTACTCAAATCAACACACAAGATTTGTATACAAATGAAACTTAATGATTAAGTACTCAATTAAGTTTCATTGTGACTTAATCAAGCATTTGGAGGAAAATAAATAGACCATAATTACCCTAATGCATAAATTAACACATATCTACAACTTGTCGATCTTCTAACATAGGTTTAAACAAATGCAACCCATAACTCAAGTATGAAGCCGACGTTGGGTAAGTGCACCAATCAAGGGGGCCAAAAAGTGGATGAAAAACTGAAATTAGCCAAAACGTACACACATTATGGTTTAACAGGTTTTGTATTTTCCAAACCTAAAATGCATATGTGTAATAACACACACACTTTTATGTTGTTATGGAACGCTTACATGTTGATCAAAGAATACTTGTCAAAGATCACATAAGGAGTCCGCACGGGATAGAAGGCCAGGATCAAGGGTGCAGAAGGACAAGAAGGACATGCGTGTGGAAGGCAAGTTCATCTTTAAGGACTTAGCCAATTTTGAGCATGAAGATCTATTTCTAGAAGATGGCATGCGGAACACACCAACGATGCAGAGACATGTGTGCCATGCATTGTCTATCTTTGGAGGAGTTTATTGAAGTGTTTTGCATGGAGATAAGATAAGAATAGGATTGACAATTCATTTAACTACAAGAGGTCTATAGATAACACACTTGCATGTGTGGCTATGGCTTGTAAACGGCATGTGGCTATCAAGATCATGCGGCCTATTTATGGAATAGATAAGCGGTGAAGGGAAAGTCCCCACCCTATATATATGATGTTAGGTACATAGTAGATAAGTGTAATAGTATGAATATACAAAGAGCGTGTATGGATGTGTATGGAGGTATAGAGATATACAAATATGACTGAATTATTGTATCAGAGTACACACATGTACATTGGTATAGATTTACAATACTGTAAGGAGCTTCTATATTTATTAATAGATGGAAGATATTGGCTGAATCTAAGTGTCATTATGTGTGTAATTGAGTAGTGCATGTTATTGATTCAATCATGATTACTGTTTAAACTTGTTATTTCATAGATCTGAGGGTAGAATGCATTATAGAATGATGGATTAGTTATGAATCTATATGTTTCTTCCTTCATCATGCATAACATCCTGCTACAGCAACCCTAAATAGGGACCTGGGACCTTTGTGCACTTCAGGTGAGCGCTTAGTTAAGGCTAAGTGATGTGTCAGCGTGACTAGGGTGTTATCTAGTAAATTCTAGGTTGCATCATTAGTTCCGTTGTCGGGACCTATTTTTTAGTTGTTTTCAGGATGGTTCGCGATGAAGACATACTGGTTAATTCTAGAAAGTATTGAGGAATGGATACATGATTTGGAAGAAGAATATGCACGGTGGTTCAACAGTGGATCTAAGTTTAACGTATGCACTTGGGTAGAATAGAATCTGCATGACAACTTATATGAGATATTTTTTTCTATCTTTCTACTATAACTATACGATTGGCTTACTACTTATGCATCTCAGGGGAACTGGAGGTATCGCGCACTTATTTGGACACAGGAAGAATTTCAAGCCCTTTATGATGTTGATCTAATCTAGAATCATTGTGCTTTGGATACATGGTTTTGTGGTGTTCTAAACAATTATATTCTGGAATATTCAATTTTGACGTACTCTTGCCTAAAGGTAGCTAAATTCTAGTTTTTACAGTATCCAAGAGGTGCATATTTGTAAGGTATTCCACTAGCGATCAAGATCTTGATGGTAACTTTGAAACTGAGAGAGTAAACCGATGGTTAACTAAACTTCACCACATGCATGAGGGCAGGAACAGGTTTGGTGAAATATGGAAAACCTAGTGGCAGAGAGGCAGAGAGAGGAAAGGTGGACTTAAGTATAACGAGGCACGTGAGAGGGAGATAGAGAAGCAGTGTTCTGTTGTAGAAATTATGGTGTTGAGGAGAGAGATGGATCATGAAGTATTTACAACTCACATAAAAGACATGGAGCCAGAGCATCAGGAACTCCCCCATCTTGGAAAGCATTATAGAGATCCCCCCTCATCCTCACACAGAAGGTGTGCCAGCAGAGACTACCTGGACCGTGTGTGCACGCATCTTAATCCACCTTGTGACCTAGCCCTTGCGCTTGGTTTTTCATTATCTAGTACAACAAGTAACCATCAGAGTGCTAACTTGGGAAGTAGGAGAGAAAGAGTAAGTTAGGGATCAAGTACATCAATGGCAGAGACAAACAACTTCAATGTTATTTGGAGGAACATTCTTAGGCACATCATTTGCATAGAATGTTAGTATGTAAAATGTTGGATTCACCTCTAGAAGTGGAACTACCTCACAGACTGTAGGGGTTCACTATAGTACTATTGTCATAGCACATGGGAAGTACATCTACAAGTCCTATTCCAACTACAGGTGGAGGATCAAGAGTTATAGGTGGTTCTATTTCTAGTGGATCTGGTGGTTCTGGAGGTAGAGAGAATACAGGAGGTTCTGGATCAGGTGGTCAAGGTCCGTAGTAACCAAAAAATATCTATATGGAGATGTCTCTTAATCTCTTGGAATATAGAGGTATAGAGGATGTTTCCGAACATGTGTATATGTGTGAAATATTATGGCATGCTAAAGGGATCATGGCTGTTGAGCGTAAGGAAAGTAAATTCAGTACTACATTATAGGGGTGTGCACATAGCTGGTATAGGAAGTTTGACCCTGATCAAAATTGCGTGGATTATGCAGCATTGAGGGATGATTTCTTGAAAGAGTTCCATATCCCTGAGTTTAAGCAGAAAGGTATAAGTGTGGTCAAGGATATCAAGAAAGGCACTACTGAGAGTGTATGTGAGTATAATGTTCACTTTAAGACACTTATATCTAATCTATCTTATGATATTCACGCTAGCCAGCATGCATAGTGGTTTTTTGGAGGATTGATTACACCTTTTAGAAGGGTGTTGTCACATAAGACATACACTGATCCATGCGAAGCACTGGAAGTATCTTTACGTGTTAAGGTAGGTGGGAGCATTGACACTAGCATTAGTCCATTCCTAGAGGCAAAAATTATGGCTATGACAAAGCAGTTAGAGAAGCTATCAGAAAATTAAGCCCATGAAACGTGCTCAGGAATTTGGTGTATAGATTGTGAAGTGGAAGGTCACACCAAGGATAGTTGCCCTCACAGATCTATATGCTCATTACTGTTAGAACTGTGAGATCCACCATTTGAATCATGATGCTAGTCACTGCCCTTTGTTAAAACATGTAATAAGGAAAAATGTATCTTGCTTTTGCAAGATTTACATGTCCACGACCCATGATACTGAGGATTGTTGGTTGATTAGTCAGATCCAGGATGCTATAGACATTGGGGTATGACAGAAAAGTATAACAAATAATTCTAAGGGTAAGAATGAGCACTAGGATCGGGATCATAATCAAATGCACTATGACAAGAATGAGGGGCATTTTGAAGGAGACCATGGAAGGGGATGTGGATATCATGGTGGATATGGAGGATGAGGCCGTGGTGGAGGAAGAGGTGAGTTCCCTCATGGAAAATTTTATACGTGCGGATCTCCTAACCACTATAGGCACAAATTTCCTTAGAATATTGCATGTTCTTTCTATGGAAAGAACCATAGCTATGAAGAGTGCCCAGACTTATATGAGCATCTGAGTAAGAAGCATAATAAATAAAACAAAGGTGTCAGGATGGTTAGAATCCAGTGCATGGTAGAATATTAGTGGATTCCCAAGATAGTAGAAGGACTTGAGGTATTGACAGTGAAGATTACTACACGCACTGAAGCATCGTGCATAGGAGAGGCATTGCGCCAGAAGCCTACGATCATCAAGGAGGAGGTTTTACATGCAAGGTACCCAGATCCTGCTCATCAAAAGGAAGTTTACCAGGATATCATGGAAGTGCTAAGGAATTTTCAGGGTGAGATACAGTACCTAAAGGAGCATAAGAAAGCATCAGAGACATTCCAAACTAATATCGATGATCTGTGAGAGGTGTGAAAGATGTTGCGCCAAGAGAACATTATTCCACTATTAGGAAGTTGGTTAAAAGGGAACACTCTGCCCGTAAGTCTTGAGACAGGACAGAATATTCTGCATGCAAATCTTCCCCTTGATAGCATTGACTATGACAAATAAATTACTCTAAATTTTGTTGTAGATGGGTGGCTGTTGAGCAACATATTGATTGATACATGTGCGGAAGTAAATGTGCTTACATTAGATGTATGGGTACAAATGGGGAGGCCTCCATTGTAGCCATCATCTAATGTGTTATTTATGGAAAACCGAACTAAGGCCACTCCCATAGGATTTTTGAAAGATGCATCTATAACTATACAAGGGGCCAAGTTCACTGGGGATTTTGAGGTATTAGCACTTGTAGAAGTAGACAATTTTCTAGCCATGATTGGACACCCTTGGTGTTATGTGAATAATGCTGACTTGAGATTCAATAAGGAGTATATCAGCTTTGAAAACAAGGAGGAAATGGTTGTGATACCTTTGACAGATGGGAATTCTATGCCATATGTTGGGCCTCTAAGTGAGGAGGACTTAAAAAAAATTTATGTATGTGTTATTCAGGACCTTGAGGTCAATGAGAGATCAAAAGAAGGCATCCTATAGTGGGAGGATTCTCATTATATTAGTGATACTATGAGTATTGCTTGTGATAATTGGGCTCATGGTACATATGAATTAGTAGGGTGCGAGGTGAAAAGCACAGTTGCCCATGCAAGAATGGAATTCGTTTGATTTGATGGATAGGTAGCACAGTACCTTGGTATACAGGGAAAAAAGATCTTCCTGTAATTTTGAAGGCCATGGAAACATAGTGGACAGATCAAATTTAGAGAAGAGATATGTTAGTATATACCTTACGTGGGACAGCAACGCATTGGTGGGTAGTCCATAGAGATAATCTTATAAGACTGGGAAGAGATTGGAGTCACTTTGTCTACTAGGTTTATAAGGAACAATGCACCTACGCAAATCTACACTTATCATGGTGATCAACCTATTCAGCATCACATTCAGCAGTGTGAGATAATCTAGATAGTAGGACAGGAAGCATTACCACCTTCACTCTGGGTGCTTAGATTGTATTCTACGCTATAAGGATGCACATGCACGCCTGGTATGTATATGTAAAACTACATTGAGAGACTAGAAATTGGCAACGATTTGACTATAAGAATGATCCAAACCTTTGACTACTTCTCGACTAAACCTCCTGTAGAAGAGGTATTAAAATTTGTCAAGTGCTTAACTATGGGAGATAGTGCAAAAGTAAGAAGATCATATTTAGGAATTATTCGATGAGAGTACAGAGTATGAAGCGTGTTTTGAAAAGGAAGAAGAAATGGACTCCATACTACTTGAACGTGCTTACCTTGAGAAAGAGAAAGGAAATATGGTTTACATTGTGGATGACGAGGAAGTTGAGAACCTGGATATTTAACATTCACAATGGGTGCATGAGGTCTTAGACAATACAGACAAGGATATGCACACCTACCTTGAACGCATAAAGACAAAGAAGGTGAATATAGGTTCAAAGGTTGAGCCTAAGGAGGTGATAATTAGAGACTACTAGTCAGACTCGGAGGTAGAAAATATCATCGAGTTACTCAAGGATTATTAGGACTTATTCCCTCTAGGGTATCATGAACTTAAAGACGTGCATGAATCACTTGGGGAAATGAAGATAAAACTTAAGGACAATGCATGACCAGTTAGAAAGAGACCTTGCATAGAATGAATCCTAGTTTGTGCAAAAAAGGTAAAAGAAGAAATTGATAAAATTTTGAAATCTAGAATTATCAAGCCCCTTGATGAGTCAGAATGGGTTAGCCCAATGGTGATCAGTATCAAGAAGGATGGACGAATTAGAATATATGTGGACTATAGGGAGCTGAATGTTACATGTGTCACATATCCATTCCCTATGCCATTCACTAAGGAAATACTAGAAGGAGTTGCAGGGTGCGAAATATATTCCTTTGCATAGATGGGTTTTTTGGGTATCATCAGGTTAGGATTATTTAGGAGGATTAGGAAAAGACAACATTTAGTACTGAATGGGGAATTTTTACCTATATTGTGATGCCTTTTGGATTGAAAAATGTTCCTGCTATATTCTCGTGCATAGTTCGTTCAAGGAATTCAAAGATTTTATTCACAACTTCTTACAGGTCTACCTAGATGATTGGATAGTATATGGGCTTGTGAAAGATCATTGTAACAATCTACGCTTGATGTTTGAATGTTGCATACAATTGAGTATCTCTTTTGAACATCAAGAAATGAATATTTTCTACGCCATTTCAGATATTGTTAGGACATATAATTTGCAAGGAAGGTTTGTCTGGTTGATCTAGCCAAGGTTGCAGTCATTTTAGGCCTGGAAGCGCCTGCAAGTCAAAGTGAGGTGCATGGATTTTTAGGTCATATAAGATATTATAGAAAAATCATCCAAGGGTATGCAAAAATTGTTGCACCCTTGGAATATTTACTGAAGGGGAAAGGTACATTTTATTGGGGAGAACCGCAACAAGTCGCATTCGAGATATTAAAAGAAAAACTTACTACCACTCCCATTCTGCACTTCCCTCATGGGATAAACCATTTCATGAGCATGTGGATGCTTCTGGCATGGCCATTGGCATTGTGTTAGCTCAACCTAGCAAAGGTATCGTAGATCATCCAATCTATTTTGTTAGTAGGAAGTTGACTCCTGCTGAATAGAATTATACAACTACTAGAGCGCAAAGCTTTATCCATGATCTATGAATTGCATAATTTTTGACAATACTTTTTAGCAACACCATTTGTGTTTTATACAAATCACATGGCATTAAAGTACTTAGTAAACAAGTCCCATCTTATAGGGGTGGATATGCAAATGGGTGCTCCTATTTCAAGAGTTTTACTTCACAGTTGTGGTGAAGCCAGGGAAAAGTGATTTTGGACCAGACCATTTATCTAGAATCAATTCAGGAGAGGATGCACAGAACAATTGAAGAAAAAAATCCCATATGCATAGTTATATTGGTTACAACTGCGTGCCCATGGAATTAGAGGACATTGTTGTCTTTCTATGAATAGGTATGACACCAGAAGGAATGAAAGCATTAGAAAAGAAGTAGCTTGCTATATGCGTGGCACCATTTATGTTAATCAGTGGTGACCTTTACAAGCTAGGTAGAGATGAAGTATTGCACGTCATTGTGTATTAGAGCATGAGCGTAAGGATATCATGGAAGAAGCTCATGGTGGTATTATAGGAGGCCATTATGTAGGTGATGTGACTGTCCTGGAAGATCCTACTTGCTGGATTATGGTGGGAGACATTGTATAAGGACTGTAAAGAATATTGTAAGGCATGTGATCATTGTCAGCACCTAGGAAAACCAGGGAAAAGAGATGAGATACCTTTGAGACCAATTACTAGTGCTTAACCATTTGAGAAATGGGCCATTGACTTTGTAGGACCTATTTCACCAACTCACGCGTTCAGGACTGGATCATGTGCTATATCATTACTTGCACAGATTATCTCACACGGTGGGAAGAAGTAGCACCTACGAAGGACTGTATAGACAGCTACAGCAGCTAGGTTTCTATGGGAGAATTTTCTTACAAGATATGGATGTCCTTTAAGCTTGACAAGTGATAGGGGTACACACTTTTTGAATGAGACAATCAGGATCCTATTAGATGAGTTTATGGTTGCACATCATAAAACTACACCCTACCATCCTTAGGAAAATGGAACCGCTGAGGCCTTCAACAAGATTTTGAGCCAGACTTTGACAAAAAATTGTGATGTTGGAAGAAAGGATTGGGATGACAAAGTGTCAGCTATTTCTTTGGGCATATAGAACAAATTACAAGAGATTGAACAAAGCCACACCATTTCAGTTGGTGTTTGGTGTCGAAGATGTTCTCCCTATAGAATTTATGTTACCTTCTTTATGCATTGCATGCACGCTAGAGGTCTAGATAATGAATAGGATTTAGAAGAGAATATTGAAGAAGATGATTCAACTGGATGAGAAAAAAACCATAGCACGATGGAGTCAAAAGTAGGAAAATTCTAGGCAGAACGCATGGCATGACAGAAACATAAGGGATAAGAAGTTTGAGATTGGACAAATGGTACTTATTTATGAACTCAAAGTTCTTGCGCCATCTAGGAAAGCTCAAAGTACATTGGTTGGGGCCATATGTCATCACTTATATACTTGAATCAGGTGCTTTCCAGTTAGAAGCACTTGATGGAACATGGCTACCCAGTTACTTTAACAGGAGTAGGCTGAAGCCCTACTATAAATAAGTCTTCTTGGTGTTTGTAATAAGGATAGTATTGCCATTTAGATTAGGTTTTCAATTCTAGATTTCCTTAATATATTTCCTTCATTGTTGTTATGCTTTGTCAATTTAGTTGTTGTTTTTGTGTAATAAGCGTGCTTGTGCGCATGAAGCTAATTACTATCTGAAGAATGTCTATGTGCAGAGGACTGCACATACCTTTCATGTGGGGTGGTTGTAGTTATCCAAGTAAAATACTGTGGGAATTGAAAGGTGAAAGGAATAAGATGCTACAGGTGTGCTTTAAGTCAAAAGAAGATTGCTTCTCAAAAGTGACAAAGGATGGAGATGAATGAAAGAACAGTATAACATGTTAGGTAAGCGGAGGCCATGATAACTACCAAGAGAAGGTACATAGTGATGAGATACTCAGGCGCAAGGGTGCGTGATGAAGAGAAGTTCTGTGACTAGAGGGTAGGAAGGCACACTAGAAGGTTATAGCTGGGGCACGAAGATGTACCATGCAGAATGAACGAATTTTGTCAATGAATGAGGGGATATTTGGTAGGTGAAGGAGTAATAAATGAATCAAAATTTGAAAAAATTATATAAGGATGGAATGTGGATTCATTTTTACCATTGGGACTAAGAGTATTTGAGGAAAGAGCCAAGTGTGAAGAGCCGAGTGATCGAGTTAAGGTGCGAAGGGTGTGAAAACAAGCGTGACAACCAGATCTGTGTGAGAAGAATTTTGTGTCCTCGGTGGTGAAGGGTTTGAGCGAAGTAGGGAGATAGAAAGGAGTTAAGGAACAAATTTTCCACCTAGGGCATGATTGAACCGAGCTAGGGTTTGATTCACAAAGTTAAAGTTCAATGAGGAGACAAAGGTAAAAATGGCACCTAAGAAGGCATCTACAATAGCAGTAAAAGGAAAGAAGAAGGTGGTCATCGAGGAGGAAGAGATGGCACCGGAAAGCCATTTTTCATAAATGTAATATCCAGAAGGATTCATCATTGGCCAAGAGTGGGATTCACCCATCAGAAAGAGCAAAGTAAGTGAATACAATCACAGGACTTTGGAGAACAAAAAGGAGCTTGATTCCTTGCTCACTGCTAGGATGAACAAGTGCACTGTGGATGACATGCCAGTTTATGATGATGTAGGTGAGAAGCTTCTAAAGAGAATTGGGGTCTACCAATTATATGAGCTTCCATATTTCAGAGAAGTATGAGCCCTTGTATCAGTGGCTCATGAGTAGGGTGCACGAGGACTTCTTCTACTTTGCAGGACGTAGAGTTAGAATCTCATTTGCACTTATCTCATCAGTTACAGGTTTAAAGGCCATAGGAGAGGACATAAAAAGTGATCTCATAGATAAAGCTATGATTTTAAAGACCAGACAGGAGTTGGGGTACCTAAAGGGTCCATGCGGAATGGATATAGACAAATTGAAGAATTGTCTAGTAGTGCAAGTTGTAGCACACCTTGTTACAAGTTAAATGATCAGGAGTGGTGGTCATAGGTAAATACTATGTGGTTACATGTGGCGTGTAAGATGTCAGAAGGTGTAATCTAAAACATTGTAGGCTATATTGTAGAGCAAATAGTTAAAGAAGTGTGCATATGAGGGAAGATCAGCTTTGGGGTTGTTCTACTATCACTGGTATTCATGGAGATTGGAGTACCAGACGGACCAAAGGAAAAAGTATGGGAATACCTCATGGAGAAAAAGTCACCAGCTGAAAGAGTCAACAAGTATCTATGTAAAGGGGCCATGCTAGATGACGTAAAGAAAAGGGTGGAGAAATGGTATGACAGGCTCTGCGCGGCATTTGGAGAAGAGTGGCGCATCCCAAAGGACCTACCAGCAGTGGTAGGGAAACAAGTCTAGTTTTCTGTATATCAACATTTCTACATCACGCGCTTCCCAATGAAAGATGGAGTCTAGATCCCTTGGTGTAAATTTCCTTACGCATTCACTGCAAGGTATTTCCAAGCATCTATTCATAGATTTACATACATACACCGACTGGTCTTCAATGTAGATAAGGTAGAATGTGACTACCATACATTGAGGAAGAACTATGTGTATCCTGGCAGAAGTGCTTATACAAGAGAGGATCATTTCAGAGGTGCTGAATATTAAGCCAATAAGTCTTGTTGTAGCAGATGTGGGGGAAATATTTGTGTATCTCCAGCTAAAGCCAAAGATGGAGAATAAAAAGTATGTGGAAGGTGAGTTCGCACTTCCAGCACCACCAAAGGGAAAGCATACACTAGAGAACATCCCAACACTTAAGCCCACAGAGCCAATTGAAGTGGAGGATGAGGAGGAGGAGAGTGAAGATAGTGGTGGTTTGGAGCATAGAGATAGGAGACATCCTACTAAATAAGGGTGAAGTTGAGTGCGCCATTACACCACCTTAGCCACAAGAGGGGGATGATGAGGACTTGAATGCAGTCTAAGGGGAGCTCATGTTTAAGAGGGTGTTTAGGAGAATAAGGACCCAAGGTGCTACTCCAACCATGGTGCACAGGTTACCCAGACTCTCTCCACAAAAGGAGGCAACTATGCAAAGAAGGAGGAAACTGAAGTTAAATGAGGAGGCGAAAGAGTTAGAGGAAAGTGACACCTAATTCTCCTACACTTCTAGAGAACATAAAAGAACAGGGTGAGGAATCAAAGGAAAAATAAGAGGATGAGAAAATAGCAAAGGAGACAATTGCAGATAATGTTCAGGACATGGAGACACAAGTCCCAAATTTGGAAGCTAAAGTCCCTAAGCAGAAACAGTCTAGAAGAACAAGTGGAGAGCACATTCCACCAGCCATGGGGTATACAAGAAAAATTGTCCATGCCTGCTTCCAGAGCATGATAGCACAGAAGGATTTATTCATTTGGGAGCTAATGGATGAGGATATGGTGACTGTGCACACTCAAAAGAAACTATCTTGGTCAATGCACACCCACATGGATGAGCCTGAATTTGATGTGTGTGAAGAGTCATGCATTTCGAGATGACTAAAGAAGGCACCCCAAGCTAGACACATGATAGTAAATCCTACTGTCATGTCAGATGAGAAGGTTAGCAATGCATTGGTGAAGGTTTCTGCTAAGGTGGCTAGAAGAAACATGGACAAATCTGTGACAATCAGAGCACTGTGTGAGGAGATGAAGACAAAGGATGCAGAGATAGTGCACATAACATAGGAGAGGGACTTCACACAGAATAAAAATGAGGTATTTATTAGCATTGTAGAGGAGATTGGGGACAATGTCATCAGAGCAAGGCCACGCTTAGAGGCCAAGGTACCACAGACATTTCCTTCAGGCGATACACTATATAGGGAATTTGGTGGACTTAGTACTTGAAGATGAACCTTCTGCGCATGCCAGCGCCAAGAAGCTCAGAGTAAGATGCTAAACAAGAGAAAGCATCAATGATGTAAAATATTACATCTTATGAAGGGTTGTTGCAAGCGTTACAGGAAGTATTGAAGAAAGTAAACCAAGCTTTAAACATATACATAGATCCAGAGGTGCTTATCAACATAAAGACCCTAGAAGAAAACAATAAGGTCTAGAAAGTGATGAAGGATGAGATATTAGGCCGTGCAGAAATATTGTCAATTGTTAAGCAGAAGCGCGAGGCCCTAGCAGCAGCAAAAGAGCCGCACAAGACTCGGTTGGAAGAGCTTGGGAAGCTAATTTTGTAGAAGATGGATCTTTTAGAAGGGAGAATGACATCAATGTCTAGCATTGTGTTGGTTCTATAGAATGAGAAAGGAGAGATTTCTAGGGATGAGTTAGAATCCATTGTTGTGGACATCCCAGAAAAATAAAAACAAGCACTCACTAAATGACAGGTTTTGGAGGCCGAAATAAAGGAGTATCCAGAGTTGCTACTTCAAACTGATATAAAGGAGGCTGCCTCATAACCTCATAGAAATTATTTATTTATCTACATTCTTTCATTCTTATTCTTTCCATTCTTCTATTCTTTACTTCAATTTTTGGAGATACCCATTGTCGGGATGACAATGAGATTAGTGTGGGGTAATGTTGATCAAAGAATACTTGTCAAAGATCACACAAGGAGTCCATGCAGGATAGAAGGCCTAGGATCAAGGGCATGGAAGGACAACAAGGACACATGTGTGGAAGGCAAGTTTATCTTTCAGGACTTAGCTGATTTTGAGCATGAAGATCTATTTTTAGAAGATGGCGTGCGGAACACACCAACGATGTAGAGACATGTGCACCATGTATTGTCTATCTTTGGAGGAGAGGATCAAAGTGTTTTGCATGGAGACAAGCTAAGAATAGGATTGAAACTTTAGTTAACTATAAGAGGTCTATATATAACACACTTTCATGTGTGGCTATGGCTGTAAATGACATGTGGCTATCAATAGCATGAAACCTATTTCTGGAATAGATAAGAAGTGAAGGACAAGTCCCCACCCTATATACATGATGTTAGGTACATAATAGATAAGTGTAACAGAGAATATACATAGAGTGTGTATGTATGTGTATGGAGGTATAGAGATATACACATATGACTTAATTACTATATCAAGTCCATACGCGCATTGGTATAGATTGACAATATTGTAAGAAGCTTTTGTATTTATTAATAGATGGAAGATATTGGCTGAATCTAAGTGTCATTTTGTGTGTAATTGAGTAGTGAATGTTCTTGATTCAATCATGATTACTGTTTAAACTTGTTCTTTCATAGATCTGAGGGTAACATGCATTGTAGAATGATGGATTAGTTATGAATCTATATGTTTCTTCCTTCATCATGCTAACATCTTGCTACAAAAACCCTAAAGAGGGACCTGGTACATTTGTGTGCTTTGGGTGAGTTCTCAGTCAAGGCTGAGTGATGTGCCAGCACAACTAGGGTGTTATCTGGTAAATTCAAGGTTGCATCAGTACACATTTTGAGTTATATGAAGTTTAGAAGGGCCCAAAGGAGTCATATTTACTAAAATAAATATAATTTCTTTATACTTTTATTAGTTCTTATACTTTACATTTATTTTAGTAAATATAAGAAATTAGGGTCACTTTGAACCTAATGGAAGTGGTCCCGTAGCTCCAACAGTTATAATGTAGAAGATAGTTTTTCAAAATATAATTTGGTTAGTACTTACTCATTTTCAGGATTTTAGCAAGGACCTAACACTTTCAAGGCAGATATATTTTAGTCGGTCTTTGTTTTGGGAAAACATATGATTGTTTTATAGATTTTTTGACCTTCTGGATTGGAATTTGGCCCTACCACTTCTTGAATTGGTACCAATTTTGAAATTTGTTTCATAATTCACTTTAGTGACCACGAGTTAACTCTATGATGTTTGTCTACTTCTTACTAAAATGAGATCCTCACTTTGTAGATAGAGGATTGCTCCCTGAATGGGATTCCTGTCCCATGGCCAAAAGGAGGTGATTTTAATGTGCCTCCTCTTTAAGGTGTGATCACACTACTATGTGTTTAATGAGTTTTTACAAATAGTACCAAGTGAATTGCATCAAGTGAACTCAGATGATTGCTCATTCTTAGAAACATGGTGCTCTATATAAAGATCACACCCTCACCTTTCCTGGCTCTAAAATCATCCTTTCATGGAATAAAATTCATGATTCTCATACATTTATTTTCTCATATATTTCTCATGGAGATAGAAGCTACCTTAATACTTCACACATGATGGTCCTGGATACTTGGGTGGCATGACTAGCTCATTTCATCGTGTTCTTTGGAGAGATTCAGGTACAATGATAGAGTCAGGATATGATGATCATAAAGTCACTCATTAAGATCCACATTTCACCTTTGAACATGAAAAACCCTTCACAATTCAATTTATTGACCAAGACTAAACCTGGGTGTAAGCATGCTTATGGTATGTGAACACCTTTTCTATCAAGTTGCTCCTCATGGAAATGGGTTTCCTTCCCTAGATAGGGGATGAATCCTTGAATGAAATTTGAGGATGAGTTACATGTTCTTGACATCCACACTTCACTTAAAAAATAAAATAAGATTTTTCAATCAATGAAACTGTTCTAAAAATATAATTATGCCTGCAACTTAAAATTTAGGTTCTATTTCATTTTGAACTAGGAGGGGTAGCTGCATAGTTTTGTGGTACCCATAGAAAAATTTAAGCCTTGAATAAATTTTGATTATTAAACCTTATAGAGTGGTATAATAGCCTTCTAATGCCTATTTTTAATCATCCTAATGCTTTCCAGAACTCGTGGAATCATCTAGAGAAGTCGTCTTTCACTGTTTTAACTTTCATTCCCTGCACCTGAAAACCCGGTCTTGAAAAAAATTGCTCCTGAATGAGATTTTATTTCCTAAAATTTCCTAAATTTACTTACACATCTTCAATTCTCTCTAAAATCACCCTCATATGCTTTATATTTTATCTAAAAACTTTCCTAAGGGTGTTCAATTAGCTACAAAATGGCCAAACATTATCTTTTTAGGCCTTCAGAGGAAGTAGTCTCTCATCAAAACTAAATGAGTTAATCAATCACCTTAGATACTATTCCATACACAATGAAACACAGTGAATGATCTTATTAGGGATTACCTTTGATCTAGGTAAAGGTTGAACTGATGATAGGATGGTCAGATGATATAGATTACACTACAATCCTCTTTATATAACTTCAACTCAAAGTACAACTTCCCCAATTCAACTTTTTCCTTTTCCATTGTTTTAAGTAGGTCTAGCTAGGGTTTGAAAGAAAAATTAAGGGTGTAATGGATTACCACCTTATTTATCCTTAAATCCAACTTTCAACACACCCCATACACCTTACGTAAGCACACCTTAATGATCCATTACTCATTTATCCATCATCTTGCTATATTTTCAACTTTTGGATTTTTAAGACTCCTTGTTTGTTCAAGATTTAAACAATTTTCTCAACTTTTTTTTCACCTTCACCTTGAATTTTACTCATTATTATTTTCACTCATCTCACTGTGCTTAACCATCTCCTAATCACTAATGTAAATCACTCAAATCTTCCTCTTTCACTTAAGGCTTTTCATACAAACCCTTACTCTCTTTACGCTTATATATGGAACTGTGTAGGAAAGTCAATAGGTCTTATTGATTGAAATTTTATAAGGATTTTACCCTATTCCTCAAGGATTAAAAACATTATAACACCACTCCCTCAATGATAGATACAAATTATGATTTTCTTTCCTAAGAAAACTATTTTCTCAAGGTTGGTCTTGATAGTCACAAGAAATAAGCATGATTGCACATTACTTCCTTTACCTACTAACCACTCAATACTATGTCACTATGCCTTGATTTTATGATTCCTTAAATGCCCTTAGGCATTCCTAAAATTTTTTAGAGGCTCCACCAACTTCAAAAACATGGAATAAAGACTATTTTTCTAAAATTACATCTTTCCTAGCCCTCAAATTGGGCATTAACATTGCTAGACTATATTTGCACATTCCTTTTATATAATTCTTATTCCAACCTGTACTAGGTATTTTAAAACTCTTGGTATTATTATTACCTTCCTCTAAACTTATCATGGACTCTAAAAGGAACGATAACCATATAGTACCAAGCCAAGAACACAAATGTTAATCAAACACCACGATCAATAAGATGAAAGCAATTCACCAAAATAATTTACATAAAACCTTTGCAAAAAAATGAGCAGCAATATCATATATTATTATGGAACTCAATGAAATACAATGAGAATGGGCCTTACTTATATAGGCAAGGAATAAAAATCTAAGAACTAGTCAAGTTTGTAGATCAAGCCATAAATCATTAAAATAACTAGTAATCAAAGAACTAGTCAAGACCATTGATTTATGAGAGAACTAGATATAAAGGATATAGTCAATACCATAGATCAAGGAAATAAATATACCTAACAACTAGATAATATCCCTCCAATATCTAAATACACACACATAAGTGGGTGAGGATAAATACAATAAAGGTAAATAAAGTACCTAGGTGAACATGAGCTAAGGTAAATACCTACTCTAACACCCCCCCTCAAGTGAAGCTAGGGGCCAAAATGGAAGTGGCATATCCATAGTATGAGTCTTGACAACTAGGTCAGATGAGGTACTTATATACAATATATCCATGAAGAAATCTTGAACCAAAAGAAGGAAAGAATCCTACTAGAAGGAAAGAGAAAGAAGAAGAAGAAATATGTTCTCACGAACAACCCCCAAAAACAAATTTTGAAACCCCAAGCATTCCACAAAAATCAAGGTAGCGAGGTGATGTAAAAGGTTTCATAAAGATATCTGCAACCTTATGCTAAGTCAGAATGTACTCCAAGAAAATAAATCCATCTTGAATGTGTTGACGAATGAAGTGGATGTGTATCTCAATATGTTTGGTTTGCTAGTGCTCAATTGGGTTGTGATAAATGTGAATTACACTTTAGTTGTCACACCAAAGTGCATTTGGTGAATCCTATGGGAATCCAAACTCTATCAATAACTATTGAAGCCAAAGAATCTAATGACTTGTTGCCCTGTACTCTTCCTCTGAAGAAGAAAGTGCAATAGCCTGTTGATTTTTACATGCCCAAGCAACTGGAGATGAACCAAGACAAAAAATATAACCAGAAGTGGAACGTCTATCATCAATAGAACCTTCCCAATCTGAATCGGTATACCTAACCAACTGAGTAGAACCCCTAGTGTAGTGTAGGCCAAAGTGGGAAGTATCGTGCAAATAACGCAAAATCCTTTTAGTAGCCTTCCAGTGACTACTATGAGGAGAATGTCCAAAATGAGATGCTAGCCCTACTGCAAATGAAATATCAGGGTGAGTATGTGTCAAGTACATGAGACTCCCAATCAACTTCCTGTATAATTTAGGATCACAAAGTGGTGTGGTAGATGTGGAAGTGAGAGTAACTCCATACTGAAAAGGAGATGGACTTGGCTTGCAATCAGCCATATCAAAGCGTTGAAGAAGATCATAGGTGTAATTTTTCTGACTCAAATGAATCCCTGAATTTGTCTGAGAAATATGTAAACCAAGGAAATAATGCAATAGCCCAAGATCTGTCATGTCAAACTATGTAGAAAGAACCCTCCGAATACTCTGAATGTGGGAAGAAGAGCTGCAAATAAGTAACAGATCATCAAAATAAAAGACAAGTATCACAATATTCTCACCAACATGTTGGAGATACATTGTATGATCGGAGTGACAATGAACAAAACTAGTAGATAGAAGAAAATAATCTATCTTCTCATACCAAGTCTGAGGGGCTTGTTTGAGACTACCAAGTCCGAGGGGCTTGTTTGAGACCGTAGAGAGACCTTTGGAGCCTACAAACAAGAGAATAATCCTGAACAAATCCGGATGGTTGCTCCATTATATTTCCTCTTGTAGATCTCCATGTAAGAAGGCACTCTTCACGTTCATCTGGTATATGGGCCACCCCTATGATGCAACAACATAAAGTACAAGGTGTATATAATCCATCTTGGAAATGGGTGTAAAAATCTCAAAGTAATCAATACCTTCAACTTGTGAAAAACCCTTTGCAACAAGATGAGCCTTATACTTATCAATAAACCCATCAACTGTGTATTTGGTTTGGTATACCCACTTACAACTAACCATATTTCTTCCTTTAGGAAGAGATACCAAATCCCAAGTATGATTCTTCATCAAAGAAGAATACTCAACTGCCATCGCATCATCCCACTCCTGTATCCCATGAGCATTTGAAAAAGATTGTGGATCCTTAGAAACTACCTGACACAAAATTCCAGAACCTGTAGAATGTGTGTGATGATGTCTAGTGGGTGGAAGATACTGTATGAAAGGTGTTGACTCAGAAACTGTATTACAAGCCCACTTAGGCATAATGACAACATCAGTGGGTGTGAGATTCTCAATGACATCTATAACCTACTTATCAATCTCCTAAAAGAAAGGATCCTCAAAATGAGAAGAAGGAGGAATGGAAGAATATGAAGAATCATGAGGAGTGAAGCACTCATCAAACTGAACATGTGTTGGAAAAATAATGTCATGTGTATCAGAATCTAAAAGACGATAAGCTCTCATGTCCTCACAATACCCTACAAATATCAAGGGTTTACTATTCTTATCTAAATTTTTCCTTTTCTTCTTTGGCACAAAGGCACAAAAATGGCTCCCAAAGACTTGAAAAAATGAGACATCTAGCTTAGTGTCAGACCAAGCTTCCTCTAGAGTCAAATTCTCAAGTGCTATGTGTGGTGTGTGATTCTGAATATAGTTAGCACAATTAACTTCTTCTTCCAAATAGATAGGAGGTATATCTCTAGAATGCATCATACATTTAGTCATTTCCTTCAAAGTTCTATTATTTCATTCTACTAAGTCATTCTGTTGTGGAGTATGAGGAAAATAATGCTAGTGAATAATGCCTTGAGTTACCAAAAAGTTAGAAAACTAATTGCTGAAGTACTCCCCTCATTATCAATACGAAGGTTCTTTATGCAACTAGAATATTGTTTCTTGACCAAAGTCTTGAAGACTTTGAAGTGTGAAAAAACATCACTTTTGTAGTTGATAAAATAAACCCAAGTATTCATTGAGAAATTATCAATAAAGGTAAGTGCATACTTAGCTCCATTGAAAGAGGGGGTTGGAAAAACCATCAAGTCACTATGCACAAGCTCAAGTGGTGAAGAAGCTCTCTCAGAAAAATTCTTAGGAAATGGATCTTGGTGTTGTTTCCGTAATGCATAGCCAGAGGAAACTCCCTCAAGACAAAAAAACTCTAGGAAGACCATCTACCATACTATGAGTGCTCAACTACTTCAAATATCTATAATTAAAATGTCTAAATCTTTCATGCCAAAGCTTACTATCTGAATCTGCATGAGAAACCAATCTGCTCCCTATAAAGAAGTGTCATCAAAACCCTCAAAATGATATAGTCTAAAACTATGATAAACAATACCCTGAGCAACAAGTGAATAAGGCTCCAACAATGTTCTTACTTCTGCCCCATATGGTGTAAAAGTTATTATTTTCGCTTGACCAACATGACAAATTTGATATACAGAAAAAAAATTTGTAGTGATGTTAGGAACATATAGTGCATCTTAGATACTGCCACCATCAAGTTCTATGTCACCTTTTCCCTTAACAGAAAGAAAGGAAGAATTTTCAACCTCAATTTTGGAGGTAGAACTCAAACCGAGAGAAACAAAAGACTTCTTGGATGAAGTCATGTGATGAGTAGCACCTGAATCTATAACCCAACTCTCTGCAAGTAGTGACTGAGATCTCCCAACAACATTGAGTGCTTTTCCATGATGATTAGAAGGAGGTGGAGTGGAGATGGATTTTTTTTGTTTCTTGACTGCATCCTCTAAGGCTTGCATTCACTTATAACACCTATGTTATTCATGAACAATGCCCCCACAAAAGAGCATGAAAGGCTAGACTTATTCTTGGATTTAGAAGACACCTTGGGTTTATAGTTGAGATGGAGAAGGGGTGGATTTGGTTTAACTTTTTGGTTTAAAGCCCACAATCCTTTCTGCTTAATTATTGTTTCCATTCTTGGTTTCTATGTGTGGTAATTATGTGTTGTTAATGGCTCAACATGATCTAATGTAGAAGTAGATAAAGAGGCCATCCTAAAAAATCACTAAAAGAAATGCAAGAACCAAGTAATGCAGCAAGACCCCCAAACAATGCAATAAGAGCCCCCCAGATTTTGGCACTTTATAACGAGTGTGTGTTACAATATGGTACTTTATAATTATAGTGTGATTCTCAAAATAAATATTTCCAATAGAAAGAGCATAAAAAACAAGCACTTTTGCAAAAATGGCACTCAAAACTGAGTTACCGATCAAAAGTTACAAGTTTTTTAATATTATACTCTACTATTTATTTTAGTTACCACTTAAACAGACTAAAATGCTCTTACCTTCACCACACAAATAAAATGAAAGGGGGTTGGAGTTAAGCCCCTACTATTCTGGGGGGTGTTTCTTGTTTTCGAGAAAGTCACATCCAACTGCTTCTTCAGGTAAAAATTACTATTTCGGGGCTGTGTGGATAGTGACTTGCATTGCCGAAAATAGCAGGCTACGAAACTTCCCAAAATGGCAGAATCCATGCATGGCCAACCTGGCACCTTTCCAAAAAGGAAAGATCCATCCTTCCGAAAAAGGCCTCTTGCACACAAACTGAAAATGCTACACTACAACAAAAAAAACTCAATTCAGATCTTGAAAAACCCAAAAAACCCCTTAAAAATAATTTCTAGTTTTTCTTTCCTGGATAGCATGGATCCCAAGGCAAAGTAGTGCGTTTCTCTACAACAAAAAAACCAAAAAAAGACTACCTCCAGAAATGGATGAGTTTACAGTCGATTTTAGGGTTTTTTTGCCTTCCACATCCAATAGAAGCCTCTGTTTTGCATAAAAACACACACAACAACAAAATACAAAAAAAACTAAATATATAAATATACAAAAAAAATATTTGTAAAATAAAACTTACAGACGGATGTCAATAACAATCTCTTGCTCTGATACCATAAAAGGAATGATAACTAGATAGTACCAAACCAAGAACACAGATGATAATCAAAAATCACCATCAATAAGATGAAATCTATTCACCAGAATAACTTTACATAAAACCTTTGCAAACAAATGAGCAGAAATATCATATATTATTACGGAACTCAATGAAATATAATGAGAATGAACCTTGCTTATATAGGCAAAGAATAACAATCTAAGAACAAGTCAAGGTCGTACATCAAGTCATAAATAAAGGAAATAACTAGTCATCAAAGAACTAATCAGGACCATAGATTTATAAGAGAACTAGACATCAAGGATCTAGTCAATACCATAGATCAATGAAAGAACTAGTCAATACCATAGATCAAGGAAAGAACTATACCTAACAACTAGATAATATCCCCCTAATATCTAAATAAATAAAAATAAATATCCACACACATAAGTGGGTGAGGATAAATACAATAAAGGTAAATAAATTACCTAAGTGAATATGAGCTAAGGTAAATACCTACTCCAACAGAATCTACCAAGCATAAGTATTAACTTTTACAATGAATATTTTATTCTAGGCCCTTAAGACTAGGCACACACATTAGGAGTGTGAACACAAATTTAATTTAAGAAATCCTCCTTTAGATGGCTTATTACCTTTTCTTGACTTTTACAACACCAAGTCCTTGTGATCAATGCCCTAAAAAAGACTCAAGGATTCCATTGAATCATTATGTTCATGCTACATACTACTAAACTTCTAAAATAGAGTAAAGTCTGGTCTAAGTAAGTCTTTCTATCTATTTTCCATTCCCTGAACATTGTGAGGGTTCCATGAAGCCTTAAAAACCATTATAGATAAAAAGATAATCCAAAATAAGATATTTACACATGAAAATGCTTTGCAAAATAGTCTCTAACCTCCAAATATGATATCTCGGTTTGAGAGGATTATGTCACTTAACACTTAATCCTATAACATACCAAAGCTAGTTCAAATATTCTTTTCTATGGAGTCCAAATGGACTAGTACAAGCTATGACCATCTCAAGTGGACCTAATATACCCCTAGTCACCTAAGAAAACTAAAATTGATTATTAACAAGATGTTCCTGCATAACCAGAGGAAGGATGCACAGTGACTAAAAAGCCTTATTTTCAATTAAGGGCTTAGTTGTCATGCTTCAAAAATTTCAATTTCCATGCTAGTTATTTTGGCTATTCTATAGCTATTAAAACACCCTCCGTGAGATTTTAGGAAATATCTTAAGCATCCATAGGTTATGTCAGGGAATCTTGGAAGTGTTGAAGGTTATTTAGGAAATGTTTGATCATTCAAAGACTATATGCTCAACATCAAGTTTACTAGGTGCAAGGAACAAACACTCTAATGGTGAAACCTAACTTCTCTGGAAGATTATAGGAAATATGTAAGGATTTAGAAGGAAAACAAATAGGCATTGGAAAGCTTCATAAATCCTCTACATGATGGAGACATTCATTTTTCTCTAAGGATTGAAGATGTTATAAATAATTTCAAAATAGTGAAGATTCCCATTTTGGTTCGAAACCAACACTTCACCAATACAACACTTCATGACACATGTTAGAGTAGGTATTTACCTTAGCTCATGTTCACATAGGTACTTTATTTACCTTTCTTGTATTTATCATTACCCACTTATGTGTGTGGATATTTCTTTTATCTTATTTAAATATTAGGAGATATTATCTAGTTGTTAGGTATAATTATTTTCTTGATCTATGGTATTGACTAGATCCTTGATGTCTAGTTCTCTCCTAAATTTATGGTCATGATTAGATATTTGATGACTAGTTATTTCCTTGATTTATGACTTGATCTACGACCTTGACTAGTTCTTAGATTGTTATTCCTTGCCTATATAAGCAAGGCATATTCTCATTGTATTTCATTGAGTTCTATAATAATATATGATATTGTTTCTCATTTGTTTGAAAAGGTTTATGTAAAGTTATTTTGGCGAATTAATTTCATCTTATTGATCATGGTGTTTGATTATTATCTTGGTTCTTGGCTTGGTATGATTTGGTTATCGTTCATTTTATGATATCAGAGTAGGAGATTGCTATTGACATCCATATGTAAGTTTTATTTTGTAAATAAATTCTTTGTATATTCATATATTTGGGATTTGGCCATTAAAATATTTAGCCCCTTGGTCATATTGTATGGTCATATGAGGGGCTTAAATATTGTGATTCATACTAGTAGGTGCTTAATTCCAGCCCCTTTCATTTTTTTTGTGTGGTGAAGGTAAGAACATTTTATTTTGTTTTAGTGGCAACTAAAATAAATTGTAGAGAATAATATTGAAAAGTTTGCATCTTTTGATCGGTAACTCAATTTTGAGTGCCGTTTTTTGCAAAAGTAATTTTTTTTCATGCTCTTTCCATTGGAAATATTTATTTTGATAATTTCGGTATAATTATAAAGGTGTCGTATTGTAACACACACTCATTATAAAGTGTCAAATATGGAGGAGTGTTGTAAACAATTGTGGACGCCAATTTCGGCTGAGATCGACGTCCTAAAAACTTTTGGAGTTGCATTCTTGTATCTATCATGGATTCTGAGAATGATATGCTTTTCTCTGAAGTGAGTGGACTTCAAGAGGATATTGCAAAATTTGTGAAAGAGAATAGATCACTCAAGAAGTGAAATTATTTTCTACAATCACCCATTCACAATAAGGATACACTAATACACTCCCTGTAGAAAACACTTGCTAGCCTACAACATCGCCATCATATTGTGGACAGCCATATCTATGCTCCTGGTCTACTTGCAGTTGTTGCTCTTGTACCCACTGACATTGATCTGTCAGTCTTTGAGCTTGTTACCTCTCTTGATGCTCCTAAGCCTATGAGGCTCGTTACTGCATGCTCTTCCACATCTATACTTTTACAGTAACACATGTTGTGTATCCTACTTCTGCTCATATGCATGGCTCTTTTGAGAAGCATACCATTGCATTTAGTTCTCGCATGCTTCATTCTATGGGTTTCACTAGAAAAGGTATTGACAGACATTCACAAGATATTATTTCCCCTATTCCACATGTTAAGTGGAATTCTCGCCATGAAATTGGTTTTCAAGCATACACTTCATTAGGATCACACATTGATAGAGATCCTATTTTTATTCACTCAACTCTTTCAAAGGATCATGAGCAACACATGAGTTCTGCACCTTCACTTAGGCTTGAGAAACCTGATATTCTAGCTGTCATACATGATCAAACTGACACACATTCTGATGTTCCTTTGCATGCACCCATTGTGCATTTTGCACTAAGTCATATGCAAGCATCTTCTTCATCCATCTGTGTTGCTTTGGGGTGGATATCTGATCACTTGTGGCGATAACATAGGAATTCGTTGAGAGGAATCTATAGGCATGGCTCCTCCACCATTCGACCTCTTGATCCACTTTCTATACTATCTGCATTGCAACGCTTCTTGTTTTGAGCATTTTTATTTAGCAGGTGTAGTGTATCTCTCTTGTGTGTTGAGAGATTTTGTATCTGTATTTTTGACACTTTTGGCATGTTGACAGTACTTCTTATGGGGGATCTATTCTGGTGAATTCCACCGTTATTTTTTTAGTGTTTGAGTAGTTTATTTTGGGTAACTCATACAGATTTGTAGCGTCACTCCACCCATTCAGTAGTATGGGAGGGTGTGGTGTTGATCCTGCTTCTTCGGGTTTCGTGTCCTTGCCTTGTTACCTTAGCTTTTCTTTGATCATGACACTCTAAAGTTTGTGTCCTTGCCTTGTTGCTTTGGTTATTGTTCTTGGATCATGGCACACCTATTTGTAGTAGTTGATCGAATTATGTTTAGTGTGTTTTTCTTGCACTTTCTACATCACTCCGTTGATAGTCTCCTTGTATCAAGTTATTTTGGAGAAGCCCAGTGTCAGTTGTTTTTGAGTTTTGTGATTGAGAAGTGGATTCAGACCACAGTGCACACCAAAATTCTTCAGTATTGTACAAGTTTTTAAGCCAGGATTCTTGGGACACTTTCCAACGGGTTTTTACTCTCTTTACTTAGTTATTACTGATTTTGGGTACCTTGCGGTGTTCTTTGTTTCCTAGTTATTGTACATGAGTACCTCATCATGACTAGTTGTCGGGACTCATACTGTGGACATGCCACTTCTATTTTGGCCCCTAGCTTCACTTGAGGGGGTGTTAGAGTAGGTATTTACCTTAGCTCATGTTCACCTAGGTACTTTATTTACCTTTATTGTATTTATCCTCACCCACTTATGAGTGTGGATATTTATTTGATCTTATTTAGATATTAGGAAATATTATCTAGTTGTTAGGTATAGTCATGTCCTTGATCTATGGTATTGACTAGATCCTTGATGCCTAGTTCTCTCCTAAATCTATGGTCGTGACTAACTCTTTGATGACTAGTTATTTCCTTGATTTATGGTTTGATCTACGACCTTGGCTGGTTCTTAGATTGTGATTCATTGCCTATGTAAGCAAGGCCCATTTTCATTGTATTTCATTGAGTTCCATAATAATATATGATATTATTTCTCATTTGTTTGCAAAGGTTTATGTAAATTTATTTTGTAAAATTTCTTTCATCTTATTGATCGTGGTGTTTGATTAGCATCTATGTTCTTGGCTTGGTACAATCTGGTTATCATTCCTTTTAACACCAAAACAGGGCACAACTAATCAACCTTCATGCTTTTTGATAATTGACACCTCATTCTGACTCCTATGTCACTTGGACACCCTTTACTATCAATGCAACTTGACATCAATGACAACACAAACAACACTATGTCCAACACATGTGTTTTGATTTGTTATGTATTATAAGGCATTTCATGAGTGCATATATTTGAGAAGTTGTTGTTTATTTTGACAGTTGTGAGGTTTGTAAAATCTAATTTTGACACATCTAACACTCCTACAAATGTTAGTAAACAATCTAAAAGGCCCCACAATCTAAACAATGACAGTATTTGTTGCCAAAATAGACATCGATTATAGAATTTAAATGCTAAAAGCTTTAGGTTGAATGCTGAAATCCTAAAAATTACCTATGTATTGACCATATTAGATTATAAAAATCTATCTCCTAAATTGTGACTCATGGATCTGTGAGACTAGTTCCGTAAGATGCAGAGTGACCCTAATTTCTTATATTTACTAAAATAAATTAAAAGTTTTTCATTTATTATTATTTATATTTTATTATTTTTTATACTTAACAATTATTTTTGTAAATAAAGACATGCCAAAAACACATGTAATGCCTATACTTTACGGAACACGTACGCATACGTGTTCCCTTTATTATGCCCCCAAACCAATAATTTACAGGCTTAGAATTGCTTTGGTTTCCCAAACTTGAGCCTTGGACAAAATTATCCTTTCTAAATATGTACTTTTTATATTTTTTTTTACTATTATAAGGTTTCCATTTATATTTATTTCAAACTATGTCTTTTATACCTCTATTTTTAATGATTGTAAACACTTATCTTTTGTCATGTATCTTTTTTTCACTTCTCCAAATTGAAAAAAATTATGCAGTCCCAAACTAGGCCTAATTCTATACATATTCAAAGAAAACAAATTCTAATTTTTGATATTTTTTGAGGTAGTTGGGGGTGCGGGGGGGGGGGGGGGGAGGGGGGGGGGGGCGGCGGGCAGCACAGTTAGTTATCTATTATTTTTTAATTTTCAGAATCTTTGTACTTGGAAAATCATAAAAAATAAATACTCACTAAATTTTTTAAAATATATATATCCCAAACTATATGCTCCTATGTATCTTTCTACCAAAGGGTTTTCAAAAAGACTAAATAGTGTTTAAACAATGTGGGGGCAGGGAGGGGGGTGGGGTGCGGCGGGGAGGGGCGGGCATGACTGACTGTTTACTACGTTTTTTAACCAAAAAACAAGAGAACCTATTGAATTTTTCGATATTTAACCCACTTACACTTAACCATTTAAAAAAAATAGTTTAAAAACTAGACTCGAAATGTTACAATTCATGTTCTTATAACATTTTCAAATTTTGAGTGAAACTATCTCAAATAATTTGTATAAATTGAAGTTTTTTATTTTTCAGAAAAAAGTGTTCACTTAAGACCCCCTTTTGGGCCCCCATTTCCATGCACTTACCCAATTATAACAAGGAGACTCTAAAGATGTGTAAAATGGAAATGGATATCTCAAAGGATAAATTACAACCTTCAATTAAAAATGGGGGTGATCATTCCAAATTTATCTAGTGAATTAATCTATTGGAATGAATTCGTAAATATTCAACAAATGATTCAAAATAGTCATAAGAGCTACATTAATTTACATAAATGAAAAACTCCCCACAATTCAAACAACTAGTAAACCACAACACTGAGATTTAACTAATTATCATACTATCATAACCCAAAATCTAAAATATAACAATTAGAATGTTAATGACTACAAATGAAATCAGAGCTTCATAAGGATTTTACTAAAACATGCTTTAGTAGTTACACATAATACCCAGACACATAATTACCAAATGGAAATCTAAATAATTAGAGTGATTTCCTTCAAATCCACAATCTCATTTATAAATGATTCAATTATTAAAATTAGGCTATTCTCTCTGACATAAATTATAACATTATTGAATTGATCTATAATTATTCATGATCTTAAACATGAAACATAGCTAAATCCTAATCTACATACATGAACAATTGAGAAATCCCAACAAATATGGAAAACACAATTTTTCCAAAATTGGAAATGGAGGGAATTCAGAATTGACAAGAAGTAATGGAATGAGCAGTCTCATAATACTCTGCTCATTCAATTGCCCAAATTAAATCTATTGAGAAACAAAAATCACTTGAGAATCATTTAAGAAGACCCACATATGTGCAAAAGCAAAAAAATCTTGAAAAGGAAAGATGAAACGTGGTAGAGAAAAGAAAATGCACCACAAAACTCTATTTTGAATTACTCATAAACTAAACACCAATTCATCCTCAAACTGATAGCAAATATATTTCCAATGCCACAAACAATTCCAAAAATGGAGCTCGTATCACTCAAAATTAATGAGTAAAATAAGAAATGACGTCAACTATGTCTGCCATTAAAATTTGCTCCAGATTTTAGCAAAAAATATTTTCCAACTATAGTCTTCTTGAAATTTTCTTATTGCACAACTTGGCATCATTTGATTGGGTGGAATCACTTGTTCATGAATGTTCAACTCAACCAAAAAAATCAAATCACTCAAACACTTGCTAACTAAGAGATTGACAAAGTGAAAAATTTACCTTAGAGGGTGATTTTGTACAAGCATAAATTTTGACTGAAAAATGAATAGTTGTTAAATCATTTGCATTATAGTATCTTAGCATGAGGCTATTAGAATACCATCCACCACTCTTTTTAGAATAGAATTGATCACTCAAATTTAGTCCCGAATAATGCTATCAAGTTAAATTGTGAAAACATATTTTTTGAGTTTTTGGGAAAATCATTACTTTGCGGTTTGATTTGTTTTGGCAATTCACTTAGTTGGCATGTTGTGTTTATTCTTACAAAATCTAAAAAAATGTTAGAAACCTACAGCTCTGGTTTCATTTTTGTAAATAATTTGAAAACCTTTTCTCCTCGGCTTGAATTATTTTAGCAGGTCACTTAGTGTTTTTTTGGATATTAGAGGAATCATTACATATTAGAATTTAGCACAGTCTCTACTAGCCTCGGTGAAATTTACCCTGACGTGAGGAGGAGACCACTAGGTGCTCAAGTTTCATACTGCCTCTGTTCAACACACTTACTTAGTTCATCACACGTCCTTTTCCTTCAAACCACGGTTTGAACATAGCAATGTATTGATTTTTTAATTTTTCGTGCAAACCGTTAATCTATGACCTAAAATGTTTTGGCAATTCACTTATTTAACTTGCCGAGCATCTTTTCCCTTAAACCAAAACTTAAAGGGAGGCTTGAATCAAAATTTGTAATTTTCGTGTAAAATGTTGCTTTACGATTTGAACTATTTTGGTAGTTTACTTAATTCACTCATTGCACATGATCTTTTTCCTTCAAATTGTGGCTTGAACATAACACTATATCGAATTTAATACTTTTCGTACAAATTGTTGCTCTACGACCTCCACTGTTGTGACAATTCACTTAGTTAGCTCATCACACTTCTTTTTTCTTCAAACTACAACTTGAATTAAACACTATCAAATTTTTTATTTTCATGCAAACCATTGCTTTATGACTTAAACTATTTTAGTAAATTACTTAATTACCTTACCAAACATCTTTTTCTTTCAAACTAAGAATTGAACAAAAATACTCTAGCTCATTTTAGATTGTTGCCATGAATTATATCTACATAATCCATTTGAAATGCCACAACATTTAACATACAACTTTACCAATTTATAATGCATTAAGAAGATACCATAAACTTTTCACACTAAATTGGAAAGTTTTGTAAGTGAACCAATTTATAAACAATGTTAATATAGCTAAAATCTCTATTACACTTCTAAAAATTTAAATATAAGAATGCCCAAAATGTTATGAAACATTTTAGGGTCCAAGACTATTAACATGGTAATAAAATATTCACTCCTTAAAAACAAAATCTAATTATCAGGTCACCCTTACTATATAATTCTGTTTTATTTTTATTAATATAAAAGGCAGTTCCAATAATAAAATCTAATTATAAATTGCGAAAGCCTCAACTCATAATTAATTATTTTTGGCAAAAATGGTAAGTAGGTGTGAATGAAAGGTAACCTTATTGTTCAACTTGATAAAATATTAGTGCAATACATGTGTGTCAACATGGAAATATTACTGCAATCCTCTTATGTGTGTCAACATTCATTTTTCGAAACCCTTAGTTGTTCCACGTGATATAAGCATCATTTATATATGATAATTTCGAAAATTTAACTCAATATCATTATTCATATGTTAAATGATATTTGGGAATAATATACTAATATATTTATATCTATTTTAAAAAAATTAAAATATGTATATAATAATGTAACAAAATTTTATAGATGTTTTGCATATCTAATTAAATTTATATATGTAGATAAAATTATTATAAATATATTAATATGTATTAATTTAGAGGTGGTTATTTTGGATTTGTTTTATAGTTTTATTTATTGAAAGATTCTATTTATTAACAATTTTACATTTTTTTCTACAAATTTCTTATTGATTGATGATATATAGTTCCAATTTATCTATATTGTTATTTTTGGGCTTGAAACAATCTTTTTGAAAAAAAGGCTTCAAACTCCATCATATGATTAATATATTTATATTCGGACCATCTTTTCCAATTAAGAAGTAGACCTAGATTAAAGGTTATGAATGCCAAATAATATTCCATGGATGGAGAGAATTAATCACATGAGGTGCTCATAATGCAACAAATACAATCTTAATACAAGGTTACTTGCAAGTCCAATTTACCAATATCATGTAGGTAATGATACTCAAACATGAACAAAACACCATTTTTTAACAAAGCAATAAAAATGCTTATGTATCTCTCATAGTTTTGTGAAGAGTGGCATTTGGAATATGCCTACTAATTCCTCTATAAAAATAATAGACATTTCTTCCCAAAAAAAAAATTATGAATAGAGAATAAGTACTCCTTTCCTTCAATTATACTCACCTCTTTTGACTACACCAATGACATTATAAAAAATACATGACCCTTTTTCAAGAAACAATTACCTTCCTGCATAATTTGGAGTTGCATTGGAAAATTGGTAACAATACCAACACAATCATATGAGCTCAAAAATATGTTATATTTATTTTTACTTGCAACAATAGTATAGTACCTTTTTATGCATATGTGTGATATTTATATTACTATATAATACTATTAATAAATGGGTCAATTAATATTAAATCTTTAGGAAAAATTGTTTCAGTACTAAGTTCTAAAAATAACTGAAAATAAGGGAAATCTTTGGATTTAGGTTCCTCCTTATTGCTGGTGCCTTAGGAAAATGCCTAGCTTGCCTAAGGATTAATCCCCTCTTGATAAGAAAACAAATGATCTTATAACACATAAAATGGTTGTCAATACAAAATTAGTTGTTTTATTGACATTTTACACTATTACATTCACTCCTTCCATCCCAATTGATCGTTATTAATAGTTACACCTATCAACCTAATAATCAATTATATCAAGAGAAATAATTATATTAGAAAAATTAATAGTTTTTTTGCATATGATCCCTAGGGAGAAGGCCCTAGCCTAAAAAAAGCTTCCCGCACCAGTCCATGGTATATACAATCATCTATGGACACACAGGAAAAGTGAAAGGAACATTATCATGCATCAAAATACAAAAAAAGATTTATATCTACATACTACAAAATATTGTGTATCATCTTTACATAACCCATAAAACTAGAACCCAACAACCATTTCTGACCCAAAAAGCCCCACTATGCATCAAAAAACTGGAACCACATAATATCACACTTCCATGTCCGAAGTAGACGACTCCTCATCTAGAACCTCCACCTCCAAGTTTCTCTTTCGATATGAAGAGGAGGGGGAGTGGTCAATGTAGCACTCAGGAATTACTACTTTGGTCTTTTCAAGAAGTCAAAAACCTTGATTCTAAGCAACTGCCTCCAGAACATGCGAGATGGCCTAAATCCCATGAGTCATTACATGAATGTGATACTACATACTCACCAGTATTTCCTCCAAATCCTTCAGCTCCTTATGTGGGATGAATTGGCCTGACAAGTTCGATATTATATTGGTAGTGCTCAAACCTTGAGCCACATCAAAGACATTTCACCTTCCCACAGATTGACTAGGGTCTAGCATGAGCTTATTCAGTTTTTCGTAGATGACAACCTCCAATTCTTCTACATCTTCACTCTCTTCCATCATCCATACTTGCTCCAGCTAGCCACGCATCGCCACATTCTTTATTCTTCTGCTCAATTAGTCTGTAAAGGAATCCGCCAAAGAATCACGAGTTTGGGCCTGACACCGCTTTTGACTAGACCCCTCCACCTTGCCCTCCCCTGACATTATGCAACCCAAGGCAAAGTGATGCAAAGCAGACCAGGAAGACTAACCAGCAGAAAGAGTAGCAAGAAAGCTTCAAGGGATTTACATCACACACACTGATCCCTCTTTAATACAAATCCCACCTCCCAAACCAATAATTTCTACACATGTGCCGAAGCACCAAGATCTCTACCCAAATATTTCACTTCACTTGGCATCACACAATAGGGCGGGGAAATAAATAGAAGATGTCCTTTACAATAATTAGCAATCTCCAATTGATGCCATTCATGTGTCTCCTGCTAAAAGATATTGAATATCATTAGGGAAGCCCGAATCCCAAGAAAGGGAGGTCAAATGATGATTATCCCATAATACTGCCCTGTTATTAGCTAAGTAATCCGCCACTTTATTGCCATATCTCAAAGTGTGAGAGAAATTCACTTCAGAAAAGGAGGTCGGAATAGACTTGATATTAAAGCAAATGGATTTCAATTGTCACGCCTTAGGAGGCCTTCCCTTAACCATATTTAAAATAGCCAAAGAGTCTCCTTCAATCCATATCTGAAGCCAATTCTTATACTTTGCTTCCAATAATACAAAGAGTAGAGCCATACCTTCCACAAAGCTATTGGTAGAAACACCACAGTCCATAGCCATCACTAAAAAATGCTGGCAGTCAACACTCCTGAACACACAACCACAACCTGCACTACTGAGATTTCCTTTTGAGGCACCATCAAAATTTAACTTAATCCACTCCTCTAGAGGGGGTTTCCATGTAACTACCTTTTTTCCTTACTCCCCTTATTAGGAGTAGAAAAATTAATAGTTATTTATGTACAAAAGACTTTATTTTCAATTGGTTATAGATAAGTTTCATCAAAAAACCTATGGGAGGCTCCATTTGAAAAGATAAAGAGGAGAAGTTAAATTTAAACAATTTTTTGGCTATCTATTTGAATTTATTTTTAGGTAATGAATTTTTCGGTCTCCTTTTTATTATAATTATCTTCTATTATTCATACTATATTTATACATTCCAGTAAAACAAATGTAAACAAATTTAAGCATCTACACCATCTTTTGTCAATACAATATTGGTACGACAAAAAATGAATAATCCTAACCTAAATAAACTTGAATTTCATGTATTTTCAGAGTTGCTTATAAACCTAACTTTTGACCAAAAAATTAAAATTTAAAATTAAAAATTAAAATTAAAAAACAGTTTGTAGTATAATGGTAAAATTGTTGGATTTATTGAATGGGTTGTGGTCTAACGGTCCATATGATGGTGTAAAAAGTGTTTCGTAGCCATCCACTAGGGTTCCACTCCTAGGAGATAGCAAATAAAGGATGAGGTCGGGATCATGTCCCAGGTGAATTTGATGGAATGGAACCCCTCAGTTCTTGACTGCTTAGTTGAAGAATTCTATACACCTAACCTGTGCAATTGTTAGCATATTCAATAAAAAGAATTGGTGGATTTGTATATAGGCTATGGTGTTGAATTTTGTTAATGTGGGAATGTTAATAAGGGAATTTAAAAGAGAAATCTTAGGGAGAAGCTCCTTTTTTTTTTTTAAATGACTTTTATTTCATCCATCTAATTCCTACCTATTCTAGCATGGATGGGTGAATGGTGGGTTTACACCTATTTTATTTTGCGAAGAGTGACGAAGGTTGTCTTTTGGATGACTCCGCAAAATGGTAGCTTATATTGTAATCACCATGGTAGTCAATGAGGAGCTCACTAATATTGTGTTTCCTCTGCATGATCCTTCTTAGTTGATTGGATGCAAAATATGTGTACTTGTTGCCTTATTACCTATGCCAAATATGCCTCTTTTATGTATCTTAGTAAGTCTTCTATAACTCATAATAATTCACATTTAATTAAAACTTGGTTTCCCAAGTCCATGGTATCATATGATATTGAATATAACACGACCTGTCGACACTAAAATTTTCCTCCGTAATTTCTATTTCATTAATGTATGTATTAGGAATAGGATATTGTTAAGTATAATTAGTAGTAGCGTCTGATAGAAGATAACGGCACCGTCAGTACGGTGCCGCCAATAATGTGGAGTACGGTAATAGTCAAAGTACAATAGGAATGTTGTAAAAAGTAAATATTTTTTGTAAGTGGTCCGGGGTAATGTTAAAATGTCAAAGTTTGGGTAATTAGAGAAGTAGGGTCTACATGATTAGGAATTAGAAATATTATATTGGTAATAAGGACAAGGAGTGAGGTCATAAATATTTTGTGTATTTTATTTGTAAAAAGTCTAAAAATGTGGAACCCATGTAAAATGATAAGGTTTATCTTATCTTAGAAGGATAAGCTTACATGTACAGATAAGAGTTAAGGTATGGAATATGATTCGTCAGAGTGGATTTCTTATCCCATCTTAGAGATAAGATGGATAAGCCTAGAAGTTCTATAAATAGAGAGGCTACCCCCCTCATTTAGCATAGAAGGAAGTAGTGAGAAATATTGTAGGAAGTGTGCGAAGGAAGCCATTAGTTTAAAGGTGTGTTGAAGAAGCCATTAAGAGGTGTGATTGTAAAGTTTCTCCCATAGTCTTAGTTAAAGTCAAGTGAAGTCAATAACACTTGAAGTACCTCATGGGTGAGATTGTAACAGTTTCATGTTAATATTATAATTTATTTTGATATTTTAGATTTGTCATCATTCTGTCTTATCATAGTCGATGGTATTCTTGTGTTATGTTGTTGTTTTGTTTCCAGATTACATCCACCAAACTAAAGGCTGTGCATTAGTAAATAATCATAGCACGAGGAGTTCCTGGTGAAGAATTATCATAGTGCTGGATTGGTGATGAAATTTTGGTTCCGTTGCCGGGACCATTCCTCGTTGGTGGATTCTCTGGAGAGATATTCCCACTTAGTCAAAAATCAATTAGAGGGTAACCTTGTTTTTACTGTGCATAGTAGTTACCATGGTAAAGTCATTTTTTCCATGAATAGTAGTTACCATGGTAAAGTCATTTTTTCTGTGAATAGTATTTACCGCAGTAAAGTCACTTTTTACCGTGAATAGTATTTACCACAGTAACTTCACTTTTTACCGTGAATAGTGTTTACCACAGTAAAGCCAGTTTTTACCGCAGTAAGTCAAGTTTTACCATAGTTTACCGTGGTCATTTCTATTTTACTGTAGAAAGGTGTAAAGTCACTTTCTAGTATAGTGATTCCAATTATTTGTACACATAAGTCTTGTTGATTGTACTTGTGAGTTGGTATTTCACGGTCGTTACTTTTGAAAATGGGAAAGATTCCTATTTTTTCAGCTCAATCTAATGAAGATGCTTCTTCTTTCATTCAAGAGTTTAAGCGATCTTGTATTTGTAATGGCCTTATAAGAAGGGAACAATGGACTGAATTTTTTCCTACCTTTTTGGATGGTTCAGCACTTAGGTGGTTTGAAACACTAGGTGATAATGTGAAAAAATCATGGGATTTATTAACTGAAATTTTTCTTGAAGAATTTGGTGAACAACAGAAATATACAGATCTCATGATCGAGATCACAAAGCTATCCCAAGGAGAGAAGGAGAAGATAAGGGATTATCATGCTCGTGTTCTAGAGCTAAGGAGGAAGCTCGATGCCCAGATCCGGAAGGAAGGACTAGCGGATGGGTTGATGAATGGCATGGATAATCTCCTTTGTAAGCACTTCATTCTTGGGATGAAGCCAGAGATCAAACAACGAGTGAAGTATGACCGCCCAGCTACCATTGAACAAGCAAAGAAGATTGCAAGAAGGCAAGAAGAAAGCATGGAAGAGTAGCCCAAAGAAATTGTTGCTAAAGTAGAGCCTACACTAGCACCTTTGGTCCAGAATCCACAACCACTCCCGGTGAGCACAAATATTTCTCCTAGTACATCTACTGAGTATGAAGATCTGTTCAAAAATATGGGTTAGTTAACTATTAATCTTCTTCAAGGAAAGTAATTTAGGTCTTAGGGAGGAGATAGAGGTCCAAAAAGAAATATTTCTGAAGTTGTTTGTTATGGTTGTTATAAAAAGGGTCATTATAAGTATAATTGTCCAGAAAGAGCTTCTACATCTGGTGAATGAGATAATGATAAAGGAAAAGCACCTGTGAATTCTTTTGATGTAGTAGATAAGAGCAGAAATAATGAAGTAGATGTGTTTGTAACAAAAAGAAAGAAAGAAAAAGATAATCAAGATGGAAATGATCCTAAGAAGATGAAAGAAGAAACTAGTAAGAAACATAGGAGAAGAAAGTTGGGTGTGCAAGATTTTTTGATTTCACAGGGGCAAGGACCATACTCCATCTTGGAAGATCTGTCCAAAAGGCCTGCAAATATTACATATGGTCAACTCTTGGCTATGTCTTCTGAGAAGAGGTGGGAGTTGTGAAGTGGACTCAATGCTCGACGAAGGAAGGAGGTTGAAGTCCCTGTTTTGGAGGCAGAGGCGGATCCCTATGCTCCACAAGCTGAGGTATTATGTAATGGCATTTCAATTCATGATGTCTTAGTTGATGGAGGTGCTGCAGTTAATGTAATGACCGAGTCTGTAATGAATATGTTGGGTTTAAAAATTGATCGCTCTTTAACACTTATGTTAAGGTCATTAAATAAGGGAAAAACTAAACCAGAAGGTTTAGTTTCAAATGTGGCAATATCTGTTATGGGTGTTGTATGTGTGGTAGAATTTCAGGTGATGAAAAATGGTACTGTTGCGTACCCAATGCTGCTAGGAAGACCATGGCTAAGGAGAGTTCATGCAAGAAACTACTGGAATGAAGGTTTCATGACACTTGGACATGGTAGAGAGAGGGTGAAGATAAATGTGATCCCTCGACATCATAAGGTAGAACCTGTGGATTCAAGTGATGAAACTGATGATTGGACATCCTCTGATTACTCTAGTACCAGTGAAGTGGACACTGAAGATGAAGAAAGTGAGGTGGATGTTTCAGTCATGGATATCCTTCCAGTCACACCAACTCATGACCCCATAAAATTATCTGAAGAAGAAGTTGATGATCGTCTCCAACAAATAAAGATTGGTGATGCTGTGATGGAGAGTGAGAAGGAATCCTACCTCCAGCTCTTTCGAAGGTACATACACCTATTCACTTTTGATTACAAGGAACTCCGTCAAGTAAGTTGGGTAGAACATTCTATTGAGCTGGTAGATGGTGCTAAGCCCATAAAGCAAATGCCATATAGAATGAATCCTAATTTTTCCAAGACTGTAAAAGAAGAAATAGATAAGTTGCTTGATGCAGGATTCATATTTGCTGTGGAGAATTCAGAATGGGTTTCTCCCATTGTGATCTCAATAAAAAAGAATGGGAAGCTACGCATTTGTGTTGATTACAGGAAGCTCAATAAGGCAACAAAGAAGGATCATTACCCTCTTCCATTTTCAGATCAGATCTTGGACGAAGTAGCTGGCCAGGAGTGCTATAGTTTTGTTGATGGATATAGCGGCTACAACCAAGTTCGTATAGCAGAGAAAGATCAGCTGAAGACCACGTTCACCACTCCTTGGGGAACGTTTGCTTATAGAGTTATGCCTTTTGGGTTGTGTAATGCTCCAGCAACATTCCAGCGTTTGATGAATAGGGTGTTCGAACCCTACATTGGGACCTTCATCAGAGTATTTCTGGATGATTTTTGCATCTATGGGAGCAAGTTGGACCACCTGCACCAGATGGAGACAGCATTTCAAAGGTTAGATGAAGCACAAGCCTCACTAAACCCTACAAAGTGTGTCTTTGGATGTTCTAAAGGCGTTTTGTTAGGGCATGTTGTATCCAGAGATGGTATTGGTACTGATCCTGATAAAGTTTCAAAAATCAAAGATTTACCATTTCCTATGAATATAAGTAAGTTGAGATCATTTTTAGGCCATGTGGGTTACTATAGAAGGTTCATCAAGAATTTCTCAAAGATTGCACAGCCACTAACCCAGTTCTTGAAGAAGGATGTTACTTATGAACCAGGAAATAAGGCGCATGAAGCTTTTGGACAACTGAAGGAAGCCCTGGTGTCTTCACCTGTTTTGAAGAATCCAGATTGGAGCAAGCCATTCATTGTGTACACTGATGCCTCAGATGCAACACTAGGAAGTACTTTGAGCCAAAAGGATGAAAATGGGAATGAACATCCAATTTACTTTGGGAGCAGACAAATGAGCAGTGCTGAGGTAAATTATACTGTAACTGAAAAAGAGGCTCTGGCTATCATTTTTGCTGTAAAGAAGTTTAGAAATTACTTGCTAGGGCAAAAATTTCTAGTTGTAACAGATCATCAGGCTCTAAAATATATTGTAAATAAGCCTAACCCATCAGGGAGGATAGCAAGATGGATAATTTTGCTACAAGAATTTGAATTTGATATTATAGATAGGCCAGGAAAGAAGCATGTCAATGCAGATGCACTCTCTCGAGCCTATGATGGTTTAGGATCATCTTGTGATGATGATGATTTCCCTGATGCAGCATTGTTCTCCCTTGACACAATCCCTAGTGAATACATAGATATTTGGAATTATCTGAATGAATTCAAGTTTCCTGATGGTGCCAATGCAAAGACTAAGAGAAAGATTACTCAAGCTCAGTCGTCCATATTCTATTCTGCATGGAGTATTATTTCGAATAGGACCTGATGGACAGTACAAGAGGGCAGTTGGACGTGATCAAGGGAAGGAACTGCTAGAAGAATTCCACAATGGTACATGTGGAGGGCACTTCTCTGGACAACTTACAGCAAGAAGGATCTTGGATGCAGGTTATCACTGGCCCACTCTTTTTAAAGATTGTTATAATTATTGTAAGACATGTGATATTTGTCAAACACATGGTAACCGTAAGACTTCATCAGCTCCATTATGTCCTATTCTTCCCCTTGGTCCCTTTGAAAAGTGGGGAATAGACATTGTAGGTCCACTTCCAACTACATCACGCCAAAATAAGTATATTGTAGTTGCCACAGATTATTTAACCAAGTGGGTTGAAGCTAGGCCATTGAAAACAGCTTCCATGGATGAAGTGGCAAGGTTCATGTATGAACGCATTGTCACCAGATTTGGTTGCCCATTAGAAATTGTAACAGATCAAGGAAGCCACTTCATTAATGAGGTGGTAGAAGCCCTAGTCAATAAGTTTTCTATTAAGCACAGGAAGGCAACAACATACAAGCCAAGCACAAATGGACAGGTGGAACGAACAAATTTTGTGTTGTGTCAAATTCTAGCAAAAGATGCAGCCTTGCAGGTACATAAATGGGATAAAAGGATTCATGCAACATTGTGGGCATATAGGGCAACATCAAAGTCAGCAACAAGATACTCCCCATTTCAGTTGGCCTATGGCATTGATCCAGTTCTTCCTATTGAGTTTGATATTCCCACTGTGAGAGTTATGAAAAATGAAAGGATGGATGAAAGTGATTCAGTAAAAGAAAGGTTGGTACATCTTCATTTGCTGGAGGAAATGAGAGAAATAGCAAAGGATACAAGCCATAAGAAGAAAATGAAGCAGAAGGAATACTTTGATCAAAAGATCCGGTGGTCTCCATTTCATGTGAATGACTTGGTTCTAGTATATGATTCCAGATACAAAAAAAGAAGACAGAGAAAATTTCTTCCAAAATGGATGGGGCCCTACAAAATAGCAGCTGTGCATGAAAATGGTACGTACCGACTGGAGGAATTGGATGGCACTCCCATTACGAAATGGGTCAACCACGACAAGTTGAAGATTTTCCAAGCACCAGAATAGTCTACTCCGAGGACGGAGTAGAAGCTAGGAAGGGGGAAGATGTCGACACTAAAATTTTCCTCCGTAATTTCTATTTCATTAATGTATGTATTAGGAATAGGATGTTGTTAAGTATAATTAGTAGTAGCGTCTGATAGAAGATAACGGCGCCGTCAGTACGGTGCCGCCAATAATGTGGAGTACGGTAATAGTCAAAGTACAATAGGAATGTTGTAAAAAGTAAATATTTGTCGTAAGTGGTCCGGTAATGTTAAAATGTCAAAGTTTGGGTAATTAGAGAAGTAGGGTCTACGTGATTAGGAATTAGAAATATTATATTGGTAATAAGGACAAGGAGTGAGGTCATAAATATTTTGTATATTTTATTTGTAAAAGGTCTAAAAATTTGGAACCCATGTAAAATGATAAGGTTTATCTTATCTTAGAAGGATAAGCTTACATGTACAGATAAGAGTTAAGGTATGGAATATGATTCGTCAGAGTGGATTTCTTATCCTGTCTTAGAGATAAGATGGATAATCCTGGAAGTTCTATAAATAGAGAGGCTACCCCCCTCATTTAGCATAGAAGGAAGTAGTGAGAAATATTGTAGGAAGTGTGTGAAGGAAGCCATCAGTTTAAAGGTGTGTTGAAGAAGCCATTAAGAGGTGTAATTGTAAAGTTTTTCCCATAGTCTTGGTGAAAGTCAAGTGAAGTCAATAACACTTGAAGTACCTCATGGGTGAGATTGTAACAATTTCATGTTAATATTATAATTTACTTTGATATTTCAGATTTGTCATCATTCTGTCTTATCATAGTCGATGGTATTCTTGTGTTATGTTGTTGTTTTGTTTCCAGATTACATCCACCAAACTAAAGGCTGTGCATTAGTAAATAATCATAGCACGAGGAGTTCCCGGTGAAGAATTATCATAGTGTCAGATTGGTGATGACAGACCCTTGCACCAATAAGGGTGAAGCCACAATGAAAGTTTTCCTCTCACTAAAATAACATTGGCTGATTAGTTGTGTGATGAGTACATATTCTTGATCAACAATACAATCTTCACCTTATTTATTTCAAAGCATCAAAGAACATCTAATAAAATTACCTCTAAATATATTCCTTATTTGTGGTGATTTTTGGTTCATTATTTATATGATAAGCACCAAAAACTCAAAAGTGTAACACCCTGAACTGTTGTTACTTTCTCCTAAGCATTCAAGTGTTGATATGTGATTTCTAGTAAATGGATTGTGTACCTCGATTCGGGAATCATGCTTGATATGTATTAAATTTCTTGCAGATTGCAGATCTTGACTGAGTCAAAATATTAATAGACTCTTTTATTTATTTCATCTTGTGACTGAATATTAATCTGATCACGGAATGAAATTATACAGGTATTCATCAATAATATCTAGACTTGGACCAGAGGAATTGATCCAAGTAATGCTTTAATTTTGTGAAGTGATAAAATTATATCCTGAACCTTGAACAGGTTGCAAGGTATGGAAGCATTTGGTAAGCTGGTCAGGAGTATGACTCAGGCTGATCTTGAGAAATGAAACGGTTCCCGATATCTGGTATATCTGGAAGGTCTCGATTAAAGACCAGGTAATAATTCATTGACATACAATTCTGTAATAAGAACAGGAGTGGCTCTGTTCTAGAAAGTATGATGCAGGTCTCTCCGAGTTTTCAGGAGAAGGACCAAACTGAATTACTAAGGTTAGTAACCTAAAACAATAACCTAACCTAGGGGTTAGATTATTGTTAGTCTAACCTAGACCTAGGCTATGTGTTATGATCCTAAAATAATAACTAAGTGCAAAATGGTTAGCATGGTTCTTACCCTAAAACTCTAACCTAAGATACTAACCTAGCTAACTAAGAGTTTTTGGGAAGGGGCCTTTGAAGGGTGGCGAACCATGGGTGCTATTCTCTATGGCAATAAATGGGAAGGATAAGGATGAGGGACAGGCAGATGGCGGAGGCTTAGGCGGCGGCTAACCTTGGCAGACTTGGCAATTACTAAGTTTTGAAATGAACTTGAGATTTTGTTGGACTGTCGCCAATTTGGCGGTCGGTGGGAGTAGAGATTAGGCGGGAAAATTGGTTTTATGGCATTTATTGTTTAGGGAGTCGAGCCCGGAGCTCACGAAACGGCATGCAAACGAGAAGTTGGAAGGTTTGTTGGTGTATCGCGATTTTCGGTCTACTCTCTCTCTCTCTGCTAGTTTACTGGTTCTTCGCACCAGTTCTCTTTGAGTTGCATGGCGAGAATGAATTTCTCTGGCTCTTTTCTCTGCCATGGAGGATATATTGAAAACGGGACAGCGAAATTTTGTTGGTCGCTGTATTTGGGAAAAAGAAAAGGAAGTTTGAGCTCTTCCTGTTGTCTTCTTCGGAAATTCGATCAAAATACAGGCATGTTAGGCCCTATCCTTTAAATATTTTGCTGTCTTTCAAATGTCTTCATTAAAACAACTCTGTTCATTTGTTTGTGAAGATTAGATAAATTTTCTATGAAGATTTAATTGATTTTGGCTCTGTATCTCTTCTGGTTCGATTTTTGGCAATTTCCGCTTGTTGGGTGTTTGTTGAAATCGAACTTCAACTCTGTTTGTTGTGTATTCCTTCTGGTTTAAATATGAGAGATTTATATTTATAAAGGTTTGAATGCTCGGCCTGTTTGGCGAGAGCCCGTCGAATATACTTGTGAAGGGTATAGATCACTGTTTTGCTGTCGACTTTCGATCGTCAATGCTGTTGTGATACAGTAGGGAATGATACTGGTGTACCATTTGATTGTTCTGTGCTTTGAAGATTTTCGAAGCTCTGTCGTGGTTTAGTTAACAGCGACTAATGATACTTTGTGGGTTTCATTGTTTTCCAATTTCTGGCTTGGAATAGGCAACTGTTGAGTTACCGTAGTCTTTAACGACTCAGTGGATTTCATGATTGAATCGTTTACAGTAATCTACTGTTGTGAATGTAGATTCATCTTGAGTTTTGTTATTATATTGTCGTGGAAGCCTTGTGGAAAAGACAGGTTTTGTGGCTACTGTTATTGTAGTAAATACTGAGTATTGAATTTTGTTGATGTATTGCCTTTCCTTGCAAAAATTGTTCGAAGGTTTCGAAGCAGCTCAGTTTATTTCATTGTTTTGGAATGAGTATATTGAATTGCTTATACCTGTTTCATTCGGAATGTTTGTCTTGAATGGCATGGAAGGATTTATCAATTAATTCTATTTTTATACTGTTGTTGGGTTTGTGATTATGGGCGCAAATCCGTTATCAGTAATGTAGTGTGAATTAGTGGATTTATTAGGATTGAATTCCGAACGACTGTGAGGAGACGTTTCAATGTTCTATTTCTATTTTGGTCACCGTTCAAGTTAAAATGTGTATATACAGTTGTTAAGTGTTGATACAGTGACTTGAAGGGATAATCTGTACTGAAGACCTCTGTATTTTCTTGGAGTACTTTGTGTTGCATGTTGCTTTGGTGGTACAGATTCCTTAGGTGATCAACTACATATTCAACCTGTTCTATTTGTGCTAAATTATTGGCAGAGTACAGTCGGGTTTCTTGGTTGAAATAAGAGCTTGATTGTTTGTCTGATTTTTTTATATGCGTCATTGATGACTGTTTTCGTGTTCTGGCCCTGTTTGGGTGAGTTGCACTAGGGATTTGCATGCACCAAGGTAGGAATCGATTGATGGTGTTCCTTTCCGTTTGTTCAGTCCGATAGACTGAGAAAGTATAAGTATGCTAAGTTCCTTTCTGTTTGTTCAGTTCGATTGACTGAACATGAATTTGAATCAATGTGTGGTCATCATAGCATAGTTTCTCGGAACCTTAAAAGGCTTAATGTTATAGAGTTGTTGGTTACAACAATACGCTTGAAGCTCTTGCTTTCGAACTTGGTTCGAAAGCCTTACTGTGTTTAGGTGAAACTAGTTTTGGACATCAGACTGATTTATGGATAGTTGATGTGTTAGTTGCTGTACAAGAGATTTGCTGGGTTTCTATTTCGTGATTTAGAACAGTGATCTTGATTTCGGCCTGTCTAACTTGTTCATTTATATACTGGTTGACTGTTCTCATAAGTGAAGGCAGTACAGTGATGAACTTATGTAAAAAGGGAAGTAAGAATGGATTGATTCTTTCTCTTCCTTTATTTAATATTATTGATAATGAACTATCAGTAGGAAATTAATTTGGTAACGATTTGGTAGGATTCCAAATTGTTATGTTATTTCCTTTTTTGAAAGAATGCAACAATCTGACCAGTGTCGTGATTTGGATTCAATGATTGTTTATATGCCTTCGTTCTTGTTTCTTTAATATCTGATGAAAAATTAGAAAGTGTTTAAGACTATTCTGTAACAATGATAGAGTTACATGTTTGTAATCATTTAGTATTACAAGGACATAGCCTGAATATGTTTTCTTATTTGGATATTTGATCTCATTTAAACAGGGTGTTTAATGGAAACAATTGATGGATTGCAATTGTTTTAAAAGTTAGTGCTTATCATGCTCAGTTCATTGAACTGACTCATGTTGACTATTTTGCAGATGGTTGCCGTAAGAGGTAAATACAATGCAGATCTGGCAGTCCGATCAGATAGTTTATTTGATTTATTATGAATTACAGCTTGATTTTATGGATGTACTATATGAGAAAAGATGTTTCTTTTCCGTTAGCATTATATCAAGTATGCTGTTGCATAAAATGTAATTGTACGAGTTTCGAAAGGAATGAAAATAAGTGTTTGATACTTATGTGTTGTATTCTATTATGAATGATGAACTTCTTCGGTTTACGTAACGAAGAGGCATAGTTATCTTTGTATAATATGGATGCTTTTGTGATTGACAATGAAAGCTTGCAAGTAATTAGACTAAATTCTTATGAGTATTTAGTAGTTCTAATTTGATCTAGATAATGCAATATTTTAACTTAAATATTGTCTCTCTAGAAGATAGGTTAAAATTGAGCCTAAAAGATAACGCTAAACAAGTTGGATTGAATTACTAATCCCTAGTCCTAAGTATAATAGGACAATAGTAGATTGGATTCTTAATCATTCATAGCTTTAAAATGAAAGGTATGATATGAATTCAGTTAAGAGAACTGATAGGCAATCAATGGAGTTTCAGGTGGCAATCTCAAGCATAGGTTATGAGATATTGTCTGAATCTGTTGCTTAGAATCAGATGTATTCTAATGACTCCTTGATAGAAACTAGACCATAATACCTCTACCAAGTAATGGAATAATAGAGGAGGGTCGTCTTAAGAAAATGAATCCAGGGATTTGCAAAGGCTAACCTTAGGAAAGTCTTAAGAAGTAATTTAAACTATAGTGCGTAACGCTTGTTTGGGTAGATCTTCTCGAGGCGGATCTAAAGGTTGACGGCATAAAGTCGACTGCAAGGGCTGTACCTCCGAGAAGATTAGGATCTTCTTGAAGTTACAACAATGCAGGTGACTTATGGCGACACCCCTTGCATTGATCGTTGAGATTTACACTTGATTTCGCACGAGTTACCCAGGGGACCGGTTAAGAACGTGGTCATGTTATATGACTGCCTCGAAGATTTGGGGTGTCATGACACACTGGTTGAACTGCAAGGTTGAACCGGTATGTCATCATATCCCTAATCCTCGTAGGCATCCATATAACATTATCACCTTGTTAATCTGCCTCCGAGGATTCAGTTGTGAAAGAAAAGGACTGACAGTAATCAGTATAAGACATTCTATATACATATGAATGGGGTGAAGGACGTATTCCAGATTGACGAGTATGCCATTAAGGATACGAGACATGAACAGTATGTTTCAAATCTTGTGGCCAAAGTATCGCAAGCTGGCTGATTGCGTTGTCCTGATTCACCTAGTCTAAGGGATGAGATGCCGATGATAATGGTAACAGTTATTCAGTTAGATTCCTTGACAGAGCATTCTGAATTCCCAGATTAGGGAAGAGAACCGCAAGAGTGATGTGTTAAATAAAAATACACCGACTCTTATTACTCATGAATAGATCGGTAGATTACCGAGTCATGGAATGAATAGATCGGAAGTACTCCGAGTCATTACAGCTGCATATGGTTGCTTGTTATATGAATGGTTATTTGAATTGTGAGTTCTAAATTATGTATTTAGAACCAGTATGCAATTATCAAAAAAAAAAAAAAATTCACTTGTTCTAAAGTTAAAAATGAGGATGGTTACAAAAAGACAACAGGGTTTAAAAATACATGCACCGAAAATGCAATGTTGGGATGAATGGATGCAAAATGGATGCGAGGTTCCTTCTTCTCCATCGAATGCGAGAACCTACAGTGAAAATATAGCTAAAAAAAAAAAATATTAGACAAAGTTATGACAGTTACTCGGCAAAGGACTATCCCAAGAAGAACCAATGAGATTCCTTGGAAGGGTGTCAACTTGTTAAAACAATCAAAGCGATCAATGAAAGAAAGATATAGAAATGAAAGGAGCATTTGGTTAAGCTGGTCAGGAGTATGACTCAGGCTGATCTTGAGAAATGAAACGGTTCCCGATATCTGGTATATTGGAAGGTCTCGATTAAAGACCAGGTAATAATTCATTGACATACAATTCTGTAATAAGAACAGGAGTGGCTCTGTTCTAGAAAGTATGATGCAGGTCTCTCCGAGTTTTCAGGAGAAGGACCAAACTGAATTACTAAGGGTTAGTAACCTAAAACAATAACCTAACCTAGGGGTTAGATTATTGTTAGTCTAACCTAGACCTAGGCTATGTGTTATGATCCCTAAAATACTAACTAAGTGCAAAATGGTTAGAATGGTTTTACCTAAAACTCTAACCTAAGATACTAACCTAGCTAACTAAGAGTTTTTGGGAAGGGGCCTTTTGAAGGGTGTGCGAACAATGGGGTGCTATTCTCTATGGCAATAAATGGGAAGATAAGGATGAGGGACAGGCAGATGGCGGAGGCTTAGGCGGCGGCTAACCTTTGGCGACTTGGCAATTACTAAGTTTTGAAATGAACTTGAGATTTTGTTGGACTGTCGCCAATTTTGGCGGTCGGTGGGAGTAGAGATAGGCGGGAAAATTGGTTTTATGGCATTTATTGTTTAGGGAGTCGAGCCCGGAGCTCACGAAACGGCATGCAAACGAGAAGTTGGAAGGTTTGTTGGTGTATCGCGATTTTTCGGTCTACTCTCTCTCTCTCTGCTAGTTTACTGGTTCTTCGCACCAGTTCTCTTTGAGTTGCATGGCGAGAATGAATTTCTCTGGCTCTTTTCTCTGCCATGGAGGATATATTGAAAACGGGACAGCGAAATTTTGTTGGTCGCTGTATTTGGGAAAAAGAAAGGAAGTTTGAGCTCTTCCTGTTGTCTCTTCGGAAATTCGATCAAAATACAGGCATGTTAGGCCCTATCCTTTAATATTTGCTGTCTTTCAAATGTCTTCATTAAAACAACTCTGTTCATTTGTTTGTGAAGATTAGATAAATTTTCTATGAAGATTTAATTGATTTTGGCTCTGTATCTCTTCTGGTTCGATTTTTGGCAATTTCCGCTTGTTGGGTGTTTGTTGAAATCGAACTTCAACTCTGTTTGTTGTGTATTCCTTCTGGTTTTAAATATGAGAGATTTATATTTATAAAGGTTTGAATGCTCGGCCTGTTTGGCGAGAGCCCGTCGAATATACTTGTGAAGGGTATAGATCACTGTTTTGCTGTCGACTTTCGATCGTCAATGCTGTTGTGATACAGTAGGGAATGATACTGGTGTACCATTTGATTGTTCTGTGCTTTTGAAGATTTTCGAAGCTCTGTCGTGGTTTAGTTAACAGCGACTAATGATACTTTGTGGGTTTCATTGTTTTCCAATTTCTGGCTTGGAATAGGCAACTGTTGAGTTACCGTAGTCTTTAACGACTCAGTGGATTTCATGATTGAATCGTTTACAGTAATCTACTGTTGTGAATGTAGATTCATCTTGAGTTTTGTTATTATATTGTCGTGGAAGCCTTGTGGAAAAGACAGGTTTTGTGGCTACTGTTATTGTAGTAAATACTGAGTATTGAATTTTTGTTGATGTATTGCCTTTCCTTGCAAAAATTGTTCGAAGGTTTCGAAGCAGCTCAGTTTTATTTCATTGTTTTGGAATGAGTATATTGAATTGCTTATACCTGTTTCATTCGGAATGTTTGTCTTGAATGGCATGGAAGGATTTATCAATTAATTCTATTTTTATACTGTTGTTGGGTTTGTGATTATGGGCGCAAATCCGTTATCAGTATGTAGTGTGAATTAGTGGATTTATTAGGATTGAATTCCGAACGACTGTGAGGAGACGTTTCAATGTTCTATTTCTATTTTGGTCACCGTTCAAGTTAAAATGTGTATATACAGTTGTTAAGTGTTGATACAGTGACTTGAAGGGATAATCTGTACTGAAGACCTCTGTATTTTCTTGGAGTACTTTGTGTTGCATGTTGCTTTGGTGGTACAGATTCCTTAGGTGATCAACTACATATTCAACCTGTTCTATTTGTGCTAAATTATTGGCAGAGTACAGTCGGGTTTCTTGGTTGAAATAAGAGCTTGATTGTTTGTCTGATTTTTTTATATGCGTCATTGATGACTGTTTTCGTGTTCTGGCCCTGTTTGGGTGAGTTGCACTAGGGATTTGCATGCACCAAGGTAGGAATCGATTGATGGTGTTCCTTTCCGTTTGTTCAGTCCGATAGACTGAGAAAGTATAAGTATGCTAAGTTCCTTTCTGTTTGTTCAGTTCGATTGACTGAACATGAATTTGAATCAATGTGTGGTCATCATAGCATAGTTTCTC